>CM056838.1:3417500-4047500 GCA_029853015.1 Chelidonichthys spinosus | reverse complement strand
GGGACAATTACAGAGACACATTGACACGGCAAAGTAATTATGATGTCATTAAATGATCATCAAATAACTCAGCCATCATACTCCCAGCAGCAACATAGCCTGCTCACTGATCTACAGGGCCTTGCAGGAACTCAGCTTGGTGCTACTTAGCAAACGTTGGCATGGTAACCATGTGTGAGAATCTCTTAGTTGTAGCTTTTAATTCAACCATATTTGGTCCAGTTCCTGCCATCCGTATGTCTTGCATGGCTTGAGAAGTAGCTTTAAGCCGATGTTGTTTCTAACCAAGCAGCAAACCTCCTGAAGCCATGAGGAAGTGCCAAAAACTGTAGTTCCTCAAACAAGCCACGTGAGGAGCAAGTCCTTCCCCACAGACCCCCAATGTTAAAATGCCAAAAACCTATCCCGTGCTACAGCAGGGTGTTGTTTTTCTTTTACCTCTGCAGAAGTTGAACCTCAGATGTGTTACTTCTTTGATGAAGATGAGAGAAAACCAATTCTGCCGGTGAGGAGGAGGCAATTTTCAGCTGGCGCTGATTATCCAGCAGCACTTTGAAAGCTTGCCCAACAATAGTTTGGAAGCACAGAGCCATTGGGATTTTGCTGGAGGGAAAAGAATATGACACAAAGATCAATACAAGGATCAAGATGCTTCTCTGTCTGCACCGAACAGATCAGCCTGATAATAAAGAATACATTTAAACTAAGGAATCTGTTGGGGTTTGTTTTGTTTTTTTCAAATCATACGAAAGGCGCTATGAAACATCTCTCCTCGCCGTGTTTCCCAGCTACCCGCTTTCTTTCATCTTTTCAAAGATTATTTACCAAACAAGCCCTTTTGGTGTGCTCGGTAGCTAAAAGCCATGAGCTCCGTGTCTCATTACTGCAGTTAGTTTCATATTAGGAACAAAACACTTTGTCTCCTTGGCTCTATTACGGACTTCACTCTGCAGGATCACAGCCAAGCCTCGAGTTAGGAGAATAATCCTTTCAACTCAGTTGTTGTTTTGCCATATAGAGTGTGCCACACATTATGGGCTCAAGCTCAGCATGGAAGAAAGGGTGTGGAGCATGTTGGGCGTTGTGGAGCTCCGGTTTTCCCTTTCGCTAATAAAAAGTCTTAATTAGCTCCTGAAGAGACAGACAAAAACTACAAACATGCAACATTTTCTTACTCAAATCAATCAGAGATAAATCTTTGTGTTAAAAAATGCAATATTAGAAAAACCTCAAAGATTTAAATCAACAAACGTGGCATTTCGCCCGATAAATGATTAAACAGAAAATTGCCGTCGATCAGTTGTGTAAAGAACGATTCCCGCCTGACATTCTCAGCTGCTTATATTTACACGTAATCCGGCAAATACGCAGCGACATTAGCATTCATTTGGATTTGTGTCTCCGGCCACGCGGGGGAATGTAAGTCCATTATTCACGGCTCTCCGTGCGCATGCTGGCTCTTTAGCTTGCTAAATGATTCACTACGCTCGCCAGTTAGCTGCTAACAGTGCCAGTGTTTGCTAGCAGACGGCTTTAAGAGCTGAAAACGTCTGCCGAAGACGATAATAATAATTCAACGTAGGAATGAAATCTTTCACACACTGTTGATGTACAGATATCGACTATTGCTGCTTTAATTATAACCTTAAAGTATTGTGACTTTTACGACTGTGTTTCCCAGTATTACTTCTTTTTATTTATGAGTCAAACCACGCGTCGTGGTTGTCCTGAGGCTCGGGATGTTTTATCGTACGAAAAAATGTGTTACCTGTGCTAATGCTCGCACATTAAAATGAATGGTGTTTCCTGTAGGCTGCAGCCTCAGATTCATATAGTTCAGTCTGGACAAAGTCTTTATGTGATTATTTGTTTTTCAGCACATAGACATGCATAATCATAAACTTCTGGCTGTTTTTCTCTCATAAAATACAATAACTTTCCTCGATGTCGGTAGCCGGCGTGTCCCGCCTCTACAAGTGGCTGCAGAGTGCATCTCCTCACAAACATGGTGTTTGTGTGGAAGAATAACTCGACCTAACGGGCGAGTAAACAGCCGCGGGGTTGTGGAGGTATTAAAGGAGATTATGCAGGTGGCGGGCCCATTAGCATCAATACCGTCCTGGCTTTAGAGCAGAGGTGGCCTGCTGCTGTTTAAAGCCCCGCTTCAGGGCCGCCCCCCCACCCCCGCTCCACTCCAGGTGTGTCGCTCCGCTAAGCTCCACATCCGGCGCTGGAAGGGGGCCGATAGACGCTGAGCATCCCACTTTTGATGCTGCGGGTTGCGTGCGTGCAGCAGCGAGATCATAAAAATTTAAGTTGTGTGTTTATCTCACATTTCATCACGTGTCCCTGAGGGGAAATACTCCCTCCCTGTTGAGGCTGATAAAGTATGTGGTCGAAATTCAGGGGGGAAGGAGGGGGGCAGCCTCTCCTCGACACTGTGCTCGCCTCGTCATGACAACGGATGCATTTTACCACACTCCGTTTGGTGCAGCTAACAAAGAGCATCGGGAGCAGCGTGTTACTAATTATTAAGCACCTGTCACTTTTCATCATGTCCTCGTCGTTATTGCGGTTTCCCAAAAAGAGTCACACGATGAGGAAAGGAAGGTCTGCGATTTCTGGATTTCCGTGTGTGCAGATTGATTGCCAATTAGACAGGCAGACTCTCCGGGTTCAGGTTTAGGGACAGGTATTGACGCCCCAGGCCCCCTTGCTGCGCCCGCGTCTGGGATTTTCTTTTTTTTTTTTTTTGTGATAGGTTGCATTTGTGTTACCATGGGGGCATAGAAATGAACCCATTCTCTTATTTATTTGCACTCCTCTGTTCTCTCAGAGCGAGCCGCTTTTTGAATGCTAAACAGTGTTTCTATATCTTCAAAAGGCGACATTGGATTGATCCCCCCTGAGCAACAGAGGACTTTTCCATCAAATCTGGGATCAATTTAGTTCCATGCCCCACCCGGCTTCCACCAATCTGACAGTGAAAACGCAGACCTCATGCTAGATAAGGGTCTATTCAGCTTCCGATAAAAAAAAGAGAGTTCATCTCAGTGACGAAATCCGAAGAACATTCTTAGAATTATAATGTTTTCTAAGAATTTACCCTGATAATTAGTGAGAAAATATCCTGGAAAAGATCAAAGTTATTCACAAAGCATGTGAAGCCTTCAGAGAAGCAGAACTGGTAGGAGACTGAAATCAAGCTGAATAAAAACACTTTTAGATCACACCCCCTGTCACACTGTGCACCTATTTAACTATATATGCTGAACAATTTTCTTTTCATAATTTTATATCAGAATATCTTTTCTTCCTGCAAATCATCCCCACGTTTTAGAGGTGTTTTAAACGCAGGAGAAATGGTGGAAAACAAAGAGGAAGGAGAAATGTTTTGCAGTGAATGAAAACGCTGCAGAGTAGATGGTGCGAGGATAATGTTTATAGTCTATCTCATTACACATCTCCCATCCGACGCTCGCCTATAACGCCGGATATGAAAGTGATCGCAAACACATTTGGCAGCTGGAAAAATTTAACAGTGTGTCCTGTTTTTATAGATTTGCACGCTGACCAACGCCGCTTCTTGAGTGGCAGGCAATCACAGAAACTAATGAAAGCCGAGCCGAGGTTATTTCCCCCTCGCTAAAGTCAAACAGATGAAA
This sequence comes from Chelidonichthys spinosus, assembly GCA_029853015.1. NCBI lineage: Eukaryota > Metazoa > Chordata > Actinopteri > Perciformes > Triglidae > Chelidonichthys > Chelidonichthys spinosus. The sequence continues at coordinate 4,043,835 of CM056838.1, read as the reverse complement.
TGCTATAATTACCAGCATGGTCAATAAACATAAGCAAATAAAAATGACATCAATTAGCATGTGAATAAGCTACTGTGCTAATAGGCTTGTGTTGTCAAACATTTTATTTTGTTCAAATAGGCCTATTGCTTACTATTTATTCATTTTTAATACATAAAACGGTATTAATAATTTCTGCTTCTTAGAGGCCAGAGTCTATTCAGAACATATGAATGAATATTTCTCTCTTAAGGAAAATACTAAATCATTAAAGCTGGAAATTGCAAAAGAAAATACGATGGGCCTCATTTATCAATCTTGCGTGAAAACGGGCGCAGATCTGAGCGCAGATTTGGTCTTACGACAGGACACACGTGCGATTTATGAAACGTTCGTATCTGACCAATCTCAGCGTACGAATGAGCGGGCCTTGATAAATGCGGCGGCTGAATTCGATCGTCATTAACATGTTACGCCCATAAATATTCCTGTTTCGGAGGCCTCGCCCACTGAGGTCAAACATGGAGAGACGAAACATGGGTAAGAAAAGAAACTTTTCTGACACGGAGATCGGCATCCTGACATCGGAGGTGGAACACAACAAGACAGTGCTTTTTGGCAGCCTGAAGGGTGGCATAAAAGGGGCTCACAAAAAGCAGTCTGGAAAAAGATAACGGAGGCAGTCAACAGCGTTGCCGCAGAGGAACGGACTCCAGCTGAGGTTTGAATATAATTCTCAATAACTTAACCCATGCCTAACGACTTAAATTAATCTTTTCATCCGCAGCCTAAAAGCTTATGTCTGCTAACTGATCAAAACAATTCTTTACATTTAGGTCAAGAAAAAATGGTCGGATATGAAGCTGGCCACCAAGAAACGCTTTGCTGCGTTTAAACGCAGCATCAGGCAGACTGGAGGAGGCCAAACAGACTCCAGCCTGATCTTGATGGGGACGGAGGAAAAAATTGCCTCCTTAATTGGGTCGGAGTCGATCTGTGGCATAAGTGGTGGAGGTGACACAGAGATCCCTGCGGTCCCTGAAAACGCGCTCACGTCTGACACGCGCGTATTGTTCCTCCAAAATAAGCAAGTCCGCCATCATCAAGACTTGATAACTGTCAAAGCATCTGTTTAAATAGGGGAATGAATAAACATCTGACCAACCATAGTGGAACGATAATTATCTCAACAGGTGCTTTCATTTTTGTTCCAGTTCTGTCACACCCATCGGACAAAAACAAAAACAATTACACATTGTTGCCTTTAGTTAATTTGCAAACACACATTTCTGCTTGTATTTATGATTCTTTCACATTTTAATGTGTAATAATTAGTTGTCATCTTAGGCTATTTATCCCATTGTTTAATTTTTTGAAAGTGGTATCAGTAAAAACATGGGCTTTAAAAGAAATGTTTTCGTTTTAATAATCCGTTTTGATCTGTTCTAAATATGTGACTGCTTATGCTTAATGACAGCTGAGGTTTGTTCATTATTTTACGCCAGATTTTGCTGTGCTGCACCGCAAATCCACAGACTCGAATTTGCGTACACGAGCTCAGACCTGACGTGAGATCTGATCGCAGCTTCCGCTTACGTCCAAATTGATAAATGCCGAAGTTTGCGTGGAAATGGTCGTACGCACGGTTTTCGGTCGTACGTTCGTTTGATAAATGAGGCCCAGTATGTCTAAATAAAAAAGGGCTAATTCCCCGTCCTTGGCTGATTTCAAATGATATCTCGTGTTTATGAAAATACAAATCACTCGCTATAGGAGGTTTACAGTACAGCAAACATGAAAGATATATTCAGACTGTAGAGATAACATACATCTAACTAATAGACGTAATCTGTCGATTGTTGAACAGTTGATTAAGACTTGCAACAATTTTCAAGTATTTTTATGTTCCCATTCCACGTTTTATTCCCCGTCGTCGGTGCTCTGATCGTCTGGAACAACAATATTTCTGTTCACTCCATTGAACTCATTTCCAGCTGGTGTCAATCTGCTTTAAATAAACGCCTTCATCACATCTTTAAGTGCTCCGCAGCTGGAGTTCCAACGGTGGAACAGAGTCCATTTCTACTGAAGCAAGTTGAGGGCGGTTCGTATTCAAGCCGAGCCCACGTTTTCTCTACGAGGTTAATGAACAATGTTTTACAAACCTCCAAAAGGTCGTGTTTCAGGGTTAAATTGTGTCAAATGCAGCTTTACAACGTGAGCTTTGGATGGATGGATGGATGGATGGATGGATGGATGATGGATGGATGGATGGATGATGGATGGATGGATGGATGAACAGATGGATGGATGGATGGATGGATGGATGGATGGATGATGGATGGATGATGGATGGATGGATGGATGGATGGATGGATGGATGGATGGATGGATGATGGATGGATGGATGGATGGGATGGATGGATGGATGGATGGATGGATGGATGGATGGATGGATGGATGGATGGATGGATGGATGATGGATGGATGGATGGATGGATGATGGATGGATGGATGAACAGATGGATGGATGGATGGATGGATGGATGAACAGATGGATGGATGGATGGATGGATGGATGGATGGATGGATGGATGGATGGATGGATGGATGGATGATGGATGGATGGATGAACAGATGGATGGATGGATGAATGATGGATGGCTGGATGGATGGATGGATGGATGGATGATGGATGGATGGATGATGGATGGATGATGGATGGATGGATGATGGATGGATGGATGGATGGATGGATGAACAGATGGATGGATGGATGGATGAACAGATGGATGGATGGATGGATGAACAGATGGATGGATGGATGATGGATGGATGGATGAACAGATGGATGGATGGATGAATGATGGATGGCTGGATGGATGAATGGATGGATGATGGATGATGGATGGATGGATGATGATGGATGGATGATGGATGGATGATGGATGATGGATGATGGATGGATGGATGGATGATGGATGATGGATGGATGATGGATGGACCGGCATCCCTACTTAACAGATTAAATGCTATAATTACCAGAGTGGTCGATAAACATAAGCAAATAAAAATGACAACTGTCAGCATATGAATAAGCTACTGTGCTAATAGGCTTGTGTTTTGTTTTTTTGTTTTTTTTAAATGCCTATGGCTTACAATTTATTCATGTTCAATACATAAAAACAGTATTTATAATTACACCGTGTCTGAATAGAGAGTAAATACTTAATGACACTCGACAATGACTGACAGCGAGGAGCCCAAAGCAAAAAAACAACCTCGGTTGCATCATCCGTTTATAATAAACATTTATGGTTTCTTCATTTTCTTGTCTCCCCTGATTGGAATTAAGCTTGTTCACTGTGAAATCGACGACGCTTTGATGTAGTTAACTATTTTCTCTCTCTCTCTCACCCAACACTGAACTTTGTGTCGTATTCATCATCCCGTTTTGAGGCCTCGAGTTCAGCATTTTTGCTCATCATCATCTTGGAAACCAGTAGAAAGGAAGTGACCATATTTGGAACTGCGGAGTAGCGACGGTTGGATCTGAAGCACACAAGCGGCAGAACGGCAACCTTACCGGATCTGGCTCGTTGAGTCATTTTCTCATAGACTTCCATGCCATCCTTTTCTTGCAACCGGAGGAGTCGCCCCCTCATGGCCAGCAAAGAGAATGCACGTTTAAAGCTGCAATGGCTGGAGTCGTCCCATTATATCTCAATAAATCATATGGTATTGGAGTATACTGTCTCATAATATATCATATATCTTATATGATAATGCAGCTGTTGTATTGTACAATTGTATTGTCCTTTGATGTTTTATATAATGATATTAGTCATCCGGAGATAGGATTAGCATTGGTGGAGGAAGACGGGTAGATGTTCAGACATCAACCTTTGTGAAATGGATGAGTGAGGCATCCTGCTAATCCTATCCCCACTGGTTGTTTGGTTTACTCGTGAGGAAGCATTGTGACAGTCTGTATTGTAGCTCCGATAGCAACAATAGACTCGTTTATCATTCCAGTGCTCCTCTTCACTTTTAATGCTCTCTGCAGCTTTGTATGTTTGCCTCTCCTCGCCGTCCTCGGTGACATTCTGAGGATGCTATTCACGGAGACGTAGCATCCTGTGGCACAGAGACACTTGAGTCTGACTAGTCCTTTGAACTATCAGACTTCGGAACAATAAACAAATATATATATATAAATATATATATATATTAAGACTCCTTTGACAGACAGAGTAATTAGTTTCTCTTTTTTTATTCTGCGTTTATCTCAAGCCATTTCTTTTGTTCTTCCTCTGAGCTGTTTTGGAAGGAGCCGATGCCTCGGCGGATATGCAGCACAAATAAATCACACGTTTCTCAGTGTTCACAAATGCAGTAGATAGACACAATCATGAGGCACAACTCCAACCGCATGAAAGAAAACTTTACCCTGTTTTTTTTTTATGTTTGAAATTCCTGGGAGCGCTTCATGGCACGCTTCCCAGACTTTGTCTGTTTATTTAGTGTCAGGTAGAAGACAAGACAAGATAAGTGTTCAGTGGTTTCTGTGGGGAAATCAGGTTATTAATACAGGCAGCAGATGTATCATATCTCATTAAGGATCAGACTCCATTTGTCCAGTCTATTAAGTTTTCTAAAAGACTTTTGAAAGGCAGAGAAAAGTCATCAAAATGAAATCCCAGGGAGGCTGGAAATAAGGTTTTTGCTAACAGCCAACAATAAAAAAAATGTTAATGGTGATTCCAATAGTTCAATTTTGAAACTTACGCTGATTAACATTCATGTTAGAGTTAAATGAGGACATCAATAACACTCTTGTGTTTGCATGTCCACACCAATAACAGCTTAGCTTCGTTTAGCTTAGCATGCAGACTGGAAAAGGGGAGATAGAGCTAAGAAACTAAGAAAACTCACATTTCAGCATCATTTCTCACAATTTAATTCCAAATAAAACAGTCGGCAAGAGAGTCCGAACTAATGGTTTCCATGTTTGGCTCGTGTCCCTGATGATAACCATTTAGTAGCAGAGAAAGTCAGCTCAGATTATAACAAACTGGAACATCTTTAAACTCTCATAAATCAAACATAAATACTTGTTTTGCTTCGGAGGCTGGCTGAAATCTCCAGTGGAATTTTGTTCAGGATGACTCAGACTGTCAAATCTGAAGGAAAGTTTAATATCTACTCCAAACCAAAGTGAAAAGTTGGCAGCCTTGTGTGCTGGTTGGCAGCGTTTTGTTACCTTTAGAGCACATTTTGATGGCTGTAGCTTTACATTTGAGGCCAATTCATACATTTACATTACTTTGGTCCGCTTTGGTGCAAATGTCATAATCCACCCACGTGTGCGAGGGTCCGACCCTGCGTGGATGCACATTGTTCCGTTCCAGACGTATTCACTCTTCAAGCTCCTTTACCAAGGAAGGGAGAGTTGATTAAAAAGCTCTGAAGCTCCAGGAGGCGAGACGGACAGAGAGAGATGATTTAAGACGAAGAAAAGCGAGATGTAGGCTATATGATTGCACCGGGATCGTCGCCGCGTGGCCAGACATCCTCTGGAGAATTGCTTTTGAGAGGCCGACTTCATTGAGTGTGGGTTTACTTGCGGAGACACTCTCGGCTGATAATGAGTAATGCAGTCAATATTCTTCCGACAGATAAAAACCTTGGCGATTGGACACAACAGAGAGCACCGCCGCCGCCGAACGCTTCCAATGAAGCACCTGGCCCAGGGGATCAGTTGGTCATCTGTTGCACGGCTCCCAGAGTTTCTTTCCAAAGCTAATAAATCAAGACGGATTGAAGCTCCAGCCTGCAGGGGAAAACGCCTTTTAATTTACAGTTAATGAAAACAAAGAGACGCCTTCCTCTTCAATGTTCTCCCCTCCTCTCCGGGAGCCATAGCGACTGTATTTATATAGAAAACAAGTAATTGATTTTCAGCCAGCAGAGGCGCTTCTGATTGCTTTGTAGCTGTAAATGCAGGTGTTTTGTAGATTACTAAAAACACAATTGTGGTGCAGATTTAATGGACTTCATATAATATTGTTTCAACCATTGCTATTACTTGCAAAGAGAAAAGGAATAATTCTCATTTTACTTCACTTTTAGCTTCAAATATCAGGCAGTTTCCGAAAGCCAACATCAGAAATGAAGAAACTTCAGACTTTCAAGTCTATTTCAAGATCAATCCGACAAGTCTGTTTGCCCGTCCTGCCCTTCGAACTGTCTGCAATCATTCTGCATTAAATCTATCTCACCGTGTATATTTGTTCATGGGCCAAACTGGAGAAGCTGTGCAGCAGTGGGGAGGAAGTGACTTCAACACGGCCACATTTCTCATCAGAGAACCCAAAAAGAAATGCAACATTAATCTCAGAAACATACTGATGCAGCAATGTGTCAACACACACATCATTTCCATTGCTTATACACAAAAAAAGACATTACCTTCTTTCTATAAAAGGAGCATTACTCTTCCTTCATGCACAAAGCTTTGGCATGAAATCTAAAGAATGATCATCTCACAGCAGAAATAAGTGGGAATGGAGATTATCAACTGTTTCTGTTTTTTTTTTTTCCTCCAGGAAGTCGATGGAATTTGAATTGGAGTGTACAAACAAACAAACCACAGGATTTTAATGAGAGCAGATGTGATTTTAGCCTCATCTACTAAATGAAATTGCATCTGCTGACGGTGGAATCTGCTCAGGAAGGGATCTGCATGTCTGCACGTCAGCGCTGGGATTGTTGCCAGTTTGTCATTATTACATCAAAAGCCGTTAAAACTGCTGGACTTTTATCAGACTGTGTCCTTCGTCAGGTCGTTAAGCCCTTTCAAAATGTGTGTGACGGTGCTTCCACACTTATAAAGGCCTGAATCAGACGCCTTGCACATTAGCAGAGTGGCTTAAATACAGTCCTGTCCTCCACCCGTCAGTCCGTATTCATAACATGCAGGTTTGCAGCCCGACACTAATAATCAGTTGTTAGCTAATTGAATCAAAGATCATACACATCGGAAATATCAAAGTGCTGAATAAACCGACCAACCCTCTTTTTTTTTTTAATCACAACAGGCACTAAACAGCTTGTAGAAGCTCTTTGACTCTAAGGCCTTGACTCTAATATTTCAAAAATATTTCAAAAATATCATGCACACAACATCGTTCAGACCGCATAAATCCACCGTCGAGCGCCATTATAACTATGCCAACCCTACAGTGGAGGGAGAAGGATAAAGCCAATCAGAATCCTCAGAATCAACAACAACGAATAACAAGAGCGACTTCCTGTGACGCCTTCAAACCCCGTTTCTCCCAGATGACACGACAACACATAACCGGCGTTATCAGAAATCTCCACTTTGGCCGGAGTTTTTAGAAATAATCATTTTCTGCGATAAAAACAGGGTTTTTGTGTAAATGAGAGGCCAATCGGGACCTCAATCTCATCGGTTTCAACCAACACCATACATTAAGAACAGGCGGACCAAGCGAACTGTGGGAAACACGGATACTTAAGGAGAACTGGGCGATGAGACACAGGTGAAACTAATCCAGACAATCATAAAGGAGGGAAAACACGCAAAGGCAGGAAGTAACACCAGAAATGACGGATAAGGTGTGAGTATATCAAAATAAAACAGGAAACGCCAAATGTCGTTTCCTGACATGTGACTCTTCTGGCTATAAAACTACAAAACACTTCCGTAGATGGCCACAGGGGGCAGTGCACATACTCGAAGTGAAGGAATGACTCATGTAAAATTAATTTGTGAAGTCAGAGAGGCATTCTTTATTCTGTCCTGAGAACTAAAAGTAAAATTAATATTAAAAAATGATATTTTTTTCATTCTTTAAACAGAAACAATGATCTGAAAATCACATTTTTATTTCATTTTAAACGCCTCCTTTGAGGTATCAGGGTTGGCAAGCATGCTCGTCATGGTGGTATTGCAATATATTTTAATTTTATTTTTTTTATTATTATTTTTTTTTTTTAGACAAGCATCATGGTCCAATCCTCCAGACACAATCAAAGAGTTCTGCTTTTAAAGCGAGCCGATGAACAAATGCACTCAGAAAGAGGATTTGGGACTCCTCTGCCTTTGTGTGAAATATTACAAACCTGATTGGAAGTGACACAGCTATAATTCAGCATGGTGAGAGGAAGCTGCCTTTCACTCCAGCACACTTCGTAGTCACACACACACTCACACACACACTCACACCATATGGGTACTTGCAAGGTACGGCTAATTTTCTCACATTTTCATCAGCATGTCGTTATTTTTAGCATATTCAAACCACAATAATCACACCATCCATTGTCATCCAGCCTGCTGGCATGGTGAAATAGGCAAATAGGCTCTAATATACAGCTAATGGTGGAGACAAACTAAAGCACAAGATGTTTTCATTCAAGCATTGAAAAAGTTCATTTAGAAAGACTCATTTAGCTCCACATACACTGCATCGCACAATGCATTATATACTCAAATTATAACTCTAAGTTCCTTAACCTCCAAGGGGATTTTCTAGATTTAAGTAGATGCACCTATTAATAGGTAATGATTTTAAGATTAGATGAGATTTCCTAATTAAAAGGGACTTATTACACACCCAGAAATGAGGCATTAAGAGCAATACGTGCCAGTGGTTTTAATGGGATCAACACACGTCACAGGTTTTATTTTCATTATCAGCAATGCAGAAATAGAAATAGCTTATTTCTTGGTTATTGATAAGTCATAACCTTGTATGTGTCCAAACCCTCCATGCATGTATATGAAATGTATTTCATCGATCTGCTTAGTTCCCTAAATGTATTTCATTATTACAACCCAGAAGTGACTGAAGCCTGACAGTCCGTATGACTAAAGCAGTCGCGATGACTCAACCTCCTACACACACAAAAAATGAGTGAAATCAACACAAAGGAGGATTTGATTCGGCACACTCAAGGTTTTTCTGTTTAAAAAGCTGCTGCTCAGTTCCAGGGCAGTCGTTGTTCGAGCTTTTTAAAATTTGACTGAATTCTGGTGAAAGAGGCTGATCTCTGCACAGCACACATGGCGGTTTCCTGAAAACTAAGAGAATAAGCCACTTCGCAAGGTGAAAACTTAAAGGGCAATGACAAAAAGAATCATGTTGGATTACTTTAAATTCATTTAAACGATTCATTTCAAAGGATGAGATTGCCGTCACAAATTCAAACGCTTCCATTTAAAGCAGTCATTACCCGAACTGTAATTTCCTGCCCTTACCTCACAGTAACCCCCCCCCCCCTCCCATACGTCGCCCTTCTTTTCTTCTACTGAAACTCAATCTAGCAATTAGCTCTTATCTCCTCATTTTGCAGACAGAAGCTCGGCCTGGAATGAGTTCATGGTTCACGGTCGCTGTGCTTTCACTGTAATCACAAACCCAGGACATTAGCCATTAGGGAAAAACCAACAGCTGTGTTCCACCCACCCGGCTGGCAGGAGAGCACACGTGGCCATGACGGGAGGTCTCATCCAGGTTACTAATAAGACTCTTGTTAACACGGGGTGAAACAAAGGAGGGCATTAGCAGTGGACGTGGAGGGCCGCTGATCCGGCCTTTCGGCTTTCACCCAGGAGGCCGCGGTAACACCGAGCCCTGTAAGCAGCTGAGGGAACGTCATGTGACTCAGATGAGATCATCATACCAGCGTTATGGTTAATGTGAATCCAACAGGATGGTTAGTTTAAATGATCACTGGAAACAGCTAGCTAGCTTTTAAAATCAAGGCTGAAGAGCTTTTGTTTCCCTCTTTTTACACTGCACTGTATTTTAGGAGTGTTATTTTTTTTTATTTTCTCTTTCTTGCTCTTAAATATATTTTGCACTTCAAAGCTCTTTGAACTGCCTCTTTTTTTTTTGCTGAAATGTACTATAAAAACAAACAGGGCTTGCCTATCTGTCATGTTTTTGGGAATTCCGGGTTCGGATTCAAAGACAGCAAGATGATCACAGTGATTTAATAAAAGGAAAAGGCTAATAAGATGATAGGCCTCAGGCAGACAGTGAGGAAACTCACCAAGGCAAGAAATAAACTAGAAATAGGAGAACCAACAGAACAGGGAACCAACAGAACTGTGGGAAACACAGATACTTAAGGAGAACAGGGCGATGAGACACAGGTGAAACTAATCCAGGCGGGGCAGACAATCACAAAGGCGGGAAAACACACAAAGGCAGGAAGTAACACCAGACGAGACGGATAAGGTGCGAGTATATCAAAATAAAACAGGAAACACTAAAGGATTAAGTGAAACAAGGAACACAACCGACAACAAATGATCACAGAACTAAAATAGGAGGCTAAAAAAAAGTATAATGCAAGAAGAAAGAACATAATCCGTTACACTGTGAGCAGCACATCTAATATCATTAATCATGCTAAATCTTGTTTGTTCTTTTTTGTTTAATTTAGAAAAAAATGAAGAGTAAAAAAAACACTCTTTCATTAGCGAGCTTTAGAAGTGTTTTCTTGCCTTGACTAGCCGTTTCCCCTGCAGCCTCTGTGCTAAGCTAAGCTACGCTAAGCTAACAAGCTACTGGCTGTATCTTTATATCGAACAAAGTGGAAAGTGGCAACTATAAGTAAAAAAGCTAATAAGCGAATTGCAAAAAATATAAATGTGGACCAACCATCCAGATGTGCAATGTTGTGAAACCAGGTGAGGTTTTAGTGAAAACACATACTGTAAAAAATAGAGTAATATTGGTGTTATCCTTGACCAATAAATAGTTTGCAACATACAGTAACCAAGGTAATAATCTCCCCGTTGCCTTATTTCCACACCAAGAGCTCCCAACTCACAATGGATGGATGAACAGCTGGATAATAGATGTTTCCTTCCGCCTCCTTATCGTCCGATCCCACTTTATTGAACTCCACAGCTGCTCTGCTCTCCGACTCGCTGTTTGGATGTTGCATTATGGGATCAAACCCTTTGGCCCAAAGTGAACATGTTTTAGACGTCAAAACAAACACGCACAAAGGATTACGTGACCGCGAAACATGGATTACCCATCACGGTCTTTATTTACCTGACCTTTTATCCCTGATTATCATCTCCTGGCGTGTGGTCTGGTGCTTGAGCAGCAATCGGGATCAGGGTTGCAATAACTGCTCTTGTTAATACACAAGACTCTCTCTTTCTCACACACATTTCTCTCATTTCTTTCCTTCTTCATTCATCAGCAAAATAAGAACCACAGAGATATTGATTCGGTGCAAACAAAGAGTGAAACAGTTGATGCAGGAAAAACAAGTCAGGGGTTGTCAGTGCAGGTCTCTGATCAGCGGCTGTGTGGGAGCAACGCCAGCCAAACTACAGTAAATCCCTTCAGAATGAACGCCAGAGGAAATTGATCAGAGCAATATGAGGCAGCAGTAAAGTTAATAATAGTTTCTCATTGAGTTAACTCCTCAGGTTTGCATTAACAAAATCCCCTCCAGGCCCGAGCGTGCTCACAGAGACAACATTATGCATAATTAAGCATAAGAATTGCACATCGCTCGTGGAAAATTCTCGTCTCTGACTGACACTGACGATTCAGAACTCCATTTGACAAGACGGACGCATCGAGGGAGATGGATCCACTTCGTTTTCAGTCAAATGTGAGTCACGTTGTCCCCGTGTGACCGTCTGGGTTTAATCTTTTCACCCAAGAAGCAGAAACAAACAGGGAAAAATGTGCATCTGCTTGTGCTGCTGACAAAAAGGCCTCCACGTTCAGCGTGCTGCAGCTAATGCGACATGATGCTGAATCACACTAAGCCGCGCCAGCTGGTAATGACGAAAATATGGATGTTTGTTGGTTCTGGAGTCACAGACTATGAGTAATCCATCCAAGTTCAACAAGAGAAAAACTGCTGAAACAAAAAAACGTAAGTGGCCTGAATGAGAGGACATGCTCCTTCATCATAGATTTATGAGGATATTAATGTTATCTTTGTTATTTGGTAGGAAATCAAGAGGCGAGATCAAATTAACTTGATTATAAACGGCATCTAATGATGCTTTCATCAACTTTGTGGGATGGAAAGAGAGTTTATGATACTTCTGCATTGTTTGAGATTGTGCTTTGTGTACAAAATGATCTCCAAACAGAGCTCATAGATGTCCCTTCTTTATTTTTCTTTTGTCTCCTTCTTGTTCTCTTTAATCCGTCATTAAACAATTTGTTTCCCCAGACGTTATCTGCATTCTGCATAACAGGCTGCAGTGTTGGATTATGTTTATTAATGGAGTTATCGCCAGAGAAATCTGCACCACACACCCTGAGCAATGCAGTAATACATCGATTTTCTGTCCAAACCACAGTGTGTGTTTATGTGTGTGTGTGCGCCAGAAGTGAGCATCCAACACTGTCTTATGAAGCCAACCACTGCCACCTAGTGGACAAACTGGATAGAGCTTTGGAAGTGTGGAGAAACTTCCTGAGGCCTCATATGAGATGAACGGTCCTTTAACACACCTGTTGATCGGAATATGAATGTGTGAGACATATTTCTCATACATTTGGAGTTGAGGTCACTATGAGGGAATTTCAGGCTGAAATTGCTCCGCTTTGGCCCTGCTCCCCTTCATCACTTCCCCCCAAATCAGAGGTCAGATATCAGTTCTCCTGAGTTCACACCACGGCAGCTACGAGGGTAATTGGCAGCAAAGCGCCAACCTTCACCGGTCTCCCAGGTCTGTTTTGTTTACTGAGGAAAATGTGGCATCCTTGAGATGCCTCTCTGCTTTATCGCTCTGTCTTTCAGAACCGACTGCAGTATGCTAATCCTTGAAGACTTCCGCTCCCACCTGCCAACCCTCATTATTTTCATGCTATTTTTAAGATAAACAATGTAGAGTAGCTCGGCGCCAGTGAGATTTCCACCCATCTTAATGAAGATGGAGATGACAAACGGGGAGAAGAAAGAAAAAAAAAAAGGGCAGAGACTGCATTAATATTTTCTCCAAGGTCAGATTCTTTAGATAGCAATAACATGGAAATAAACTTCTTAATGTTTAGTGTTGTTTAATTGCCTGTCAGTAGTTGACGGGAAACTTGTTTACTCAAGTGGAAAGAGACAAATATTATATTATCTGTAATTCATATCAAATCTTATATAACTTCCTAATTTCATTACATTTGAAGGACAGGTTCCCATCTTTTCAAGTCCACCTTAAAACAATTCCTGGTGGATTACGTTGCTGTTGACCTTGATATGAAGGATGCAGTGTCAGAAGGCAGAGATCAGTTCATCTTATACATCGTTTATACTGGATTTAAAACTCCAACTAGACTTTCTTTTGGAACATTTTTTTTTATCTCTAACCTGATGCATCACCCACTGAGGCTTCACTCTTGGAGCAAAAGTCTTCAAGTTAATAATATGCTTCAACAGTTACAAAAAAATAAATCGAGTGGATCTGCCAACTTCCAGTCTTGTTAGTACAAAATTAATTAGTTGCGTTTCTGTCCATCCAGTGCAGCTCGACAGGGGTATAAAAGGAGATTTCACATTTAAAAAGCTGGAATTTCAGAAATTACTCATTTATATTTGACTTCTAAATTATTGTAATTTTTGTACAAAACAAGCACTGTGGATTTGCATTTTGTTAAAATTTTAGATTCAAAAAAGGTATTTTCTGAAGGAATTAGGACAACAAATCAGTTAAAACCTTCAGAATAAACAGATTGGTATGAAAAAAAGAATGGAATAGAAATTGTTTTACAACAATGATGCACTTAATTATGTTGGAGAAATGAGACAAAATAGAATCTCAAAAAAATACCAAAGTCGCCTAAAGTCCTGTACGATCGAACAGGTGAAAACAAGAAAGACTTCAACACATCTCTGGAAACTTCTACACAATACGTACTGCAGTCGCTGGTATCACCTGAGCAAAACGATGGTCTGTCCTCCACACCTCTTGCCCTCCCCCTAAACTCTTGGATGTTCTTGGCCTTATCTCACCTCTACATGCATACAATTAACCCCTACCCCCTCTCTCTCTCTCTCTCTCTGTTATCCATCCCACCTACTCTTGACCATTACCTTCATTAGCATAAGCACAATGGCTCAACAGAGAAACAACAGTGAGCAAAAACCAGTCTCCAAGCTCATTTCTATTCTTTAGCCACTGGCTCGGATTGACCTCGTTTGCACATTTGGATGCAGTTACACACAGAGGGATTGTCCAGACTTTTTTTGGGGGGGGTGAGACATGCAACAGACCTCTGCTACTAATGTGGGATGGATTGGACTGTCCCTTTATATCCAACCAGAGAATAAAATCCAAATGCAGCCGATGAGGCGTGAGATGAGTGTCCGAGTGGCCTCACTTCAGCAGAAAGGCAGCTCACACACTCGGAAAGAAGACCAATCAATCAAGAATATACTTGCGTTTAGATATTGCTGAGAATAAAACAAACTGGTGGCTTTTTATAATTTGTCAGGCTTGATGACGCATTATTAAACACCAGCCACACGTGAGAACTTCTCAAGCATCCTCGAAACCAAAGGGTTAATGCTGGTCGATGGTTTATTGATGTGCATTCTAACAGCACAGCTTTCCTTAACTACAGACTGTCTGCCATGCAGGACGCCGCTAGCAACAGAACCCATTTCTGCCATGCAATGAATAAGAAAAATAAATATGTACAAACATAAACCGTTACAAAACACATTTGAGCAGAGAGAAGTGGAAGTAAATCTCCTTTTACTGAAAAACAGCAGACAAACGTAGCTTATTTAAGGCACATATTCCCTGATATTACAAGGAAACGGGTCGTTTTGGAATGAAGGTGGTACAAAAAATAAAATATCTTCATTTATATTCAGTTTTCAAGTAAAGAAATCATGTACACTTTCTTTAAAAAACAAAAACTTGTTGGAAAAAAAACTTAACCAAACAGGTGCATGGTGGTTAAGGCAATACATTCAACAGTGTCATGGGAATTATATCAGTGCAAATACAGTGTGAGCGAATGAGAATGCGAAACTCACAGTTCAAGAGGCATTTTAAAAAAAAAGTAGGTCATCAAAAAAGAAAATGCCAAAAACCTTGAGACAACCACCTAAAACTTTGGTGCAGAAAACGTGTGTACATTCAATAATCAAAAGTAGAAATATGAAAGAAGAAAACTAATACCGGCTACTCTTCACATTCAAAGAAAAAAGAAATCAAACCACCAGGTATCAGCTGGATCAATATCGCAAAGAAAAAACATTTTAGCATCAACAATCTTAC
This sequence comes from Chelidonichthys spinosus, assembly GCA_029853015.1. NCBI lineage: Eukaryota > Metazoa > Chordata > Actinopteri > Perciformes > Triglidae > Chelidonichthys > Chelidonichthys spinosus. The sequence goes on along the minus strand of CM056838.1, from coordinate 4,028,552 downwards.
ATCAAGGAAAACTGAAGGAGAAAAAAAAGTCTCCCCCCCCCTCCAAGTACAATGCTCAACAAGGATTAAAAGAGAATGGAAGAGGGAATGGCTTCAAACAAAAAAAGGAATTAAACTGCAGCTTTGAACTGCCTTTTGCCTGGAGGGCAATATGCAGGGTTTAAACTGACCCACGACTGTTTCTTTTCACACACGTGCAAATGTCCAGGAGGGAGGAATGCGGAGGCAGAGGAAGGACACAATGCATTTAGATGCTAAATCAGTGTACTTAGCAGCCTTTGAGGACACACACACACACACACAAACAGGAAAAAAAACGCAAAGTCAGCAATATGTAGGTAGTACGTTCACCGAGAAATGCACAGGTTTCTGTGGCCGAGAAGTTCTTGAACAGCTCCGAAAGCCCTTTTCTTTTGTGACGATATGAAATCTTTGTACATTCACCCATGAACCAGTGACACCCCGTGATGCAACGCTCGCTTCCACATGTAGTACGTGGAGCGCGGGGTGAACGGGAAGTAAGATCGGAACTCTTTAAACGTGGGAAAGGCTTTCTCCTCAAAGCGCTGCTGCAGGAACAGCTTGGCCTTGGCCTTGAAGTTGGCCAGAGCCACGACATCCACGGCAAACATCTGCTCATCCGTTGGCGCCAGCTCGCCTACGGGTGCCTTGGCGTGGTGAAAGGCGTGCTTTGGGTGTGGGGCATCAAAGTGGGACGTTTCTATATATGTAGGACTCACGACGAAGGGTAGCGTGTGCTGACTCTCCGTGATCCTCTCCGTGATCCGGTCCACGGCCACCGCGGCGTTCTCTGGACTCTCGGGAAGGCCGATCACTGCGCTCTGCGGGGCGGTCTTCTTCTTGCCGCTCTGCCCGCTACGCCACAGCCAGTAGAAACACGGGGACATGGAGGGGAACTTGAGCCTGAACTTTGTCAGGGACCATTTGGACTTCTGCACGTGGAGCTTTGCGGCGTCTCTGAGCTGTTTCTTACTCATGTACGCCAGCCTGAAACTCCGGTGTCTGCGCCTGCAGATCCTTGCTCGGGGCGCGAAGGCCTGGTTGGCGTTGGGGAGAACCAGCGACATACTTTTTGGACTTTGGCTCTTGTCGGCGTCCGAGCTGTCTGAGCTGCTGCCGCCACCGCCTTTGTAGCCGCTGTTGAACAACATGGCCTCCCTCCTCCAGTTGTAGTACGTTGACCTGGAGATCCCCGGGAAGTTCCTTTTGAAGATCCTGAAGGGGAGGGAAGCATTCATGGCGATGCAGTTTTGCAGACAGCGCTTAGCTTCCTGCATGTGGGCCACATTCTGGGCCCGCTCCAGGTCCAGCTTGCCGAGGCCGAACATACTCGCCACGCTTTCGTGCTCAGGCTCCTCCTGCTTCGCCTCGGGGGAAGACCAGGCCTCCTGCTCCGTGCTCTCTCCGGGGCTGATCTCACCGGTCGACGACGAGGTGGAGAAGTTTCCTCCGGATTTCAGGAGCTCGTGCTTCCAGTTGTAGTACGACGACCTCGAGATCTCTGGGAAGAACTCTTTGAACTGGTGGAGCGGGATGAGTTTGCCCTCCAGGTAGCACGCCTGCAGGAAATACTTTGCCTCATACCTGGCGGTGGATTTTTTGCAGTGCTCGTGCGTCTGCCTCTTCCAGCGGTAGAAGGTCCTCTTGGTGATGTTGTACTTGTCCTTCAGACCCGGGTATGAGAGCTGCGGGTCCTGGTTCTGGTTCGGCAGCTCCTCGCTCTTGGTGGGCGACGCCCTTCGCTCGCTGTCAGGGCTCCCGAGCGCGAGGTCGCTCTCCGGCACCAGCGCCACGAAGTGCTTCGGTGTGAACAGCGCCTCGGCCTGCAGCTCGCCGGACCACATGACGTGAAGAGTCGACGTCTGGCGGTCTTTGGGCCAGGTCCTCGGGCGTATGAGGCGGTGGAAATAGGGTCGGATCTTGGGGTTGAACATTGGGTAGACGGAGTAGATGTTGAACTGCAGGACTGACGCCAGCGCGTACACGTGCCACATGTTGGCGTAGGAGCCGGGGAAGCAGGACGCCTTCACGTCTGCGTCGAAGATGGCCTCCAGGACCGTCACGGGCAGGTTGAGCATGTCCTCGGACTCTTCGGCGCTGAGGCTGAAGCGAACGGCCTGGAGCATCATTTTGGAATCTATCATCCCAGACAGGTAATATCGCTTCCACAGCACCATCTCTACGACCGTCCGTACCTGTGGAGGGGCAACATTAACACCATTAATATGACGAACGGAGAATATTGTGTACATTTATACCATATACACTGAGATTATGAAGCATCACTGCTCACCTGTAGCTCCAAGCTAAGTCCGGTGTGGCCCACTAGCAGCGTGCTAACAGCGTCAAACAGGAGGTTGCCCTCTCCCTTGCAGTTCAGAGGCAGGAGGCCCGCGGGCGCATCGGGTGGGTACAAGCCGTGGGCCGCGTCATCAATGCCAGCCCAGTCTGGGAAATCCTGACAGGGGGTCTTGGGAAGCTGGAAGGGAGCAAGGACCTGGTCCACCTCCAGGGCCACGCCGGTCAGGCGGTCCAGACCGGAGCTCTCCGTGGCCTCCTGGAGCTCCTCCAGGACGGACAACACGACCTCCTTCCTCTGAATCATACCTGGTGAGCTGATGAGAGCTGGAGGAGGGGGAGTAGATAGGGAAGTTAAAAGATAATGGAGGCAAGCTCAGTGATTCTGAGAAGTTCAGTGAAATAAAACAACAGGTAACAAGCTTAGGAAATATGTCCAGACCTCTGTTACCAGTAGAATAGATTATGTAGATTACTGCTCTACAAACAGCTGCAGGTTAATCAGAGAGCTGCTGGTGCAGAACAAAATAAACACACCTCCCAATTCAGTGAAATGGATTCATTCCTGCACATGTGAGAATTAAAAAAACGCGTGTTGTTGTCGTTTTTCACCACGACTTTCCCCCCAGACAGCAGCGCGGCTGCAAAACGTGGCTTATTGCGTTTCTTAACTTAATTCAGATCAAAATGAAAGTCGTTACCCAGAAGGCCTAGCCTACTTTGTGTTCTGCTCGCCTGATTCGTGTTCGTTTCAGAAGCTCAAAACCTGCAAAGCTTGAAATCAGAGTGGAGTTTAAATATCGCCCTTATAATTAAATATCCCTTATAATTAAATATCCCTTAGAATTAAACGGGAAATAAAACGCGCACCTTAATTTAGCAGCGCTAAGTATATCGGAGACATGATTGTTCCTACCTGAACGTCCAGAAAGAGAGAAAGAAAAAGAGCCTGAAAGAAGTTGGCTGGTTTCTCGGCTGGTGACGTTGGTCTCTCTGGTGGAGTTTCAGTCCATTGTGTGCTCCTGAGTGCGCTGTTCTCCGGTCAGTGAGCGGCGGAGCTTTTGGGAGTGATGAGCAGCACCTCCCTTCAGGAAATTGTTAATCGTCGTTTTTTTTTTTTTGTCTCTGCGTCAAGACACCTCCTTCCTCCCCTGCCCCTCCCCCTCCTCAGCCAGGGTCAATTTCAATGTGAAGTGTTAACAAAAGCCAATGTGTCGGCGGCCCATCACAGCCCCGTCAGGGTAACAGGTATCTGTGCCTTTTAGCTTTTTGTTTTTGCTTTCCCTTTGTCAGCTGCAGATGTCAACAGGTCACTTCCAAGGTTATTTGTCAAACATGTAAAAGGACAATAAGAGTTAGTTTTCCTTTAGTAGTTGCACACATATATTGTGTGGTTATGTATTACTGTAAACATCAAATCCTCAATTTGAAAAAAATAGATCAGCAGAAATTGACTTCTTTTAGTGAATTTATTTATACATTTTTGGGGTGTTTATTCTTCGATCTGCACCCCAGAGGTGGTTTGTGGATTAGAGTGGATGTGTGCAGACAGGGTGTGGACCTGAGCCCTATGAGGGGACAGGAGAGGCTCCTGGGCTCCAGGTCTGCCTGGTTCTTCTCCACTGTATCGCTTTTAACACCTCCTCTCCGGCCTTTTGCAGGATTTCAGTAATCAAGGCCTTTTGTTCCACACACGCACAACAATCCCAGCAACTGTCCCCCAACCCCCCACTACTGTAGACACACACACACACACACACACACACACACACCAGGGGACAGCAGCATTTGGCCCCCACTGATCTGTCCACTCCAAACCCTTGGCAGACAAGCTGGTGCCTGAGTTCACTGGGGTTCAAGGCTTTGACCTAAAGCTTATCAGCTATTTGGACAATGTGTGTGTGAGCGTGAGAGAGCGAGAGTGTGTGTGTTGGGAGGGGGGTTAGACAAGAGAACAGGCACAATTTCCCCACTTTGATATTTTTTTTTCTGTGAGTGGAGATAACTGACGCATACAGACACCGGCCCTTAGAAGGCGTAGTAATCCGTAGCGCGTGTGGATCAAAGCTCCGCCCTCGATAGAGAGACTCCTCCGCTGGCTGTCTTTCAAATGTTTCTGATGTCACGGTCTGTTAAAATGCAAGCAGCGAGAACGCCTTCTTTTTATATTTCGAAACGAGGAAGGTGACCCGTTTTGTAAGGAAAGGTCAGAGAAAGTGTCTGCACACTTAGAGTCAATGATTTCATTGAAGCTCACATGAAGAAGACATCCAGTATCAAAGCCCCCTTTTTACTATTTCTAGTAATAGAGATACTTCAATACAACCACATTAGCCTGACCTTCTAGTCAGTATTTAATACACTGAATATACTCAGATCCTCATTTTTATATCCTTTGAAGCATTTCAAATCTTACTTTCGCTCTCTTACGTTCCCCCTTTGTCTTAATCTCTTTTCATTTTTTCACTTTTATTCATAAGGTCCCTGAAACCAAAATCCATACTCTTCCTCCTTAACTGTAGTGCTATTTATCAATGTAGATGGTTTTGGTGAGAGAGCTCAAAGTGCCAAACAAAGTCATTTGAAATAAATAAATAAAGTAAAAACCAATGTCTCTTTCCAGACTTCGTGACCCGGTGACCCCAGGTAAATCACAGACCTTGTTGTGAGCAGATTCATGTAGGAACTATTTTCTTCAAACAACTCCCACCACAACAATCTAGACTGTCAGAGGAAAATATGTATATCTCATGAAGTGGATTGTCCTTCCAAACAAACTTCAGACTAAATCAACCTGCCTGCTTTGAATTTTATGTCCTGTTTTTGGATGAAATCATGAAAATGGACGTATTCAGGATCTGGCATCCATGTCATGCGATGTCACAAGGGCCTTACTCTAACCCTTCCCCATTCATCCCCCCCTTTCTTGTCAATGTTTGTGTCTTCACCGTCTATATCAACCCCCCCAGACTCCTGGCTGTAGCCGACCACACACCTTAGGTGTGTAGATTAGCTGTGCTGCGCTGCACTGTGAACACAGTAGTGGGCTGGCTGCAAGCATTTAAAATGCAAATAGGGCAACACTGGGGCTGGCTCCGGCAGTCTCTCACCTGCTGTGTATGTGTGTGTGTGTGTGTGTGTGTGTGTGTGTGTGTTTTCTGCAGGTGTGACTGTGTGTACTGGCAGGGGAAAGTAGAGCTGGAGAAACTACATTTTTTTTTATTGTGCACAGGCAAAATAGCAGGTTTGTGTCGGTGCACCTGAATTTTTTTTAATTTTTTTTTCAGTGAATGCCAAAGAATGGCATACAAATATTTTACACAACAACTTTGGTGTTCCTTCACCAATCAATGAGTCCCAGTCAGAAAATGAATTTGCTTACATCACTGTATTCAACAGCTGTTGGATTCTGAGCAGATTTACTGGCCTGAACTTCCAAAGGTCCAGATTCAACAGTTTTGAACCGTGACGTTGTACAATCACAGGAACACATGGTATCATTTAATGTAACACAAGGTTAAACCAAAGTTAATTGATAGGAACATATTTCTCTCTACAACCGATGTAATGGTTGTGTTGTAATAAACTTCACACTTAATAGACTTAAAAATCATCTATTTTATTAAAAGACAAGTAAATGACAAGTAATGCTGATATCAGTGAGTACAGATCGCAATCCAGGGAAAACAAGAGCAGTCAAACATACTGAGGTAGATTGTAAAACACCTTTAAGTGCAAAACTACAGTAAGAGAAGCCTAGACAGGGATTTGGGGTGGAGCAAACAAAGAGAGGACACGATGCAGATGAAATGTTGGATAGCAGACTGCTTTTATCGGACACAGGCGTACTCGGTGGTCTCGCTCTCGGTGACCCACACCCTGACCGGGCTGACGGGAAGGATAATGTCGGCGTAGATCACATTGTCTGCATTGACAACCTAAAGCGGAGAAGGACACCCACGTTCATGAACATAGAAATGCCAAAAAAGAGATTTTTTTGCATCTCAAAAAAGAATCGACTCACATTGTTGGTACCGGTCGAGTGAAGAGACTCATTCTGCAGCCGGCCGTCTACGATACAGATACACGAAATTGGCATTTTACTACAAATGCATAGACTCTATTGTAAAATAATTTACCATAATATGACGAAAGGTGAAAAGACAACTTGTGGGACATTCGTAGCACTTCTTACATAGGTGATTGCCTCAAAGAACACAAAGTACAGATGTGCAAAGAGACGTGATGCAAGTGTCTGGAACGCCCGTATGGATGGGCTGGTCTGTGCACAGTTTGTGAGACGATTTCAACAGGACCCTTTTCTATAGGTTCAGGAAGTTTAACAGCACTTACTGCTTCTCCTTCTGTTCGCAACAAACAATGCAACCAGCGCCGCCAAAACCACACATGCCGTCACCCCCACGCCGATGCCCACCGCGTCCTGGTCGCCACCTGGAAACGCAAGAAAATTTTATCTGGTTTTGCATGGCTGAGTCCTCCAAATCCTCATCTAACCTTACATGTGAAGGCTGGTACCAATCTCTTCATGTCTGTGCACTAAATATGAAGCTAGAACCAGTTAGCTTACCTCAGCTAACCCTGTAAACAATGGTAACCACCTCGCCTATCAGCGACGCTAAAGCTCTGAAATTAAGCACTAAAATCTTCATCTAAAAATGACAAAAATGTGCCGTATTTCTTGACTACATGGATGAAGTTAGCTAGCTCATGCTAAGATGGCTGAGGAAAGAAGGCTTGGAAGGACACTGAATACGTTTCCTTCCCAAAATGTCAAACAAATGTGCATTTTTTTATTGAAATTAACTGGAAAATATTTAGTGCCTCTTAATATTTGGGCATCAATCAATAGGCCCCACAAACCATGTAGTTCTTTCTGTAATTCTAATTCTAATAACAATGATTTCCCTCAATGTGACATAGAATTAAAAGAAAATCCACACGAGAAGATGTAGATATTTGAGTCCATTAAACTACAAATGAAAGCATTGGTTTAACCTTTAGATATATCTTTAAAAAAGAAAAAGAAATCTCTCCAAGAAGAATACTGAACCTTGCTTTTCAGGTCCGAGGTCTATGGTGATTGCTCTTCCCCTCCCTTTAAGAACTGCAAAGAAAACGACATTTGTTGGTATTAAATCTTTGCCTTCAACACCTCGGAGGCGACCTTTTAGACTCACTGACCTGGGAATCTGACCCGCAACTCCACCGAAGGCTCGACCAGATCGCCCACAGTCGCCTGGCACCTGAACTTCTTGTCTTCGCCACGTTGAAGGACGAGAGTCAGCGTGGTATCACAAGAAGACCTCCATGTAATCTGATGTTGTGAGTCTTCTTGTATCTCGCTGTCGTCTTCATCTATCCACGTCAGGCTGACCTCGCCTTCCTCCGCAGAGCAACCCTGCTTCTCCACGGAGGCGAGGAGGATGCACTGGAGCGACGCAGTTTGGCCGAACATGAGGTGTATCTCCGGGGAGCCTGAAAAAAGGGCAAAAAAATGCTCTTTTTTTAGAAATGAACTCTGTTTTAATCCAGAGAGCACTTTAATCTTGTCAGTTCTTACTTTGAGGTAAGATGACATCTGGACTTTGTTGGCAGCGACGACCTCCGACATCCTCCGCCATGAGATCATTGATTTGCAGGGTGCATTTTGATACCATATCCTCCGACAGAGCTGTCTGGATCTCTCCATTACTGACTATGGCGACGTGATTACTTAATTGGCTCGTGCTGAGCCGCCATATATGAAAGCAGAACACGGCGTCCTCACACGGAACTGTGATATCATAAGTCCTTCCAGCATATATCAGCGCTTCTTCTTCTCCATTTCCACCTGGGGGGGGGGGGGGAGATAAATAAACAGGGTCAGAGGCTTCACTAGATGTCTGAGATTAGATTATAAAAACGATCTGTGAGAATGTTTTACTTGCCTGTTGTGATAAAAGATAACAGCAGCAGCCTGGCGGCAGCGTGGACACTTCCAGCCATCCTGTTCGCTGTGAAAAGGTACCTCAGAGTTACGCTGTTACCCTGAACATTACTCAACAGACGCTTCCTGCATGTGCCAACATCCCTAAACTGTTGAACCTTAACAGCTAGGATCGGTATGTATTCAAACAAATAGAGCTGTTTTTAATTCAGGCTACTCAGGAACTTTATTTCCACACGAGAGAAGAAGAAGAAGACGACGACGTTAAAACAATGGATTTGGGCTCATTTAAACAGAGGGCCTCTTTTCACAGGGAATTGCCGAAAGCTGTGATGTGCAGCATCCTTCATTAAAGTGCAAATTAAATCCTCGATTTTGCCGTTAAAAGGGTGAAAATGCCCTCACCTCATCAAATCATTGATTTTTTTGCCTTCTTTGTAAATCAGCATGTAATAACGCCGCTGGATTCGGTTAACACCTGGGACACGCCGTCAATACAAAAGCCATTCAGAGATTCATTATTCCTGAAACGATGTCTAACTTAAAAAGAAAAACTGTGCTGATTTATGTTGTGTCTTTTGTTTTCACACTATTTGTAAAGACAAGATTATTTAAAGAGGACGGACTGGGTTTTTCCCCCACATTCATGGATGCTTTTTGTCATTTTACTGAGGGTTTTTGCATTTATAATAAACACCTCTCTATGTTCCAAATGCTCCTTTTAACTTCGTCTATTGTCTGATGTCGATATAAAATATTCATTTTAGATCTGTTCTGCATCTCTGACCCCAATACAACACCATTAAAACAACCATGTCCCCCTTTAAGATGTTGTTGCAGTCACTGCTGCCCACCAGCAGATGGCGCTTGATTTAAACCAACAGTGTCCTCTCTGTAGAAGCAGCACTCCTTCCAACCTTCTCCCACTCACTTAAATCCAAAGACATCTGAAGGTTTACAGCAGGCAATCCACTTAGAAAACACAAGTGTTGAGTTATGATTTGTGCTGACAAACTCAACTGTAACCGGCTTCCCCTCGGATTATTTAAGCACTCTTACTCCTCCGCTCGTAAATAAAGCCCGGGTGTAATGTGAGAGGCCTGGTTTCATCCCTAATGCATCCCACAAATTCTCAATAACTCACGGTGACTGATTTAGTTTTTTCCCTCTGTTGCCGGTGATCACTCACTTACAGGTTCTCCATTCATCCCAACATTAAGCAGGTGTGTACAGCTAAACCCAGAACAGTTGTTCATTATATGTTAAAGGTGCAGGCCGTAATTTGGCCAATTTTTTTAATATTTTTTTTTAATGTAGAGCCACCTGAGAAGCCGTCATTGGAAGCTGTTTGCAAAAAGGGGCACATTAAAAAATACTTGGCAGGTGATTGGATCAACTCACACACACTTTAGCCCCGCCCCTTAGCTTGTCACATTACGGGGTAATGTGGTCCACATTACTTGAAGTCTGTAAGATAAGGCATCTCGCTGTTAGGTTGCAGATTGCGTCAATTGGCAACTCCCCTAACGTGCCACACAGGTATGGACAACTACGATGGCCCCATCTACAGTCGTTCTGGGTTACCGTGGAAACACGCTGTTCCTTTAACACACCATTTAAACCATGAGCTCATGAGTTTTCATATGACTAAAGCCTCACACGCCCAGGAAACACGAGATCCTGAGTCGACCACGCAACACAACAACAGGAAGTTAAGATTGAGTTGGGTTTTTTTTTAAACATTTTAGGAGTGCACTGTCCCATGTGTAAACAATACAACTATAAAACAATGTGGTAAACTGGATTTACGAGAACATGTTCAGGCAGGGTTTGGATTGAAAATAAAACGGTAAAACAGCTGCTGAATAATTCTTTTATTTAGCCATTTTTACAGATCCTCAGTGACAAATCTAGACAAACGTATGAGCATGTTACAAAAATATCATCAAGACATTCAGGGAAACCACACGACGAACTTCAGACTGAAAAATATATGTTATATATGTATATATACACTGTAAAAAAAAATTGTAATATAACAGAATTTTACTGTTTATTTTACATATTTATTCTGTATTTTTAAAATACCATTCAATTTACAAAAAGAGACTGTGATTTTACATGTCAAATGTAAAATAACATGAAATCATTGTAACTGTGAAAACACACAATATTTCTGTTATTTTACAAAAAAACACATTAGAAATACATATATTTATTGTTAAAATACGTTCACAAATGTATCGTAATTTCACAAATATGTGTCTGTTATTTAAAGGAATAAACTGTAAATTTCAAGTTTAAAACTCTAAAAAAAGGGAAAAAATCATTTAAAATTACTGAGAAATGAATAGTAAAATAACTATTTAATTTCTAATTTTACTGTAATTTATTTGTTAATTGACTTATGTTTTCATTGAAAACAACTACAATTAAAACTGCGCAGTGATGAATGGGCCCTTGCATAGCCAACTCGGTTAGTGCTACGAACGCCTGCCAGTGCAGGGCAGCCTGGCCTGGCCACATGCCACGTCGCTGGTCGTCCCTTGCCTGAATTTTCATGTCGATTACCATATCAGACGATTAAAGTCATCATGCTCGACTGGGGTGCAAAGTTCCACAACACTGGGACTGTAGCGACCCACTGGAAACGTCGCTCCCTCTTACATGGCCACATAACGGCGCGGTAACGGCATTCAAAGCGTCCTCCCAATCTTCGACAGGAAGCGTGAGCAACGTCTGGAGGCTCTTCCGGCCAAATTTGACACATGAGGAGGAGCGCATGAGTGTAAAAACATGACATTTCATGTCGCCAATAGGTGGCGCTCTGATTGTGAGTCAATATTGCAGTGCAGACGTGTTCAGGGTGGGACTCTCATCAACTGTGTGAAGTTTGGAGCTGATCACACAATGTACACTGAAGTTACAATAAGGATCTAAAATCATGGCATTGTCATGGCTTACTTAATTCACTGCATACATTTGTAAACTATGGCAACATAGTAATACGTATTGTTGTTTTAAATATGTCAGTGTAAGTCATGTTTGATTTTGCTTTCATATTTTATATAAATCCGACATATAGAGCGCTTTTATTTTGTGGACTTCCTGTCGCCGCGTTTCTTTTTCCTGTTTAGTTATTTTTCGTGTCTTGACATGTCTGTGGCGTGTCGAATCTGTGACGTGCTCTCGTCCATCTTTAAGCGCTGTGATTGGCTAATAGTGAGACAGTATACACTACGTTGCGTCTTCAATCGGCCAGTCGTATATTCCAGATCTTTCCGAGCGGCATTTACGAATCTCACGAGAGGCTTTTGGATATTTGGCTTTGGATTTTGGACTGGCTTTTGACACTTTGGACCTTGGACAACGAGAGGAGACCACATTGGGACAGCTTTTGGTGCACGAACGAACCGTGAGTTATTTGAACTATTAATGAATTTTAATCTGTATTTAGCATGCATATGTTAGCTTGGTAGGCTATGTCGTAGCTATGTCCGTTAGCGAGCAACAGCATGGGCTGATACAGCTAATGACATTATCAACACTGGTACATATTGTCTTTCTTAAAGTTAACAGTGGTTACTATGTTAAAAGAATTACGTGTTTTATTTATAACTTATCTTGTCCTGTGTGGTTGAGTTAAAGGCCGTTAGCTTAAGTCCGCTATTCAGGTAGCTAGCTAGCTAGCTGGCTGGCTGGCTGACTGGTGGCCTTGAGGTAAATAGCTTTTTCGAGCTCTGCCTTTTACCGTGAGTTTGTTTTACGGTCTTGAGCTAAGTAGTATTTGTCGTGTGCTTTGGTTTCCACCATGAGTTTGCATTTAAATTAATTTGTTAATTTCATATTTATTGCGGTAGTTACTCAGCGTTTTACACAGATATCCCACTGCAAGCAAATACAAAATATCCATGGCTGTGTCTCATGCAGTTTCAAGTTCAATAGGGACAGGGGAGATATGATGGATATTTTTGCTAGTCATGCACTTTTTTCACAAGTCTTGAAGCGCAAGCGAAGTGGCTGTGTGTATGATATACAGCATGTTAATGTGTACACGTGCAGCTTCCTGCAATAATTAATTGGCTTATAAAGGTTTGGGGCAAGTCTGTGTAAGATAAATTCAAAAGTTGTATATGTATAATATATATATATATATATATATATATATATATATATATATATTTTACACTTTGTTTCCACTGCTGACGTATGTTTAAGAACGTTTATATATTATAGAGATTAGATTCCAGCTCTGTATGATAAGTGGTCTGAGATTACATTTTAATGATATGATATATGACTTGATGTTATATGAATAACCACAATTATTATTATTGATTTTTTTTTTGCAGTGCAGAAAATCATCAGAGGGAGGAGACCAGTGGACACTTTGAGTACCAGAGGAATGGGTTTCTATTTGTTTGACTGCATTCAATACAAGTTTTCACTGTTATATTCCTGATAACGTTTTTGTCCAGTGTGCCTTTTTTTCATTTAGGATGCCTCACGGGTAAAACCACTGGCTGTCCGTTGCTGCCAAGCAGAGGATGGAGGATCGGTGTGACAGGCAGGAGCCTGTCATCTCTTTCTCCGGCAGACCCTCTGGTTTGTACTCAAACGTTTTTTAATATCATTGAATGTTTTACTTTAATTGTTAGGTGTTTTCTCACTATATTTGTACACCTGACCTAGTGGAAAGAGCTATGCTTATATAATCATTATAAATTATGAATGACATTTCTGACTGATTTTGTCTTTTTAACTAGCCCATGGAACTGGTCATCGCCATGCCGTGAGGAAGTGGCCAACTTCTGCTTGTACCGGCAGGAGCCACAAGTTGGTCATCCCACCAGATTCTCCAGACAAACAGGTAATGTTGTTTTGGAAGTCATTTGACAAATGATGTTTGATGTTGATCATAATCTTGTTTGCATGATAATAATTCTCCGTTGTGTTGTTCCAGTTTGTTCTTCTTGTTGGGGACTCCCACCTTCGCAGCATCGTGGATGGGTTTGTCACGATGCCGGAGGGATGCCTTTCCTTTGGTGCCATGGCGACGCCGGGGGCTTGCACCAGGGACCTGAGGATCGAGCTGGTGAGTGCTATTGTGCCACGTACACCAGATGTTGTCTGTGTTCTTGCCCCCAGCAACAACCTGACGGCCAGGAGGACGGTGGAGCAGGCAGGGGAGGACTTCCGTGCGCTCATCGCCAGTGCCTGCAGTCGGTGTCGAAGGTGTTCGTCCTGGACTTTGTTCCTAGCCTGTCGGTCGACGTGGATGTCCAGGATCACTTCAGGAAGGAGTTTCGCCGCGTTGCAGCAGTCATGGGTAAGTTTTAAAAGGATTTTTGTGAAGTACATTTACATGTATGGTGTGTAATATGTTCTATAGCAGACTTTTAAAGTCACTATGCCATCTTTGTGTATTTATATTGTGCTTTTCAAGGCACCTAAAGCACTGTTGTGTAACCTTTTTGCAAAGGTATACAAATATAGTACAGTCCACAGTTACTAAAATTGTTTTCTTTTCATTAGACAGGTGCCTCTTCAAGAGAAATCAGGACAAGGGATCAAAAGTGGAGTGGAACACCACCAAAAACAACCTGCAGTCAGTCCAAAAGTTTTCACGCGGATGACCAAAATGTCAGACTACAAGTGGAGGGAATAAGAAGTGCTCAGTTATGGAGTTATGGATGCCTTGGATAGAAATAATACTGTAAATTGGTAACTCAACTTTTTTTTTTCATTTCCAATTTAGCTGATTTTTTTGTTTGTTTCAGAGTCATTTTAATGTAATTGATTTTTGAATATTGCTGTAATAATGGTTACCTGTTACAGTTGAATAAAAATACTGAGAATGGGAAATTGTAGCTGTTCTTGTTTCAATGTTAATTTACCATCTTTATGGGTAATTTCACCGTTTTAAAACCTAAAATGTTTGTAATTAAATGTTAAAAACAACATAAAATAACTAAATATACATTTGATGTGATCTAAAATTAACATTAAATTGTTGTAATTTTAAACCCAATATCTAGTTTTTCAACAGTTTTTTGACATGTTTTGAAAGATGAATCACATTATATCATGTGTCATATACAGTTATATTACATCAAATATAAATTATTATACAACCTTTTTCTATAAAATAATGTTATAAAACCAACTAATAACAGCACATTTCTGTAAATTTAAGCATTATTATTTGTAATACAACGTGTACTTACTATATTTCTAGGGAATTTAATTGTTTTAAAATGTGAAAATGGTTGTAATTAAACGTTAAAAGCAACCTGAAAATAAGGGAAATCTTGTTAAAATTACAACTACAAACTGTATTTTTATTATGGAAAATAACTGTATTTTTATGAGAAAGTAATTTTCTGTTATTCCACAGTATTTTTCTGGCGCCCCAGCTGCCGGAAAATTACCGTTTTTTTACGATTTTTTTTTTTACAGTGTATTTACACCACCACTTCAACACAATCTCATAGTTTATAGTCCATATTGCATCTTTCAGTCCACTAGATGATAGCTGTGAAATGGCACCAATAATCCAGATGAAATCTACTTTACAGTCACACGGGAATTATTGAATTCTTATTCTACAGTCATAACAAACATCCCTCTGTACTTTGCCTACTTTCACATCTCATCATCGTCCGGTGTGAAACCCCAGTACAGCCATGGAGATTTTCAAGTTTCTCAGCAGCAACGAACACACAGTCAATACGGTGACATTTAAATACCAAGAAACCACTGAAACAAAGTCCTTCCAACCAGAACACCCGCAGGTGAACACAGCTGCGTTACATTCAACGAGGTTTAAGTGCATCTACGACCTCCTGCTCTCAATCTGACATTCATTGACCAATGAGCTTGATTTGTCGCGAGGTTTACAACTTAATGCAGACAAGCATTCGGGGGGGGTGAAGACAGCATCTGCTGACGATTTACTGCTTTCGTGTGGGAGGAACTTTGATTGCTTTGCAGCATTCGAGCATAAAATATAAGGAAGAAAAAAAAAACATCCGACACCGACCACACACATGCAGGAAGGAGACAATCCCCCCTCGTTAACAAGACCTGTACAATATAAGTTAAAGTTATAACTTAACGAATAAATTGGCTGCATTAAAGCTCCAATCCAACTACGGGTACACACATTCACATTTGAAGTTCAGGGTTTATGGAAACAATACCTTCAAAATCCTCCGCAGGGACATTTAATGCCTTTCTGCTTAATGAACAATAACCAAAGTTATACGACTTTTTTCCCGCACCCTTAAAGGGTATTTTAGAGGCATTAATTAATTTGTTGATATCCTCCAACCAAAAAAAAAAGGTGCTCTCTGAACACAGCTCTACAAAAGTAAAATAGTGGGACATCGTGTACCACTTCTGGATCAGGCCTTTAATACAGCAGTAAAGTTACAGTGACAAAACTACACGTTATTTGGTAGAAACACAACATGCCAAACAGACGACCAAACAAGACACAAAACGCCATCTACATCCGGCCCCCAAACAGCCCTCCGGACCAGTGGGTTGCCGTTGACAACGGGTGCTAACGTGCTGTATGGGTTAACAGTGCTTTAAATGAGGATTAGATTTTAGCTGCAGTAGATTTTTTTTTGGTTTGAAAGCAAACGCGAGTACAAAGTTCTGCATACTTATCAAATGCTACATTCCATCTCTCGCTCGGCTCTTCAGAGGATACGGTTCAGCTTCCTTACACAAAATAAATGTTTTCAGAATATGTAAGGCAGGAAAATGTTTCCAATATAGATTTAAAAAAAAAAAGATATTAAATAAAAGCGATGATATATACAGACGCAGTTGATGATATATGAAATGGAGACCAACCTTCAGTGTCTACACTCAACAAAGCTCATGTTAATCGAGGCAACACTATCCTCTTGGCAAACCTGAAACTTATAATAGTTATAATATAATAATAATTGCTAAAAAATATATACACTTTCCTTTTTGACATGAAAGTAAAAACAAGATTGTATTATTTGATTCAAAATTGGGAATGAGGGGCCCGACGTGAGGCCGACAGTAATAAAGAGTTAGTATGAATATGTTTTTCCTTCCATGCTCTGTTAAAGTGCCCATGTTGAGGGTGAGACCTCCGCCCCGTCACAGGCTTGGAGGGTTAGGCCTGCTGCTGTATCTGTGTGTGGTGGCCTGGCTGAGCCGCCTCACAGTCCGCAGGCCCCGCCTCCACCCCCCGAGCGTACAGGAGAATGAGGGTGACGGTGGCGAAGGTGGCCGCGTTCACGGGGAAGGCTCGTAGCAGCGTGGAGGTGAGGCCTCGCGTGAACACCATGTAGCCCTCTCTCCGGATGCTCTGTCGCACGCAGTCGGCGATGCCGCTGTACTGGTTGACGCCGCCCACGCCGTCCGCCTGCAGCCGCGACTTGATCACATCCACGGGATAGGTGGAGAGCCAGGAGGCGATGCCAGCCATGCCGCCGGCGAACAGCAGCTTGGGGATCATGTAGCGGTCGTCCGGCTCGCAGCCAAGGTTGCGCGTCAGCACGTCGTAGGCCAGGAAATACACTCCGAAGCCAGGCGTCTCGCGGATTAATGTGGTGACCATGCCTCGGTTTACACCCCGCAGCCCCTCCCGGTTGTAGATGCGTGCCAAGCAGTCCAGGGAATTCTTGTATAACTTCCTCGAAGACTTCTTCTCTCCAGTTCCCTGCAGCTGCATGCGGGTCTTAGCCAACTCCATGGGGCAGCAGATGACACACTGGATGGCACCAGCTGCTGCACCAGCGAGGAACTGGTTCGTGGGGGTGTCGTTGGCCAGCAGCCGCATGGTGTTACCCTGAACCCCGAACACTATAGCATTGATGAATGTAAGGCCCATCATGGGGGATCCAATGCCTTTGTACAAACCAAAAACCTGCGGATATAGGTCAGAGACGTCACATTAGACAAGATGTTTTCACGCGGCACCAAAAGATCCTTATTTACACTGTCATTTAACTGTCACAGATGGATAAAACACGGGTTTAGGCACGATTGTGCATGATTTGAAAGAGTAGGATGCCCAGCATGCAATGTTTTCAGAACAATCAGCTACAGAGCTGCCACTCTGAGGAAATAAAGGATTTAAGAAAATGGAAACTTGAATGGTTCAGCCATGTATTCAGTTATTTTGAATAACAAATCCTGTGATTTGGACCAAAGTTATCCTAATTGATTGGGAGATAATATATAAATAAAACAAATCTCAATGGTTACATAATAAATCATTTTAAAAAGTCCATATTAATCAGTTCAACAGGGGATGACAAAACTCTACTGAGCTTGAAAATCAGAAAAGCTGTGTAGTTGATCTCTACGCCGAGTTCAGGTGTCACCAAGAGTGACATAACTCTGCTATCAGGTCTCTCTGACTCTTTTAACTGGAGAACAGACACAGTGGCTGGACCTTGCTAAAGATAGGTTCTGGCAAATATAACTATTGCATCGGCATCATTGTGTGCAGCAGTCTTACTGCTTTACCTCAAGTTTGCTGAATACCTTAATCACTTGCTAATATTACTGCATGAAAGCCACGTACCGACTCCTGCCGTATGATGGACTGGAAACAGTGAAAGGTCCCGCGGTACAGAGGCTTATCAACACTCTGGACCTGCAGCCTCACCTGGAAAAAAAACACTCTTCAGACATCACTTAAACCTGGGATAAACAAACCGATTCCCCTGTGACTAACAATCCACAACAGAAGAAAAGAAGCAGGAAAATAAGCAGTGTTGGCTGTCTGGATGTACAGTGAACATATTCCATGTGCTAAAAATACTTAGCACCTATTATATATTGAAATGAAATAATTGTATGTTGGAAATGAAATAAAAGGGCCTATAAAAAGTGAAATAAAGCTCCGTTATAACACCTTAAAAAATTAACACTTGCCCACCTTAACTGTGTCAAATGGGTGTCCGACCAAGACTCCAGCAGCACCTGGAGACAAATGAGACAGCTGTGAGAACATCTGCCGAGTCTTCATTACGCTGACAGTTACCGCTTTCTGTTCAGAAATCTGGACCACAGTGGGCCTAGTTAACAGGTTTTGGCCTATTTGCCCAGTCTTTGAGGACTGAAGCTCTGGCACTGTAATTTTAGAGCATGCTGCCATCTCCTCCAGCGTAACACGGCCTCGTCGAGCCTAGCCAGCTCATATTCACCCTCTAAAACTTTTTAGGGCACCTTTGAATGTCACATATCCTGGGATTTTAATGGCACATGTCCGAGTTCTGAAGCCAGTTTGGACTTCTCTCCTTTTTGAAAGCTGATAACAATTGGACAGAGAACAAACAGCATGAAGAGTTAGCCCATAAACGAGAGGGGTGTCTACAGATGTGACCGTCGGCAAAATGCAAATCTGTCAACCCTCGGATATTTTACCATACTGTTTATTTATATGATGGTAGCTATGACTTTATTTTAATTTATCTATGAGTGCAATGAAATGGGGGAAAAAATGAGTATGCTGGCTTTACGCTGGCTTACACATTCCACATAGAGGATATGTAAAATGATTATAATTTTTGAAATCATTTAGTAAACAAAAAACTGTGACAAATGCCCATTACACGTTGGCAAACAAACTGGGAAATGATTGTGTTACAGCAGCCAGTTATTAAAAAAAACTGTAAATACAGTGACCATATATATCAACATTAGATATATCTATACAATTCACAATAAAGAGAATATAGTAGAATATAAACATATGATCAAATTCAATATTTATTCAACATTAAGTGTGCAAATTTACTGCTCTATGTGTTTCAAATTAAATTAGGAAGCGTGATAGTTAAACAATGCACACATTCGGGCTGTGCAGGTTAATTATTTATTTAATGTATTCTTGACTGTTTAAATAAAAACATATTCCAGATGTCAATTAAAGAATTATACGGTTTGAAGTCTGGAAAACATAATGGAAATAGTGGTGATCATATTACTTAAGTAGAATGAAAAGTCACGAGCCCACTAGATTTACCACAACAAAAGCAAAACACAGCAAGCTAATCCGAGATAAGAACCTTTTTTGGCACCTGACCCATTTGTAAAGAGAGCCAATCAGGAGTGCCGGCTGTAAGCCAGGAAAAGCACACAGGCAGGTATGTGTTTGACACGAAGAGTAGCGGTCATTGACCTCAACGCAAGGAAAACAAGCAGGCGACAAAGTTGCACCAAACAATTCTGCAGGCATGAATGCAACCTGAAACTGAAAAAATTATAAGCTAAGCACAAATCATAAACATCCTTATAGAGGCGGAAACCAGCTTCCTGTGTGACTGGAGGTGGCCCTCTGATTTCTACCTTCTTCACTGTGAGGGGGGGGGGGGACTGTACGGCCTGCAAGAGATTGGTCTGTGAAGGGGTGTGTAGTCATTGATGTCATCTAAGTCAGTGTGTGCATGTGTGTGTGTGTGTGTGTGTGTGTGTGTGTGTGTGTGTGTGTGGAAACTTCAAACTGCCAAGCCATCCTAGGTCGGAAGCTCGGGTTGCACTTGTGTTGTGTTTCCTTTCGGTTCTCAAAATGCTGAAGGTTGGAGCACCCTTGGTTAGCTTATGTAATACATTCCTTCCCCATGTAGACATTTGTAATGTGATGCAATGCCGAGACGTGGTAGATCCAAATTAATTTTAAAATTTAAATAACCTAACCTTCTGTATGGCGTTTTTAAAATCACAAGTTGACACGCCTTCAAAGTCAAACTGGACTGATGCTCTTGTGATAGAGTTGCATCACATTAGTGGGGATGGTTGGTCATTGTCATATGACAGATGGGGAGGCATTGTGTCACAATAAGGGCTATAAAATGTCTCGAATCAAAGTAACTTTAACGTCAACTCATCCAACAAAAACACAAGATATTATGGTTAAACAACTTACCTCCGACGCATCCAGCAACGAAGTCCATCGCCGCTTTTCAACGTCACCTTGCTGAAGAATGACTTGATATCACGTTACCTAACGATGACTGGAGATGCCCTCAACAACTCTATGAAACGCTCCGTCGACAGCCACCGTCCTCTAGCTGTTTTAATCTCGCTAATGGACTAATTGACACTTTCGGTTAGCGTCTATGCTAGCGAGCACTTGCTAGCTAACCACCCTCCTCCTCCTCTAAGACCGGACAGCCCACAAATGCTGACAACTGTATTTTATTTTTTTATGTATTTAGCTTTTTCTGAATCGTAATAGAACTCTCCCTGTTTAGCTACGCGACCTCAGTGAAGCGTTGTGGCATTTACAGTCGAGGCGGACACCCTCTCCCCTGTCTGTGTGAAGGAGGTTTATTATGTAGCAGCACGCAAGCTAGCGTCGCAGGAAGTAACGGGTGGGTAAGTCCCTCCCACCCACCCGCCTCTAGAGCATCCATCCAATCAGAGGAAAGAAACGACGCCGACCCCCGCCATCGGGCGTAATGCACGTCATTCATTGGCTGAATACCGCAAGGGCTCCCAGTGTTGAAATGCGTCACTGTGCCGTGTGATGTTTATGTTCGTGTCGGTCGGATCAATCGTCATTCACAAAAAAAAATTTTTTTTTTTTTTCGATTTTGTTATTATCAACAAACGTTATAAAGCTGCGGTATGTGATATCGTGTTATAGCGCCAAACAAATGTTATGCATAAATTAATTTCATTTGTATAATTGTGACACATAATGTAATCATTGCACCTGGTCGAAATCATTGCATTCGCCTTTAAATGTTTTTGTTTTTAAATAAAGTTTTAAAAAATTATAATATTCAAATCAATAGCCCCAGAATTTGATGACGTCATCAAATTCTGGGGTTTTGATTGTGCCTTTGTGTGTGCCTTCGCTCCTGGAAGGTCTGAACATTCTAGGATCAAAGGCACACAATGTTGTGATGTCATAGTGACATCACACATCAACAGCCATAAAAGTCTATAAAAGTGTCAGCATACAGCAGGAAATAGGATTTATCCACACACACTTAAGAAGGGAGTCTGACAAACACATAGGCAACTAAAGAAAGAGATTAAGGAACTGAACAATGGAAACTGCGCATGTCACTGGTTCACGCCTTCGCCTACGGAAAGACAAACAGGCTAAGGAACGGAAACGGTCCTTAATTAAGGCCCGGCAGGTGAATGCTGATGCTGAATTAGTTGTGGAGCAGTCGAGACAGGAATCTGCCCAGCGGAAACAGGACCTGAACATGCATGGTGTCACTGTGATGCTGAAGAGAAACAAACTTCTTGCGACCAAGAGGGAAAATCTATTAAAGGAGGTCTCTCAGAAACAGCAAGCTGCTTTGGCCCAGGAGAGAAAGTTAGCAGGTGAGGCCAAGAAGAGCGAGAGGAAAACGCCCAAGTCCAGTACAAACAAGCATGTGCCGTGGCCCTGCAGAGAGAGAAAGTTGCTGTAGCCAAGGAGCAACACATACTCAATATTGTCACGCGCTCAGACCAACATGCGAAGCGCATACAGATGGAGAACCGTGATTCATGGGTTTTTGGGTACGAATGTCCTGCAGTCAAGCGGAGACGGGAATATGCTGAAGCCGTGCAGTCACAGAAAGATGCTGAAGCCGCACAGTCACATGAATATGCCGGTGCTGAAGTGCATAGGACTCCACATCTCGGCAACACGTTTGTTGGATAAACGCTATGCGCAGGCCCCAAAGAACGTCTGCGTCGTAGACCAGCATACGGTGAAACACCACAAGTCCACAAATACCGTTCTCCCGCCCATCCCCAATGCAGCTAAGGTGTCTTTAGTTGCAAAAGATGCGACCGAAAAACAGAAGTCCCGTGACCACCTTGCGGGTACCAAGGGGCCATTTCCCAGCCTTTCCACGGCTGAAAGAAGGAGACTAAGAAACCAGCAGGGAAGCAATGAAATATGGGAAAGAACAAAGTATATAGTCAAGGATAGTCAAGACAGTGCTGCAGCACACTATCTCCACATCTTGACAATGCCTTTGTTGGATAGACGCCATGGGCAGTCCCCAAAGGACATCTCTATCGTAGACCGTAATACGTTGGAGAAACCCCACAAGTTTGATGGGCCAAAAGTCAACTACTCTCTGAAGTCCCAGCTTCCACCCATCACAAGGATGTAAAGTGCACGTCCCTCCTATATAAAGGGGTTTTCGTGGGAGCTTCAAAAAAAAAGAAAACACGATCAAATGTCCTGGACCAGCCTGGGCCAATATGGGTTTTCTCCGAGTGCGCCGGTTTCTCCCACACTTCCAATACAAAAAAAAAAAAAACACGATCAAATGATCTGGACCAGCCTGGGCCGATATGGGTTTTCTCCGGGAGCGCCGGTTTCTCCCACACTTCCAATACAAAAAAAAAAAAACACGATCAAATGATCTGGACCAGCCTGGGCCGATATGGGTTTTCTCTGGGAGCGCCGGTTTCTCCCACACTTCCAATTCAAAAAAAAAACATGATCAAATGATCTGGACCAGCCTGGGCCGATATGGGTTTTCTCCGGGAGCGCCGGTTTCTCCCACACTTCCAATACAAAAAAAAAACATGATCAAATGATCTGGACCAGCCTGGGCCGATATGGGTTTTCTCCAGGTGCGCTGGTTTCTCCCACACTTCCAATACAAAAAAAAAAAAACACGATCTACTGATCTGAGAGCAAGCAGCTATATATATATATATTTAACCATCACCCTCTTTCGCCTTTAGAGACAAAAATGTCCACTTCACCAAAACTGCTATAAAAATTGAACGGATTCATAATTTTGTCTACTTTTTTTTTTTTTGCATAAATCTCTCAAACAACTTGCATTATTAGCATGCATTATTAGTTTTTGTGTAGCATCAGATTTAAAATGCACTAACCTCTTTTGCCTTTAGGGACAAAAATGACTAATTAGAAAAGCTGCTATAAAAATATTACAGATACATATTTTTTATGCTTTTTTGGGTTAAATCTTTTGATCAACTTCAGTCCTGATAAAAAACTATATACACACACACACACACACACACACAGCTGGTCTACACTAAGCACCCATTTAAATACAGTAAAACCGTTCGGCTGTTTTCGGCTAAAGTCGGGGACCGAAGCCTGACTCGTTTGGCCACGCCCCCTGCGTTACATCACACAGCAGCAGCTCACTCAGGGGTTTTACGATTCTGCTGCCCACGCAAAGGATAAGAATGGGACGTCACGTGTGACCCTGTTGGTCAAGTCACCACCTAACGGGATGCATATCGCTGATTTCGTGTCCGGATCATTTGCAGGTAAAAGCTAACGCTAGTCCAGTTTGTAACGTGACGTTTGCATGAGCTGCCTGGGAGTACAGCTACGTGGCTAGCTCGAGTATTAGCATGATGCTATAAAACCATCAGTGAGGAGATTACATTCACCACGACCTTACTGCGTCTCGCAAAGCTTTCCTGTGCTTGTCCTCTTATACGTGTTGTACATGCACGCTGTTAAATGAACCAGAATTAATTAAGTAGATGTAAATCAGGGTGACCTACAGCTGTCATTGTGCACACGTAACACGTGTCATACATGCCTGTGATCATCTCCCTTACAGAACCAAAACAATCATATAACTCAGCCTAAAACAAAAGTTATGAAAGGTAAAACTGACCTCCCTGTCAGAAGCTAAAATAATTATCCTTGAGTGTGTTTTCCTGTTGTGTCCTTGACTCTTTCCTGTAAACACACACAGGGGCATGTGGGGTTGCAGTGGGCTACCCTCTGGACACCGTGAAGGTACACTGATAATGCACAATAATAATGTATAATGTGTGATAATGTTCTAAACAGATGTCACATTTCTAGGTCCGCATCCAGACCCAGAAACAGTTCACGGGGGTATGGCAGTGTGTCGTGGGGACATTTACAAAAGAAGGGGTGAGTGCTGTAGATTATATGGTGCTAAGTTGTTGTTGACAAGTGTGTTTGCTGTTGAGTCAGAAGTAAATGTCACATGGGAGTCAGATGCTGCCTGCTGAGGAAGAATAATGTCGGAGCCCATATCTGGTAAATGTGTCACCGTTGGTTAGTTAACAGTGTATCAACATGTGAACTACACATTTTCATTTACTGTTTACGTGTTTTTATTTTATTTTGACGTACAGAAAACAAACATAATCATTAGGTAAATTCACATTGGTGAACAATAAACTCGTTATCAGCCATCTCAATGTTATGTCACAGTGTTTACTACTAACAATCCACAGTAAGTAACAGATACTGACAGGAAATGAATGTCCAGCTGTGCATTGTAACCCAGACATTACAAAATTACACGAGGAATAAACTAGGCAAGGCAATTCAAAGTGCGTTACATAAAACATTAAAAGCATTGGAGAAAAAGCCAATAAAATAACATTTAAAAAAATAAAAACAAGAATACAAGGAATAGAAATTACGACCCCAACCATCCCACCCACCTCGATATAAACACACTGATAAATGACAATTTAATTGATCATTTGACTTCTCTTCACTCGTCCCCAGGTGCACGGCTTCTTCAAAGGCATGTCGTTACCCGTCACCACCATCTCCATGACTTCCTCGGTGGTGTTCGGCACGTACAGGAACTGCCTCCAGTGTCTGAGCCAGGCGCGCGGCGGTGGTCCCAACACCAAACAGGAGGTCCTCCTGGCTGGTCTGGCGGGGGGGATAGCTCAGGTAACGGTTAGGACTTTAGCGGGCAGAGTTTCCATCCACATATATTTGGTTATTTCTATCCATGCAGACTAACTGTCCCATCTCTCCTCACGCATCAGACGTCAGTGATGTCTCCAGGTGACATCGTGAAAGTCCGTCTGCAGTGTCAGACGGAGTCCCGGCGAGGAGGAACCAAACTGCCTCAACCCAAGTACCGCGGTCCAGTTCACTGCCTGCTGAGCATCATCAAGGAGGAGGGCTTGGCCGGGCTCTACAGAGGAGCGGTGCCGCTCATGCTGAGGGACGGGCCGTCGTACGCCATGTACTTCCTGACCTACACGACCATCTGTGAGTGGCTGACGGACAGCGGCAAGAAAAGACCAAGTGAGTGGTTTTCACCCGTGAGAAGGCTCTGCTCTGTATCGGCAACGTGGAACTTTTCATTCAGAGTAATGTGTTCATTTGTATACGTCACAATCATGTAAAACGTGGAAGCTATCGGCTACGATTCCATCAACCTGCCCCGGGACTACAGCTGGAAAACTGCAATTTGCTACAACCTGGCAAAAGCATCTTTTCATTTTGAACAAGATTAAGTTGCAGTCCCTAAGATTTGAGATGCTCGCTTCTAGCGGCCTCTCTGGCGGTTGATGGAACTGCAGGCGAGCCTCTGGGACTCATCTCCCTCACCCAACAGTGTCTCTCATCTGAGTGATGCCTTCAAATGCTCCACACTGAAAGGGGGATCGTGGCTTCTTGATGACGTTCCTTCTTCACGTCCATTAGTTAGTTGTTTCTTTTTCTTGGACTGGAAGTTGAATGGTCTTCTTTTTCTGCCTGTTGATCCTCCATTGTGAGTCAACAGGAATGAAACGTATCAAACACTTCATACTAGAGGGAGCCTGACTCAGCAGTTGGAAGTTACCGATTTCCGATTACAAGTAAACGCAGCATTGAGTAGCTCCACCTGGGAGACCAACTGTCACTCATTTTTAAATTTGCGCGGGAATGTCGCCACACAGACACGGAGATCCTATTTCTGGGCAAAGCAGCAAGTACAAGCACTTTCATTAGTGGGTCACATGATCAACCTCCATTGCTTTAACTCACTTTTTGATAGATATGAACTTAAAAGACAATTAAGTTGATAGAAAATCTTACGGAATGCCACTTTAATGTCATATTGTGCATCACGCCCCCTCAGGTAAACACTATTAACTCTGTCAGCACTTTAGTTAGTTGCACCCTTAGCAGTGAGGCCATTCAAATTCTCCCAATCGGGTCTTTTTTTATTTGTCAGTGACATCCGTGTCTTTTTCCAGGTTGGAGTGGCGTGATGCTGGCCGGTGGAATAGCAGGCATGGTGGGTTGGACTCTAGGAACCCCCATGGACGTGATCAAAGCCCGCCTGCAGGTCGACGGCGTGCGGGGGATTAAGCGCTACAAGGGTTTCCTGCACTGCGTCACGGACACCGTGAGGGTGGAGGGGGCCGGCGTGTTCTTCAAGAGCTTAGGGATCAACTGCCTGCGGGCGTTCCCCGTCAACATGGTGGTGTTTGTTACATACGAGGTTCTCACCGGCTACCTCCGCCCCACACCCGACGGTGTCCAGCCTCCTCGTTTAGGGCTCGAGTAGCATCGACCGACACCAGACTCATATTCTGCTGGAGTCTGTCTGCAGATGTTGCTTTTTACAAAGACGTTTGGCAACAAAATGTGTTTTTTTTTTATGTATTTCCACAGCTGTATATAATAATAATTATTATAATAAGTTAGGTAGGGTAATGTATCCTAATATGCTCAGGGGAATGTAATAGTCCAGCAAATCTTTGTCCACTAGGTGGCCTCGCTGGCCAGCTTGTTACCGTTTTATCTTCTCTCGCTGTACATCTATGACAAGAGAACATGCATGAGTCATGTCGTTTTTCAGCTGAAGAGCAACGCACCCAGAAACCTCAACAGTTTTGACACAACATAAGCTATGTTTGACTGCATTCAAGAGATTTTACAGGCTGGAGTTTAGATTGTTTTTTTTTTCAGCACGTACACTTTACAGAAGGATACCCGTCCATGTGTTCACGTCGTCCATGATTTACGTCCAGATCAATAGCTGGTCGATTTTAAACTTTGATGAACTGGCTTCATTAAAGGATTATTCTGTAAATCTAGTCAGTAACTGTTTCTATATCAGGGTTTCACTGCTATTAGGACTAACTAAGCAAATTGCCTGCAATCAGAAGATGGAGCACGTCCGTAAACACATTTGTTTTCATTCCGTCTTCCTGTCAAACATTAATAGAATTCCTTTTACCCAGAAAGCAAACGGCATTTTAACTACAGCTACTGACAGTTCATTGGTTTTAAGGGCATCAGCTCCAGTGTTGGAGTAAGTAGGGGCACCAGTGAAATCAGGGTTCCTCTACCGCGGGGGTGAATCATATTTTGTCTAACTTATTTGTAAGATTATCATGAAAATGCATATTGTGCCTTCCATAATAAAATGATGGAAAAACTGCATTATTCTGTTTTATTACTGCACAAATGCTTGTGACCCAACACATGCGGAAGATATATGCTAAAAAATAAAGATTAATTGTATAATGGAGCAATCAATGCAGGAAGTAAGTAAGTAAGTTTTATCCACTATCTCTAATATAGAAAATAAAAGCATGACTCCTTCCACCGGTCCAGGTTTTAAGGGTTATGCTGAATTCCTTTTTTCTGACATGAGGTGAAGAACAACACTTGTTTTCTCACCATTTTCCAACAAGGGAGTGAAGATTTGGTCATAAAAACAGATTTTTATGTGTATGTATAAGAATGTGCGATTGAGTTTTAATTTGAAAGTGCAAGGAATCAACATCGCCCCCCAAAATTCCCGGAGATGTAGCTCGGTTAGCAAAAGCATCTTGAATCGAGCAGCAACCTCTTATATTCCCTTCCAAATACGAAGTCAGAGGGACAAACGAGCCTTCTGTGTGGCAAAATAATTAACTGAATCAGATTATCCCAAATATAGACTAATCAAGTGGAAACCCTTTAAGAGCCAACGTGTTCCGGTTTTGCGTCTTGCTCCCCCTGCTGCTCGTTGTGTGAACTCGACGATCGTGAACTGCGCGTGTTAAATCGTGTTTTCATCTGTTATACATGTGTCATTGGCTCATGCAATAAAGCTCTATTGTAAAGAACTCAACTGTAATGATTTAATTGCTTCAAGAACAGCAGATCTACTCAATGGATGAATGAGGGGGTCACATCGGGTAAAACGAGGAGATCGGTTTCTGGTCGTCGGCCTTTTGGATTTCACGACGTAAACTAGGCGGGAATAAAGTTGTGTACTTTTTTTCTTTTAGCGTACTTCGACGCCTGTCTTACGACTGCGAAATCGCCCTTTAAAA
This sequence comes from Chelidonichthys spinosus, assembly GCA_029853015.1. Classification (NCBI taxonomy): domain Eukaryota; kingdom Metazoa; phylum Chordata; class Actinopteri; order Perciformes; family Triglidae; genus Chelidonichthys; species Chelidonichthys spinosus. Next base: position 4,000,228 of record CM056838.1, on the reverse strand, counting down.
CACATGTTTTTTTTACGAGTTGTGTTAATTGGCGGTGACCTAACACAACAATTGTGAGATGTTCTGTGTAGTTCACAGCCTTTGATCTGCACTCGTTAATGGCTTGGCCACACATAAAATGGCGGAGGGTTTTGAATCCCAACGCTTTTTAGCTTCGCTGTCCGAGCCAACGGCGGGCTGCAGGATTCTGTGGTGACGGTACCATGCAGGCCGTACTATGAAACCAGAAAAAAACACCCTGAATGTTGCCTTTGTTAGCTGCTTTTAATTAAACACTGCATGTCCGTTGCTCCTTATGCAACGGAAGCCTGCAATTAGAGTCTAAATATCTCATTGAATATGACTAGAAATCACATCCTCATTCGTTTCAATAAACAACATTTGTAGGATTTGGTAAGGATGAAAAAAAGGTTTATTTCTCAGCATTTAAATTTTGTGTGACAACAAGTGAATAAATGAAGGTTTTATTTCATACAAAACAAACAAACAAAATAATTAAAGCAATCAAATCAATATTAAATTGTCCGAAAAGAAGGATGTAGAAGCATACGGTTATTAAATCCTACCCCTTACAAACTACTCAATAATTATAAATAACCAAATATACTTTCATAAATACATATTCCCAACAATAGAAGTGTCATTTCCGTTGCGTAAATCATATCATCCAGCTGATCCGTCATCCTCCTCGTGAATATTGTGTTGGCGGTATTTTAATAAGCAAATCAGTGGGATGAGTTGGAGCACATCGCTCACATCAGTCGAGGCTTTCATGTCTTTTCACCGCATCACCGTGTATGCTTCTGCATTGGCCCTAGGATTTATATATATATATATATATATATATATATATATATATATATATATATATATATATATTCTGGCGTCATACAGAAGCCCTCAGCAACAGCTGTGTTATTATTCATCTAATTCATTCCAGATTAATTTAATTCAAGAATTCACATCGGCTTTTTCTCCAGCGGCTCAGGAACTCAACCCGGCAGAGGTTGCACATGGGCGACATATTAAATGATGGGTGTTCACATAATGTTTTTTTGTTGTTGTTTTTGTTGTTGTTGTTGTTGTTGTTGTTGTCAGAATCCGTCCTCTGTAACTACCACTTGCCCCCCTTCACCGATCGCTGTTTGGGCTATTTTGGGAGCTCTGCGCTCCCCTGTTGGTGACGTGTGCTGCTGGGTAAATTTGCAGCTCCGGCGGCCTGGGCCTACAACCTCAGATGGCATCAACATGGAGGAGGAGGAGGAGGAGGAGAGGGTATAACAGCGAAGATGCTGGAGGGAGAGACAAGGGAGGAAGTGGAAAACCTTCAAACAAGATGACACAAAAGGGCACCAGTGTGGTTTGAATGAGAGGACAAAATGTTCAAAATGACATAAAAAACAAACTAATCTAATAGAAATAAATATTCAAAGTGAATCTGAGCAGGAAAATGGTGGTTTTCATCTGATGAGGGAGACGTAGGCTGCGTTCATGAGTTCAAATGAACTGTTATTCTGAGTGATGACTAACAAGTGGAGGGAAGAGTGACGGGTGATGATGGAGGTGGAGGAGTGGGGGCGCTATTGTACTTCATACAGACTGACGCTGAGGAGAGGAACATACATGAATAAATCTTTTTGATGCTCCGGTCTTCGATAATGTGTTTGTATGGCGTTCGCTTTGTCTCCTGCTTTGAAGACGGCGAGCAAAAGTGCGTTTAGAAAAAAACGACGAATCATCGTGGTTCATCGATGGGACTTCAAAGTGATTCATCTTCTTCAAGCTTAGGTTTCCTCTTGTTTTTGAATTTCATTATTCTTGGTTTTGCACCTCTCCTCTCATTTCAGTCTCCAGTTCCCGGCCTGACTTGTTTCACCCATGACCTTTGACCTCTGTGTCAAGACCAGCATTTTTCAAGTGCTTGTCATTTTTGACCTTGCCTTTTTTGGCTGACCTTATAGCGATCTTAAATGTCTTCCTGTGAACCTGTTTGCAAGTAAAGATTTTAGTTTTATCACATTATCTTTAAAAAAATGTATTAAAATCCATCAGAAGCATTGCATTCGGCATACAATGCTATGACAATGTCTAAATCCCGGCCAGAGGATATTCAGAAATAAACTTGTTTTGTTGAACACATGCTGACGCTTTGGCATGACTTTCTAACACATCGTTAACATCGTGAAAACAAACAAAACCACTCATTTTGAGTTGAGGAAAAACATCCTGGTTGGGCTTTAAATAAAGTAAATCGGAAACAACATAACATTTAAGGAAAACGTGACTGCAACACTGATCTCCTGGGTGAAAGTCCTGTGTTTGTTTGAAAGTTGAATTTCCATCCATCCATTTTCTACTGCTTATCCTGTATTGAGGGTCGGGGGGGGGGGGGGGGGGGGGGTGCTGGAGCCGATCCCAGCTGTCATTGGGCGAAGGCAGGGTTGACCTGGACAGGTCGCCAGTCTATCACAGGGCCGACATGTAGAGACAGACAACCATTCACGCTCACATTCACACCTACGGGCAATTTAGAGTCATCAATTAACCTATCCCCATCCTGCATGTCTTTGGACTGTGGGAGGAAGCCGGAGAACCCGGAGAGAACCCACGCTTACACGGGGAGAACATGCAAACTCCACACAGAAGGAACCCGGGCCGACCCGGGAATCAAACCCAGGACCCTCTTGCTGTGAGGTGAGAGTGCTACCCACTACACCACCGTGCAGCCCTGAAAGTTGAATTTAAAATTTAGAAATGATGTCTTGCGATTGAAAACATGGAAGGCTAAGTTGTAGTTTGTGGTTTGTTTCCCAGAATAAGATCCATAAAAAATGGATTTGTCATTTCATCGGTCTGGACATCAGCTGGGATGGATTTAATTCAACAGCTCTCTCAGCTCGTCTGAGGCATTGACAAAGAAGCAACTAACATCAGCAACATAATAAGCAACTGGGAGGATCTATAAGCTGACCATACATTCCTGAGACCTCCACTAATTACTTATAATTAATTATAATGCATGCATTATCCTCCGATATCAACAGGACCCCATTCAAGTTGTGCACAAATTCAAACATGGGATTTCATATGATACTAGAATCTGTGACCTTTTACATAACTTTTGACAACATTTTTATTTTTATACTGTAATGTTTTATTAATGTTCCTTGACTGTTGCTTTTAATTCTCACCATGTTTATTGTTATAAGACAAATCCATCCATTATCTATCTGTAACGGCTGTTCAGGGTGGCGTTGGCTGGATTCACACCCACGGGACTCACCAATTGACCTAAACCTGCTGGGTGTTTTGGAAAAGTGGCCCGGATTACCGAGAGAGAACCCACACTAACACACAGAAGGCTGGGATTCGAACCCACACATCCCGACAGTGCTAACCATTAGATGTGTTGGAGGAGGAGTTAGGTGTGACAGTCCATTTGGAGAGAAATCTAATGCCCTCAGAATTGTTTTTATCACGTTGATGGTCCAACTGCTTTTTGATTATTCACGTTTTATGTTTCCGAGTACATAATTCTGGTTATTGCATAATGAAAAAGTCCAGACCTAAAGCACAAGACGGGACATGCTCACCCCAAAACCAAAATCTCTCCCTTACCAGTATGCGGTATTGAAATGAAGCGTCTGGATCTTTTTAAATTCTTCATACAAATCACTTCTGGCATGCAAATATGCACCCAATTTATGTATTATACAGCGGTGGCGATGTTTTCTCCATGTTTGATTGTTGGGAACAGCTTTAAACACTTTCAAATGTGGCAATAAAACATGATACTAGATGTAATGTAAATAAAAATAGGTTTATGGTGAATCACATTTATTGTTTATGAAACATGCCAACAGTACAATGCAGAGAAATGTATATTGGGCAATGCGAGTGGAGTCGATTCGTCCCAAATGTTCCTCGGAGGCATTAAAGGATCTCATGTGAGTTTGGCTCCACTCGAGTCAATCTGTGTCATGTCGTTCTCCAGCCAAGGTTTGTTTAGTTTTGACTCTGCGAGAGGCGACAGGCGTATTTAAGACGTTTAATCCACGTTTTAGTTTCCCTTGATTGCTTCAGCCTAATGTCATTCGATCTGGTATAGCAGATAACAGATGGCACACAGGCTGGAGGCAAGCAGGGAAGTGGACTATCAGCTGAATCCGAATTCTCCGAAACAGGCCTCAGACTTTTAGTTACCGGAGAGAAACGAATCAAAACGTGAAAAGTGACGGGATTTAGAGTCTGTGTCAGACGGTCATGTGCATGTGATGAAAGAAAAACCACGTGGATCAATAATCCAAATGAAATCTATCACTATGAGCTATGCTAAAATAATGCAGCGCTAATCAGGGCACATGGGAGAAGTTAGCCTTCAGGACGTTCTCTGCCAGAAAGAGTCTCTTGTTACACCAAACCGTGATCTTTTCCCCTAAACCTTTAACCAAAACAAGCAAAGGAGATTCCTGGCAGACGGCTCTGAGGGGCTAACTTCTCCCATGTGCTGAAACACATCAGTGGAGGTCTAGAACAGGAAGCCAGAAGGGGAGAAAGGTGAGGGAATCAAAACCTCCAACAAGCTCCACATTATCTGCATCGGCTTCTGAACCAGGCTCCACATCACCGACTCACCTTTGACCCCGATAGACTACCGGTCTAATTGAACCGAGCAGGGGTCGCTTTAGCGAGACAAGATAATGAGCCGGCGTGGAGAGAGCGGAGGAGGCAGGAACAGAAGAAACACAGCAGCAGGCGATGGACAAGTGTAATTGTGAGAGAGGGGAGGGGAAGAGGAGGACAAACAGGAGCGAGGTGAACGGAGGGAGTCGTCACGCAACGCTTTGGAGGTCGAGCCTCGACGCTGGCATCTTCTCAGCGCCTACTCGCTCTGACAGCCCGGTGCAATGGCGGCGGGTTCACAGCGGGTCAGGAGATTCTCCACTCTGACGGAGATCCCCCCCCACCACCACCACCACCGAAACATTCAAACCATGTGTTGAGCCAGATAAGCTGTAGATAAATTCCACATTTCAGGCCCCCCTCCGTCGTTAGTCGGGACTTTCTTTGGCCAAAAGCGTCTTAAAAATGTGCTCAGATGTTACGAGGTGATGAAATTATTGTTGTTAATAGCCTGCGTGATCGGGAACATAAAAAGAAGATTACAGAGGTTTTGTAATCTGATTTTTTTTTTCTCCCATGTCCCATATTCAGCTAATTAATAGAACACAAACGTCATCAGCTGGAGGCTTTGAAGGATTTTTACCATGAAGTGAGCAGCTGAGAGAGGAAACAGATGGGATAAAGGCCCAAAAATGAACCATATATGATGGCAAATCAGCAAAACAGTCATGTCAGTCATATTTTAAATCATGAGTGAATGCATAAATGGACATCCCTTGCCATTTCCAAATCACCTTATATTATCTTGGATAGTAAATTAGCCTTTTTTAACTTTGTTTTATAAACACAAATGTTTAGTTCTTTATGAATGCATGTAGGTGTTAGCAGGAGATCTCATTCTCTCTCTATGATGCTGGACTTTTCACTTGTGTACTTCTTTTTATAACATATATATAATAATATATGTGTTTTTAGGTTTCTTTTCTATACTTCTGGTGTTATTATAAGTCAGGCTCCTCCAGGCAAACTACAGATACAACATTAAATAAATAAAAGATTATTGAAGACATTCTGCAATTTATTGCAGGAACTACATTCCTCCTCATATTATAGCTTGACAGTAAAGAGTTATAATTAAGCTTGTGTGTTCCACAAACTCACCATAAAGACCACATTTATACGATTCTTTGGGTTGAGCCCGGCAGCTCTGTGTAAGGGGAGGCTGTACAAAGTGTACTTTGTGGAAGTGGTGACCCGATTTAAAAGGTTTGCAGGGCAATATTTGATAAATCTCAAAGTTGAGCATGACCTAATGTGCAGATCAAATAATCCCTCATTAGGACGGAGGCTTATCACTCGATGGGCCACAATTGTAGCAAATATGCTGTTAATAAAGCTTGGGGGGTGAACTAACAGATCAAGAGCGGGGGGGGGGGTCGTCTGAGGACCAAGGCAAGGGAAATATGAACGTCTGGCACATTTATATAACTAGATGCCAGATGTATGGAACGCTCTGATTAATCCTTAAGGATTCAACCGTTTAGGGCTGCAAATGTTTAATTGTTCCGTATGCAAAATGCAAGGGTCTAACCCTGCAAATATCCACATCCGAGAGGCTCATGATTTCACTTCTGCTGCGGTTGAATTGGATTAAAAGCGAGCCCCGTTTCCTCACAGCAGACGTGTGACGTCATCGTACAGGTGTAAAAGACACCAGTAACGACAGCTCTGCTCAGTCAGCCAGCCGACAATCTAAACATCGTGTGGTTCAGCCAAGGGTGATATAGGGGGAAGTATGTCGGGAACACACTGTGCAGGGTTATACTAAAGCGGCCGGGAGGGAGGGGGGTGAGATCCGGTGGGAGCCCTGGAGGTGTTTGGGACTAGAGGGGCGGTTTGCTGCACTCTGGTGAACCCCGTAGTTCCAGCAGGGCTCAGGAGGACATTGGGCTTCTTGACAAAGAAGCCTTGTGTCCTTTTGGAAGACCGCATGAGGCCACGACCTTTTGTTTCCCTGGGCTCGGCTTCAAACTGCTGTTTGACGCTGACCTCGGCTCAACACCACAACTAAAAAGTCTGGACCCAATTAATTAAAGAGAATATCACATCTTTTTCAAAATGCTTCCATTTGGCCGCGATGAACGATTTATACATCGTTTTTTTGCCTTTTTTTTTTACTGTGCTGTATCTGCATTTTATGTTTTTTTTTTCATTTTTATGAATTAAAATGTCCTTTCCTGGAAATATGTTATGAATACGGAGTCCCACTTTTATTTTTAAGAGCCTAAACAATGCAGCATCACAATGTTCATCCCATAAAGCCCTCGAATAATTTCTCACAAGCATTTTATAATTGCCTTTTTTTTTTCATTCCACCCAAAATACACAATGTTCTCAAGTGTCCATGGCTCATGAAGCGCTGAATTGGACGTATGGAGGACGTACAATTGGTACGGTTAATGGGTGACATTCCTCTGGTAATGGCTTTTATTATCAGATAATTGCGGCCTGATTATAAATCAGACGTTTGCTCTCTTTTGTGTCTCGTGGTCCAGTTGACTGACTCAGAGGAGGAAGAGGAGGAGAGATGACGATGAGTGATGAGTGTTGTCACATTAAATATTTAAGAAACGCTATGATAATGATGGGTGTTCGTCAAAGGAACATAAAGAAAAGTCACTTTAAACAGACTTTGAAAGCTCGTTGACACGAGAAAACCTGTTTTACATTCCATGGATAATGTTGAACAGCAGACATTCATATATATATATTCTTTATATTCTGAACCATGATCTTGAGCCCGAAGCTTCAGCTTCAAGTTTGAAGCTTCTTCCAGGGCGGATGTGAACATAAACGTATGGAGTGATTTTTAGACTCAAGAAAAACAAACTGAAGTTGTGGCTGCCTGTCTCCATCATGGGGCCAGCTGTAAAGAGACCTTTTAACTGCTGACGCGCATATCTTTTTTTACAGCCACCGGGTTCCACGATCGGGAACATTACACTTTAGAACCGGATGCTCCAAGATACAGAACGTACCCTGCATAGTTCTGAGGGGCGTTTAAACAGCAGCTGTGGGAGAAAGCATCACATTTTAACTGGTGACCCCCCCCCTCCCACACACACACACACACACACACACACACACACACACACACACATATATCCATCCCTCCCCCTTTTCCCTGCAGTGGTTTAAGATAAATGACAACGTTGAAAACGCATTAAAGTTTCAGAATCCGGTGATAATGAGCTTGTTGTGATGGAGGTCATGCATCACAATGATGCAACGTGGGACTTGATGTGAGAAATAGCAGGTACGAGATGCTGCAGTGCGCTATTGTCGTTCCTCAACCCACAACATCTGTTCTATTTTTATTATTTCTTATCTCCGTTATTGGAAACGGAATCTCCCAGAGCTTTAAAAAAAGCATCTTTTCTTTTTTTGCAGCATGGCAGAGAAGAGATGATGCCGATGAAGCAGAGACCACTTTAGTGTCACAGGGACAAAAGGGAATTGTGTTGCAATGGCTTATACATACTATACCTGCCTTTATTGCAGACATGCATGCAGGAATGCATTTGGAGCAGCGGCGGATGGCGTAGAAAGACTCTTTTCTTCTGTGTCAGACGGAAACTGGCATCAGGACATCGGCGGTGACACGCAGACTGAACTCTTTGTTCCTTTGTCCCCCGTTACCCTTTAAAGAGAGAGCTGACTGACTATAATTACAGTGATTTAACATATAATGAAATTATTTCGACACCGAGGTCCCGGGTCAGCTCGTTCCTGTGATCTCCATTTTTTGATTATAGTTTGAAGAGTAGAGTTTGTTTCGGGCTTAAATGGGTGTGAAGTCGGATTTTGTGCTGCTGGTCCTGAGTCTGTGTGTGTGTGTGTGTGTGTGTGTGTGTGTGTGTGTGTGTGTGTGTGTGTGTGTGCCATGTATATTTCCCGTGTGTCTTCAGTCTATAATGTCCAGGTTATACACAATATATATCCTGTATCCTATCACTACGCCGAAAATTGACTTTAAATATGAATTGACCAATTAAATGGCATTGTACAAGTGTTTCATTACTTAAAGAATCTTAAAGAAAGAAAACTTAAAGAAAGTGTCCATTATACAGAACCTGTTCTGACTGTTGAGTTATTGATTCATACATATTCAAGGATAATTTGATGGTGGTTGTTTAATCCAAAGCAGACCTTTTAGGGTGAACAAATAATTGAATTATTGACGTCTGTATATATCGTGGAGTAGAATGATGTAAGAAGAACCCCCCAAAATTCTCCACTGCTTGATTAAATGTTTAGTTTGCCACTGGAGCAAGGTAATTGGCCTCAGAATGAAAAAAAGGCTGGCAGGTTCCTGGCAGGAGGAGGAAGGCATGATTACAGCTGCGTTTGAGAAGGAGGTCAAGGCACCGGGACAGCTGGAGGAGCAAGGAGAGAGGAGGAGAAGGTGAGTCAGCGAGGAAATAGAGAAGTCCCGCCTTTCTTTTTCCGGTACATGGGACCTCAATATGAATGTATTCCTATGGCAGGATCGAAATTAGTTTCTGGTCCCGTTTGAATTGTGCCATGAATTTGACATATGTTGTGTTTTTTTCATGCAAAAAAAAACTGTGATTTATGGCGAAGAAGTTTGATAATTGTAGGTTTTGTGTGAGGCCGCTTTGTGAACTGACAGCGAATGATATCTGTCAGTTTGAGCCAGCGATTCCTCGTCTTCTCATTGGACGGGAACCGAAAGCACGAACAGCCTTACCTGCTGGGACGGAACATTCAGGAACATCTTGGTTTGATCGACACTGAGTCGCTGTGAGAAAGGGTGACGACGTGACGTCACATGTAATCTTTCTCATTGGGTTTCCTCTACAGCCTTAAACTGAACAATTCCAGTTTGTGAAAAACAACATATTTCTAATTCGGGGCATATAACGACCAGCCAATAATTATTTTAGACCCATATGTTTTTTACCATCTCAGAGGTCCCATGGGAGTCTAAGGGGCGGGACTTCGCCACTCTATACAGCCTGCAACACAAAGTGCACTTGAGACCTGGTCTGAGTGAGAAGGAGGTGGCTGATGAAAAGGAGATCAGAGGAGAAGCTGCGAGGATGCAGAAGGTGTGTTTAGGTTCAGGAAGGGGACAAAAAAGCACCGTCACAACTTCCTGACCCCAAGCTGTGCAAAGTGGAAGTGTGGAAGCACGAAGCATCAGCGTCGTCATGGAGAGAGACGGGTACTTTTTCCATACGAGGATCCTAATTGGGTTGAATGACCTCATTTGGATTCATATCAAAAGTTCCCATCAAATGATCAAACTCGTTTTTTTTCCTGTTTGAATCACAGAGACGAGTTTTGGATTTGAGTCGATAATGACCGCCGCTTGTAACGTACAGCTTTCTGTTTCTGCTTGACAGAAGTTTAAGGTCACAGAAGCCCTGGGACCAGGCTAGCCTTTAATGAGGCCCATGGAGTTAACATACCGAAGCATAAAGGGGTCACACAAGCACAGACAGTCCACTTATACAAAAGGCTGGACACAGCAGCGACGTACCGATGCCGCCGTTAAAGTTATCTGAAAAAAAAAGACTCTCGCTCCACTTACCCTCCCTGAAACCAAATGTCGTTTTCTTTAGTCGGAGAGAGATTCTCTCTGTTTTTTACCCTTATAGGGACGTGAGAACAAATGAAGATCCCCTTATTATTTCTAATTATCACCATCAGTCTGTTTTGGCACAAGAAAACACAAATAGCAACGCTGATTGACTTTGATTAAATTAATTTGGGTTTTTTTTTTTGTTGCATGAGACTCGCTCAGTGAACCCTCATCTCGTTGACCTGATTCAACCTCTGCTGTGTTTCTCAATTTGCCTGTTTGTCTAACTGCTGTATTTGAACATACAGGGCCTTTATTTTGGGCACTCAGTCATCAACATTCTATTTTTTTTTTTTTTTCCATTAGAAGCCCACCAACCCAAGCCTCATTAGGGAAGAAATATGCAGAGAATTGGAGCTCCATTAAAAAAACACTTAGATGCACAGGCCAGCTCACTGAGCATCATTCTCTGTTTATAAAACTATATAAAGTGAAAATGCATTATAAATGAGTCCTACATGTTTTTTTGTGGCTCCCTCCTTGGAGCCACATGGGAATAATTGCATTTATATGTTTGGCCAATATGGAAACCTTATTAAATCCTATAGGAGCCATCATACGGTCCTCACTCTCCAAGTCTTTGCAGAGGCTAATAAAATGCAAAGAGACGTGTCAAAAGGGTAAAAGGGTGTTCATTGTGTTTGAGTGCATTACCATTATTTAAATGTCGCACCATCTTCGCATTCTGATGAGCGTCCTGGTGGGCAGCACGATGCTCGGAGAGAAATCAACCATGCTCTGAATAAAACACTCTGCAGCTCGTCGTCAAGTCTATTTTTCGGTATTGTGTCGACCAGAAGAAGTTCAAACGTGTCCGCTGAGTTAACGCCTAATCAAGTGAATAAAAATGAACTTAAATCTTGTTATCAGCATAGTAGGACGTCTCCTATCATAAAAAAGACTGTGATACTAAATTTGAAGATTAAACCGGGGCACGAGTGGACATACGACCTTCTCGGAAATTCACATTTTCCGGTTTCTGAAGTGCATTTTAGACATCAAAGAAAAAGTGGAGAGAGAAAATCAGAAAAGAAAAAGGGCCCGGCGTCGATATGAGCATCAGAGGGAGGAAGCGGGCTGAGAGGCTTTTGAAGTGAACATGACAAAAGAAGGACACGCTGCAATATCTTGGGAGTGCCCTGAAATATTTGTGGAAAGCATTAGTGTATCGGCAACCTCTTTCATACAAAGTGCCATTTTTTTATAACTAAGAGTAGTTTTGATGCAATATATACATTACACTTGTAGGAGTAGTTTTAATGCAATATATACATTATTCTTGTAAGAGTAGTTTTAATGCAACATATACATTGTACTTGTAGGAGTAGTTTTAATGCAATATATACATTATACTTGTAAGAGTAGTTTTAATGCAACATATATACACAATAAAGTACAGCCCTTGTTAATTCAGAGCTCTTGAATCTTACACTATGATACAGGGCACACATTATTTATCGAATCAAAAATACTCAAACTATATGATTAATAAACTATCGCACAGCAAAATGATGTAAAGCTTAACAACTCTCCTCAAAACCTACAAAATCTCTATCATAAAAAGAGAGAACACAATCTTGAGAAATATTTTCAGGCAAAGGAAGGTACGAACTACGTTAAAATCATTTTCCGTTATCGGTCACAGGGGTTAGACAATGGAATGTGTTAGAAGAAGAGTCAAAAAAACATCAACACTAAGTGGCTTTAAAAAGTATGTATATTCAACCGTTGACGCGTATAGATTACTGCATGAGAGTTGATAAGTGTCTGAGACACGAATCAGTGACTTGTTTGTGAATGGGACATAATAACAAATGTAATCTGTATGCACTGGACTTCAGCTCTGTACCACCTACTGCTGTAACTGTTATGTCAAATGTCACTGGAAAAGGTTATGTATGAAATGCAATAGAAAGATTCGGATTCTGATTTATCCTGTGTGTAATACATAAGTTCGGCCATGTGTATTTTTGTATGTGAATATAGATGTTGATGATGATCTAACTGACATGCAATAACAAATAAATAAATAAATAAATATATTGTACTTGTAGGAGTAGTTTTAATGCAATATATACATTATACTTGTAGGAGTAGTTTTAATGCAACATATATATTGTACTTGTAGGAGTAGTTTTAATGCAATATATACATTATACTTGTAAGAGTAGTTTGATGCAATATACACATTGCACTTGTAAGAGTAGTTTTTTTGGATACATTGTACTTGTAGTTTTTTCTTATTTCCCTCATCTGTAAATAAGAGTAGTTTTAATCAAACATCTTTTTGGATACATTGTACTTGTAAGAGTTGTTTTAATCCAACACACTTTTTTGGATACATTGTACTTGTAAGAGTTGTTTTAATCCAACACACTTTTTTTGGATACATTGTACTTGTAAGAGTTGTTTTAATCCAACACACTTTTTTTTTGATACATTGTACTTGTAAGAGTTGTTTTAATCCGACATATTTTTTGGATACATTGTACTTGTAAGAGTAGTTTTAATCCAATGTACTTTTTTGAATGCATTGTATTTGCAAGAGTAGTTTTAATGCAACTTTTTACTTTTACTTGAGTATTTGTGAAGAAGAAATGCTACTTTTACTCTATTTTTTCTCCATTTTTTATTGAATGCACAATCTGTTTATTTCTGATAGAGACTTCCGCCAAAGGCTGTCAGACACCAATCAAACGTCGCCAGGCAGTCACGTGACCGCACACAAAATCACTTTCACTTGCACACTTATTGTTATTGATCACGTGTTGCCCGTTCTTGGCAAAAGTACTCTGCTTTGGAATGATCAACTTTCTCATTTCAACCACACGTATTTATATGCCACAGCTCTCGTAATCCAACAGCTGAATAAAAACCTCACATTATACTGTAAATCCTTTGTAAGTCTCTTTTAGGATTACATAATGTTATTATATAAACATGTACTTATTTAACAGATTTTCAAATTAAATATCCTTTCCACCACCTGGGGGACGATCTCAGGAGGTTCTGGGAATTTATTTATAGTCGGGTAAATAAACAAGTCAAGCACTGATTAATATTGGACAGATATTTCAAAACCGTCCCCTCCGACATGCTTTTAAAACACAGTACAACAAAAGTACGGGGACTTTTATTACTTTCCCAACCTCTTATATGTTTAGTTTGCACATCGCGTCACAGCAGATATGACAAAAGCATACAAATGTAAACGAGGCAAAGTTCAGAAACATGCAAACTGAAGAAAGACACTTTTACGGGGTGGTGGCACATTTATTTGTGATGAAATGTAAATGCAAATATATGCGTTTGCTATGGCATGCTGGGGTTTACAAAAGACAGAATGCACTGTCAGTTTGAATTCCTTGAATATTACAATAATCGGGTCAGACAAAGCTGATAATTCCCGGCTACGACCGCCTTGTCAGCACTCTTTGACCGGACCAAAGGCCAGAACAACGGATCATTTCTTTTTCACTTCATCTCTGCAAACTATTTGGCATTTATTTTGACAAAATATAGTGTCATCTGTAAATATGAGATTTTGTCCTAAAAGTAGTGTATTAGGTGTTTTTGTTTTTTTAAAGTTAAGCCTATGTGTATGTGTGTGTGTGTGTGTGTGTGTGTGTGTGTGTGTGTGTGTGAGCGAGAGAGAGAGAGAGAGAGAGAGAGAGAGAGAGAGAGAGAGAGAGAGAGAGAGAGAAAGGTCATGAAGGACAGCAACAGCAAAGTTGGATCTTCGCCAACCACACAGTCATTACTAACTGCATCAACCATTAATTAGAAATGAAAAGTGCGACGGTGGGCTGACCTGATCATATTGAAACACATAATGGAGACAAAATCATTTGATTCATTCCATTTCACAACTGGCATTTTGCACTCGCTACAGAAACGGTCTGAGTCGCCAGCTGAATGTACTCTGTAGGTTCCCATCCCCATAAAACCCACAGAATTTATGCACAGCATTCCAATTGATTTATGGAAAAGCATACGTGCAAGACGTCCTACCCAGGCTACACATACATTCTTTATGGCTCTCGTAAAACATGGTGGACACCCATGAAAGTCCACCTCATGTAGGGAGAGGTATTCCAGCATTAAAACCATAACCTGGGAATTATGGCGATTTCCCTGAGAGTTCAATTAATATGGCATGAATATGGAAACATATGTATCATATGCACCAAGCGAATATGTTATGGTGGATGCAGTTGTGTAAATAGGGTATATATATATGCGCTAATAGGATATATAAATACGCAGTCCATTTACCGTTCGGTATGCTAGCCCCATGGAATCTTGAAACTAAATCGGAGAACATTTACGATGAGAAATTAGGCATTTATGGAGATCATTCTACACTTTTCTGATGGCAACGGATAAAAAGGTCAGGTAGAGTCAAGGTCAGCCAACCAAACAGCTGACTCGTGAATTTGAAATATCACATTTCAGTTTACGTAGTAATAGACGGCATGTGCGATGAATTCTGCTCACAATCCCACCATGCACAAATGACACTCTGTCGTCATCACACCTGTTAGGGAAGATTTATTGGGTCTGAAATCTGGATTTACTGCTCTCTGTATGACACTATATGTCTGTCTTGCATACCAAGGAAGTGATAAACAAGGGAGCAACATCGCCAGGATTTTCCTGCTGAGGCCTCGGGGTGAGGATGAGCTCATCAGGCCCCATTAACCCCCCTCACTTCCATTCTTCTTGCATATTAATTTATTTCCTTGCTAGCTTTATTGTGTAAGTAAATGGCAGTAAACTCCGGGGCCCTGATTAGTAATAGAGTTCATTCAGGGAGAGATTTTGGTTCCAGCCAACGCCTCCAACATCTTGACACAATTAGCCGCCGTCTTCTTCTATTCCAGCAGAGGGCAGTCACCTCTCGCCAGTTAGAGACATACATTACACTGTCGGAGTTTCACTGGAGCGTTAAGATATGTCACTATGTCAGACTGTTTATAAGAATTGGACATAATCACCGTGACATCGTCGGTATATGGAGTGACATTTTGAAGCAGGTAAGCAAGTTAGCCACGCCCTAATGCTTACCCTGCATCATCATCAATTTTATAGATTCATCATTTCCTGAATGAGGTTTTAAACTAGCAGTTGAGACCATAACGTCATGTTTACCATGTTTACTATGCTAATAAATCAAGTGAGGAGTCATTTTCTGATAAATCCCGGGACAAATCAGTTATTTAAAGCGTCTAGAGGCAATGGGCTATTTCTGGTGTTCCGGTGTAGTCAGCAGATATCCCGACAAAGACTTCCTTTTCTTTGCACTGCTCATCGTTTACAGTGTAATACTCCATTTGTGATGCAATACTGAAGTTGCGGTTGATAGACGACCCCAAAGCTTCAGAATACTTGCTTTTCTGCATATGAATGCAGAATCTGTTTATAGAGATTATTTGCTTGTAAACATGTACTTTTCGCAGCCACCCCCCTGCTGGCCATTTGAAATAATGCACGTTTATGATTCTTCCAGTTGCTGCCTGTTAACTCTACATTTGTATTAACATCTTGTCTCCAGGTATCATTTTCACAAATGTATTTGCCATTTTTTTTAAAAGTGTTACGTCAGATTGTCAAAGTGTGTTCCCATTGCAGTTGTTTGTGTGCTTTCCAGGGTCAGTCCAGGTGCATTGATTGTTTGCTGTGATGACACTGCTTGAAAAGCCACATCAATAAGGGACATCATCATCAACAAAAGGAGTGAACACAGAGGCGGTCACGTCCCCACTGTTGGCTCCGAGGACATTTTCGGGTCCAAAAAAAAAAAAAAAACGGTGACCTGTGAGTGGGAAAAGACCGGTGGGGCATGGGAGACAACATGATGACGGGATACCAGTACAAGAACAAACATGTTTTTGACAATGTGTCCTAATTTAATCCATAACAGACCATCACGTCATTTAATGACTCTGTTGTTTGCAGAAATGTTCTAGCAGACGCAGTGAAATGTAAAAATATCTCCATATAACATTTTTATTGCGGTACTGTGGTACATATATATATATATATATATGTATATATAGATATATAAACACAATATATGTTGTCCTGTGAGGAGCAAGGGGTTTAGCCATCTGTGGGGCTGAAGCAAAGAGGAAAAAAGGGGTTGCAAGGCAAGAATAGGGAAAGAAAGTACGAGAGGATGTAACCGCCGGACAGAAGGATAGAAGGAGGAAGAGGAGGAGGAGGAGGAGGAGGAGGAGAGTTGAGGGGAGGACAGAGGACAGAAAAAGCAACATCATGTTCTCTTCGTAAATGATCACAGGGTCTTTGTAGCTTCCCGGTTGTTGCAGCTGAGTAATTTTCCGCTGCAATCGCAGACCACCTGGCAAGCCTTCGCCCCCCCCTCCTCCTATTGCATAACATAATGGAGTGACACATGCACCTGAACTGTGTAAATGGAGAGTTCGTCTAATTGTGGGTGACCTCAATCAATTAACAACTTTTGGGGGGGTTGTTGTTGTTTTTTACCGCTTTAACGCTTTATTCTTGCAAATGACACCAATTAATAGCCTTCAGATTGGGTCTCATTCCGGCCAGGTATGCAGATTTGTTGAGCGTTAACGGTTGTGATGGAGGCGGACGAGTCAGTGTTCAGTGTGGGCTGAGTTTAGGGGGGGGGGGATCCATAATAAGTTCAAATGAGGTGACAGATTTTACTCCCGGCAGATGGAAGTGAGCTGAGGTCAAGCGGCGATACTGAAAAAGCACACGTCTCCCATCCTCCAAAAAAAAACAGGACAGTCTGCTCTCATAAACATCACAACAGAACGAGGGCAGGAGGGGGTGCGTGTGTCATGAATCACTCGCAGCTTCATTCTCATAAACACCTTCATTTTGCACACTGCTGGACAAGTTTGAATAAAGCAAGCAAAGTGTGAGTCTAATTCAAAAGGGTTATTGTTGCGTAACATGACCTGTATTCCCTCATGGCACGGATCCAGGACGATACAGGCAGGTTACTATTTAACATCAGACTCATCAAGCTAAAGTTACTGTAAATAAAAGCTGTATATTCTATGAATATGCTGGGTGGCGTTTCGGTTTTGTCATCTGGCCTCTTCATTACGGACACTGCTTACACAATGTTTATTTAACACATTATTCTTAGCCAGACACTGAGGTACATTAAAAAAAAAAAGGCCAGCTGTTCCCCGAGCTTAGCGGTGTCAGCCAGACGTCATACAGTGCTCAGCAAGTTTGATGTCTCAGTTGTTCTTGTAAACAGCATCAACTGTGATTCGCTGCTCATATTTCCCTTTCCATGCATGCATGAAGGGTTTTTGCATACACGGCGTGTCGTCTGTAAGTACAACACTCAATAATCTGTAGACACATGATCTTAAACAAATATGTTTCACGTCCCGGAGGAATATTTTTGATGTTGATTGACACCCAAGAACATTGTTCATTTGCTTTCTTGCAGAGAATTTAAATGCAAAGTTCCTGGAAGTTTAGCTTCCTACATTTGCATATTAGCACTTCATTTGTAAACACTACACAAACATATGGCGTGTTAAACAAGTCTGCCGACCTGCTATATTTCTTTGTGTCATCAACCTTCAAATCCTCAGCAAGACAACAACTATGTGTTTCACCAAATTGTCAAACTAGCCCTTTAATAGAGCATGTGACGTGCCAACACGTGGCAGGAAAATGTATATTTGTGTGTGTGTTTATGTACAGAAACAGGGGGGCTCAAACTCACGAGATAAGGACGTCTGTAAATTATTATGACAGTTATTGGCTCCGACTTGTCCTCAACCTCAGGGAGAAAACGTCACGTGGCTCATCTCAACTGTGTGTTGACCTCTGACCCTGTAAACCTTTGTTACATCCGTTTTTTTCTCCCCCTTTCTTTATGCTTTTGAAGCTGTCATAATCATGTGTTTTTGCCTGCTCTGCATGTTGAGGCAGCGTACTGCATGTGCTGCGTGTGATAAGATATTATTATCTGTGGGACAAGAGAGGTCACGAGAGGTGAGGTGGAGAAAGACCCAGATCTGTAGCATCGACTGTGTTTCAGCAAGCAAATGAGCTCGGCGGGACTTGGCACACACCGTGAGATATATAATATGTATATAGTCCATTATGATTTCTTACGTAATGGGAATGTGTAGGTGGGTACCACTCCTTCATTTGTTCGAGTGGGGAAATAACATATGCCAACAGACAGACAGGACTTATAGGATGAAATGTAAAACCATTACTTCTTGAAGGCGGTGAGGTATCTGTTCATTTACACATTCTGAGATATGATTTACCCAGGAATGATTGCTTCTCTGCATGAAGCTGTAAGCCATGTGAATTGTTTAGGTTAAACTATCTGCAGGCTGCCTTAGTCATAAATCAGCCCTGTGTGTGCGTTAAAGCTGGTTACAGCATGTTTAGGCCCTATTAGGTGCTGAACCAGTTGTGCCCCAATGGCAAGAGGGTCAGAGTTTACTTAATGTATACATTTCCATATAAGTACAGATAGATGGTCTTCCTAGCTTTAGGCTTGCAGGTCCCAAGGGTGACAGCAGAAGATTTGGATAACATATAGAAGGTAAACTATCCCAGCCTATTAGGATGGTTTGGAGGCTCCTCGATCCCTTGTTGGATGGATGGACTCTCAATCCATCCAAGATGACCAATAAGGAGAAGTAGGTAGGTCCAGGCGAAAGGACTTCAAAAAGGCACGCGCATGCAGAAAGTGGGGGTGGTTTTCGTGTGGATTTCCTAATCGAATGCTCAGTAGGATTTCCAGGTAGAGCAGGCATAAGTTCATTAGGAACTTTGCCTGAGTTTGGAGAAACTAGGTGTTGGCCAACCTGGTCTGATGCAGGCTTGAGAATTCTGTTTCAATAAAGGTTGCTCTATCAATCCCACCCAGCCTGTCTCAGCGGATTCATTTATCAATCAAACTTCACACCGATCATTGAGGAAGAGAGCCCAGAAACAACAGCGGCACACGCCTTCGAGGGAAATGTTGCACGACTGTTTCTTCCTCTTTGTTACCTCTCGAGCAAGCAAAAAGGTAAATATTAGCAGACAGGTTCATTTAAAAATGTGTTTACTGTCTCTTCAAGAGCAGAATTTGAATGTTTTGTAAGAAAATTAAAGAAATAAGGTGTCCTTCAGGGTCAGGTGAGGATTTTAAAAATAACAGCAAGCAGGGATGGGACCCAAATACAGAGAGCTGAGGCGGCGGTGGATTACTGGAGGGATTTATGGAAGTCTGAGAAGGTGATAAGAGTCGAAAAGGGCAACAGACCGCCGCATGAGTACCAAGACAGAGTGAGGAAGAACAAAGGAGGAACTGGGCGGGTGTATATATATATATATATATGGAGGGTGGCTGATTGGGAAAGTGAGAACAGGTGAGCAGGAGGGCTAACGAGGGCAGGTGAAACCAATCGGTGATGTGACGCGAGAGGAACAGGAAAAAGCACTCTGAGTCCGGAAAATAATTCAAATAAAAGGATGTTAAAGCTTAGAAATGTGTGCAAGAATTCCTATTACATCACATCCCCCCTCTGTTCCCACAATGTTACGCTCATGACTCAGACGTTGGCTGGGAAACTCGACAGAAGCTTCAGAGTGTCGGGACGGCGTTTCCAATCCGCCGCCGGGACACTGAGTTTACGTGATAGCGGCGCCGACGTCACGCAGATAGTGGAGGGATGACTTTGGATGGTTGATAAAGGTTGTGTAAGACGCATCAACAAACACAGAATGTACTCACGGAGGCAAACAGGACAGGCACAAACATGTACATGTACACACACACACACACACACACACACACACACACACACACACACACACACACACACACACACACACACTGATCTCGAAAGTGAAATAAACCGGAACAATCGGGAAATCATATGGTCACTTACGCACAGGGGTTGAATCGAAACGCTTGAGAGAGAGAGAAAGCAACACACACACACACACACATACATACACACACACACACACACACACACAGACGGATGCATTCCAGGTCACGTAGCGGACCGTGACACACTCTGACAGGTTGGCAGCATTTCAAAAGGGAAACCCAGGGCACTGTCGGCCACACTGCTTTTATGATGCCCTTGATAAAAAAAAAAAAAAAAGGTTTCACCTCAGAGGAACTGTGGGATTGCGTAAGCCTTTTTGAAAACGCGTCCAATCGGCTATCTTTACGTCACGTTAGCTTCACGAAGATACGAATGAATTCTAATGAACACTGGCGGCATCGCACGCCTCCGATTAGAGCTTCTGTGTATTTCACGGGGCTCGGCGATATCATGTAGGATCTGAATAAATGATGGACGCGTCTCCGTGACGTCACCCACGTGGTTGTGAAGGCCTCTTCAAAGAAAGGCGTAAGGCAACTTTATTTGTATCGCACATTTCATACACAAGAGACTTCACATCATAACATGTCATACAATAAAGTGAAAAATATGCATTAGAGAAAGACAAAGAGAATAAAAACAGTCTAGTTTTAAAAGTGGTCGGGGTCGGGAAAGGTCTTCCATCTTCAGGAAGTTTCTTCCAGCTATTCGTTGCATCGTGACTAAATGATGATTTGAGTTTACTCTGGGAATCCCTAACAGATTGGTCTCAGCAGATCTTAGTGGTCTAGAAGGCTTATAGTGGGATCATATCAGTGATTTACGTCGGCCCGAGACCATGTAGTGATTTATACGTGAGCAGGAGTTCTCTGACATACAGGGAGCCAATAAGGATTTAAGGATTTAAGAATTGGGGTAATGCTGATGCAACGCTCACGTACTCGGGTGGCGTGTCGGGTGAACGGCTCGGAGATGGATACTAGCTGACTGTCTGAGGTACATTGTTGTATAAGATACTATAGGATCATTTTTGTTTCCTTTTAGCAAAAGGCTCTGAGTGAATGTTCCCCTGGTGAAGCAGCCGATATGTCTCTGGGCTCTTATTGTGAAAGGTAAGATCGGGTAAGATCTTCCTTTAAACACTATAATGTGGAGGAAACGTACTAATCAAACTTGATCCAACAAAAACATTATACCACGTTTCTTGCCGTGTAATATTACTATATTAGTGTACTTTGTGAAAATATTCATGACAAAATCAACAGTTCGAAAAATATAAAGCGTGCAGTGTGCAAAGGCCTGAACTAAAAACGGGCAAAGAGGTGGATCCTCAGGTAGAGACACCTTAGCCAACCCACCCCACACACGCACGCGCACGCACACGCACACACACACACACACACACACACACACACACACACACACACACGCCACTCAAAGCTGCCAAATCATGCACAGCTTTGGGCGTTTAATCACGACGGTCTATGGGGATCGACTCACGCAGAGCACCTGAACTCCTTTCAGCTTTACGAGCCTGTTTGTTCATTACGATCGGCAGATGAATGAAGGCGGCAGTCGGGCATGGCACATCCTTGGCAACGCTCCAGTACACATGGAAACACCCTGATCATATATTAAGCTCATATATCACATTTCTCTTTGTGTCATTGGCTGGTGGAAACTCTAAGCGTCAGTAACTCTGACACTTTAGCAGCACACTTAGGGCTCAGCACCAAGCCTTTTCAAGTTTGTATGCTCGGGCGTGAGATTGTTTCCTTGCATGCTTTCTAATGGGAAGTCAAAATCACAGCAGTTTGATTTCACAAAGGGTTAAACGGCGAGCTGCTTTCCCCGACATCGGCCTCTTAAAGCCGGGAATCGCCCGTCATAGAAGTGGAGCGGTTGTGTGTGTGTGTGTGTGTGTGTGTGTGTGTGGTGTGTGTGTGTGTGTGTGTGTGTGTGCGTGCGTGCGTTGACAGTTTCCCGGTTGGCGACATCTGATTGGATAGAAGCCCATCGCCCTACCAGGGTTGTTTTCTTTAAAAACAAGAATGATTCACAGAAAGAAAGTCTCTCTCTCTCTCTCTCTCTCTCTCTCTCTCTCTCTCTCTCTCTCTCTCTCTCTCTCTCTCTCTCTCTCTCTCTCTCTCTCTCTCTCTCTCTCAGTAACAATGTTGCCAAAGCATCAAAATATATATATTTTCTCCAAATTATATATTAAAAAATCATAAAAATAAAATAAAAATGATGTATTAAAGTAAAATAATTTGTCCAAATCTCTCTCTCTCTCTCTCTCTCTCTCTCTCTCTAATGAATAAACCTAAATGTAGGCTAAATGTAAATAGATTCCCATTAAACAGGGTGGAGGCATTCAGGCTCCCCACGTGATGAATCATAATAAACGAGGCCAATCGACGCCATCTTTCCCGTCTACATAGCGTGTGATGCTAGCGGGGAGAAAAGTCTTATACAAGGGGAGAAAGTTACGCAAAGCTCCTGAAAATATCCCCCGTATTAAAATATTCATGTAGGTTACCCGATGTCAGTAGGTCAGTCCCGTTTCACGCCGCATATGTAACTGCAGAGAAGGGAGGCCTCCCCTTGTATTTCAGGTGCTAATCCGGGGCAGCGTTACGTATTTATAGGTAGGGATGGGTCATCTATCCCTATTTCTGCTGCCTTGATCGGGATCAGAGTTTACCTGCGCTCACTAATTAGTCCGAGTGACCCGAGGAAGGTTTTAACGTGATGATCTGGAAGAGTTCCCTACTGTGTGTTGTGTCTGTTCGGAGACTTAAAATCAGTGACAAACCCCACTCCCGATATCTATTTATATTGGCCTAGTTTCACATTGTTTCTGTATGTATTTAGCGACTCGCTTGTATCAAGCAACACAACCAACAGAGGTATAACTCCTGGTTTTGCCCCCATCATTTATTGCTCTTGTGTCCTAGTTGTGTGGTCTTTTTCTTTTTTTCTGGGTTACAGTTGCAGATTAACATTCAAACAGTGTGGCTATTCACGTACTTACAGGTCTGTTATCGCTATTATGTGCTCATAAAACATCACATGATCCCGGCTGATTAGAATGTAAAGACTGGAGCCGTTTCGGGGGCAAATGAATGATCTGAAAGCATATTAAAACGTAAGAATAGTTATATATCGTATAGTTACTTCTTTGTGCCTTGAGAATAAATCTATAACACTGACTATCTCACCAATAATGATGAATCATCCAACTTTCCATTAAGAAATCTTTTTTTTTTTTACATTCAAGGCTAAAAAAATGGATCATAAAGTTATTTATGACCCACTTTCCTTGCCCTATGCAAATATTATGTACATTATGTCCCTCTTGTTGTACAGCAAACAAACCTTTTGTATAGATGGGGACTTTCTACAACCTGACTCTGGATTTATCAATGAACGCCTCTTTCATCTTCCTCGTATCATTCAGTAACTTAATGTAACACCAGTGTTAATGCAATGAGACGAATAGATTCATCACCAAAATCCAAGTGTGTGTGTGTGTGTGTGTGTGTGTGTGTGTGTGTGTGTGTGTGCTGTCCTCGCCTTCCCCAGCTCGACCCGCGGTACAAGGCCTAGGAAGCACATCAGCCGGCTCCGCGGTTGGAACTTTCCCTCAGATTAGATCTTGAAGTCTTAAATCGTGGCTCCCTCGTCGGCCCGACGACGGCGGACTAATAGCTCTGCTGTGAGTCACGCCGTCTCACCCCGCTCTCCCCTCCTTCAACGTCATCACAACCACATCCCTGTCTGTGTTCTTTTTTTCTTCCATGTCGACCCATCCCCGTCGGAGACTCCCTGGTCTCACGTGACCCCGCGGGGCCTCGTGCACAGTTTCTCTCTTTTCTTTTTCCCTCCTGCTGTTTCCCATGAGATTCTCCAGCTAAATGAAGATTATTCCATTTTTCTCGTCCTCATTAAATTCCAGTGAAACGGACATGAATCAATCATTCGTTCCCTGATGAGTCATCCCCCTTTAAACCTTTTCTCTTGCTGCTCGGTAGCTTTTGAATATATCTTTGAATTACGATCACGTGTGACAGAGTCTGAAAACACATATGTCCTGTCAAATAGTAAAAATGACATGTTGAGTATAGTACTCTGAGTCTATATAGTCTAGAAAGTATATGAAAGTCATTTCAGATATAAGAAATTCATTAGATTCATTAACGTGGTGTTTTTTAACACCATCTGAATCCCTCCTCCATCTCTCTAAGGGGGTTCTGTTCTTTCATCCCCAGAAAAAAATGAATTTATAAACTTCTTTGTTACATAACAGAGTGTGGAGAGGTATATCTCCATGGTAACAGCAGTATAAACAGCCTCTAGCTGGATGCGGTGACTGGAGCTGCTCAGCATTCTGCCCTCCTCCTCCTCTCGTCTCATAGGAGAACATAGAAAGAGGCAGCGGCCCGTCAGGGATCCCTCATGAGGGGCCGCCGACCCGAGAGGATGACACCAAACCATCATTCCGATTTTCATTTCAAAGATTTCACTCAAATCGTAAAAAGAGACGCATTGTTTTATGTCATCAAGCAGGTAAAGTGACTCTCGCTTTTGATCCTTAAATCACAACTGAGAACATAAATGAATAAATGTTCAAGAATAATGTGTTCAGATGGACGTTTTTATCGTTTTAAGCAGCTGAATCAACAAACTACAAATTATTCTATTACCCATCATATCAGTTATGAAGCCATAAAATACAATCCATTTATATGATATAAATCATGCTTGTTTTTGCCTTTCAGATGTGAGATATTTAAATATCACAGATAAACAGTCCACCTACACAAAGGGCCAACAATGTACACAGCATTTCCATATATATATTATGTACATATTAATATATTCACATCTCTTGGAAATTTAACCACTGGGTTTCCTTTTCTACTTTTAATCTAATAAATATTATTTTTACTGCACACTGGTCACACTAAATATATCTTTTTTTTTCCAATTGGACTATTTTTACTGGTGAAAACTGGACAGGTAAACATTTCCATATCACCATTTTACTTATGTACAGGACAGGACAATTATTTCAAGTCTAGACAGAAAGAAAATAATAATAAAAAAATAAAAAACGATTCTATTTTTGACACAGCATTAAGAGTATGCACACATTGTATCAGCAAGTGACAGGTAAAAGTGTCTTGAATGTAAAGCATTCTATGATATTATGATAATCCACAACCCAGAAATAGCCGAAGAAGAGGCCATTATGTTTATTCATATGATTCAACGTCAGATCATATTTTGCTCTTAAACAATTCTGCAGAGTGAAATAAACGTGGACAGAGAAAGAAAACAATCTTGTCGCTTTTTAAAGCTTTTTCATAATCCGTGGGGAGGATTCGTGGAGAATCCTGACAGACCAAATGAATATTCTAGAAATCACAATTGTTGTTCTATTTAAAGTGCAGCATGTAATCTCAGGACAGACGATTAGAAATAGCCAGCAGCCACAGTCTCTTTGAGGCAGACGACCTTTTATGATCTTTTTTTATCACAAACTCAGAACAAAATGTAACCGGTAGGTCAGGTAGCACCGCGTGTGCACTATGTGAAGCATGCTAATCATTCAGCTTAGCAGGTGTGTGTGTGTGTGTGTGTGTGTGTGTGTGTGTGTGTGTGTACAGAAATATTAACCTGCATTCCACGGCTGACACTTACGATTCACATGACTGCACTTGTTCCGCTGTGTCGACGCTGCCCTGATCGCTGTCTGCAAGGACAGGGTTACCCTTTCAAACCCCCCTTTAGTTATTTATTTAATATTAATACTGCAGGGTATGTGTGGTGTTTCATGCCAGTGGAAGCATTCAGCACTTTTATTATTACTGCCACTTGGTCACTTTAAAATGCATAATTGTCCATTTATTTTGGGTATTGTTGTATCTATATATAAACTACTCAAAAAGAAAGTTTGGAACGTTATTTCGGTCAATTATTCCTCCCCTTTAGTAATACCAATTGGTATTGTATTTTATATCGTTGGAAAGCCTGATTTGTCACCTTTACAACGAGGTACAAGTTGTAAGGATCATGCCTTCATGGAATGAGCAACACAGCTAACCGTGTGAGTAGGGGCCCAAAAAAAACTTCTGTTGGTATTAACTCTCATTTTGAGCTTTAAGCGCTGGCAGGTGTGACCCGATGGGTGGACTGAAACGAAGCACCAATAATGAATAAGACTTTAATATTTGTAAATTAAAATATTAAAATAAATTCAGATAGTGCTTAAAAGCTATATAAGATATATAAAAAACGTTCTTTTATTCACATTTAACAGTTTTGGCTAACAAATAAAACAAACACATTTTCGAAATCACTTCAATAAGCACAGAAAAAAACCCAGACTTTGTGCTTGAGACTCAGCTTCCAGTCCGTGGGAGACCGTGACCCCTCAGTCATGTAAACCGGCGGGTCATGTGAGTGGAAACAGCTCATGAGGGAACAGAAAAGTGGTCTCTAAATTATTCAAAACTTTGCTCAGCTCCAGAAAGTCGTATCAGCTCTTAAAGAGTAAAGGTTTAAACTATACATGGTGCTTTGGGTTTTCATGGTCCATTACTTGTTATTGTAAGAAGCCTGACAAATAGCAGCTTAATATACTGCAGGTCAAGCTCATGCTGGATGCCAATCCTCAATACCAATACCAATACCTCAAATGGCAAAAAAAAAAAAAAAAACAGTAGTAAAATCTAGATTTTTTGTTTTTTTTCCTCACAACAACCACAAAGCCTTGGTGGTCCATGCCCACAGAAATTCAGTAAGGTGGGAGGCAAATTGATGTTTGTTTGTTTTTTTGCTGACAAGCTTTGTTACATTTCAGGAAAACACATTTTTCATTCCCACAGAAACAAGATCTTAAAGAATAATGACAATCCCACACAGGGTGGCTGGAAGGGGAGGAGACTTTTGATTTATATCGAATATGGCTGGATGGTCAGGTTTGTGACGTTTTCTGTACTTATTGTTTACATTGTATACATTGTTTTTAGTCCCACTAACCAAGTGGTTTTGTTGCCTTAACCCAAGTGAGTGTTTTTGTTTGAATTTAAAAGGTTACTTGCATGTTTATGGCCTGATATGTTCATTGGCGTGCGAGGAGTTGGAATATATGTTGAGCATAAACAGGCTCAAACTGCGGAGACGTACAGTTCCTTTTCCTAAATATCCTGTGTTTTGATAAGTGGGGTTCCTAAAACTGGCAGATCCCCAAAATGAATGCATATGTTAAAACTTCATATATGAATTATTGTTCCCTTAACACCAACCGTGGAGTCTCCTGTGTATAAATCAGTTCACTTTACAGTCCAAAGCCCATAAATGGGAAACTTCATTTTTTTCATTTGTCCAATGTACATATTTACATTTCTTCCTCCATAAAATATCACATGAACTATTCACATGTTGTTTATACATTCTTAACAGAATACTGGATGATACCACTCTAATGTCTGTACAGTGAATATGAAGGTTCAAACAGCAGTCAGCTAGTTTAGCATAAAGACTGGAAAAAGGGGGAACAGCTAGTAATACTCCATCCAAACACCACAGAAGCACTTCCTTAGGTTGAAGCAACAAAACTACTTAGTTAGGTTCAAGCAACAAAAGCACACTGTTAGGTTCAAGCAACAAAAGCTAAGTTAAGTTGAATCAACAAAATCACATAGTTAGGTCGAAACAACAAAAGCACTTAGTTAGGTTGAAGCAACAAAGCACTTAGTTAGGTTGAAGCAACAAAGCA
This sequence comes from Chelidonichthys spinosus, assembly GCA_029853015.1. NCBI lineage: Eukaryota > Metazoa > Chordata > Actinopteri > Perciformes > Triglidae > Chelidonichthys > Chelidonichthys spinosus. Next base: position 3,972,288 of record CM056838.1, on the reverse strand, counting down.
CTTAGTTAGGTTGAAGCAACAAAAGCACTTAGTTAGGTTAAAGCAACAAAAGCTCTTAGTTACATTGAAGCAAAAAAAGCACACTGTTAGGTTGAAGCAACAAAAGCACATTGTTAGGTTAAAGCAACAAAGCACTTAGTTAGGTTGAAGCAACAAAGCACTTAGTTAGGTTGAAGCAAAAAAGCACTTAGTTAGGTTGAAGCAACAAAAGCACATTGTTAGGTTGAAGCAAAAAAGCACTTAGTTAGGTTGAAGCAACAAAAGCACATTGTTAGGTTAAAGCAACAAAGCACTTAGTTAGGTTGAAGCAACAAAAGCACATTGTTAGGTTAAAGCAACAAAGCACTTAGTTAGGTTGAAGCAAAAAAGCACTTAGTTAGGTTGAAGCAACAAAAGCACATTGTTAGGTTAAAGCAACAAAGCACTTAGTTAGGTTGAAGCAACAAAGCACTTAGTTAGGTTGAAGCAAAAAAGCACTTAGTTAGGTTGAAGCAACAAAAGCACATTGTTAGGTTAAAGCAACAAAGCACTTAGTTAGGTTGAAGCAACAAAGCACTTAGTTAGGTTGAAGCAACAAAAGCACATTGTTAGGTTAAAGCAACAAAGCACTTAGTTAGGTTGAAGCAACAAAGCACTTAGTTAGGTTGAAGCAAAAAAGCACTTAGTTAGGTTGAAGCAACAAAGCACTTAGTTAGGTTGAAGCAAAAAAGCACTTAGTTAGGTTGAAGCAAAAAAGCACTTAGTTAGGTTGAAGCAACAAAAGCACTTAGGTAGGTTGAAGCAACAAAAGCACTTAGGTTCGGGAAAAACATTACGGTTAGACTTAAAATAATGTCAACTAAGTAAAATATGTATGATTGATTAATACCAGTGGTGGACGAAGTATTACCATCAAGTAAAATTACTAATAGAACACTCTCTTACAAGTAAAAGTCCTGCATTCAAACACTTACTTGAATAAAATATATAGTAAGACATGTTTTAATATTGTAATTGTAATAGATTTTTAAACTGTTGTATGGTTTAATTTACTCTATAACAATGTGTTGCTTTTCATATACTCATAAATAGATGCAAAAGTCCAATATTCCCTCTGAAATATAGTAATAGTAGGTGTAGTAGGAGTAGAAAGTAGCATCAAACGTGTACTTAAGTAAAGTACTTGAGTAGATGTACTTAGTTACAATGCTGGACCCACAAAGGGTGCAACTAAACTATACATGGAGAACTTCATAAGTCTTATTTTTGTGAGAGCAGGACCAATTTCAAGTTGAACATTGCTTTCACCTTCCTTTAAGCGAAAGGAATGTTATTTCGGTCATTTCCGTAATTTCGGGCACACAGCTCCCACTTAAACTCAATGAAAAATCGTTATTATTGACGTAACGTGACGTTGACCGTTTCTAAAGTTAGTGTTAGTGTTGCACAATGGTCTGCCCTCAACTCAATTCAATTACATTTTATTTATAGTGTCATATCACAACAACAGTTATCCCAGGACACTTAGAGCAGGACTAGAGCACGTCCATGATTTTCAAAGTCAATGAATTTCCCACCACATTAACTGTGAAGAGAAGTTTCTGTAAAATCTTTGTCATATGTATTATTTTGATTAAAATCAGCTAAATACTGTATACCAAGTATCAATTCGGTAAAGCTGCATGGTCATCCTTCTGAATGAACACCATTGCTATTGTGGTAGCTGATTAGTCAACTGTTCTGCCCCCCCGTTAATGCCTCTCGATTCGCCCCCTCTAGAGGTTGACTTTAACAGGAAATTCCTGTCCAAATCAAAATCACATTAGTGACCTTCGAGGGGAATCTGTTCTTTTGACTTTTGGGAATAGTCTTTCACTTTCACAACATTATCATATCAGACCTCAGCTGACACACTTTGTCCCGAGTTTATCTGATTAGCCGCGGTGGCGCTTTCCAGTTACAGAGTCAAAAGAGACGACGTGTCTCGTTTTGTGAGTGAACTGATAAACCGCGGCGAGAGTTAGAAAAAAAAAAACATCTATGTTCCCAGGGCTGACTCTTTATCAATGCAACAGATTAGTTATTTTTCAGGGCTAAATGGCCATGTGATACCCTCTCTAAAGTCGTGTAGTTTTGGAGTATCAGCGGCTGCTCCTGTGGACAAAGGACGCTGGTGATCCAAGGTGATGTATCAGTGTGCGTCGAAGGCTCCATGCAGCCAAAGCAGCCTAGACGGATTAGCCTGAGAGGGACTACATGACGGTTGCTTAGTAACTACAAACCTACTCAAATGCTAGACGAACATAAGGGACGGGGCTGTATTTCGGCCATGAATAGTCAAAAGTGCTTTTTATTGCAACCTCACCCGACCTTCATGCACTACATGCAACACGATAGGTGACATAAGCGTGTCATACGTGTCCACGCAATCACAAGTGTGTGTGTGTGTGTGTGTGTGTAAACATGTATGTGTATGTACTTGTACGTTATATACCTTCAAGGCATTTGCATAACGAGGCATGATGAATAAACAACCCAAAAATGCAAAAGAATGGAAATATTTCACATCAAAAAGCGAGGCAAAATGATGACACTTTTTCAATAAGAGATTAAAAAACATTAAATATTGAGATATTGACCCAAGCTTTAAAAGCACAATCAGAAACATGAGGGGGTGGATCTGGTATATTTGCCTTCGTCCAGGTTAACAAGGAATAATAGTTTATTACTATGAAACCTCTATGGCTTTAAAATTATAATGAGATTTTTTATGAATAGGTCCTGATTGGTTGATGCTGTTATTTGTGATGCAAAATCTCAGACAAATCAAACTAGTTCCAAAAATAACTATACACTGCTTTTGTGTAAAGTATTCATGGCAAAAAATAACTGTTTTTATAACACAAATATTGTGCTTTGTGCAAATGAATGATTCAAAGAAAAAAAGTTCAAAGTGAAGACATTTTGGCTCTTTTTCAAAGGCTAGCGTTGGGGGTTCGGACTCGGTTCTAAAGGTTCAGCTTTGAATAAGGTTTAGGTTTAATGTAAGGGTGAGGGGCTAAGGCATTATGTTAATGAGCGTCCTCACAAAGATACAAGTACGGGGTGTACGTGTGTGTATTCTACCTGAGAAGGGTGTATTGAATGACTCTCCAGTGGCCAGAGTACTAATAGTGGTTTTGCTGGATCCCTGCCACTCTTAGTGCTTTGCTGCAGGCTCTGTCCGGGCTGTTTTTCCTATTCTGGGATGTCCTTGTACGACCCGTGCTCCCATGCCAAGATCCAGGCTGTGTCTAATGAAAGTAAGGTTCCAGCAGTTCGTTTGAGAAAAAAGAAAATAATCAAGGCTCAGACCGCCAGTGTTTCATTAAGCCATACTTGTCAAGTCGGCGGTTGAGAATGTGAAAAGTAGCAGTAGCTGTGGGATTGTGGTGGCAGGCTAGGAGGTTTAAAGAGAAAGAGGCATTTACACAATGAATGTTTTATAAGCAAAACAGACTAATAATGCGGCCAGGGTGATCAGAAAATCCTCGTTATGAGAGACCAAAAAATACATGTTTTTTGTCTTAAATCTTAAGGGATTTCATTGTTCTATTTGTGATGATGGATTGGTGGTATTGATCTGTGCAGTCATGATCCAAACAGCAACTTCTGGTTCTGAAAAGTGAAGCCAACGCTTTCTGCCTTAAACATGCATTCTCTCTGCTGGCCATCAGGGGGCGACTCCTCTGGTGGCAAATAGAAGTCTATGAGAAAATGATCCTACTTCTCTCTTGATTTATTATCTCAATAAACATTGTAAATATGAGTTTATGGGCTCAATCGCTAATTTCAAGTCTTCTTCAATTCCGCATGATGTTCATTTAGTAACAGTAAGAAAGGGCGGGGCTACCTTGTGATTGACAGGTCGCTATGGCAGCCTCACTACCATCGCAATGCAAAAAGCTACCAAGATTAGTTCAACAAGTAGCTGTAAAGTTACCGTGAATTATGGAAGCTAATTTTGTTAACAGTTTCACACCAGAAACCACTCACTTCCTTCACTGGTTGCAAAAAAAACAAGATGGCGACGACTCAAGGCTTCAGAATTGTAGTCCACGAACCAGCGGGTGACTCAAATATCGTGATTCTAATGTTTAATGCCATTTGCTAACAAAAACTGCTGATTAAGTGCTACAACTGGCTAAAGGTCAAGGTGCTGGTGTTTCAGGTGGAGGATGAAGCACCTAAGGGCGCCAGAGTCATCCGGAAAGTGAAGGTGAAGGTAAGCCCGTGTCATCCATATGGCCTTTACGGGTCAACGTGTGTGATATATGACTTCGGATGAGGGCCCGTGATTTAAAGGGAGTCACGTCTCGAGTGTTTGTATGTTGAGTTAATGAGCTCAGGAGGCTTAGGGGACGTATTTCTGTGGTGACCTCTGGGAGCATTTGGTCACACGAGCCTCTAATGATTCCTGGAAATCTCAAACCCATGTCACCGACACTGGCCAGGAGTTCTCTTCGAACCAGCACACATGCTCTTTTCTTTGGCCACGGTGTAAACAACCCGAAGACGCCAGTGGATCTAATCCAGATCACAGTTTAACAGGCCGAAAACCAAATTATCAGGAACCCCTGATTAAAGAGCGTTAAGCGTTTCAGATGGTTTCACGGTTTACAGGCGGACACTCTGTATGGGGGGATAAAAATAATGGGATTACATTAAGAGTTTGCATGTTAGAGTAAGAATGATAGGGGTGACAAAACTGTTTTTTTCTTGACTGAGGGGAACGATCCGTTTGCATATCAACATCTGAGTCACACTCGTTTCCACAGAAAACGTTTTGCCCGTTTATTCCCGTCTTTCTTTGAATACGGTTTTTAAATTAGCACAATGTGCTCTCTGGCACAAATGTTCTTATTTACAGAAGGCAGAGTTGTTTTTGTTTCCTCCTTCGTCACAGGACTGCAGTTAAACCACATTGACTGTAATTCATTAATGACATAATGAGGGAAAATCAAATTTCATTCAGGTTATGATTATATTATTACCTTTTTTTTGTTTTTATAAAGTTTAGGGGTAAATCCAGTGACGTTTTTAACAAAAAGTCCTGTAGTTTTCATGAATAATGATTCTAGAACTCAAATGTAAAAGTGTGGAACATGATGTCCTGAAATGATGGTTGGATAAAATAAATCACGTTCACACTCGCAGATGTGTGCTTAGATAGGAGCCGAGACGTCAGATGTGGAGCCATTGCACATCTCCTTTATGGCGGCCGTTTCTCACAGCTTGTTGCTTTTAGAGTTCTCCATAAAAATGTTGTTTTTTAAAAAACATTCAGTGCTGCAGCTGCTAAACACTCCCAGGTGTCCTCCCGCCTGCACGGCTGCAGGTGTAGATCTCAGAACTGTATTTTCAGTCCATCACAATCTTATTCAGGGTTTGTTTTACCGGAGCAGCGAGGGAATCAACCGGTTGCACTCATTTTCAAGTTTCGTCTTCAAATAAAGCGGAAGAAACACACATCTGATCTCGTTGTGGCGGTCGGATTGCAATTATCTCATGTATCTCTCCTCAGCACATTTGGCTGTTTGATTTCTGATTGAAAGAGTAATAGATTAGTCGTCACATGGAAAAAATGGCGCTATAAAGCGGTGGGGTTAGCTTAGCATAAAGTCTGGAATCAGCTCTTCAGAGAGAACTAAAATATGTTTCACAGCATTTGTTTTTTTTATGTTTATATTTGTATGATTAACATATATGTTCCACTGGAATAAAATGTTTTATTTTTTTTAGAAACATAATAAATACACATTTCTATTACTGCTATTACTATTAATGCACCAATTAGGATCAAATGAGCAAAATTATTAATGTATCAAAGAGTCAATTATCTTGAATTTGGACTGAAATCAGACTCACTGTCAGAAATAATATTTTTTTATTATTTATTAAGTGTATGTTATGGACAAGCAGAGATAATCTTGTTGTCCAATGACAATAAAGGCATTCTATTCTATTTTAATTTGCATCAAGAGAGTAATTGAACTTTATCTTTATACCTGCAAATGGACTTCCAAAGTGATAATTGGTAATATTACATTGCATAATCCATGTGTGCTGCCATAAACGTTACACACACACAGCTTTGGGAAGGATAATACAATAAACCATTTAATGGTGAGGTAATTGGTGTAATAAACTACAGAAATGGCTTCATATCTTTATAATAAAATGCTCATAATAAAACTATTGTAGGGAATTGGTTGTATTATGAAACCGGCGGTGGCAGGTTGGTTCCTGCCGAGGTGTCCAGGGGCCCGAGCGGATCAGTGAATGAGTCATCGCCACCACCATCGCGCACGCTTTTTTTTTTTTTTTTTTTTTTTGCAGTGTGTGAATCCAGCGCCGTCTAGTGGCCACGGAGGCTCCTGCACAGCCACTCTTCCAGGGAGATCCGAGTCCACCGGGGCTCAGAATGAAGACAAATGTTGTTCTTCTTCCCCCAAAACTTTTCGGGGACCGACCGTGCGTTCAGCCGCAGCCAATTAAAACACATCCATGCGTCGGTGTAAAAACTCCCCCCGCTGCCGTGTTTTATCTCTCACATGTGGACTGAAAGCAGCCTCCCTCCCTCCCCTCCTCCCCGGTGTTTGGGAGCCAGAGAGGACGGGAGGTAATCCCCACCATGTGAGTGGGCGGTGCGGGTACCGGAGGCGTGTTTTCTTTTTTTTTTTCTTTTTCCCCCCCCATTATTCAAACGCAGCTGTACCTATAAAAAGAGCGTCTGCGTGCGTCAGATAGTTTTCTCCAATGGGTAAAGGTGACTAAAATACTTGTTGTCTCTTTCGCCGGCCGGCTCGCATCCTTATCGGCAGGAGGAGGAGGAGGAGGAGGTGGGGGGAGAAGACAGACGATGATGCACGACTCCGGCGGTGTCCAGACGGCGAGGGCGCTGAAGCACGCCGCCCTGTGCCTGATGCTGCTGCCCCGGTTCCTGCTGGCCGCCGTCATGCTCTGGCTCCTGGATTTCTTGTGCATCAGGAAACAAGTGCTGCTGAAGATGGGCGAGAGGCAGGACGGCCCGGACGACCCGCCGGTGTGCGTCTCCGACTCCAACAGGATGTTCACCTTGGAGTCCCTCAGGGCCGTGTGGTACGGCCAGAAACTGGACTTTCTCAAATCCGCGCACCTCGGACGCGCGGCGCCCAACACCGAGGTGATGCTGGTCCAGGAGCGGCGGCAGGTCCGGATCCTGGACTGCATGAAAGGGAAGCGACCGCTCATCCTTAACTTTGGCAGCTGCTCCTGACCGCCGTTCATGACGCGCCTGACGGCGTTCCAGCGCGTCGTGAGCCAGTACGCGGACATTGCGGACTTTGTGGTGGTGTACATCGAGGAGGCGCATCCGTCGGACGGCTGGGTGAGCTCGGACGCGCCGTACCAGATCCCCAAGCACCGCTGCCTGGAGGACAGACTCCGCGCCGCGCAGCTGATGCTCGCAGAGTTGCCCGGCAGCAACGTGGTGGTGGATAATATGGACAACTCGTCCAACGCCGCGTACGGAGCGTACTTCGAGAGACTTTACATCGTGAGGGACGAGAGGGTCGTGTACCAGGGGGGTCGGGGTCCGGAGGGGTACCGGATCTCGGAGCTGAGGAACTGGCTGGAGCAATACAGGAACGAGATCGCGCATTCCCAAACAGCGGTGCTCCATGTGTAGTTAGAAAGAAGAAGAAGAAGATGAGGAAGAAGATGATGCGCACCTGTCCATTCCGCTTCGGTGTCCAACTCACAGTGCAAACTATTCAGATGCTGCTATCAAAACGTTCACACTTGGCACATTATGTTTTTTTATTATTGTTATTCTCGCATAGAGATGTGAAGGACTCTTGAGAAATAGCCTAAAGTCGTGTTCAAGCCTCAATGTGGGCTGTAGGCTGGTATGTTGTGCTCGTCTTGACCCTTAATTAATTGCGCATATATATATATATATATGTATGTATGGAGATCTCTTGAATCAAGTGAAACTGGATTCAATTAGTGATCACTATTTTTCTACAATACCGTGTGTGTGTGTGTGTGTGTGTGTGTGTGTGTGTGTGTGTGTGTGTGTGTGTGTGTGTGTGTTCAGGGCTAATGACTCGCTCCGGTGTCTCCGTGAAGTTTGGTTTTTAAAAGGCGACGCCAGAGAACCGACACTGATGTTCCCGACACCGGAAGTGAGTCCATGTCGCCTTTCTTCTTGACCGATCGATTGCCAAACGATGTAATTTGTTGAAAAACGATGTAACTGAACAAATGTTTTTTTGTTTGTTTTTTTTTTAATAATAAAACATCAGATCACAAACGGATGATTTACTGTGAAACAAAGATCTCACTTTGTTTGTTTGTATTATTATTATTATTATTATTTATGTAATAGGCTGCACGAGATAACGTGAGAATTTAAAACTCATTGCAAAAAAAAAAAAAAATCTTGTTTCACTGTCACGTGTTTGCCCCAGCATCTGATGACGTCACGCCCGCTCCCTGTGCACTTCTTCCCGATTGTTTCCAGCCAGATTTATCTTAACATTACTGTTGATCTTTATTGGGATTTCTTTTCAGTCTTTCCTCTTCTGATTCCTGCTCTTATATAATATATAATCAGGGCTATTCAGGTCAAAGTGATCCCTCTTTAGTGTACTGGAGTAATCTACAGCCGGGTGTCATACTGTGTCCTTGTGACTGATTAATTAACCCACTTTCATCCATGAAACATGCAAAGAAAGGAGGCCAGAAAGAAGAAAAAAACTCTACATGTGTGTAGGGAATCCAAACCAGAGGGAGCTCCAAAAGGAAGGGGGAGGTTTCACGCTGTGTGTAACGGCTAATCATGGAGTTATCTCCAAACCTTCTGATGATGAAAAGAAAAGACAAAAAGGTCAAAAGAAGCCACGGTTTCATAGTTCATAATCAGTTATCATGTCTGCAGGAAATCACACTCACAGATGCTTTACGTGATCCGAAACAAAAGAGTGGATTCTCCATCTTTATTCATCTCTCTCCTCCCCTTCCTCCTATACATATGTGCCTACACATACACACACACACACACACACACACACACACACACACACACACACACATGGCTCATATATACTGGCCATGTAATTAGGCCCAGAGAGCGACGTGATGATTACTGTGGATGTGGGAGAGAGAAGTGGGGTGAGGGAGGTTGGTAGCTCCCCCTACAGCCAGGTGTTGCAACAGCAGATTATTATAAAAAAAGAATAAACTATTCCAAGTATTTTGGATGAAGTGGATACATACAAGGGTTTGTGAGAAATTAATCACATTTTATGAAAAAAAAGCGGCCAATCACAGCCTGTTCACAGACACTCACGTGACAGATGAGATTTATTCAAAGCCAACTATAAGATAATCAGATTCCCAGCTGACTGTAAGAACAGGCGACAGCCTCAGGGTCTGAAAAGTGAAGCCAATGCAGAAGTGCCTTGATAGTGCATTCTTTCTAATGGCCATCAGGGGGCGACTCCTCTAGGAGCCAAATGGTCAAATTAAGTTAGATTAAGATCATCTAAGATTAAGCAAATAAAAGTTGATTTATTATCTCAGTAAACATTGTTTATGGTCTCAATCTTTTGAGTTTCAAGTCTTCTTTAATACAGCATGATCTTCATTTAGTAAATGATGGTCCCATTTAGAGTCACATAGACGATAAAGCAGGTTATGGTAGGTTAATAGAGGATCGACTAATTAGTCACACAATTTGCTCGACCACGTGAGATCGGCATATTTTTATGAATTAATTTCGTTCTAATATGTCTCATAGACAATCAAAAGCTGTCATGTTGCAGTGGCTTTGCTTGATTGGAGTTTTCAACTCTAATTAATCGACGGATTGATTTTCACGTTCGATCGTTGTTAGCTCCACCCTTTCGTGTCACTTCTGGTTGCAAAAAACCAAGATGGCGACGGCAAAATGCCAAACCAGAGGCATCAAAACAGCAGTCGGCAGTCCAAAGAGTGACATCACACCGACTCTTCTTATAAACCGTCGATGCCCCAGCTCTTCTTCGGTAGCCTGACTGTTGCTACGCCGACAGACAAGCTTTTATGAGGTCAGAAAGGACTCTAAGCTCTATATTTGACAATCGCGAGTGCAATTGTGAAAAGTTCCAGTCCACTAAATGTGAGTATTTCTGTCAAACCTGCATCCACAAACAAACAGCACTCTTCAGTGAAGTGTAGAACGCTGACTCAGCGGTGTTCGTGTCTCCTTCACCCTCGCCGAGAACTTTGTCAGCTGAAAAAAAAAAAACCTCTCACTTCGGAGGAGATGAACTCATCGTCGCCGTGTTTCCACGACGAAATGGAAATCATTAAAAATCCATTTTAATTACCGCCGCCGGTGGCAATCTGCTTCTGCTGACTCGTTTATTATATCAGACCCGCAATTTGTGATTGTTTTGTGCTGCAAATAAACTGGTTTGTTATTTCTGACCCTGAAACTGGAGGTTTGACTGCTTAGTTTTGTTGTTATTCTGATGCTTTAAAAGGATGGACTATAAACAGTTGTTACATCATATAAGTATCCAAGGCATCCAGCTGAGGGGAGAAAACACATCACTGCTGTCAAGATATTCTCTGCAGAGCATCAAAGGTTTGTGCCGACTTTATGCTATCAGTCTCAGATCACTGTAATTTAAAAAAAAAAAAAAGCTCTTTGGTCAGACGTCTCTGATTGTCTGAATCTCTTATCATGTTTTCGCCTGAAGGGCTGTCATTGATTTGGGGGGGAAAAAAGGAAAAAGAGAGAGAACATGCTTTTCTTTTTTTTTTCTCCCCCCTTCCCTTTTAGCATAGAAACAGGGAGTTTTTTCAAGATGGAGGAGAGGGTGCATGCGGGTTCCCCTGCTCTCAGCTCACCCATCGCAGCACGCGGCATGAATGCATAAAGACACGCACAGCCGTACATTGCACGCATGTGCTGATGTAATGAGCCTCAACTGAGGCATGAAGGGAACCTGAATACATTAGAGTACAGTAGAGAGGGAGGAGGGGGGATCGGGGGTCTCCGTGCAGAGATGCTGAGAGGTGGCTGAAGCTGAAACTGTAGCCTCATCGCACGGAAGAGAGCGTGACTTTAAAACACGAAGGGCAAACTTCCATAGCTACTGCTGACATAACCAACTAGACCCAGGCCTAGACCCAGGCCTAGACCAGACCACTAACGAGGGAGACACTTATAAAACACGCTCCTCAAATTAATCTGGAAGATCCACATCCTCATAAAAAAAAAAAAAAAACATTCTTGATTCCCCTCCTTCATTGTTTATAAATGGTTGCCATGGAGACGTGTCTTTATATAAATCCTTTAAAAGGCAGTGGAGAGGTGGGATTGTATGTGTTGGAATGTCCCCTTGGTTTTCTCTGAATAATGTTGCCCATAGAGTTGGAATATAATGTTTTCAGACCCAATCCTCTGTTTCTTCCTCTTTAAATGCATCAGGCATCACTTTTAAATCAGGTGCAATGATTACACTACGTGTCCCAATTACCCAGGGGAAATTTAATTCATGCATACCATTTGTTTGGCGCTATAAAAGACGAGACATTGCACATTATTCCAACTTCATGGACGAGCCTGTGTGTCAGACATCGTAGTGATGAAGACCGATCTAAGACTCGACAACAAACCAGGTTTATAAGAATCACAACTTGACTCAGGTACAAAAGGTTGGACACGATTTAAGATGAGTTCACCTGCTCTGAAGAGACGAGGTTAGGGAGTGTAGTTTTCAGCTGACAAAGCCCTGATAAGGATGTCTGCGAGGATGCAGGAGACACAGGTTAAACACAAACCCAGCCCAGTCAGCGTTTCCACGGCTGCACATTTGGCATAAATTCTCAACTGTTTTGGAACTTCTTCAGGTTTAGTTTCCGCTTCTTTCTTTTTTTTTTTTTGCCGGCATCTCCAAAAGAGGAACACGACTTTTTGAAATCGCCTGCCGCCATCTGGTAGCAGCACGCAAAATAAATAAAATAGATGTCGTAGAGGGGTTCAGCTGCAATTCTCTGATCTATAGCGAGTAGTTTTACAAGTAATGAATAAATTGTGAACAAGGGCAAACCTCTCTTTATCATGCTTGTTAACACCATAAAAAAAGCACCCTTGTAGTTTTTCCATTAGGTTCAAATGAATACCTGCTGCCTGTGTTCTAACACCTGCCAGTAGGGGGTGCTGATGCGCCCCCAGCGTCAGGCTCCACAGCTCAAATTCAGCGCTCATAGTTTCTAAGCACAAAACTTAAATGTGTCACTAACTTAGATGTTAATCACACAAGTTTGTGTTTTCAAAAATCACCTCAGATTGTTGCACAAAAATAAAAATAAAAAAAATCGTGAGATTTGGGGTTCGTGATGGAAACAAGTGGGACACGCTCATGCTAATCTTAACTAGCTAATCTAACATTTTAGAATAGAAATACATTGACGGAGGAAGAAAACCGTCCAGTTTTACGTTACAGCTTTAGGATTAAAAAAAAGAACAATAGAATGAACATTTATTTTCTCCGAGCTCCGTTTGCATCACACTCTTATCTCCATGGCAACAAGTGTTGCTGCGACAGACTGGATCAAGGGTTTAGTTGCGATCTTTCTAATTAAAATGAATATTATATTTAAACACAGAGATTTAAAGTGTTAATTTAAATCTCCAAAATGTAACCAAAACTAAATCTTCGTGAAAATTAGCATTTTTTTTTTGGATAACTCCATTTACTCCATTTTAGAAATTCTACATATTCGTCAAAGTTTTAAATTCAGTTCGAATCGCTTATTCCTTCCTATGAGGGGTTGACAGTGTATAAAACAAACTATCAGTGCTAAAACTGTGTCGGAGGCAGCTTCGAGGTCTAAAAGGTGGAACTTAAGTGACTCCCGCTTAAAAGCAGCAACCAGTGTTTTTCAAATCTGCCAGACACACCGGCACCAGGCCGAGGCAGCCAGAAGGTCCCATTTGTTGTTGAGACACTTATCTTATTATAAAAATATGATCCGATTTGGACCCAGCAATTTCCATTTGGCCGTCCTGGCCAGCGCACAAAAAGATTGACAATCTCCGCGAGGCGTTTCCCCGTTAAATAAAGTCATCAAGTCAAAGAATTACACACAATACGTCTCAAATAATAAATAACTAAAGAAAAAGGCACTTTTTTATCTTCTGCTCCAGAATCTCATTACATCCCGTCGCCACTCTATATTGAGCTGCACCAATCGATCGTTTTCATATAAAGGAATATGTATAATGAGGAGAATGTGTCATGAATAAGAGTGCGTTCCAGAAAGGGGAACAGATGAAAAGGCAGCAGGAAGAATTAATTGCTGAATGGCTTACCGGCTTAGAGTCTGAAGGCGGTCAGGTGACGGCGGTCAGGTGACAGGTGAATCCAGAAAAGGGCTGCTCACTGGAAATAAACCGGGAACACGAAGCAGGGGGGGGGACCTGAACCCTCTGGGGGGGCAGGAACACTTGACACACTGGCACGGAGGGGAGAAACATACTTAGTGTGTAAAGACTCTGGAGGAGGATAACGAGGGACAGGTGGAAGCAATCAGGGCGAAGAGGAGCGAGGTCACGGAAACGACCTCTCAGCTGGAGATCAGGCTCGGTCTCTTTACCGGGTCTCACCCTGCCTCTGGTCTCAAGCTCGACTCTTAGGTGGTCTCCACTTCAACGGTGGCAGTTACCACGGAAACAGCATGGGATCATGATATGGGTGAAGCAATTGGATTTGTACAGCAGCTTTCAACTCAAATTACTTTACATAAAACATGAAAAGGATTGGAAAGAAACAAGAACGTCAAAGGAGTAGAAATGACAGTAAAATCAACTAATAAATAGGATTAAAGTAAGAATGTTACGTATCTCAATTACGTCATTTTTCTACTTAATTCCATCCATAAATGGTCGTTTCATGTATTTCTGGGAGATCAGGCGGGAAACACACAAAGAGAAGGGAGGGCAAAGGTCGAAATCAAACATGGATGACATGAAACAAATGCCAACGTAACCTCGGAGAACAACAGAACATTACCAGTGGTGACAAGAAGCCCTTTAATGTGTTTTCAGCCCATTTATTTTGGTTTTAAACCCCACACATTTCCTGTTTTGGTTCAAGCTCACTCCTCCAATCAGATTCCGCTGCAGCCACAGCAAAAACAAAAACGCCAAAAAGAACATTCGATGCTTTGGGGTTGTTGTTTTGGATATGTATTTCTTTCCAGGAGGTTGTCTTTGTAGATTGAATATTATTCCAAGGATTCATTTGCTGTTATTGTTGTTGCAATCACTCAACTCGTGACTCCACCTCCAGCATGTTGGCTTACACACACACACACACTCCTGTATCCCAGCACAAAGTGCCAACTCGGCACGTGTCAGACAAACAAACCCAGGTTTGCACGCTTCCTGATCCTCATGCTGCTGGAGACGGGTGGCAGCGTAACGTAACGATATCGGCTGCATCTGTCCCATGGAGCTAATCCCATGACTCCCCGCTCGCTGCGGGCCCTTGAAGTCATATGATGTAGAAAACAAGGTTTGCACCCTTGGGACGGTGCGTTACAATTTTTAGATGTCCTGACTTCATTGACCCTCGGGGGGGAATTTTAAGGATTTATCACAGGGTGTTTTTTTTTATTTTGCAATAAGACTGAAGGCTGAATTTGGAGCAGAATCGCCTTATTTAAAAAAAGTATAATAAACCACGCCTGGACATGATATTAATCGAATGAAGTAAGCTGGATATTACTTCCTGAGGGAGAAACTTTATATAGGAACGCACAGACAAAAATGAAAACAACATAGTGATAATGAATATAGACTCTGTTTCATAAACTGTGCACACATAAGCGATAATCCTCTTATTGGAAAACAATAGGAGCAGCGGTGAGCTTCCTGCCTGGTCTCTGGGTTCAACCAGGGTTCAAGTTTAAAGTAATGTATGAAAAAGTCCAGTACATGTTCTCTTCTTGGCTGTAATTTCACATTTACATCCATGCATTAGCAATGACAGTTTCACATTTTCCCCCTCGTTTCCAGAAATGACACTCGATTAGGGTTTAATGAATTTCCTGGCTGCTGCTCCTTCTGCCCGTTCAGAAGAAATCATCACAGAAGAAAAGGGCTGGTGATGTATCCAGATGGTCTGTCTCTATTGTACATCTTCCTTTTCATGATGTGGCAACTTTTAAAACATACTTTTTGTGTGTCCTTGCTGAGCAGCAGACGGATGACAAAGTGTTTTTTTTTTTCTCTCAGAAGACGGTGATTTTAGAAGATATGCACTTGAATTGATGAACTCTGATAAAATGGATTTATGAAGAGAACGAGGTGGATTTTTACCGTTTTAAGGACAGACATTTAAAAATGTCGCTGGAATTTTATTCGCATCTGAGATAACGTGACATCATTTTCACACAATAATGCATAATGCAGGCGTTAGTGGAGGAAACATTGGGTTGCATAGTTACAGCCGTGATTGTGATCAAACTTCAAATGAATGATGATGCAAAAATTCATGAAATTGGCACATGGAAACCAGTTCTTATATAACATGAGCAGTTTGTTTTATATAAGTAATGAATTACATATTCGAGGCATTTACAACAAGGAATATGAGAATAAAACACTAATGTGAGCAACCTTTACAGACGTCACTTATCTGTGAAGTGGAAACATCAATCACGGTGAGAGGAGGCAGGAAATGGTAGATGATGATGATGATGCAGACAATAATTTCAGGTTGGAATCTAAAGGAATCATATATTTATGTTTTGTTTTTTTATATATTTTGTAAAAAAAAAAATAAAAAAAAGTGTCAGTCTGGCCAGACACTCTGCACATCACCTCAGCGTGGCATCTGTATCCCGGTTGCCATGGCGCTGCGGTTGCTATGAGATCAATTTATCTGGAGATCTGGCGGTTGCAGATGTCACCGGGTGCTGCTCTCCATAACAAAGCCTCGGTCAAATTACAGACGAGTCGAGGCTCGTCCCTCGTTCTGAGCCCGGCTGACGAGGAAATAGATTTGAATAAAAGACAGAGAGCATCATTATCTTATTAATCTGGATCTTCTGATCGTCCACAAACACTGAACTCAGGTTGGGAAATGTGTACCAGATGAAATGAGTAGAATGAGATGCCAGACCAGATCAAAGTCCACATCCCTCCAGCGTCACTCTCTCTCCCGTCCACCCCCCCCCCCCATCTCCAGAGTCCTCGATGCGGCCTACAGCCCCCCTCCTTTGGGTGACGCATGTCTCTGCACCCTCTGACGTGTGGATCTGCACAGGAGTGGGAATACCACCCACTCGATGCCCCCCGAAGCAGTTTATGATACTCCCACCTATCGTCTCATCTGTGTTCATCACAGAGTGGCTGAGGTCCGTCCGAGTCGGGGATTTATGTCCAAGCACTGGAGGCCAACCTCCAGTTTGTGGGCCCGCCGTTTTGGAAACCTCAAGTTCACCACTTGTTTGTTTGCAAGCAGAAGTGATGCGTACGACGGTGTCCTAACTACAATAAACAGCAAATTCACTTTTAAAAAACATGTGGAAAAGCATCAAAGAAGTATAGCCTTAGCCGGGGGCAAAAATCTCCAGAGGTCTATAATACTTTTAGAAGGTTTAAAGAGTATTTTTGTTAAATGAATGTGTTGATTTTAAACTGTATGTATTTTTTTTTTACTGCTGGATGAATAGCTGGGTCTGGGCCCCAGCTAACGGGGATCCTGATAAACTAGACTAAACCGAGCTGTATCAGGGCCACTGTAGAAAATAATAATAATAATAATAAAACAGCTGAGAGAGGTGGGCAATACTGCGAGAAAAAAAGTCACTTGTCATAGAGGAAGTAAACAAGTTGCTTGATGGGATGTTTGCCGTTGCTATGACAACAAGTTAAAGCTACAGCTAGCATCTTAGCCCAATCGCCCGATCAATAAACACCCATAATGATGACAATTTGGCTCCATATTAATAAAACCAACAATAAACATCAACATCATGGACCTTAACGAGGTGATGTCACACATTGTGGTGTATTAATTAGACAAATAAATGTACATTCATGGTTAAGTTAACTAACACAAATTTGCCCTCCTCTCTCGGCTCCGTTTTTTTTTGTTTGTTTTTTTTTTGCCAAATAAAAATGTTACAATCAACTTTCATGACCTGAAAACAAACTGGTCCTGCCTTGTCTGGACTGTCATTTACTAGAAAGAAGACATGAAAGCAGTGATTGAGACCATAGACTCATGTTTACGATGTTTGCCGAGGTAATGAATGACTTATTCCTATATAAAACCACACAACAGGATTGTGTGGTCCAGCCCTTAAAAAACATCAATTAAAGTCCTTGTCATGTTGCAGCTGAGCAGGTCACGGGGTCAGACCGCTTCATCATGAAAGTCCCGTTTACTTGGCAAATCCAACATTTCTTCTTCTGCTTCTTTTTTGTGTGTGTTGTGTTGGTGACACCGGACCCAATCATCTCATGTAATAAGGAATTGATTCGGTCTAGCCAGAGTATGGAGAGACTAATGTGGAACTGAAAGAGCGTTTCATCCTGATCAATGGACTCACTGTTGTGTCGTTGCATGCGAAGAAGAAACGAATCATTTCTTTTTTTTTTTCGATATCCGCGGCATTTGACTAAATTCCTAAATTCAACCTCAGATTAAAGCGGATCCTGTTCAACAGGTCTTTTCTTGTTTGGTTTTCTGATTTCCCAGACACTTTGAAAATCCCATTACGGTGCCTGTGTTCCTGTTGTCGGCCTGCACGGATTCCTCTACATCAAATAACCTACGACCCCACCCTGTACGACTGGTCTACCTCCATTAGACGTCCTCTAAAATAATGGAGCCCTGCTGGAAGTAGCCTCGAACGTGGCTTGTGATTGCCCCTTCACGTCTGCTAGAGGTCGACAGCAGACCCTGAACACACCACAACAACAGCAGCAGCAGCAGCCCCACCTAAGCTAAACCTTGCTGTCTCTTTCTGACCCGTGCTCATCCAACACGTCAATAAAAATGATTTATTTATCCTCGTGTGCACCTTGCAGTACACGTGTGTCGGCTCAGCGCACGCTTTGCATGTCCTCGAATGAGACGCGGCTCTCACTTCCCCGAGTGTTTCAAGGGCCGTCGGCCTGCATGGCTCCTTTCACGGGACTCCTACTGGAAAAGCAACGTGCTCTGGTCGCCTGCAGACAGATGAATCATCTTCAGAGGGTATAAGAAAGTTAGTCCAAGCAGCAATAAGGACACAATCCATATCCTGTCTTCTGATACTGAGGGTCCACATCCAGCAGATTATCCTGCCTCCACCACCTGCAAGAAATCAATAAAGTAAGATTATTTTCTTTTCTGTGTGTTGTATGAGGTGAGCGCGTGGATGGATTATTAAATCAGTTTTTTTGCTATCAGAGATCAGGTTCACGTTGATTTAGAGGCTCCTGTTGTTTTCTCTTCTATTAAAAGAGGTGCGGCGTCCAAGCTTTTATCTGAATCTGTAGAGAAAAAAAAAGAAAGAAAAAGGAATTGAAAGCATGCATTTTCCCCAAAGCATATATGTTTTTACAGACATGATGTATGGGAGCTCCTGCTGATAACAGGCCCTAGAAATGAGCTCGCAGTCAGGACTCACAGCTCGTCTGAGGGGAGCTGGAAGGAGGTTACATGAGGAGGAATCCCCATCATATGCAACATATACACTATAGCTGTGCCCAGAAACGACTTCGTCGTGATGCACACACCTTGTTACCTCCACAGTTAAGTGCAAAGCACACACAAATGCACAAAAGCCATTAAGACAATCATCTGTCATCCGCACATCCGCCCGCTGCTGAAAGGTTGCCGGCACATCCACCCATCACACGGCTGAGTGGGAAAGGAGCAGGAGAGTGTGAACGACCTGCGTGGCTTCTTCTCCGTCTCCAATGTCCCGCTTCGTCTTTTGACCTTCTGAGAGCTGCGTTTTCCTCCAGACGGTCAGTCGAGGCGGTCCCCCCCCCATCTCCACTCACTTGGTCTGCCCCACATACACTCAGACGTTACCTGCGTTCCTTGTACAGACGAAGGCTTATGACTGCATGGCTTCAGACAAAGGGGTCGTCCCCAGCTGGCCCAGATACTGGAAGATAATAAAGGTTGTGTGTGTGTGTGTGTGTGTGTGTGTGTGTGTGTGTGTGTGTGTGTGTGTGTGTGTGTGTGTTCCAGACAGTGGAACTGTTATGTCCAGACTGACAGGAAGCAAGATTACTGCTGAAGAGATGAGAGAATATGTGCATGCATGTGGTGATGGTGATGGTGAAGATGGACTAACGATGCCAACAATGCACAGCATATATAAACATATCTATCCATCTATATACACATTTATCAGAAAGGCAGAAGTGGCGTTCAAGTGTCGGGTGATGACTCAGATGTTCATATCCATCTAAATCCAGGGCTTTTAGCCCAGTGAGACCTGAGTTATGGACATCATTATCAGTCAGATGCCAGAAATCTTCAGGATTATGATGTTTTATGGATCTTCTTCTTCGTTAACTACAGACTCAACGGCAGCCAAATGGTCATTAAGGCGATGGTGCACATTAATTTTAACCAAACTGCCACGTTAATATGCCTGAAAAAGATGTACTTATTATGTTCCAATAGATAGTATGTCACATGTCGTGTGCTAAAAAATACCAGGATGTCTGAGTGCAACCGGTCGCAATTTCCGAGCTGTAAAGAAAAAATTAAAATTTTGCTTTATAATTTTCATTGTTCTGCAAATATGCTTGGAATGTCTAATTGTTTGACTGTTTTTATATTTCGATTTTTGTTGTTGTTTTTTATTCCTATTTTATGTCTTGTTCAGCCTGCAATGATACAACCTCCATTTGTGAAAAGTGAAGCCAATTAAAAGCGCCTTTATACTTGCATTCTCTCTACTGGCCACCAGGGGGCAACTAGGAAAAAGAAGCTTGATTGCACAGAAGTTTACCCTACTTTTCACTTGATTTGTTACCTCAGTAGACATTTAGGGTTTATGGTCTCAGTTTACCATGAATCCAGATACAGTCAGGTGCAGTAAGGTCGCCGCTCGTCTTCATCATATCCACCCGTCGCTCCTCCGCCATCCAAATATGGTCGCCTCTGTTCGCTGGCTGCAAAGCCAAAGTCAGTTTAATAATAACGTTAACAAAGTGACACCGTTACATTTTGTGGTTCACCCCAAAAGAGAATTATTTCACCAGCGTTGTCTTGTCATTAGGAAGCTATAAGCTGACCTTGTTAGAGTGTGTGTGTTTGTGTGTTTCAGGCAGGATGCAGGGCCCGCTGCTGGGCCCGAGCCCAAGTCCCCGGCTTTGATGCCGAGGACTTTGAAGCCCGAGTGTCGAGCATCAAAGAAAAAAAAACGGGGACTTGGGGGGCTGCAGCCGGTCATGAAGCTGGATCCTGTGACTCGTCAGTCTGCTGGAGACGACTTCAGGTGCTGCAGAGCTAAAGAGACGGCGAAGAGGAAGATGAAGAGGGTGCGAGACCACGTGTGCCAAGATGGATCTCAAGACCCCCTGGGGTGGAGTGATGAGTCACTCTCTGGCTCTCACACACACACACACACACACACACACTTCAGAGCAATGTAATGCAGCGCTAAAGGCTTTTTTCCCCTAAAAATCTGATTGGATACAGTCACAATGGGGGTCGACGCTTCCAAACTTTTGAGCTCTGTTTCCATGGCGATAGGTTCTGACATCTCCGGTCGTGACAAGATGTTTTCTGTAGAAAAAAAAAAAAAAGGACCAGATGGGATCTGAGCGGGGGGGGGATGTCAGAAAAACCTGATCCCAAAAAAAAAGGTAAAAAGAAGCGAAACGACACATTTATAAGGCCGATAAATCCCAAAACAATGAACCCCATGACCTCGTGTGAGAGAAGAGAGAGGTACAGTCTTCTAAACATGGAGGGAAAAAAACACTGACGTATTTTGATTTTCAATTACGTATCATCCAGAGGAATATTTCATCTTAGATAATTGGGGAACAATGTGTTGATAATGAGGCAAACTTGTTTTGGGTTTTTTTTGGTTGTGGGGAGACAATTTGCATCCTCATTAGGGCAGTCATTCAGAAACAAAGGCTGTTATGCCACCATGTTTTGCTCGTTTATAGTCAGTGATAAATTTATGTCGAGCCGTGGAATGCACTGAGGGGTGAATCCATCACATGAAACACTGCGATAAAACAAGTTCAAAGGGGAACGCTTGCAAATCAGCGACTGCAATATCTCCTCCACTGTGTCATCATAACCGTCACATTTATTTGTGTTTTAGATAAAAATATGTGCAAGTGGGTTTGTTTTCTGAATCCCCCGCAAGGTTCATCTGGGTTCAGAGCAGATCCCAGCGGGGGTGCTAGACACGAGAGGGTGGGCGGGTGCCAAACCCTCACTGTTGTCGTCAAAAACTGAATAGGGGACCTTAGGTGACCCCAGACAAGCCAATCTAGAGAGCATTAGGGCAACTGTGAATGGCTGACGGCAGCGCCTAGCAACGTGTGAAGCAAAGCATAGCGCGGCCTTCAAATAATACTGTATGAAAATATGACTATTGTGAATTAATAACTGCTATTGCAATGCTGTTATGTGCCCTTATTCAAGACCGCTGCGTGATAAAATACACAAAACACACTAAACAACATATTCTGTTATGATAAGATAAATTACTCTGGTCTATGTTTACAATTTTTTTTGAAAACTGTGATTCTGTCAGACTATGTATTTGTATTTGCGTCATTTAGTAAAAAAATGGAAATATAGTATATCTATGTTGACTTTACAGAGATGAATAAACACCTTAACGATGATACAACACCACAGTAAGAATGTAACTGAACACCACGGTGATCAGAAATATATATAATATATAATCAGTAAGACTAGAGAGGATTTATCAGGCTTTCAAGGCTTTTGAATGTTTACCCATCTTGTCCAGCAGGTGGCGGCAGAGGATCAGATTTAAATTTTAAATAAACCACATTCAACATGAATTATGTAAGTAATTTTAAAAAGGAGTAAACATTTGTTTCCTTTCTGTAAGTATTATATTGTTTTTGTTGTTTTCAAAAATATTATATATATTATATACTTTAGATATTGCTATATTGCCTCGTAAAGGAGACTTTCATTAGTCAGTTTTACGATCTGACCACTGAGGACGGGAAGACGGCGTGAAGTAACGAATGATGACTCACAGAACAGCTTCTTTTTTTTTTTTTTAGGATGAAAATATAAAACTCACATGTTCTCTTTATTTGCTGTATATAGATAGATGTACACCACTGGAGATTTGGATAAAAGCACACACAAAAAGCTCATGTATGTAGAGTCTCAACACATGTCTGAAGATGAAAAACATAGAAACGGAAAAAAAAAGATGTCGGATTACAAATAGATAAAAAACTATCCGAGCTCTATACGGTTTCTAAATGTCAATAGTCACATGTGTGCGTCTGTGCCACATACCAACTGTCTGCAGTGCTAATAACCTCTGTATTCTGTACAAAATATGAAAACTACCATTTAATAATAGTTATAACATAAAATAAAAGTACATTATATGTACAATAGATGAAGCCATTTAGTAAGAGACGCATACTAAAGGACACTTCATTCTTTCCAAAAAGAAAAAGCTTATGTCAAATGAAGAGAGCTCCAAAGAAGCCCCGTATTAAAGCCATTTCAAGAAGAACAACAGTCACCAATGGAACACTCCTGCATGGAAACGCCAACAATCAAGAGGATGCAGCAAAAAACTGAAGGGATGGAATCGCTTTCATCAAACCCACTGTAACACACAGGGCAGAGGGGGATGCGTTTTTTTTTTTTTTTTGGTAAAAAAAGCCTTTGGTGCATGTTGTTCTTCAAGACAAACATGAAGAGAGAACAAAAACAACATGGCTGCAGGATTATTTACAATTTGCACATTCAGTTGAAACACTGACAAGAGGTTCTGCAGGAAACGGAAGAAGAAAACCACAAGAAAAAGAACTTGCAAGCACCCAGAAGCAGATCACGCAGATGTCCAAATAATGAGCCCTACAGAGCAG
Organism: Chelidonichthys spinosus; assembly: GCA_029853015.1. Classification (NCBI taxonomy): domain Eukaryota; kingdom Metazoa; phylum Chordata; class Actinopteri; order Perciformes; family Triglidae; genus Chelidonichthys; species Chelidonichthys spinosus. Next base: position 3,949,154 of record CM056838.1, on the reverse strand, counting down.
TTTTTTTTTTTGTTTTTTTTTTAAGAGAAAAAGGGAGTGGGGGGGTGGCAAACAATGGTACAAATCAAAAAGCGGAATGAGACAGGGACGGGGGGGCAACAGAATGGAAAAGTCATGATTTCCTAGCTATTTCCGACCCACCCAGGGGAGGTGACCCCACGCACCAAGACAGACAGCATCACGGATTTCAATTCTTTACCAGTTTGTTTTTTTTTTCAGTTGTGTTTTCATTTTTCTTTCAAGTTTTATCAGGAAGTGCTTAAATCGCCGAAGTGGCTCGGGGCGACCACTCTGCTTCTCCTCTCTAGCTTTCTACGACAAACAAAAAAAAAAAAAAATCTACTTTGTAGCTTCGACAAGGCATGTGCCAGGTCCGGACTTGATTTTTTTTATTTTATTTATTTATTTTTATTTAACTATGATGGTAGGATATTTTAAATGATCTGGCATTTTTTAGTTCATGCTGCTACTCGATTCTCGGTTTGAGCAAATGTCCCCTTAGACTATAAAAGGCACTGTGAAAAGAAAGGCGTATGTTTGACCTCTTCAAACCAAACATACCCTCATCCATGGAGCAGTCTAATCTCTGACAAGTGTTTTATAAATAAAAGGGTCTTGCTTGAGAAGAGTAGAAAAAGAAAGAAGCTTACTAACAGCACAGTTTCTGCCCGTTTGACTCCCAGACGAGCGACGATGTCTCTCTGACCTCTCGTAAGCCTCACAAGAACGACAGCGACGCGTACTGAATGCTAATGACCATGTTGATCACACTCCTGCCATGGCTAGATGTGAACGGGCGACCAAAAATAAATCCCCACAATCCCCTCTCATGTAACCGGGCTCAGCGGGGGGGCTGGACTCATCCCAAGAACCGAATGGAACGGATCTAGGTCCAAACATGTTCTAACTGAGCATCCCTTGAGTCACTGACACACACACACACACACACACACACACACACACACACCAGCAAACCTGCGTTAACTTATTGCCTTCACAATTAAAAGGATCATCTTTTGAATTAAGGAACTAAATGAATGAGAAGTTGGCACCAAACTACGCTTCTATACACGAGTACAAAGCTCTGCTAGATGAAAAATCTATACCTCTGCCAGGCCAGCACTGTTTTATTTTAATCCAGACCCTAGTAGTCCCACATGACCCTGTCCTGATTAACAGAACGATCAATGAATCTTCACAGCGAATGGAACAAAAACAAAAAAAAACAAATAGCAAGCTCCAAACAGAGCAGAAGTGTGTTTTGCTCTGAGAAGAGCTCCTAATATACTATGTAGGAAAAAATAAAATATAAACAGCCGTCTAGTTTAAATGTTATGAGAATAATAGTTAATATTAAATATATATAAGAAACAACTGACATTTTCTCATCAACTGATGCTTAAAAAAAAAAAAAAAAAAAAAAACGAACCAAACAAGGCTCATATTATTTGTACAAGCACCTGACATCTATAAAGAAGAGGCAAGAAGAGAAGACAGCTCACACACAGAACAGAACACCTGAGAGAAATGACCAGAAGGGGGCAGCACAGCACCCCAAAAAACACAACGAGTTGAGAGGACAGGAGAAGAGAAAGAGGGGAAAAAAGAAAGAGAAAATGACACTACAGTCTGTTGGGTGAAGTTCAGGGTCACGGTGCATGTTTCTGGGCCATGCAGGACCCTCTATCAACCAGGTGGTTTAAAGGTGGAGGAGGGGGGGCGGTAGGTGCAGAGCACTGCTTGTCCCGGGAAACAAGGCTTTAGACGTGCGGCTTTAGACATGATCTACGTCAGGTGGAGCTGGGACCGTTCGGTTCTGTGTGTTGTGCTGGACTGGACTGAGACACCAGAGTTCCCGTTGTTGTGCTGGCCTCCGTGGGCCTGTGGTTCTTCTGTGGATGCTGCTGCTGCTGGTTTATGTTGGATCTGGAATGGTTCCCCTCCCCCCCCTAGTGGCCGTCGTGCGTCGTCAACATCTCCTCGGCTCTCAGGTGCAACTCCAAGGCGGTGACGGTGCAGATGTCCCTGGGGAGTTCGGATTTCCTCCTCATCAGCGGACGCTCCCTACGCTGATCTTTTACGATCTGGACGGCGGAGGCAGAGAGGCGTCAGCAACGGAAAATACCGGAATCCTGACTTTTGTACAACCCTGAATCCAGACTTTCAACGAGCAGTACATCTGAAGCTGTAAATACACATCCAAAACCAACTGTACATGAAGAGTAGTGGTATAAGAGGATAAGTGCCCACATGAGCAAGCTTCATGATGCAATAAGAAAAGTTAAAAATATATAGTTTTGCTCTTTTAAAAACCGGGCCACATCCAAACTATCTCAAATTTTGATTTTTAAATGTTGTAGGTTGTTGTTGTCATAGTTTCTGCTAGTTGTTTCCATTTGGCAACACACTCACTTTACACAGTACATATTTAAAATAAAGTATAAAATATAGCCCGTATTGATTTGACTGACTGGCCCCACAAACACTAACATTCACTGCTCCACCACATTCCTGACCTGTGTGGCTTCCTCCTCTACCGCTTTCTTTAGCATGTTGACATCGTCTAGCAGCGGCCCGTCTGTCTCCATGTCCATCGGACTACCTGAGCCTATCGAGTCGACGTATATCACAAACTGTACGGGGAGAGGAGACAGATCAGTTTAAAGGGCAACGCCTAATCACCTTTTTCTGGTGTGTGCCGGATTATTCCCACTTCTCCAACTTCACTTGCTCTTTTACCGGGAATTAATTGTAATCACTGCTCATAGTTTTAAAGCCTTGTCAGCTTGGCTTTTGGCCATCATTTGTGAGGAGAAGGGTGGAGCTAAGTACAATCAAATGCTGAGTGTAGGCGACCAAAAAGGTTCCAAAAACCGTTCTTGGTGTGAAAACATACTGTGAAAACGTGGGCGACTTAATTAAAAAACCTTTTCCGAACCAGCTTTAAATGTAAACCACAAAAAAAAAAAAAAAAAAGACATTTATTCCCAATTAGTTTAAAATGCTCACCTGTGGGTTCGTCTTTGCAAGATTCTCAATCTTCAGCCACGCCTCTTCTCTCTCTTTCCATTTCGCTTTCTCTCTGAGACAAAAAAACAGACAAAATCCATGAGAGACACGAAAATTTACTCAATGACATCACAAATGTTTTTCAGGTTTGTGCTTCAGTTGACTTTGTTTCGTTTACTCCTCACTCAGGTTTTTCCATTTCTAATCGTGTTTGTATTGTGTTTTCCATGGCGTGTAATAAGACGGAGAGAAGCTGAAACATTCAGATGTGCCGTCTCCCTTGTGACCTACTTGCTTTTCTCTGCCCTGAACTGTTGGGTGCAGTCATCGAACAGCTTCTGGTTCATCTCCATGAAGAGTTTCAGAGCATTGTAGATCAAACCATGGATCGTTCTGCAGACAAAGAACCGCGTGTTGCATTATTTACATACAAACAAGCTTCATGCAGCCTTTGGTCCACTCCTTCCATTCTTACCTTTAAAATATTAGACATACACAGCGGAACTGCTTACAAGAGCATTTCTCTAAAAGGAAACTTAATAAAAAAGCCATATCCAGCTGGTTGGTTCTCCTCCTGCACCAATTTATCTGAACCTTTTATTAAATGCAAACTGTATGAATAGATTTGATGGTGTCTTGGACTGGTGTTGAGCCTGACTAGTGATTTGTGTTTGGTGTTAAATACCAGTACAATCCACAATCTGAGCCTCTTGTTAATTTGTGAAACAAGAAAACTCTGTGGCATCCCAATAGGAAGGAGAAGCCTTTACTTTAACCCTTTTTTTCCTGATTTAGGAGTTAGGCAAGTCTTTTTGTTTGGCTTCCTCTCCCTCTGAAGCTAAATTATATGCTACCATACATATAAATTCCTTGACACTGGCCTTCATGGGAGTGGGGAGAATGGGGAGAAGCATGTTATGACCAGGGGGTGCAACTCTGAGCGCAGTGACTCACTTGTTCCAGTGGGTCTTGGAGTTGCGGTAGAGGGACGGGAACATGATGGGCAGGATCTTGGCGGCATTGTCACTGATCAGGCTCATGATGTACTCGTTGTTCCAGTAGTACAGAGCTCGCTCCGCCACCTAAGAACCCACAGTTACAACATTTACATCTGGAGACAGAAAGTCTGCACATCTGTGTACTGGGGACGAGTGTCGGACCTGGAAGTGTGGGCTGGACACACACTTGGCCAACTGTCTGAAGAGGGGCTCCATGACTTTGACGAACTCCGACGGCTCGATGACATCCAGGATCTCCTCCAGCTCGTTGAGGAACATCACCTCTTTGGGACTGTGGGTCTTCGGCCAATACTTTAACAAAGCCATGACCGTCTGCACACAAGGACAACGGGATTACTAAAGAAGAAGGATCCACGGACGGCTGAGCGGCTCAAATTATAATAGAAATGATGCATTTAAAACATAATTTAAATATGTTAAGCATAGTTAGGATGGAAACATCAGAAACGATGGAGTCCTTGGGTTCATTCAGGGAATTCAAACCGCGATATGAATGACACAACATTAATAAATCCCATCTTACTGGTTCTGTGAGAGTGCTGTCCTTCTCCAAGAACTGTACCACACAGTAGGCCAGCTACGACAGAAAGGCAACATCATGTCAACACTTCATAATCTGTTATTATAAAGGTTTTGTTTACAGCAGACAGAACATTACCTGTGGGTGATATACGCTAAGAGACTTGACTTTGTGTAAAGGCAGCAGAACTTTCAGCAGGAATATCTTGTGCTCTTCTTTCAAAGGTAACGCAAACCCATTGATTATGCTGCAAACACAAAAAGTGTTTAATGTAATGAGTGTGTCAATAGAAATGTGCTTATTAAATAATTTGACAAGTGGAAATCGAGATTGAAAAATAAAGCACGAACATGAGAAAAAGTGTTATGGCTGCACCTCTTCACACATATCTTACCTGCCTAATATTTCCAGTAATTCTGCTATTCCATTATGATGTTCAGTCTCATAAATGAACCTGAAAAGAAGCAACATGGTGATAAATCATGGTGGCATATTGAACAAAAATACACTGTGTACAAGTATCATCGACTCACCTATAAAATATGTTATTAATGTGTTTCCTTATGTACGCTCGCAGGCCCAGGAACTTGCCGTAGATGCGATGAAGAGTGGTCTTTAAAAAATCTCTTTCCCTGGGGTCTTCACTGTCGAACAGGTCTAAGAGCTGTGCACAAAACGAAGGTTAGCGAGAGCAAGCTCAGCGGAGCACCAAAGGAAAAACGATCGATGGAAGCCAAAGAGAGATCACAGGAATGAAAACACCTACAACTCACCTGCATTACATACTTCTGGTCAATATACTTTTTGGCTATGTTTGGTTGAAAGTCAGGCGACTCCAAGAACCGTAGGAAGAATTCATAGACAAGCTGTGGAAGGAAGAGTCGGGGTTGAAACGACATGAGAGTAACAGCAGTGTGTGTGTGTGTGTGTGTGTGTGTGTGTGTGTGTGTACCTGTAGATGTGGCCACGCCGCCTCTAGCGTGGGCTCGTCTTCCTCTGGGTCAAACTCTGCACCCGTGGGGTTGGAGGATGGCGGCAACGTCCTGAACATATTCACAGCAAACTATGGAGGGAACAAACAAAAACATAATTTATTCTACAATACAATATATACAAATGTCAAATTATCCAGCTCTGGTTTCCAACGGCTGACCATGTCTGAAAAGGGCCGAAGCCATTTGATTACTTGTAATTTGATTTTAATTAAAGCAGATGAAAGAAAGTCAAAATAAAATGGACACAAGTGTAAATAATGTGAAATAAAATCGTGTTCCAGTTGATGCTTGGCTCAAATAACCACTGCTGATGAAAAACACGTCAAACTACAGTTTAGCAGCTGCTGCTTTCCTTCAGTGCTGGTGGACAGATCACATCTGTGGTCTCTACAGGTCTTTTTTTCCCTTCTTTTTCCACCGTTTACACACATCAACAGATGACTGAGCATCATTAGTGTGTGTTTTCATAATCACACTTCTTTTTTTACCCACAATGCCCACTGACCTACCTTTTATGCTGCATTAAGCCCTTATCTTACTGGGTTGAAAAAAATAACTATTGCCAAACGCTGGTTGGCTCTGGCCGTTATGCGTGTCTACACTCCCAAACACTTTGACCAGCGATGCCTGAATGCTCGCTCCTAATCTGCAGCACATCTGACAGCTGCAAACAATGAAGCTGACGGGGGAATTGAGAACGCCATCAGCGACGGTTTTTGACGAGCAAACCATGTTTACAATCAAGTAACGTATCTCATAATATCACAACAAATAGGTTGTCGTGGGAGACAACTGCTGAGTACACAAGAGGAAAGGAAGCAACAACGTTGCCATGACAAAGTCGAGGTTATTATAAATTACAGATAATAAACGTTAAAACAAACACTTGTACAATGTATTGTTGCAACATTGTCTTATGTTTTAATTCATGTGAGAAACAACTAAAAATGGTCTTTTTCATATTTGTATGACGTATTTTATGTCATGTAAATATTATATTCAAGGAAAATAAAGATTAAATCAAGAAACAATTAGAAACACTGCAAATTAAAGTGTTCATTCATCATTACAATTACTTAATGAAATATATTCCTGGAAATAATTGAATGAAACTGAGTATTGATGGTTCAATAGTCACTCTTGGAAGATAGGCAGCCACTAGTATTACAATTCCCCAAACTGGGAGGCATCCATCCATTTCCCTTCAGAGTCTATTCTCACATTCAAGACAGCACACTCAGACAGTCCCTCCAGAGTGCAGTCGACCAGAGGTCAAAACACATTTGTGTTTATGTTCTCAGCAGAAACCATTTATTTCCTCCCCCCCAGAGAACGGGACTAATGGAACAACCGGTGTCGTATCGTCCGAACGTCTGCCCAAATATTGTTCGACAGCTTGGAACGGAGAGGCATCGAAAAAAGAACAGGAGCTTTAACATAAGAATACACAACACGGGAGTTTGGCGCGTCCATCTCCATACTTTGATGATGAAAGACCATCAGTGGACTTCAAAGGAGCGGTTGCCTTTCAGGGGGGGAAGGAGGTCGAAGGGCTCCGTCAGGAATAAGAGCATATTTTCATGCAGATTCGGAAGCTCTGTTGCATTTTCTGCAACGCTGATCAAATGAACGAGGAGGTCGGGGGGGTTAAATTTGCACCTTGATCGTGTGCAGTTTACAATGTGGCATTGAGGCAGGGCTTTGATTCAAATCAAAGGATTTTAAATTTGGCTTGGGAAAGCAAACCTGGCTGCATAAACCCATACAGGCCACGACCTCAGAGGAGCACATCTCTAATACATATAAATATACAGTCGGAGCTCAATGACAGCCGACCTGAATGAACAGGTTCAGACCTGCAGAGGATGTTGGGTTTAGTGACCTCGTATTTCGTAGCTTTCTTTAGCCGAACACCACTAAGTGACCAGGTGAGAGGAAACACAATAAAAGGATCACTGAATAAAGTCCATGTGGAAAGAAAGCCCTTTCCAAAAAGGTAACAGGTGACAATCCGCTATAAAACTGAAAAGCATCCGTTACGTTATGAAATTGAAAATTCTAAATATATAAAAGCAACAACAACCCTGTGCATTAGGAGGATTATTCAGTTACTTGTTAGATGTTTTAGTAGCAATCTTTAAATTCAGATTCAACCTTTCTTGCTGTGCGCCTATGATGAGCTACTTTGGTTTTTCAATGCCTTTCTTCTATTTTATGAACTTTGTAGATACTTGTATTCATAGTGTACTCTATATATGGATGTTATTTTGTTTATGTAAAGCACACAGATTTGCCTGTGTAAAAAAACTAATTGGCTCTTGCTGAAATGTAAATGCTGATTACTTCTCTAATTGTTTTCTGCGTTTGCCTCTAAAGGTTTGTTTGAATGAAGCGGGGATGTTTGTCTTTTCCTCCGATGATCGGTACATCTGGGTGATAAATGTGTTTCCATTCACAGACCTACAAGTGTTGAGCAACGCCGACACAACAACATAGTCACACACACACAAACTCCCTTGTTGCTGATGCACCTGACCAGGAAGCTGCAGGCGAGTCTTCCAGCTCTGCCGTTACATATTTGTGTTGCAATCCCATGAGATCACATGCATTTAGTCAAATCTTCCCTAAAGATAACTATCAAACATCTTTCTAAAACAGTAGTTACACATTTCTTGCTACTTCAACTCACGAACCTGCAACAATAGCACAAAAACAACATCCATCCTGTATGAGCAAAGGGGTGGCCACGTTGCAAAGGAAGTGAAAATACCACATTCTCTGTTGGGCCTTAAATACAGGAACTTTAAGTATGTCATTGAATAATGAACAGCACTCAGATGGCTAACAATTTAACAATTACGTTTTCTGTAAAGGAACGTTTGATAGCTCAAAATAGAACGACTTTTAACCTTATGTGAATGTTGAAATACTGACCATGTGAACCACCTCTGGGTAGATGGGTTCGGTGATGACGTTGCGGTTGTGGGTGATGTACTCCACCATTTCGCTTATCGCCGCCCGTTTCACCTCCTTCCATTTCAGGTCACTCAGCGGGTCGGAGACAAAATCAAAGAGGACGCAGCACTGACGCAACTTCTGGATGAACAGCTTCTCCTGCTCTGCAGGGGGAACATCTACGAGACAGGAATGACAGGAAAGAGGGAATTTACAGATCTGCCATTGTTTTCTTTCTTACTATCGTCAGATAATCCAGTTCTATGTGGACGTAATGACTTCCATGCTTCAAAGCTTTGTTTGTAGCCAGAAATCATTGTTTAAATTAACAAAGTATTCCTGTGAGATTTATCCCGGTTCAGTCAGGTGTGTTTTGCCCCTGTGGCATTAATGAAGTGACTGGTAGAGACCTCATTTGACGTCAACGCAAGACTTCATAAATCAATAATTTAGCCTTTTTAAAGACCGTGTCAATCACTTCATCAATGATGCAGAGGCTCTAACTCCCGCCTGCAGGGATATTGAGCCACACCTGTCTGTGTATAATCATTAACTTGCCATTTTAAAATCATTACACGTTTTCGTAGCTGCTGCGCGGCCCATGTCAATGAGCCAATCTCCATTCTGCCAGCGTGCATGCATCATCACAGTACAACAGCTGTCTTAAAGTAAATCAATGAATATCAAAATCAACATAAATATACAAGAAGAGAACACGACAAAATGTGTGCATGTTGTGCTAAACGATGTTTTGAGCTCATGTTAAAACATATTTCAGTCCCCAAGAATACTCTTGGGGCTGTGCCAGAAGCTAGCTTAATTCAGACTCACCAAGGATTTCTGTTTTTGCACTTTGGAACCGTTACAAGTTTGCTCCCAGAGGACCCGAGGGCTTTCCCGACTCGTACAACAAAAATGTTTCAGACACATCAGAAATCAGGCCACAAAGTGCTTAGAAATAGCCATTATATTGTGCTCTCCCATGAGCACAGTTATGGATTAAGTGAATGACTTTTTAGACAAGACAGGACAGGACACCACTGCTATAATCAGTCTATATATTACACAGAATCAGTAGTAATAATATAATTGTCATGACGTATGTACTTGCAATGGACCAGGCTGCTTCCACTAAGGGAATAACTATGTTGCTTTCAAATTGACAACATGTCTGTAGCAGCCTAAAGAGATACAGCTTCTCCTGCAAGTCATTTAGTCTCAGCTGGTCAGACTCCCATGCAACAGAAAGCACCAACGGAGCTCATTCATGCATGTCCAACATGGGGATTAGTGACTTAAAACAAAATGTCAACTTATAAAACCTACCCATAGGGCAGCATAAGTGTGTTCGTCACAGTCCTGTGATTTATGAGTCATGTGTCTTCCCATTAACAATCTGTATACTGTACGTCACCATGGTGACCATAGGCAGAGATGGGACGTCAGACCAGGGGGCGACCGCTTCTAATCACAGTTGCATGCAGGCTGCTGCTTCAATTGAATAATATGCTGCCGAGACCGTGTCACACAAACTGACTTCGTAAAACAGACTGGGAGTCAACAGAATCATTAAGTCATTAAGCAAACAGTATTTAAACATAGTGGGAATTAGGTTCGGTATGCAAAAGGTTGAGCCTACAAGTTAATATCATCATCGACAACTTTCTTCCAAAAATGCACCCTGAAAGGTTATTTAGTAACTGCTCTTATTATTTTATCTTAATTATATTATTTTATTTAAACACACATTAAGATGCTAATATTCTTGTTAGACAGGAAGCTGTACTGACATGCATTAGCTTGTGGAGTGAAACTACTCTAAACTCACATCACATACAGAACCAGCGAAAGAAGCAGTACAACGACTGGAAATTCAGATTTTAGAGAAGTGTTATTTATTATTATTTAGATTTCCTGTAGTAAATAAATAAAATACCACAAAGTTATGCAAATTGAAATGGTTCACCACACAACCCAAACTAGCTGCAACTAACACTAGAACATACCGTACATGTTCACCACAACGCCGATAACACAGAAAAACACACTCCCCACTAATTCTACGGACCTACGAAGAAATTACTAATTTATATAGCCACATAAAAGGAAACGGATACATAAGCAGCACATGCATAATTCATCTCTGCATCAAAAATCACATTCACTCATTGGACTTTCATGTATATGTACGTTCCTCTCAACAGGAACGGCTTTAGTCTTGCTGGGAAGCAGAATGGCACAGCTGGTATTCAACACCAAACACAAAGTGTGTGCTACCTTTAAGTCACATTTTATTTTACTTTCTGTACATATAGACTCCGGTTTCCAGACCTGGTGGATCAGGCTTCTTCACACAACACTTTTTAAGACATAGTGTAGGACAGTGACAAGCTTTGCAGTCACATCACCCCTCATTCCCTTTAACCAAACTATGGCCACAAACATGATCTGTTCGACCACATCAATCAGTTGGCAATTTGCGTCACTCCTGAGTTTTGGCCACCACATCCCTTGAGACCCCCCTAGATCTGTTTTATATGTCAACACTGTGTTTATGCAATTTTAAAACTGCGAAGCTCTCGCCACTAAGCAATCGAACCGGCAACCACTTCCTGTGTGCATTACCCCTATTCCCTCTCTGGTAGATACAATACCTAAAAAAAAAAAATGTTTTGTACCTTTTCGAACAGGAAAAGGCGTGACAATATGCAACAGGCAAACAAATCTCTTTATTTTTTAATCGAAGTGAAAGAAAACAACAACCGATGCAAAAGCGGGCCTTTTAAAGCATCGCAGCTTAAGCGTTTTATGAGTCATTTTATGAAGTTTAATAAAAGGCTGGTGCCCGTTACAAACAAGCTGGACCATAGGTCCACCCAGGAGCACCTCATCTCATCAACCCCTGAGTGTGAAGAGGTCTACCAGCTCCTGTTACACAACAGCACTAGGGTTTCTGAACAGGCCTAAAATATTAAAAGACATGCTGTGCAACCACACACACACTTTACTCATTGCTCCCGAGTACATATCTCCAAACCCAACACCGGTGTATGTAATTAATAAACTGCCACCAGTGCAAATACTTTGTAAATATGTTGTGTCAAAGGGTGGTTATGTGCCATTATGGCAACGTCAAAGTAAAAGACCCAAAGCAAGTCCCAACATGACACCAGCATCTCAATGACAGCAGCCTTATGTATGCATTAATAGGCTGCATGCTAAATGCTCCATCCGTTTCCATAGAGAGAACAAATATTTCCCTTTAAATTTTGATCTAGAGTCGGTTTCTGTCATGCACACGATCTTCACGTTTGTCTGGTTAGTCAGCTGGAGTTTCAGCAACAACAATCAGAGCATTTCAACTCGCACACATTTCAGATACCAGATACTCATGTACAATACAACGTAGATGCACACATTGATAACAAGCTTTGACCTCACTTCCTATGACATCAGCAGTCTTGATGGGGGATGGGAGACTCAAAACTAGCACTCCTTCTCTCTCTCTTTTGCTCTCCCTCTCTGACGGACGCTAAGCTATTCAATGTCTTGGCAAAAGCCTTCCTCGTTGACATACAAACACAACCCCCTCCCCGCTTCCTCTTCCAAAAACACATCAACACTAAGGGGATAAATCATGCTAGCAGTCCTTTGCAGAAACTTTTTGGAAAAAAGTCCTCTCACACAAATATGCTCTTCTACAAATTTGCAGCTTTAAGTTGCTAAACGACAACAGCATTCTTGCCAATCTCCCCCCCCCCTTGAAAACACACAAACACAGAACAGCAGAGGAGGGAGATCTCCTATTCTCACCTCTAAAATGCATGAGGGCCACAGGCTGGAAAGGCCCATTGGAGCTCAGCGCATCCAGAACCATCCCACTGGCGGTTCTAGTGCATGCCAACATCAGTGAGCTGAGGCAGGAGCAGGGGAGAAGAGGGCAAGCCCGGGCTAAGGCGAGGAGCCAGCCTCCATTTTAGCACGAACACTCGGAGCAGAAAATGAAGCTCCCCTGCTGCTGGAGGGAACCAGCTAGTTAGTGATGTCATCCCCCACTGCAGCAGCCCGGTTGGCTGGCTGCAATCACATGGGCTGAGTGTCAGTATAAATAAACATGAGGGAAGGGATTGGCTGGTGGGCTGAGGGGGAATGGGTGGGACTGTAACAGTGATTGGAGCGAGAGGCAGCTACATCTGTCAAGAGTTTTAAAGCACAAACTACAGATCTGCCATCCGTTTGGCCCGTTTTATGTTTTATTTTTTTATTAAAATACAAGGAGGGAGCCAGGAATCACACATTCCAATCCAAAATGTAGGGCGTTTGTAAGAGTCATACTACTCATTTCTCATTCACAGCCAAACAAACAACTATCCCCAGCTGACATAACAATTTGCAGAACTCAAATCCAACACAAAAAAGTGAAATAAACTGAATATATTCCACATGAAAACACAAGTATGCATACCACTGGGCAAGTTTCTGATTTTTGCTACTCAACTACAAGCTGAGGTTTGTTTACAGGAGGCCGTCTAACAATGTTTGTCAGATAAAAGCCCCCGTTTATGTGGCCGTCTTTGTGTGCATGTATGAGGTTTTGCATGACAGATGGCTCTCCATAGCACAGCCTGAGCCCAGGTGTATGCGACAGAGGAACAGGAAGGCAGGAAGTCTCAATGCGAGCAACACAGGATGTGCATGAGCAGAGAGCAGCACTCTGTCTGTCTGTCTCAGTAGCTCCGGGGACAAAAAGCCTGCACTATAAAGCTGGGCAGGAAAAGGGCGAATCTACAGTGACGCAGGCCGTTAAACGCACTGAAACTTCACTTACATGCGAAGCCTAACTAAAGAAATCCTTCAAATACTCAACCATTTTTCTCATTTTCACACTTCTTACATTACTTTGAGCATTATTTGTTTACTTCTCATGATCGTCAATGTTAGACAGGGTTATATAATGTATCCAACAACTAAATAAAAACATGTACGTTTTGCTTTTTTTCTCCATTTACTGTTTCTGTGAAATATGTAATGACAAAATAATTTAAGTTTCATAACTTTGTAACTTAAATTATTTTTGTTTACATTTTGTTGCAGAAAGTCTAATTCATATCAGTCTACAGTCAATATTTGTTGCTAATAAAGTGAAGCGGTTTTAACACGGTGTGTCACAGTTCCCCTCTGGGTCTACATGAGGTTTTGGGGTGATTCAAGATCGGGATGTCACATTTGCTAGCGTACCCGATTTCTGTGGAATACTGTAAGTTGTCATTTCCTGTTGTTTTAGTGTATAGTATGTTTGACTGCTGAGTGCAGAACAAAAGTTTCTTCTTTCTCAAAGATTGTGGAAGATCCCGACTCTGTCACGTATGTATTTGTGCTGCTCTTATAATAATCTTAATTATAAGATCATTAGATTGGGGAGGGGGTGTCCAGGTTTCTGGTTCGACTGATGTTTACTTTTGCTCCACTGGCTAGAAACGGGAAATCTCAGCCATCGGTAACCTTGTATGTCTTAAACTAAGCTCATTGTAAAGACAATAAGATGGATTACATCCCCTTTCCTGTTTAATGCACTAGTCTCCGTCTGAATACAATTCAGCAGTGCAACAGAACATCAAGTCTGGGCTGATACAATAGTGGTGTATTTCAGCAGCAGAGTCTGGTCCGAGTGTATAAAAGGGCTCTTTCTTGCCATTCTGTTGGCTAGTCATGGGGCCCATCAGAAGATCTGTTGTCCTGTCTAAGACAACGCGAAACACACACCCACTTGTTACAAACGCTCTCCAAAGCGCTCCTTTGGCACATGCATTCATGAGCTTGAGCTTTTCTGCCTCGTCTGTGCTATATCTGGCAGGAAGGCAACCGGGTGAACTTGTGAGGCGTCATGAGTCTGGTGCTCGATAGGATGGAGGCTGTGCCTTTGCCTGCGTTCCAAATTCATCACTGATAGCAGCAGGTCAGCCACAGTTGAGCGGTCCATTTGCAGATCTGCTGATCTTCAATGCCACGGTTCTATGCAGCAAACGCTTAAGGCTGGAAGCTATTTGAAGAGACAGACCTATCGACACAGCTGAGGCTCTTTAAACAGTGGCTGGACTTATTATTCCCCTTAAGCAGCTTCAAATGAGACAAACAGTATCCTATACTAATCATCCTCATTGCAGTACTTTCACAATATGATCAGCTCAGATTCACAGCTGCAATTTATTTGTACTATTTCAGGATACAGTCAATCACAAATATATGGGAACACCTGAGGCTGCATAATTGTAAACTGGATACACACAATAGAATTTTACCATAATTGTATCCACGTTTATAATTTTTCTTTGCGTCTATAACTCAAATCTGTCCTACCATAATGTAAAAAAGGCCTCTAAAAGTTGAACTTGGCTGTTATAAAACAAACAATGAATTACAAACAAGATAACATAAAAATAAAAAACACATTAGGTATTAAAGCATTAAGCATTCTTGCTCAGTAGGTTCGACTCAAGGTGATTCACAAGGAAACACTATAGTACACTTACAAATATTGCAGTTACTATGTTTCAATAGAACGTGATGTAACTGCTGTAGTAACTGATGTTACGTGGGGATCGTTTCCTTCCCTATTACAAACTAAAAACACCGTAAAAACTATATATTTTTTTATCTCTCTCCTTCCTTGGAGGACATTTCTGGAATGGGACAACGGATGAGGCAGTTGCATATTTCTGTAAAATACAGGAAATGTGTCATATTCCTGTCACTTATCAGGCCCTCACAAGCCAGAGAGTCCTCTTCCTCCATTCTAAAGAACTCTTTCAAATGAAGGTTAGCTGCAATCTTGGAACAATCCTAGAGAACTAATCCTAACTGTGTCCTCCTCATGAGACTGATTAAGTCCTTTTACAAACTAGATGCACAATATTATGTAACCAGTACACAGATTCGATATGCATTCTAGTTTACACAATGACCGTACTAAATCAATTATTACTCAGCATTTTGAACTTTAACACAGACAATGTTCCTTTATCTCCTAAGTTAATTGATAATAATCAGTGGTTTCATCAGGTGTAGGTCATATTACATCCTGATAAATCAAATGTTCTTTCCAGTTAATCAACATGATAGAAACTCCAATACTTGACTAACCAGCAGATGGCGACAAACCCTACCAGACTGATGCTAAATGAAGAGAAGTGCCCTCTTTAAAAGAGCACATGCAGAGGCAACAACTGTTGTTGCTCTGTGCTTTTTGGCACGCATGTTTACACTTGAAACGAGAGAAATAAACAGCCAATTTTAGAGCATTTATCTCCTGTTTACGAGCTGCAGGCAGAAAGACCTCCTGCAGACATTTATCCAAAACATGAGTTTCTAATTCATTTTCTATTACTTTGGTAGGGCCTTATGAAACAAGCTCGCCCCACTAACTGCGTTGCTATCGAATGCAACTGATGGGACAGTTCAATTGTACTTGTATCACACAACAATCAATCATACAGTGTTTGAGGCCTGCTCCTGGGTTAGGGTTTCTAGGACCCTCCTTAACCTTGTGGCTCAGCAGGATCGACTCTGGAACATGTGTTTCCATCAGCTGGTGTTGAACATGCCTGGAATGAAAACAGGCCAAGCAAGGAGCCTGTTTGGGCAGGACTAAGAGATAACATCTACCGGGCCACTGCCGGAGAACGTTTTGCAGAATGTTATCAAAGCCCCCGCTGGTATGCAGGAATAGAGCGCAGCCTTTATCAGAAATTACCTTAATTTTAGTGGGTTCTTGACACAGACCAAGTCTAATGGCTAACAAAGATAATATATTTGAATGGTCACCTCCATTGTGTGCCCATTACTGCCAACAGGACTAAATGGTGAACAAATGGCACACAAACACAACAACTGCTGGTCACTGATAATAACTGCACTTTGTCCTGTTAGCCAAGCCTCTAAAGAGAGAAATAACTTTAGTAAATTCTCTCTGAAGAAGAACGCTGCCTTTGCTTAAGTGTGTTGAAGCCAACTTTAAGAGTGAGGAAGAAAAACCACTAATTTCTGAGGAATAAATATAATCGTTTTATAGCCAATATTATAGTAGCTACCACCAGAATCTGTTTTATGAAACAGTGAGATTAAATTCAATAATATTTCCGGTCACAACAGCCCTGTAGACATGTCACTGCTGTATCAATTATAAATCATTTAAATATCCAAAACAATGAGGGGAGATGTATAATCCCGCCTGTCCACTCTCTTAAACTACGAGGGAGGAAACATCTCCAACGTCCAAACATCAAGAACTTAGTTTCACTTATTTAGATGTACAGTCATCAGGCGATATTTCAGTTGCTGCTAAAAGGCTTTTAATATTTTTCCCAGACATAGACCTATTTATGGCATCCCATAAAGTAACGGACTCTCTCGCGGTCAGTCTTCCACTATCATCTGCAAAATGTGTTTCTTAAAAGATATGCATTTGTTTTTAATAAGCTATAATGCATGTACAGCTGTTTGTTTTCAGAAGAGCGCCAGGTTATATAATGTTTTTGCTGGCAGAAGGCAGCAGACAACATTGCTGTGTGTATTCATCCATGCGTACACAGACACATGCAAAGATAGCATGCCCAGAGGCCTAATGGCAGTGCCCACTCCTGGCTTTTTCCATTTGGTGCTATGCTAGCGCCGAGTTTAGAAATTAAAGTAACTGTCGATATGCATCTGTAAAAAATCCACAAATTTCTCTTCTACGGGGGGGAGGAAGAGAAAGGGAATAGTGGTAAGCCTGCCAGATATTGCTGGTCACTGGCAACATCCCGAAACACAAGGACCATGGAATTAAAGCTTTATCTCTGGATTACCACTAAATATAGACACTTGGGTTAAATCCAGCGCAAAGTCCATGCCATGTACGTCCTCTTGTTTCTTTCCATGTATTGCATAATGTCGTGCTCAGCTTGGTATTAAAATGATGCAGCAAGGGATGTTCATAGACGTGCCAGTGTGGAAAGGAAATATCTGAGTGTGTGTTTGCAAGTATACATATCTGCAAAGGCTGCACTTACCCATGTCAAGATTACAGGGATTTCTTCCCCAACCTGCCTAAAGGAAAATAAATGGCTCTTTGTATGGCTTCTGGGTGTTTTTTTATTCTTAAATTCATTATTTTTGCCCACAAAAAAAGCACATTTCTATTTCACAACCAACTGCAAATCTTACGACATGGAAACAGCAGCTCTTCTAAATGTATATGTTTATATGTTCAAGCAACAACTTGGAAACCTAGAGCACCTGGTAGTATGTGATTAGATGACCGGCTTTAGTGATTGCACCAGTAAATACCTTTGAAAGCAGGCAGCTTCTGCAGCTCCCTGTTGTTGCTCAAGCTGAAACGAGAGGAGCTCTGCCTCTTGTCCTTTTTGACAGGTGTCTGGGAACCTGGCTGCTTCCCCTTTAGCAGCTGAGTGGTGGGAGGAACATTATTGCTCGCCTTCCTGTTTGAGCTCTGCTGAAACAAGAGAAAAGCCCACATCAGTGACACCGGAGTAGTGGAAGCATACGTGCTGGACAGAGTGTGAAAGAGAGCGCAAGTACCTCTTTAGGAATCTGATGAAGCTGTGCGACTGGCTGCCATACACTAGATGGGACATTTTAATTATATACACCGTGTTACCATTTACTTAACAAGCCAGTGCCTTTCATTATGTAACTAAGGACTTTACCCAATGTACAGACACTTCAGGTTCACGTGGAAAAACAAATCATGGCTTTTTCTCCCCAACAACCTACCTGCTGTTTGGGTAGGTTAATGGAAAAATATAGAGGGTTCGTGAAATCCTTATGGGATAAACTGAATGTGGCAAGATTCTCACAGCTGGTCTCACCTGCCTGCTGGAATCCATTTAAACACACACACCTTCCTTCCCCAGATGCAGCTCTGTGGAGCTGCTTCAGCCTGAGTCACAGTGGAATTATTTAATTCAGTTAAGACCCAGCTAAAGTTGGTCACAGTCTGCCATCCGACAAGACAGGAGCTTAAGAGCTGGGCCACTAGCAAGCCGTCTAGTAAAGTAGGAAATAAAGCTGAGCTGGCCCTGTACTAACCACTAGATTATGCATTCATGTAATTTATTCATGTAAGGAATTAACTCTTCTACTTAAGTTCATTAAGCAAAGTAGAAACATCTGTAATCTAGGATTTTCTAATTTAATGCGTTGATTGTATCTCCCCTCGCTGACAGTAGCCAAGACAGGAAATGAAGCGTTCCTATATTTTATAAACATTCCCTTCAGTGTGAAAACACTTCTAGTTACCAAGAATATGAGACAAAAAGGGAGGGGCTGCGGACTGCAGCTTGTAGTCAAGCAATTTAAATTTGACACAAGACTGGGACAGTGGAAGGTCTGCCACAACAACAATCATGCTTGCTACCATTCGGTTGATACTACCCAGCAACAGACAGAAAGGGAGCTCAGAGGGTCTGCAATGGAGGAACATATGTCTAAATTATTCATAACTAGTTGGCAATAAGACAAAGAGTACATATATGTTTATGACAATACATTCTCAGCCTTATAGTGTGCATTTATATATTAAAACTGGGCTGTGTATTACATCAGCCACTAAAATACAAACAGGTGGTCAACCGCCCTTACGATATAAATATTAAATGTCTAGTAAAGAGGAGGACCCGCATTTTGCTTTGTTCTTGGCTGCACAAACAGATGTCAGCTGTCGTGCAGGCCTGAAAACATTGCACCAAGGTTTTTGACTTTCCCGTGAAAAAGAAAAGCCTCGAGTTTTTCAAAGAACTAAGAAGAAGTTTTGAAATTGTTCAATAACGGCTCAGTGATATTTATACATGGTGATTGCGAAGGTCGCAGAAGAAGTCTGACTCATCTCTCGATTGTTGAATTTGTGAACTAATGCATTTTATCTTCTAAAAACCATGACAACGGTGTTTGAAAGCACACTGGTTGCATTGGATATCCTCATGTTATTTCAAAAAATACAGTACAGGACCATGCAGTGCAGTACATTTCATTTTTGCCACATCAAACACTGATTTTCTTTTGTCACCAATAGACACGTTTTTAGTGTCCTTGGAACTATTGTATTGATTTCTTTGTGATGTGCTGAAAAAGTAAGGACAAAAGCATCCCAGTGGGTGACACATACTGCTATGTGAGGTCATCCTCTCTGTCCTCTACATCAGGGGTTGTCACTCTCTTTTTAGGGCTAGGGAATATATCCCAAGGACTCCCTCATCATCTCAACACAGATTAGTTTCTATTGGCCCAAAGTTAACATGGATGGAAGTAATGGACACAATATGCTTGTTTTAGTTGTGCAAATGGTCCCCATCTGCAGATATGCATTGTTTAATGATACAGCAATATTATAATCTATAGCAAATTATTTTGCTTGGGTCGTGGACTTGGGCTTTGAGAACCTTTGCTCTAGATTATGGGCTACTGGAAGGCAGGCACTGCCTTAATAACACTTCCTTTAACATTGTTAACAGCCTACTAGAACGGATATGGAAAGTATGTAAATATTTAATATAAGTTTGTCACTTTAAAAGCATACTATGAACCCTGGTGAACTCAACTGGATTGGCTGGTGCCCTAAACTGATGTCATCTACAAGATTATTTAGTTACCAGATTATCCAAAGAGTGGAGATAAGGCACGACCATGCTCGACAGAATCACTGCAAAGGATATCAATGGACTCTGCAGTTGTTGATTTATTATGCAACCGATAATTCAGTCCATTTCCAAGCAGTGACATTTAAACTCGTGTAACACAAAGCAGGAAGTTTTCACTAAAGTAACCTTTAACGTTTACCTCATGCTCTGAATTATCTTGTCCTCCACTCTTGCTCACTTTGCCAGACTTCGTGGACTCCTGAAAGAAAAATCGTTTTAACGTTAAAGCACTAAAAAAAAAAAAAACGTAACAGTTAGGGTTGACAACATCGGTAAGCAACAGCGCCATGCAAAAAAAAAAAAAAAAAAAAAAAAACGAAGCTAAATATAGCATGTCTACCCACCCAGTCTCACACTACTGTTTGAATACACTGGCAAGTGCTAGCTAGCTAGCTAGCTACCTAGCTAACGTTACTTCAGAGTCTACAGCATTGGCACGACCCCGGCTTTCAGCGAAAGATAATGCGCTCACTTAACGCATAAACAAACACACAAATGTACATTAGCATATGCATTCAACGTATACAAGCTTAAATCTGTGGAATAACGCGGGATTTATTTACAGGGCAGCTGACATATTGGCAGAATAGCGGCTAGCTGGTTGATGATTGCAGGTTTGCTAACGTTAATGAGACACTGCGTTGATAGTCAACTATATTAAATGTCTTCTTATAACGTCGGCTTATTCATAAATTAGCTGAAATACACCTCATGCGAAACTTTGTTTCCAAACCTTCGTAAACCTCCTGGTAGTTCCAAAACTCACCTTGTCCTTTTTCGTTTTATTCGGCATTGTACAGTCGTAGTAGCCGCCCTTGCTCCACTCTCAGATACTCCACAACCAAAACCTTGACAACTGTCAGGGCAGCAAACTGAAACGGTTCAGCCTATCCTCGCGCTGTGATTGGCTGCTGCCTGTCAGCTGACTCAAACGTAGAATGACACGCTGAGCGTTGCCGGGCAGTGGGAGCCCCCTGTCGGTGACAGGTAGCTACTACAACACATGGGGGACAGTGTAGGCTTCTTCATGTTCTCCTAATGCAGCAATTCTTGAAGGGCCTCAAAGCGCCATCTAGTGGCCCGCGGCGTTACTGCCAAATGGATAGATTGGAATAGTATGTATACAAATGGATAAGTCTTACATAAAGTGTGCTCTCATCACCTTCAAAACCTACCCCCCATTCTTTCATCATTTCTTTTTTCCCATTTAATTTTCTAGTATTTAAGGTACTCAAATTACAACTCCCAAATTTAAAAAACAAGTTCATGTAATATACAATTCATTACGATGTTTCAAAAATGCTGGTTGTTTTGCTCTTATTTATCATTGTATTTTTACCGGTGATCTACACATGAATATTAACGATCTTCATTTTAATTGGCGTCCCAAATGGTAGAGCCTTCTTTGATTGCAGCAGCTGCCGTCCTTTGTTAGACTATAGAGCAGAGTCACCGTCAAGGCTATTAGTTACACCTGAGCGTTTTCTGCTATGACATGCCTGCTGCTGTCCTATTAGAATGAAAAGCAGGAGGATGTAAGGTGATATGTCCTTGAAAAAAAATCTATTCCTCCTCTACAGTTTATTCTGACTACTCAAAATTGTTGGCAAGATCCAGGATACAAAGGCTACAATGAAAAGTCTGTCACTATGGCTACAGTTGAAAAACCCTCTCGTCCTTGAACACTACTTTGCAATTCTGTCCTACGCTAACCATTACCCATTTGTGGAGTCAATCCTGAGGTCTGCTTTGTAAATCACTTTGCGTCAGTAAGGAAGGTCGAGACTTACAGACACATATCAGCTGCTGTATTAGACAGTTATGGCTGTTTTATGAAGTACGTTAACATACGTTAAGTTCACTATTTAGGGCTTTGACTTGAATTTATAAACGTTTTCAAGTCAATAACTTCTTGTGCTTAAAGATTGCTTATACATCCCCTTCTAAACTTATCGTAGACTCATTAAGGATGAACAAAACTTAACATGGTAAACCTTTATTTATGTGTTCCACTCGATTGAAATAACAGTATCAATTGTGGTATATTTACAGTTAAAGTAAGAACACATAAAACATCGGAATGTCAATAAATACAAAAAGAAACGCGTTGATAAAACTCAAGTTTACAAAAAGTGACAACTTAAAAAATAAAGTTCTAACAGGGGAATGAAACTGGGTTGCATATGGTCAATGCCAGAGGAATTATCGTGAATTTGGTCAAAAAGTGGTTGAGGGGAGGCCATCCCGGGCTCACTTACAACATTAACTTTTATAACACTACTTCTCAACACGAAACAGGTAGCGGACACAAGTCTAGTCCACCTCCTCCATCCTGGATGTGTCCTCATCATCCCCTTCAAGAGGGGGCATGTCCTCGACTGGAGCAGAGAGGACTTCGTCTGGTGTATGATCATCTTCATCAATACCTGAAAACAGGAAAGAAGCAACTAAATTATGAGTCACTGAAGCCAATAAAAGTATGTTATCTAGCTCAAAAGGTGCAAGAAGTATCAATTATGATGTGTCAAACACAGATACTCACCAAGACCCAGCTTGATCATTCTGTAGATGCGATTGGAGTGAGTCTGGGGGTCATCCAAGGTGAATCCAGAAGAGAGCAGGGCCGTCTCAAAGAGCAGGATGACCAGATCCTTCACAGATTTGTCATTCTTATCAGCCTCGGCCTTCTGCCTCAGGGTCTCCACAATGGGGTGGTCAGGGTTGATCTCAAGGTGCTTTTTAGCAGCCATGTAGCCCATGGTGGAGTTGTCCCTCAGGGCCTGGGCCTTCATGATCCTCTCCATGTTGGCCGTCCAGCCGTAAGTGCTGGTGACGATGCAGCAGGGGGAAATGACCAGACGGTTGGAGACGGTGACCTGCAGAGGAAAACGGTAATTTAACATCATTTTATACCAAGACATTGGGTTATACACGAGTAAGTTACACAACATCTCATGGGTTGTTTTCAAGCAGGATAACTTATTCCATCTTCTCACCTTCTCCACCTTCTTCTCCAAAATGTCCTTCATTATCTTGCACAAGTTCTCAAACTGAGCCTTCTTCTCTTCCTGCTTCTTCTTCTCTTCATCATCCTCGGGCAGCTCCAGGCCTTCCTTGGTCACTGAAACCAGGTTTTTGCCCTCAAACTCCTTCAGCTGCTGGACACAGTACTCATCGATGGGCTCGATCATGTAAATGACCTCCAAGCCCGCTTTGCGAAGGCGCTCCACAAAGGCAGAGTTAGCCACCTGGTCTTTGGTCTCACCTGAAATGCACGTTTAGTCGAGTTAAGTTTATTTATATTTCATACGACACTATTACACTTCATGAAATATTGCAAAAAAAACAAATTGCATATCATTTCAACACCTTTCAATTTACACTAACTGTACAATGGAGGGCATTCTCACCTGTGATGTAGTAAATGTGTTTCTGATTTTCCTTCATACGTGTAACATAGTCCTTCAGGGAAACCACCTCATCCCCAGAAGCCGAGGTGTAGTATCGCAGCAGCTCAGACAGTCTCTTTTTGTTTTGAGAATCCTCATGAATGCCAAGCTGTAAGACGATTAAAACTAAGTATCAGTAACATGCAGTTGATCCATTTCAAAATATGTATATCAGTGTTAAACAAATAAATACTGATATTTGTAAAAGATAAATAAATAAATAAATAAAACTTCAATGTGTAACCATTGTCAATCAGAGTGTCACCATTTAAACAGAAAATGACAGTTTGGACGATGACCAAACAAGACAAACAAGACCAAAGCAGCTTTTCATTAGGACAATATGGCCAAAGGATTAGACAGATGGTCACTGCAAAAGGCAGGAGTAAGAAACGATAATCATTAAAGTGTAACTTCATCCCCCTGGTCTGAGCCTTGCTCCACTGACTGCATAATAAAAAAAAAAGAGGGCCCACTTCCATATGACAAAGGTCTTGATGCAGTGTTAAACATGACAGCTACAATGGCTTGGAAAAAACGCTATGATGAATTTACTTTTCAACAGACAATAAGACAAGAATATCACCCCACAGTCCCTCCACCTCACTACTTCCAGCAAACAGAACCTTGAGCCTCCTAAACTTCAGATTACATTCAACAGGATTCACAAAGTATCAAACCAAGGTTAAAACAATTGCAGGGCGAGGACACTGACCTTGATGTTCTTGGAGAACTGCTCGTAGTACTTTTTGTAGTTGTCCTTGTCCTCGGCCAGTTCAGTGAAGAGCTCCAGGCACTTCTTAACCAGGTTCTTGCGAATGACCTTCAGGATCTTGCTCTGCTGCAGCATCTCTCTGGAGATGTTCAGGGGAAGATCCTCAGAGTCCACCACACCCTTTATGAAATCTGATAGGGTGGACAAAGACAACCCGATCAGCCATATATTCAAACTTCTTAATTTATTCATGTCCTGTATACACCAGTTATTCCACATTTGGGTGAATACTCACTAAGGTACTCGGGGATGAGCTCATCGCAGTTGTCCATGATGAAGACCCTGCGTACGTATAGTTTAATGTTGTTCTTCTTCTTCTTGTTCTCAAAGAGGTCAAAGGGAGCGCGACGAGGCACAAAGAGAAGGGCACGGAATTCCAGCTGACCTTCTACCGAGAAGTGCTGTGAGAAAGAGGGTTTATTTGGTCAGATTTCAAAATTTGGCCACATTACTTGTATTATAATACATCCGATATGGACTAAAAATAATTAAGAGGCCTACCTTGACAGCCAGGTGGTCCTCCCAGTCATTGGTAAGACTCTTGTAGAACTCGCCATACTCCTCGTTAGTGATGTCATCTGGGTTACGGGTCCACAGGGGTTTGGTCTTGTTCAGCTCTTCCTCGTCAATGTACTTCTCCTTGATCTTCTTCTTCTTCTTCTTTTTGTCTGAACACTTGTCGTGGTCGTGCTCCTCATCTGACCCAACATCCTCAATGTCAGGCTTGTCCTCGTCCTTCTCCTCATCTTCATCCTTGTCCTTCTCTTTCTCCTCCTCCTCCTCTGCCTCATCGTCACTCACCTCCTTGTCACGCTCCTTCTCCACCTGAATAAAAATAGGGCTCATTTACTGGCCATGGTTTTTTGAATACTTTATTGAACCCCATGTTAAATGTAAATTCATTCATCAAACAACTTAAAGGAGTACTTACAAAGAGTGTTATGGGATAGCCAATGAACTGCGAGTGCTTTTTCACAATTTCTTTTACTCTTTTCTCCTCAATGTATTCTATCTGGTCTTCCTTCAAGTGCAGGATCACCTTGGTGCCACGTCCCATGGGCTCACCTATATGGAGAAAAGAGGGGTCAATGCAAGTAAGAGAAACCCCTTCATCTCCTGTTGGTACGTCTTTATCAGTAAAAACTAAATTGCAACAAAGGCCTTTACGTTTCTTACCAGTGTCCACTTTCACAGTGAATGAGCCTCCAGCAGAGGATTCCCAGGCATACTGCTCGTCATCGTTGTGCTTGGTTATGACCGTCACCCTCTCAGCCACAAGGTAGGCGGAGTAGAAACCCACGCCGAACTGACCGATCATGGAGATGTCGGCTCCAGCCTGCAGAGCCTCCATGAAAGCCTTGGTGCCAGACTTGGCGATCGTACCCAGATTGTTGATCAGGTCAGCCTTGGTCATGCCGATACCTGTGTCAATCAGGGTTAGGGTGCGTTCCTCTTTGTTGGGAATTATTTCGATTTTGAGGTCCTTGCCACTGTCCATCTTGGAGGGGTCAGTGAGACTCTCATAGCGGATTTTGTCCAGAGCCTGGAAAGTTGTCGGAAATTCAAACAATTCCAATTATACCATTAAAAGCTCAATCACATCTTTGACAAACTATGATGTTTAGGAAACAGCTTTAGACCACTACTATGGCAAACTTACATCGGAGGAGTTGGAGATAAGCTCCCTAAGGAAGATCTCTTTGTTAGAGTAGAAAGTGTTGATGATCAGGGACATCAACTGAGCGATCTCAGCCTGAAAAGCAAACGTCTCAGCCTCCTCCTCCATCGGTTGGTCGTGTGATTCAGGCATCTAAAAAAGAGGGAACAAATGACTATTTTTAGATGATGCATATATCATGGATTAGACATGCACAAAAAAAAAAAATCTCTGTCTTATAAACTGACATCATTCATATCCTTAAAGCTTTTTGCACAAAAACCTTCACAATTATTTTAAATTAGAAAATGAAATGCCATTCAGAGTAATGCTGTACACTTTGAGATAGTGTATAGTTGTAATTCATGTATCTTTATATTTTTTTGCAGTAAAACAGGCACATTGAAGACCTGTGTGTGCGCGCAATCATGTTCACTGGTCTGTGATTCAGCTTCAGCAGTGAGTCATACGCCGTCACACCTACAACCACAGCACTGCAAATCATGCGTGTAATGTGCAAATAACTTAAGTTGCTTTAAAGTACATGCATGACTATGGTGGGTTGGTATAAGCATCCATCAATTGGTGGGTTTGTATTTGCAGCATGAATCAATTGTGGGAGCAGGTGGTGTGACAGACTGTCCAGCTCTGCTCAAGTGCTCCACCTGCCTTTAATCCATCTTTGGCAAAGGAGGAAGAAAAATCCACTGGATTCTGCCTTTACACAAGTCACATAATATATATTTTATTTTCTGTAAACACAATAGAGGTATATGTGGAGAGTGTAGCAATGGAACTGTGCTCAGCCGATTTTAAAATATACAACCAAGACCTCCAAAAAAAAAAGACCATACTAAATTACTGTCAGCACACAAATGCATATATAAATCATGACCGTGTAATTCATATGATTTGTTATTTAGAGCAGCGTGTGGCTAGGATTCAATATCAGCATAGGTAGAAAAAAAATATTTAAATAAAAAGACACCACCTGCCGGTTTCCAGGACGAACTGCATGTTTCTAGAAGGTACCAAGAGGCAAACAGAACTAGCAGTTTCCATAGGAATCGCAAGCTCCTCCCTCTGAACCGTCTGAGGAGGTTCTGTGAATGATCGCCCCGGTACTTCACTGTCATTGCAAAACCTTCTGAACAGTCTCTCTGGGGCGTGAGGAAATCTGATTGGGGGGGTAAATCCAACCTACCTCATTCAATTCTGCGCCTGCTTAACACAAATCCTGTCTGACGAGTGCAACACGAGTGCATTATGTAGTGTGTGTGTGTGTGGCTGCTGTCAAGTTAATGTGGGTGGGATAACGTCAGTTTAGTTAAGATAATGTAGGAAAAAAAGTTTTTGACGTGTGCAAATAACGGTGACATGCCAGGATTATAATTACTCTGTCAATAAACGGTTAGAAACTTTGACGTTAAAACACGGTTATAGTATTGTCATAAGCTGATTATAACACGGTGCACATGGACTACATTCACTCTGTCATTACCTTCTCATCCAGGCATGTTGGAATACTTTATCAAAAATGTATTGTCAAGTTATAATATTTCAGCGACACCTGTATAAAACGGTTAATACATAGCTATATATCATATAAGCTAATATTAGCTTAGTTGATATAAAGCTAAGGTTGTATATTAACCGTTTAAATACAGATTAAAGTCAAAGTCTGCCATGATATTTGTTTAAATAGTTGGCGTTTCGTCATAATATAGCATATTTAAAGTATTTACCTTGGTCATCGATGTCTCGGGAAACAACCACCAGCGTGAGATGTGTCGCAGACAACCCGACTAGTGAGGTATCTAGTGCGGGTGAGCTGTGCAGCTTTTCTACCCTTTCAGAGCGTTCGAGAACAAGCTTCCAGAACCATCTGGAATCTTCGTGACTCCGGCTCGGGTGGGGGCCGCTGATAGGCCCAGCGGGCTGTCAATCACGATTTGTTGTACACGCCTTCGTCCATTCATGGCTGGCGAGGGGGGCGGGACTAAATGAGGAGAGGCTGTGCCGTGTGAGGACGGCGTGCGGAGGGAGAACTGGAATGAACCATGCGGTGTTCACTGAAGATTCCAGAACATTAATAAAAAAAAAAGGGACCTAAACAAAAGTGACGAACACAGTCTTATTTCTAAATATTTTTTATTACAAATTTTAATGCATTTCATAAAAAAATGTAATCGTTACAAAAAGAGACACAAGTAAAATTCCCAGTGACTTTACATTACTCTCTTTATGTTTATGTCAGTAGTTTTATATGAGCAGCTGATAGACGAAGCCACACTGTGGCCTACATTAATTCCATTAATTAACTTGTATCGACTAATTCTGTTGTGAGTTGTGTGTTAGAGTGACATGACTATTTCGAAGAAGCAATATAATTACAAAAATAACATTTAAAGAACGCAGGAAATAGTGTTTTAGTCAACTTCCTCCATTCTTGATGTGTCATCATCTCCTTCCAAGACTGGCATGTCTTCCTCAGCGGGCTGAATGAGATCCTCGACTGTAGAATCATCGTCATCAATGCCTGTGGATGAGAACGCAATCGTTAGCAACCAAAGCCAACTATTACTGTAGGCGTATAATAAGTAGACTAATTCATGTGGAGGAAAAACAACGTACCAAGACCGAGCTTGATCATTCTGTAGATGCGGTTGGCATGTGTCTGTGGGTCCTCAAGGGTGAATCCTGAAGACAGCAGGGCGGTCTCGAACAATAGGATGACCAGGTCTTTCACGGCCTTGTCGTTCTTGTCGGCCTCCGCCTTCACCCTCAAGGTCTCAACGATCGGGTGCAGAGGGTTGATCTCGAGGTGTTTCTTCGCCGTCATGTAGCCCATGGTGGAGTTGTCCCTCAGGGCCTGAGACTTCATGATCCTCTCCATGTTGGCCGTCCAGCCGTAAGTGCTGGTGACGATGCAGCAGGGGGAAGAGACCAGACGGTTGGAGACGGTGACCTGTCAATAATGAAATGTTGCATTAATGTCACAATCAAACAAAATGTTTGTGTTTTTATTTGATGATTTAATCATTTTTCTGCTGTTTCCTTTACCTTTTCAATCTTCTTGTCGAGAATGTCCTTCATGATCTTGCAAAGGTTTTCAAATTTATTTTTGAGCTCTTCCTGCTTCTTCAGGTTTTCCTCATCCTCTGGCAGCTCCAGGCCTTCCTTGGTCACTGAAACCAGGTTCTTGCCGTCGTACTCCTTCAGCTGCTGGACGCAGTACTCATCGATGGGCTCGATCATGTAAATGACTTCAAGGCCGGCTTTGCGAAGGCGCTCCACGAAGGCAGAGTTAGCCACCTGGTCTTTGGTCTCACCTGTGAAAATCAGTGTAAATTCATTGCATTAATATGGTAATTACTAAATCACTTTTGAGAAAAGCTAAATTATAAGAAAAGAAGGGAGGTGAATAGCTAACCTGTGATGTAGTAAATGTGTTTTTGGTTTTCCTTCATGCGTGAAACATAGTCCTTCAGGGAAACCACCTCATCTCCAGAGACTGAGGTGTAGTAGCGCAGCAGCTCAGACAGCTTCTTCCTGTTCTGAGAGTCTTCATGGATGCCAAGCTAAAACGGGAAACCATGCGTTACTCATATTCAACGTAAAAAAAAAAAACACCCACAGATTTTCCATCTGAAGGGTTGGAGTTAAAAGCGATAAATCCACCAACCTTGATGTTCTTGGAGAACTGCTCGTAGTACTTTTTGTAGTTGTCCTTGTCCTCGGCCAGTTCACCGAAGAGATCCATGCACTTCTTGACCAGGTTCTTGCGGATGACCTTCAGGATCTTGCTCTGCTGCAGCATCTCTCTGGAGATGTTCAGGGGAAGATCCTCAGAGTCCACCACACCCTTGATGAAATCTGAACGGAGAGAATAAAGACTACTTAACCTTCCAAAGCCAAACACACTTCATTTTACGAGTGATTTGGATTCAACACAGCCAGAATG
Source organism: Chelidonichthys spinosus (assembly GCA_029853015.1). Classification (NCBI taxonomy): domain Eukaryota; kingdom Metazoa; phylum Chordata; class Actinopteri; order Perciformes; family Triglidae; genus Chelidonichthys; species Chelidonichthys spinosus. The sequence continues at coordinate 3,919,118 of CM056838.1, read as the reverse complement.
CAGAATTTTAAAGCCATTTATTGTAATTTGTATGCATTTGTGTTGATAATGATACTCACTGAGGTACTCGGGGATGAGCTCATCGCAGTTGTCCATGATGAAGACCCTGCGCACGTACAGCTTGATGTTGTTCTTCTTCTTCTTGTTCTCAAAGAGGTCAAATGCAGCCCGTCTGGGTACGAAGAGCAAAGCACGGAACTCCAGCTGGCCCTCCACTGAGAAATGCTACGAGATTAAAAAAAATGAAGTGTGAGTTTATTTGCAAAGAGGCAGCTGGTCTGGTCACGTTTTCAGCATCTTGTTCATCGGCTTACCTTGACGGCGAGGTGGTCCTCCCAGTCGTTGGTGAGACTCTTGTAGAACTCTCCGTACTCTTCGTTGGTGATGTCATCGGGGTTACGGGTCCAGATGGGCTTGGTCTTGTTCAGCTCCTGGGCATCAATGTACTTCTCCTTCACCTTCTTCTTCCTCTTGTTCTGGCCATCCTTGGTGTCCTCATCTTCGTCGGAGCCCACGTCCTCAATCTTGGGTTTGTCCTTGTTCTCAGCGGCATCTTTCTCAACTTCCTCCTCCTTTTCCCCCTCTTCAAGGTCCACCTCCTTCTCCCTTGTCTTCTCCACCTTGAATATATGGAAAAGAGAGTGATGGTTTAGAAATCATGTATCAGCGAGTATATAATTTGTTATTATTTGCTAGTGGGAACTTACAAAGAGTGTAATGGGGTAGCCAATGAACTGTGAGTGCTTCTTCACGACTTCCTTCACACGCTTCTCCTCGCAGTATTCTGTCTGATCTTCTTTGAGGTGAAGGATCACTTTGGTGCCTCTGCCGATGGGTTCTCCTAAAAGTAGAAAAGAAAATAATGAGAGCAGAGCCCGGCTATGAATGGAGATTACATATTCTATCAATGAGGATTCTTACCGTGGTCAGTTTTTACTGTGAATGAGCCTCCGGCTGCAGACTCCCAAATGTACTGCTCGTCATCGTTGTGCTTGGTTATGACCGTCACCCTCTCAGCCACGAGGTAGGCGGAGTAGAAACCCACGCCGAACTGACCGATCATGGAGATGTCGGCTCCAGCCTGCAGAGCCTCCATGAAAGCCTTGGTGCCAGACTTGGCGATCGTACCCAGATTGTTGATCAGGTCGGCCTTGGTCATGCCGATGCCGGTGTCGATCAGGGTGAGGGTGCGGGCGTGCAGGTCGGGCAGGATTTCGATCTTCAGCTCCTTGCAGGACTCAAGTCTGGTGGGGTCGGTCAAGCTTTCGTATCTGATTTTGTCCAAGGCCTGTCCGGAAGAGTTATGCTTGTTAGAATAGCAATGCTTGCATACAATACGTACAGTACAGTAAAGTACTGATTGTACTTACATCTGAGGAGTTGGAGATAAGCTCTCTAAGGAAGATCTCTTTGTTTGAGTAGAAGGTGTTGATGATCAGGGACATCAACTGAGCGATCTCAGCCTGGAAGGCAAAGGTCTCCACCTCCTCTTCCATAACTTGTCCTGCGGCAGGCATCTAAAGGAAAGCGGGTTATTATTCATATTTATTCTTCTTAAATGAAAGTTAGATGTCTTGGAAATAGTTATCTAGTGTTACAGTTAAGATCTCTTTCTCCCCCCCTTGTAAAAGCAGCCTCATGGCATGAGGAGGCCGGCTATTGCAGCGTTAGATGAACACATGTTCCTTCTGTCAATCAAAGGCTGGCCATTTGCTAAATGGGTGGAGTCTCCGTGCACAACCCCAAAGGCTTCACCATGTGTCATTCAATACCTTTAGCTTAAAGGAAGGAAATTGCAGCTACAAATTTAAATTTGGACGAAAATCTACTTTTAATTGTAAAGCTGTAATGATTAGAATTATTATGAGTGAGGAATCTATATTCGGAACAAAAAAATCTGCATTGCAGGAACATTTCGTCAGTTCCTAATTCGTATTCATGATTAAAATAGAACAAAGCTGGTTTTCCGTGTGATTTCATTACATTCAAACACCTCTTTTTGATCGTTTTGATATTTTGTGAAACTGCTGCATCTGCTCTTTGTGCCGACCGGTTTTCCTGCTCATCCGCCATTACATTCACACTCAGGGTCACCCTACTTGCCATGTGTTCCTTGCACGTTACAGTCTCAGTGTGATACTAAAGCGGCAACAGATACATTTCTTTATATTTTATTGTCTATCGTTACATTTGTGCTGTTCTATCAGATAATCGTTTCAGTTTTTTGTATGTTAATTTGTTGCAAATATTCTGACTTTGGTATTTTTGTAATCTAAAATAGGAATAAAATAAGCATAACATAGCGTTTAATTTTTGGTGTCGCAGTTTTACCTTGAATAGAGTCTTTTTTCCTACAGTTGCTTCTTGATGATAGTCTTCAAATGTATCACTGAGCTCCGAGTGTGTTCTTCCCTCTGTCCACTCCCGTGAGCCGCGGGTTCAAGTGAATCTATGCAGACCCCACGGCATGCCGGCGTCTTTTTATACTTAAGGGGGGGGGGTTTCTAGAAGCTCCCATTCAGAAGCTTCCAGAAGATACGTTCACTACATTGAGGGGGGGTGTTGAGGAAGGGTCGGGAAGGGGGCGGGGGGGAGTGAGACACCAGAACCCTAAACTTTATGTGCCCTTTTAGGGCTGCAGAGTCACAAGGAGTGCCTGTCACTCACACTGAGAGCTTTCCTGATAGCTTGTCAAGCCCTTAGGCACCATACCCCCCTAGAAGCGTCACAGCTGTGCATTGCTTTTGCTATCAGCTGCTGTCATGGTGGCTCACAGGACACACACATACACACACACATACACACACACACATGTGATTCCTATAGACAGAAGGCCCATTTCTTTTTTTGGCGTGCAAGATTGTGGTGAATCTCCCAGGTTTTACAGAGAAGCTGATTAACAGAATGTCTGCCTGAGATTCTTTGTGAGTTTATGTGATGTTTAGTTTATCTACGTTTTGTGGTCTTCATCACCAGATAGACGTTGGAAACAGGCTCAGTCACCATGGCATGAAGATGTCTTCCAAGTTTCTTGGCCATAAATTCTATTTTTTGGGATAATAAGCAGGCCCTTGTCAAATGACAAAAGACAACATGAAGGAGATTTGGGGTTAAAAAATTCAGGTATGTAGGCTCTGCACTGGTGCTTTGACTTTCGTGCAATGATGCTAATAAAAGTTATTAAGGATTGTGTGTAAAGTGTAATGAGAATCGCTAATGAATGAAATTCAATGTCATGATTGGAAATTTTAGCAGTATTTCTCAGTTGAAGGAAACGTGTCTAGAATAGTTTTATAATATGGTTGTTAAAATAAAAGATGGGTCAAAATGAACTTCTTGTGCAGACGATACATGGCTTAGGGATCCCAGGGAATGCTACAGATTAATAATTAAGCATTATTATGGGCAAAAAAATTGGCAAAACTGTATGATGACAAAAGGGGAAAAGGTACATGCTCAGTACTAAACTGTTTGTGTCCTTATCCTCCACAACATTTGCAATATATCATAAACCGCTTACACACCCGGGGTTTCAAATGTGGGACTACACAGTAATACAACCCTGGATAGCATAGAAGACTAGACATCTCTGGTCCATTGTGGGTGTTTCTCCAGTTGGCCAGAGGGTGGCAGTGTTTTACACATTTGCTACAGATCTGTTATGTAATCCCAATCTTTCCACGCTATAAACTGACCATGTAATTGAGACACACGGAGAACTGTTGCAATCCCTGTAAAATGATATTATCTGGAGGAGAGAGACAGTCCCCACATTGCTAGAATAAGATAGTCCATGCATGTGTGAATTGCACAACGAGAACCTTCAGGAAGGGATATTCCTGGAATTTAGAAGGTGGCGATGTATATCGTCTATGATCAGATATCTTTATTTTAATAATTTGATTACGACAATGTCCAGTCCAATGAGTTTTAATATCAGTCTTCTATGTCGACACAAATATAATTTTACATGTGTTTTTTTTTTCAGCTTTTTCCCCTGGATAAAGCAAAATAGGCTACAATGAGTGAATTGTTGCTTGACTTATATGTATATATTTATATATACTTATTTCTTCTTTGTATTTTCTATACAACTGTGACGTTATAATAATAATTATAATCTTGCTTTATCTTATTAACCTTGCATGATTAGAGCTTTGCTATTGTAGTAATAGTAGGAAACATTCTGCTTCATACATTATTAGTTTATAAATTCATCAGGTGCGGCTTATTTGGATTTGAAGCCGGTTTCTACATGCAAATGCTCTGTTTATTTTCCTAGTTTCATCTCACATGACTACGCTCCTCTGTACGCATGGCTGCGAGACCGACCAGTCCAACGCATGCGCAGTCGGTGACATCCGGGGCTCGGACAAGGATGAACGCCAATTTCCAAGATGGCGGCGGAGGGAGGAGGGAAGGAGATGAACGAAATTAAAACTCAATTCACCACACGAGAAGGCGTCTACAAACTCCTCACTCACTCCGAATACAGCCGCCCGAACAGAGTACCTTTCAACTCGCAGGGCTCCAATCCCGTCAAGGTCTCCTTCGTCAACGTAAACGACCAGTCCGGCAACGGCGACAGGATCTGTTTCAATGTGGGCCGGGAACTGTACTTTTATATCTACAAAGGCGTGAGAAAGGTAAACAATATGGAACCGCGGCGACGAAGCCCCAGCGCTGTCCGGGGGCAGCACGTCGATTTGGCGTCTTCAAACGTGTTGCACGCCGGCTGTCAACTCCCACAGCTTCTGTCATTGAAGTGCGCAGGTTGTCAAGACAAGGCCATGTAGCAGACCTAGCTAAGTTTTGGGGGGGGGTGCTAATTAGCATTCTTTGCTATAATCGCAACACTAGTTGTTTTTTCCACCGGTGAGACGTGTATGCGTGTGTTCTTCAGGGGTTTTTTATCAGCTCTATCGGTGATGAGCTGTGACGTGTTATTTTTTCCGTGAACTGCAATAACGTTGGAAAAGCCTAGTCATGTCTTGTGATGTTTGTTTATCCTCGGGATCTTTTAAAAAAAAGCGACATACGGGTGTCCAGCTGTCATCAGTGCTCAGGGTGGTCAGTTCCGGTGTTTCCTTCCCGTTGCAAAGTGTCTGCATAGTCCACTTATGTGTTGTTGGTTCGGTAGTGATGGTGCTGTTTGTTGCTTGTGACGTAATGATGAGTGCACTCCACTGTCAGGGTGTGATGTAATACAGTTTGATCCACTGTTTTTGCTTGCTTGCACACAGCGGGTGATGATGTCATTGCAGCAGGCTGATGTTTGGTAGTGTTTTAGCAGGGATGGCGACAGTGGTGGTCGTGCTGATGGTGATGATGATGATGTCCCTGAAGCTGCTACAGAATACACAATCAGCAGCCGAGCCTCTTTGAAGGCCACTTGTTATTTACTGATGCCCTCAGTTGTCTCTCACAATCTCACCAGTTTAAAACAAACACAGAAAGAAAGTAGTCGCCCAAATGGTAACGAGCGCCTTCCTCCCTGCAGCTCTTGATTTGACTAACTCACTGTGACTGCATCTTTGTGTGACCCACCCAATGATCTCAGTAGGTGGGGGAGACGCTGCACATCCATTCATTCAGTCTCTTCTTATATTTATTTAGCTGGTGTCTCTTGCATCGAAGTGTCATTATCATGTCATACATCGGTAACCAATAGGGGAAGCTTATCATAATTATAGAGCGTGATATATAAAGGTCTGCCAAAGATTCCTTATTTTATTTAGAGCTGCCTCACTTTGACAACACTGACAGCTTTTTAATTACATCCCCGAAGCTTTCTCTCAGCCTCTTTTTTTTTTTTGTATGCATGAGAATAGACCACAAGAGAGTTGCAGCGATAAAGCACAAACCAATTATTAATATCACATTTTCACTGGGCCGATGCCAGATAGATCGTTGCCAGCTTAACAGCGATGTTCATCATGTCTATATTATCATTTTCACGGGTTTAGCTGATATTCTCGTCTTCCTTTTTCCTCCAATAATGAAACAGATTCTTGTATTATATTTTTCATGGATGATTAGGGTCAGTTTTGTATTAATTGGTGAAAATGACTGTGGCCATTCTATTAAGGCTTACAGGATTCAAACTTGTGTCACAATGCAATTCAAGGGCTTGGTGTTCTTTACAGCAACTGACGTATGAATAAATAAATTCGGTTTTAAAGGGAAAAAAAGAAAAAATATCTCCTCTTCAATAAAGTAAACTGAATATATTTGAGTTGTGGACAAAACGACACATTTGAGGACGTCATCTTGGGACACTGATTGACATTTAGACCAAACTAATTGATTAATTGAGAAATGAATTGTGAAACTAACTGAGTTGCAACCCTACTTATCTGTTTTTACTCATTGTTCTAGGCTGCTGATCTGAGTAAGCCCATAGATAAGAGGATATACAAAGGAACGCAGCCCACATGTCATGACTTCAACCCCATCACAGCGACGGCGGAGAGCGTCTCCCTGCTGGTGGGCTTCTCAGCAGGTCAGGTGCAGCTCATTGACCCAATAAAGAAGGAAACCAGCAAACTGTTCAATGAAGAGGTGGGTTCGAGTCAGCGCGTGATGTTTTTTATTCTTCAGCTAAAAGACATCTGGAATCATACGAACATTTCGTGTCAGTTGTCCACTGACCAGTGTCTTTGTTTTGTCTCTTTCTCCCTCTTCCCCCCCAGAGACTGATCGACAAGTCCCGAGTAACGTGTGTGCGATGGGTTCCCGGTTCGGAGAGCTTGTTTCTGGTTGCTCACTCCAGTGGCAGCATGTATTTGTACAACGTGGAAAACACCTGTGGCACCACGGCACCTCACTACCAGCTCCTTAAGCAGGGTGAAAACTATGCTGTGCACACCTGCAAGAGCAAGTCGGCTCGCAACCCGTTACTGCGCTGGACAGTGGGCGAAGGGGCGCTCAACGAGTTCGCCTTCTCCCCGGACGGCAAGTTTCTGGCGTGTGCGAGCCAGGACGGCTTCCTGCGGGTGTTTGGCTTCGACGCCGCGGAGCTCCACGGAACAATGAAGAGCTACTTCGGTGGCTTGCTGTGCGTGTGCTGGAGCCCGGACGGACGATATATCGTGGCGGGAGGGGAGGACGACCTGGTGACTGTGTGGTCGTTTTCGGACTGCAGGGTGATTGCACGGGGGCACGGCCACAAGTCGTGGGTGAGCGTGGTGGCGTTCGACCACTGCACCACCAGCGTGGAGGACGGCGACCCGCCTGCCGAGTTCAGCGGCAGCGATGAGGAATTCCATGAGCAGATTCACTTTGGCGTGGGCAGAGACCGAGCAAACAGCGCTCATTCTCGGCTCTCTAAGAGAAACTCTACAGACAGTAGGCCTGTTAGTGTGACCTACAGATTTGGCTCAGTGGGACAGGATACCCAGCTGTGTCTGTGGGACCTCACGGAGGACATTCTTTTCCCTCACCTCCCATTGTCCCGTACTAGGACTCACACTAACGTTATGAGTGCCACAAGCCCCCCAGCCACTGGACAAACTACTACTACTACTACTACTTCTACTTCTACTTCTACTACTACTACAACTACAATAACTGCTGCTACTACTGCTACTGTATCCGCCGCTAATCCCAGTGGCACCAATGGTAAAGACAATGCGAGCAATAGTAGCACCGGTGGCAATCCAGCTAACTCCATCCCCAGCACCCTGCCTCGGTCCAACAGCTTGCCACACTCCTCCAACCCAACAGGGGGCAGCACCCCCAACAATCACACAGGCAACAGCAGCAGCACCCCCACCCCTACCACCACCACCACCACCAAGGGCAACAGCATCATTGACAGTGCTTTCATTGCCACGGGTGTCAGCAAGTTCGCGACGCTGTCGTTGCACGACTCGCGCAAGGAGCGCCACGAGAAGGACCACAAGCGGAACCACAGCATGGGTCACATCAGCAGCAAGAGCAGTGACAAGCTCAATCAGCTGAGCTCAACACGGACGCCAAAAGCGGAAGCGGCCAAGACTCTGGGCACCATGCTGTGCCCGCGCATGGAGGACGTGCCGCTGCTCGAGCCGCTGGTGTGCAAGAAGATCGCTCACGAGAGACTCACTGTGTTAATCTTCCTTGAGGACTGTCTGGTAACAGCCTGTCAGGAGGGTTTCGTTTGCACATGGGCTAGGCCTGGGAAAGTGGTGAGTGACAGGCCTCTCGAGGATACTGTCATGTGACACCCTTACATTGTCTCCAGCACAGCCATTTGTTCCCCCCGCTGCATTCAGAAGCTGTTAACTGTGTGCAGCCAGCGGTTTTGGTTGTTTCATGCAAGATTTACACTAAAACCCCTCAGCATTTTGATGGTTAATAGCACATTTCTCTCCGACAGTAAACCTCATGGCCTCACTATTCTGCCTCTTTTAATACATCCAAGTAACACTGTTGTTTGTTATCAATGTGTGTTATCTGTCTCTCCACAGGGTTTGCTATCATCTCAAAACAACCCAGCCAACTCCCCCAGTGGAACAGTAGTTTAGCCCCAGTGCTGGTGCTGCTAATGACAGCTCCATGCAACAGAGACGGGAATGACCAAGGCCAAGGCCCTGCAGCGCTTCTTCACACACTGTCACACACCACATGACCTCCAGTGTCACCTTCATTCTCATCACTACAACCATCCAGATGCTCTCGCTGTGTTACCGTTCATGTTTAGATAACCGATGTTGGCCAAGCCACGGTTAGAAACTTGACGCCGTATTGTCTGGGGCGTGGAAAAAAAAAAAAAAAAAAAGGGTGCTATTGGAAGTGAGATGACAAGCTTTAAAAACAATCGTCCAGGAGGTTTATGGGAGGGATTGACTGGCTTATTGTTCCATCTATGGTCATATCAAGTCTTGTCCAGTCTGAAAATGAGAAACTTTAGTACCCAATCCTTTGTGCCTGTAGATCTTCAAAGACTAGACATGCTGTAAGTGGTGATGTCTCAACCTAACCTTTTTTCTATGGGTTTAAATTCTGATTTCTCCGAAAATGTGCTTCTTCAAATGTATTCACGGATAAAGGGAATAAGATGAAGTATTGCTTTGGAGCAGCAGCAGCAGCATATCCCCGATGCCATGTCTCTTTCATTTGTCTCTTCCTGGGCGATCTCTTGTGCAGCCCCAGTCCTCGACACCCGTTCAAGAGAAACTGGAGCTTTTTACTTCCTTTTACGAATATTTTCATCAGTGGTGTCACACTTTAATGTGTATTTGCACAGATTTTCTTTTTCATTCTTTTGTTTTTCCCATTTTTTTTGAATTTATGACGGTGGAACACGAGCAAAATATTTTGAAGACCGCTTTGGAAGCACTTGGGGGGGGGGAGGGGGTCGGGAAACGGCTTCTTATTGCCCTCTGTCTCAACGCTGGATGCTGCAATCATAGTTTTTTATATGAAAAAAAAATTGTTTGCACTTAATAGTTTGTTAGAGGAGAATGGCTTTAAATTTTTTGGAGTGTGTAAGGACTCCTTGACAAGGTTGAAATATAAATAGAATTTAAAAAAACCCTTTGTATCTATTGAACATTTATTTTAATATTGTTTGAGATTAAATGGGCTCTGTATTATATGTAAATATTGTACTTTGATGATTTATGGGTGAAATGATCATTATTACATTAGTTCAAAGATCCTTATTTCAGAAAATAGTGATATTTCTAATACAGAAGATCTATACCTAATATTAAAATGACTCTTGAATATGCAGGTGAAAATGTTTCTTTTCTGTTGTACATAAAGAGAATTCAGGTGTATTTTTATTAATGAAACGTTTGGTATAGGAGACATCTATGAAATCCTCTCGTCTAACAGGTAGTGCTGAAATGCTAGCTAGCCTGTCGCTGCAGATTCCTTTTACAACGTAGGCAGGTGGGCGCAGACGCAGCGGGTCTAATTCAGCCACCACTCCAAGCTCAGGTAAACCACACAGGAAGACTAACGCTGGCATAGCCCTCCCCTCCTCCTCACTAGTCCCATCCATTCAACGTGTGTGAATTCACTTTTAACTAACAAATAACACTGACATGAAACCGTGTTCCAGCAGACTGGGCTGCAATCTGTGAGTCCTTGTTCTTTTTTTTTTTTTTTTTTTTTGATAATAATAACTGAACTGATGCTGAACAAACATTTGACACTGTGTTGAATACCGACTGACTAATGTCAGCACTTGATGGTGTATGGCTTGAGGTGAGTGGGTTTTTTTTAAAGCACCCACGTAGGAAGACTGAGGATTATTAACAGCGGGAGCCTTTTCCTCCATGTGACGCCTATTAAAAACAGCTTTGACAGATTACGTGTTTCATTTGTGTTGCTTTAATTCGGTCTGTACTCGCCGCGTGAATCTCTTCATTTGTTGGGAATATAGGCTTCAAGTTTCAGGTCCTGACCTCCCCCATACGAGGTCAGGACAACGCGAATGTATCAGGTATCCTGTACAGTCAAAGTGACTCACAACGCTGCTGGCAATCATACACAAGAATAGCACTTAGATCAGCCAGTGTGCTGGCACTGGAATGTGTAATTATATTACATAAGACAGGATTTTTAGTAGAAAACTTAAAAGAAATGACAGGCTGACATTTCTTTTTCATAATAGATCTGGCAGGTCGTGTCCTGATATGATCCTGTCCCCCCATTAGCAGTGAATGGGAATGGAAATGAGTTATTTTATTCAAATTAATTGAGTCATTAAAGGCACCTCCACAGGTGTTTTTTTTCCCGGTTATCAGCTAATTAAACCTCTGCTCCGGAGCCATGCTGGAAATTACCTCACGGATTAAATCCACGACTGCGTTCCAAATTAAGGGAACTAAGTGTGCGCTTCAATACCCATACTAATGAAGATACCTGAGTGACTGCATCCATTCTCATTCTTGTCAGGATGCAAGGCGTGCTTTTCTGTCTCTTTTAAAAGCTGATATAAATGTATTAAGTCCTATGGAATAGTGTATTACTAAACTGTCCAGAAACAGCCATTTATAAGTAAATTCATGTACCTGTAATAGCCCATCATTCTCACTTTGTGGCACGTTTGCGTTACGGTTGTCCAGCAGGGGGCACTATTGCTCAGATAAATGTGAGAGAATCCCTCATAAACCCATTAAGTGAACTTGCATGAATAACAGCCATGCCTTTGATCAAACGAGGAGAAAAACTGTCCATACATGCATCTCCTGTTCTCTCCCTCTATCTTTACAAACGCATCCCGTAATACTTCACCCTACTACATCATATATATTTCATATTCCTAGTAGGGAATAAAACTGCTCCTCCATAATTTATGAGTCCCTTTTAGAGGGAACACGAGCACTCACGACCATTAAAACCAGCAGCCTGTGGCATTGGAGCGATGGGGGGGGGGGATGGAGAGTGTGATTATGTCTGGAGAAGGCCCGATCAACCTGTCAGGGTGTCACTCAGCAGGAGACGGGTGCTGACTGGCTGTCTGATCCTATAAGCTGCACACATCAGTGCTGAACAGGTATCAATCAGGATTGGTGCTTGTTTAACTTTAAAAACAACATCTCACTGACTGTAATATATGCACTTTCATGTTGTTTTCCATCTCCAAACCACATATATACTACATTTATTCATTATTTGCCACAATTTAATCCAAGTGAAGCGATCAAAAGTGCAGCGTATAGAAGGAGCTGGACTACATGTGTCTTTGCATCCTCGAGGGGGAAAATAGGTCCCACTTGATTGGAATTCATTGCTTCTGTATGGTCCACGCTTTAATCATCTTCTCGGTGATGCCGTTCCCTCGTCTGCATGCCTCTCTGTATCGACCCGGAGTTTTGTTTGACTAGCAATGTGTGCAATGGGTATGAATGATTAATAACGTCTATCAAAGGTAAGCCTGAGGAATCAGCAGCAGCAGCAGCAGTGGATGTGGGTGTGCTTGGAGAGAATTGACAGTTTAAGACAATAGAGCGAGAAAAAAAAAACATGACACCAGTTACGTCAGTGGTGGAACAAACAGGTCTAGTCAGATTATGGAAATTAACAAATTAGCCTAGTTTCCATGGATTCCACAGGGTTGTTTATTTAGTCCATCGTTGTGAGGACGTAGGGATCGTGAATGTGCTGATAAATTAAATGGACCACTGGAATCCGAGCTCCTTCTTTTAAAATGGCTGTGTTGGTATTTGGTTACCGGGGACTAGATAATGTTTTACCCAGCTTGTCAATTAAATATAATTAGACAACATCCTGTGTAAATATAATCACAAAAATGAATTATGGTGCTGTTCTTTTTAGGGCATAGGCTCTGTATGAGAAGTGGACATAGTCACTGTGACGCTGCCATTTTGAAGTCTCCAGCTCAGCATTTTGGATGTCGCCATCTTCCAAAAATGACATGAGATGCTATAATTTTACTCTTAATGGACCATAATTTACTAAATGAACATCATGCTGTATAGAAGAAGACTTGAAACTAGAGATTGAGACCATAAACTCATGGTTACAATGTTGATTTTCTTTTGATTTCTATACAATTGAGTCACCGCCCTCTGATGGCCATTTGAAAGAATGCACGTGTAAGGCACTTCACGACCTTGCTTCACTTTTCAGAACCTCATTTGGTGTCACAGCCGTTCCAGTGATTCAGCATGCACAGTACCAGGGCCTGCCCCACTAATAGACCCATAATCAACATTATTAACTACACCTGAGTTTACCCTGCAATTACATGTCTAAATGGCTGCTGTGAAAAGGTGATTGACATTCCAGATTTGGATCTGGAATGTCAAAACTTACTATTAACATTCAGGATATGCTAAGAAACTGGCCATATATTTCAAATATTCACTCTCCCTTTACCAGGTTGAACTATTACTTAATTAAAATACACTGAAACAACCCATGGTTTGATACGTTTTTAATTTACAGTGGGTTTTTGACATTATTCTACAGGTGTGAAATAAAAAAAATCTATTATTTCTACTTTTACAATAATAAATTCAGAGCACTGTGGCTACATCAAGGCACATCACAAGTCATGATTACATTAGATTATATAATTACGAATTACAAGCAAGTAGTATATCTTTTCAAACAGCTATTTTTAACCTGGCTGTTGATATAAAAATATATATTGTTTACCTTCTCCTCGTGAAACATCTGTTTATTTTTTCCCCTATATTTGATTGTCTTTCAGTTTAAAAAACATGCCACATAACTAATTCACTGGTTAATGACCAGAACAGATAAACTGGGCCATCAATGGATTTAATGCACAACTTATGGTTGTTTTTCCTTTTTCCACTTTGCCCTCAAATATGAAACTAAGTGGAGCGTTTCACAGGCAACGCTACATTAGAGTTTCAAAGGCTCCGGCATCAGTGAACCATTAGTCACCGAGAATCAGGAGCACAGTGCCACTTCCTCCTATTCTCAATTCTATTCCGAGCCATTTCCCTTGAGGTGCGGACCCAATTATTTGGCCTCCACCATGGGAGCAGCTGCAAAAAAATATGTCACATGACCTCAGCGCAGCAGTCACATGGCTTCCCACTGCATTAGGAATTAAAGTTCACACATAGACAAGGCTTTGTTTCGTCTGTTTGTCTTCGTGTGCGGCGGATATACGCCTCACTTTTAGTCATCTTTAATTCATGCAGTGTTTAGGTAGGGAGAGCTGCGTCTCTGAAACGGAGTGGGTTTTTAATATGAACTGCAGAGTCCCGTCAGCAATAACTTTGCAGTCATTTCAGATTTTGAACAGTGTGCAGAAGTGATTGTTAAGCATTGCTAGAGGGGAGGAGGAGGACGGGGGGGAGGGGGGGTGAATCAATGCCGCTTCAGAGAAGCCACCGAGCTCGGGCCTCAGCGGAAACCATCGATACTAAGCTGTGGTCTAAGCACTTAAAATGTAAATGCATCTTCAACAGCAACACGAATGAGAAAGTTGTATCAGTGTCTTGGGATCTCTCCAGATGCAACGTGTGCATTCGTCTGTGAAATCAAAAATCTCTGCGCACAGATACAGGTGGTTGAATTGGCATATTTGGAGCTGAGGTGTTTAGCTGGACTGTGATGCATTGCAAACATTATAACAAACTCCCTGCACTCCCTCTGTTGCAGACATGAGTATTCTCCCGTGCAAACATCTGCATGTCTTAATGCTGTTAGGTGACATCCGTCCTGCAGTCACAGGAGTAATGAGACACCTGTTGAGGATAAGCAAATTGGGGGATTATCTAAATGAAAGGTGTCTCAAAGGATCTGCTCTCATCTCAGTAAATGTATGCGATATAAATAACTTCAAATTAATTATGCATGCACAGTGGGAATGCCAAATCCACAGATTTATCTAATTTATGACTGATGAGAAGCACTGCTCTTGCCAATGCACCACCATTTTAAAATCTACATTTATGGTAACTTAAAAGTATCTGAAAGTTTTGTTAGATAGATATATATTCTTACAACTCACAAGGAATCGCTTAAATATTTGTGTTAAAGAAGCCAAAAAATCCAACATTCGTCTTTATTTGGAACAGTCCGATAAAACAGGCAATATGAAGAATAGTCAATAAAGATTTACTTTGAAAAGGCTTTTTTTCTTTCTGTATAGAGGATGCAAAAGAGACAATAATATATAATAGTAGCAATTAAGGTCACTGTAATCGAACATAACTCTTGCAGAGTTCATGGTCCCTGATATCTCCCCAGCCCCCGTTTTTCACATGTGGGGCAACGCCTCCCGCCCCGTTGGCTGGCAGTCTCTTTGCTATCAGGAGGTTCTTTGGGAACAGCTGGTTCCCACTGCCCTGTAGGATGTTCTCTATCTTGGTTTTCTGGCTGACCGGCATGCAGGAAGCCTTCTTGTGGTGCATGCCGCAGTCTCCGGCGTGGAAAATCCGCGGCGCCTCACTCACCATGACCTTCCAGTAGGTGGGCAAGCAGGACACGGTCAGGTGTTGCAAGGACCAGTCCCAGTTGTAGTCGTCGTACGTGCAGAACGTGTCGGTGCATTGAATGAGCTTCTGGTACGTCTCTCTGCTCAGGGCCATGCCCATGTTGTGCTCTGTGGACTTCCAGGCCTTCACCTCCACCTTATTGGCTTTGCTGGAGTAGCCGATGTGGCTGTAGCTCCCCAAGGACAGGATGTCGCAGTCGGGGCAGTGCTCCTTCTTGAGAGCCGACATCAGCTTTAACAGGTGGATAAAGTCCGGGGACATGTAGTGGTCCTCCTCGATCAGCATGACCATGCCCTTGTGTTCCTTCAGGACTCGGACTCGGTCCCAAACAAAGTGCAGCTTCCACCACCAGTGGTGTTTGGTCTGGGAGAACTTCGCCTCGCGGTAGTGGCCGAAAGAGTCGGGGTACTCGGCGTTGATGCAGCCCAGCTTTAAGGCTTCGTTCTTGGGAATGTCTCGGGGGCAGTCGCTGGGGTCGTGTCCGGGGAACTCCTGGGGGTACAGCTGGATGCTGAAGGGGAAGAAGATCTGGAGTACCTGACAGAAATCAATAGAGGCCACCACTTTATTTATCTCGGGGGACCAGTAATCATGGCTGAATATCAGCAGTACGCTCTCCACACCTTTGGCCTTCTTCAAACTTTCAACTAATAGCTTAAGGTAGTCTGGACGGTTGTGGACCTGAACCACAATGACCAGATCGTCCTTTTGCCGCACCGCCTTAAACTTCTCCTCATTTCTTATCGTCTGGTCGAAGTTGAGCTGGAAGACAATGCCACGGTAGACTAAAGTGGAGTTATCCGCCTCTGGCTTGGGTATCTTCTCTTTATCCTTTGCTTTCTCCACGTGTGTGTCATTCGCGTGCATGACAGGGAGGGGGGGAGCAGGCGCCCTGCTGGCCGCAGGTGTGGCTTGCACCTGGATATGATTATTGATGCTACTGCTGCTGCTGCTAATGCTGCTGCTCCTCCTCGCCGCAGTCTCCACTTCCTTGGGGGGCGATCCGCCGTCGCTCTTCTTCTGCCTCCCGCTGCTCCAGAAAGCGAGGCCACATATGACAACCACCACAGTCAGTATCACCACCTTCCTCTTGTAGATTCGGAATCTCATGATAGGGGGTCGGCCTCTTGCGAAGGGAGAGACGTTGATTGTAGTGAAACGATGAAGTTTTGCGATCGTGATGGTGCCTTTTGATTTGCAAACGGTGCAATCCTTGTTAGAAAGAAGCTGATATGAGGCTAATTGTTGGCTAAATTAACCTGTGGTTGTAAACACGGGGTCCCGCTGGAATGTCATTGATGGTGGATGTATGCTCCATAAGGCATGACGGTTGCTGGGAGGCAGCAGGGTAGCAGTGTGCATGAACCACCTAAATGAGAAATAAATAAATCAATAAAGTCGGTTGGCACTTAGTGCTGTGCAATATGGCTGAAATCACTATTACAATCTTAATGATTTATGACATCAATATGAAGTACGTCATAATATGGCAAATGTATGCAAAAAATATATATAAACTGGAGAAAAGAAACAAAATACTCATTTTTCAGGAGCTAGAAATGTAAAGTAAACAAACAATAATCGATGTTAAACTTGTAACCGATTTCTATTCTGTGTTTCAACTGATCAAATAAGCGACTAATTGTTTTAAGCTCCCCAACTGAGCAAACCCCATTTGCTAATGAAGATGCAAAAGAAACTATGTAATGAGCAAAGAAGCTTGTGGTGCAAAAAAAAAATAATAAAAATTGGACAGAAGCAGCTTTTTTTAAATATTACAACATGATGAAATCCTATCATTATGAGCTTAATTATCCCCTAAACCACAAACATTTAAATAAATAATCCACGCTGACTGATGCTTATTCCTCTTTAGTTGTATTATCAATGTTGATGTATGCTTTTCTCTGCATCATCAATACTGAATAGCCATCTCTTTGCTCACATCTGCTGGACGAACCTCCATATTTTTCTTTGTTATTAAATCAGGGCTATTTCAAGCTGCCCACCTGACCCATTTATCTCGTCTTCTTCCTGCCTGCAGACTAATTTAGTCGAAGATTGATGATGATATCAAACGAATACATAACCCTGGTGTCTTCTATAAAATAAAAATAACACTGCAATTTAACACAATAACAAATAACGTATACTTCCAGTAGTTTTCCAGCTATCCCAACTCACTAAACACAACATGCGTCGTTTGCGACATGCATGTTTACTGCACGGAATTCACACGTTCAATAGTTTTCCTAAAAAGAGTTGATCAAGTGAAAGGTTTGTCCTGCAGCTGAAAGTGCTGCCTTACTAATTAACTAGAGCCAGATCTGGTTTTAATCTGCTCAAACGTCTGTCTGGCGTGTTTTCTCTCTCTCTGGATGTTCCTCTGGAAGCCCGACCGACCGTTAGTTTTCCTGCCCGGAACTGGTGCTCGATGTCGGTCACATCGAGCCAGCGACGCCCCCCCCGTTAGTCGGTTATAAACGCGATTAAAACGTCAACGTAGTTTCACCAGATTATATTAAAACCTAAAAAACTGGCGTCGCTAGCTTCACTCTTATTGTTTTTTATGACAGCGAGCATCCTGTTAAAAAAAAAAAAAAAAAAATGCTAGCATTAAGTTAGCAACGGCGTCGGCTAGCGACTTCCAGGCAAACCCGAACAGACCGAACCTCGTCAACAACAGCGTCCATGGCGAACCACAACAACCCGCCTTCACTCACCTAAAACCGGAGTCGTCGGTCCTTTCACCGGGAAACACGAGTCACGTTACGGTGGCGTCCCATTTTCCTCCATACCTTCCTTCATGCAGGGTGCATGGAGACGTCAACTATCTGCTAACGCTAGCTGTTAAAAAAAAAAAAAAAAAGAGTGAAAAAATCCCAAATACGGAACCACTGCCTACCGCTGTCCCACAATGCACTGGTCCGGCGGGGGGGCTCCCTGGACAAACGTTCATCATAGGTTGCGATGGGTCCCTTTAAATACTTACAGTATAAACATATGCATGTAAATATATAAATACACCCAAATACTACATTTGCTACAACCAACCCACCACAATTATAATATATACATATATATAATATAAGTTTGTTATTAACAATTAAAGATATCATAGTTTGCTCGAGGAACCTACTTTCAAAGAGGTACACATAAAAAATGTGAGCATATTGTGTGTGCTTATAAATATGTAGCTTTATTTATTTATGTCAACGCATTTTCTTGTAGGTTGAATCCCTTTATCATAACGTGACGAATTCCACCGAGTCCTGGTAATTTAAACAATTTACATTAAATAAATGTGCAATAAAGGCTCAACACTGTTCTGCTGTGTGTGAATAGATCATTAAAAAGGAACATATAAAGATGAATATTTTGGACTACACAAACCACATTTGCTCATCAACATATTACATCTATTCTCATCTTTAATCAGTTTGGGAGACGACAGTTTAAACCAATGTGTAAAATGTTGTCTTTTGAGTAAAATATTGACCAGCTAAAGCACTTAAATGTGTCCAAGTTTGGCCAATTCAAGATTATAATTATATTATTATTATTTATTGACGAGTTATTAACCCAATTTAACCCAACATGCCATACATCCTCGTTAATATTAATTCCTCCTCTCATCCTTGTGTGTTTGCTGTAACGCCACCTTCAGGCTGTCCCGCTTGTTATGCCGCCCTTCTCTCCACTACCTCTAGAGGGCGCCACACGCCAGCGCCGCCGCCGGAAACAGGGCCCTCCGTTAGACTCATCTGCGCACGCGCAACCCTCTTTCTTCCTTTCCGACACTCTAGCGAAAGAGACAAGATGGGCCATCAGCAGCTCTATTGGAGTCACCCCCGAAAATTTGGACAAGGATCCAGATCCTGGTCAGTCCCGCCTTTAACGTGTCGATTATCGATATATGTGCCGAAGCGGGTTCGTTTCGTGGGGTTTGAGACTTCCGATAGTTCGGAGAATAATCGCCAAATGTCCACCGCATGGGGAAGCTGCTCCCGAGCCAATATGGCGGCCGAGGATGCTCGGCGCTAGCTCGCTAGCTTTCATTAGCCGCGCGCGGTTTCTGATACAAAACCGCTATCGAAATATCTCCCGGAAGCCATACACATGTTCAAATATGAGTTCTGGAGTTCGTTGGAGCAAAATTATTTCGCTGATGCTATTAAACGTAACGCTATTCGAGCTAATTGTTAAGCTATGCTAACGCTAGCCGTGATACCCGGAGAGAGAGCGAGAGAGAGAGGCATACCAAACGATGAATAGCCTCCCGGAGTTAGCGGAAACTTCCGCATCTGTAGTTGAATGAATGAGGACTGTAAACATACTTTACCCGTTCGGGTTAAATATGGGTGTTTTAACCGAATTCCTCTTGTTTTTTTTTTTATTCCAGCCGGGTATGCTCGAACAGACACGGTCTGATCCGTAAATACGGGCTCAACATGTGCCGCCAGTGCTTCAGGCAGTACGCTAAAGACATCGGCTTCGTCAAGGTGAGTTGTCAGTTTATATTAAAGTTATATATTACTTGTATGGGTTAAGCTGTCACACATGGTACTTGCTTTACGGCAAAGCGCCGGCTCATTGTGAACGGCTCCTTTTGTTGATGATTTTCTGGTGAAGCACAAACTATGTACCCATGTAACTGTAATGTTGTAGTTTAAGCCACTTAAGTGTTTATGTATGAAGTTAGGTTTACATGTAGTTATGTAGTGCAGCATCCTTTTTGTATGTCAGCGTTGCACCCTTGGGTTAATGTGCAACAATAACGCCGACTGCATGTCGCCACACTAACGCCATGATTTCTCTTGTTTCCACACAGCTGGACTAAATGTCACGTCTTCAGAGGGTGCCAGTGATCTTCGGAAGGCTGGCCAAAATGGGATGATTTAGCACGGCAAATAAATGTTCCTTTGTCCAAGATAAACGTGGTGTGTGTGCATAGTTTTGTTATAGTAATCTGCAGGAAAGATGAGAAACGAGGAATAAGATGCGATCCCAAACCAAATGCACGGTTTTTAACGGTCATGCGTTAGTACACTAACCAAAAACATCCTGTGATGTCTGATAATGTGTGTAAGCAATATCTGTAAGTTGTCTCTCAGATAATTGCGTTCAGACAAGTGTCCACATGGCATTTAAAGGGTATGATGTCTTTAATAAGGAGAATCCATTCGACACAACTTGTCTGATTAGTCCTTTTAAAGTCAAGTGAATCATGTAGAAGGTGAACAATGCTTGACGTCCACAAGATGAACACCTGTAACGAGTAAATCTGTGAAATGTTCCACTTTTTGTTGTTGCTTCGACAAACTTTTGGGGCTGCACGCTGTTCTTTGAATATAGTTTCCACATCAGTGCAACTATTATTCAATATATACAAAATGTTTGCCAATACAGTAGCCCAGTGTTCAGCCTCAAAATGTCTGAAGCAATGGAACAAATTGCAGTGCCAACAAAAGTGGTGTCGTTGAGAAGGCATTAATTGCAAGCACGTAAATGTGTTCTTATTTCCACTATTTAGGTTAAAATGTTTAGGTGGGCAACTGCATAATCAAAGGATGACACCGGGGGGGGGGGGGGGGGGGGCGAAAAACTACTCCAACAAGATCAATGGAAGATAATAGACTTGCTGTTCTAATTTGACCTGAGAAGAACCTTGAGACCATATGCCTTAATGCCAAAATATACATTGTGTAGAAAAACCAGTGAAAAAAATCAGTGGTCGATGATGGGATGTTTGACAAAGTTGAAAGAAACATGGTAGCACAATTGATCCCCTCAGCTGTACGTCATTAGAACTAGCGCCGCAGTAAAGAGCTGCTAATTCACTCTAAGTCAGCATGTGTTCACATGAAACGACGTGGAATCACATCCGAGGAATTGACATCACGCTGAGATATCGTTCTGGTTCAAAATGAATGAAATCTGATAGGGTCCCCCCCCTGTAGAGCGCCTAATCGCTGCGTGTCTTAATTGTATCTTAGGCTACCAAACTCAATTAGTTTCATCCTCGTTTGAAATCTGTGTTCATCAATACGCTTCCATAGGGGCCGCGGCAGGTGGGGGATCCTGTGATCCTTGTAGACTTGGACCAGGATTTGCTAAAAACTTGTTGCCTTTGTCCTTAAACCTGAAGGTGAAGTGTGAAGCACTAGATGGCAGCAGCACCTCACATTCAGGATCAGAGCAGCTCAATGAAGGATTGTATTTGTGTTCAGGCATCATGCAGAGCACTGTTCACACCTCTTCTCATCAAGCCCTTATAGAAGGATAATTTAAGCCCTGAACCTTCAGTTGATGGAAACAACACTTAATATTTTACACAGGTGGCTGTTCCTTTGATTTAAAAGGGAAAAGATAATCTTAGTGTATATTTAGATCACGACTTGCACTTTGATCATTTATCATCCGGAGGTTTGGGCTTGGCCCTGTTTAATCCAAGGCAACAGATAAATAAAGTCCTGTTTATCATTAATAACATATCTGTGCTCAACAGGATTACCATGAGTCCTAATGATCCCATTGGGGAAATTGGAACGTGGCAAAGAATAAATAAGATCACAGCAAAGTGAAGGTTATACAAACCACCTATACTTCCAGCACAAGAACAAACTATTAAAAAAATGAATTATAATGAAAAAGAAAGTGTGAAAAATCGGAGGAGCCTTTGAATAACGAGGCACTGAAAATCCAGTTTATGCTCAAAATGAAAACATGCTCACTGGTGAAGAACAAGAAGACTCAGTTTGTACGCTTTAAACCTAACACATTAATAAATACATAATATGGGGAATTGAATATCATCCATGTACATAAAATGTGCATGTGCTGAATAAATAAGCTCCTATGCATCGAGTTTGTGAGGTGTGTGTGTGCAGGCTGGTGGAGGCTGAAAACACAAGTCCTCCATGTTGCATCAGTCCACTACAGAGGGGGTTGAAAGGTGTTGTCTTTGATCTTCACTTTTCCCTTTTTTTAAATTTCTCCAGCGTATTCATGTTATTCTGCTCACCGCGGCCAAGACAACCGTCCGACGCCTGCTGCTGGAAAACGGGCTGATGCGGAGCTTTTCTAACTTTTATAGTCTCTAGTATAACACCTCCGCTAGATCCTACCAGGCAGCAGCACCCAGTTCTGAAAAGTGAAGCCAAAGCCGGGTGCCTTAAAGTTACATTCTCTTCGCTGACCATCAGGGGGCGACGAAAAGGTGTCCGATTGCATTAAAGTCTATGAGAAAATGACCTAACTTGATTGTATTACCTCAGTAAACATGAGTTATTGTCTAAATCTCTAGTTTCATGTCTTCTTCAATCCAGCATGATGTTCATTAAGTGAATGATGGTCCATTTAGAGTCAAATAGACCAGAAAGCAGGGTATAAAATAAGGCGTGGCTACCATGCTACCATGCTACCAATGCAATGAGTTACTGATTAACTTACAGTAAAGTTATTCTTTAATTATAGAAGCTAACTTTGTCAACAGCTTCACAACAGAATCCAGATGGATCCAGATCCAGTACGGTCGCTGCTCTGCCGGTGGTGTTCGTCAGATCCACCCGTCGCTCCTCTGCAGTCCAAATATGGTCACGTCCGTTCACTGGCTGCAAAAATTCCAAGATGGCTTCAAAAGGCTTCAAAACCCAAAGACCACAACCCAACGGGTGACATCACGATGACTACGTCCCCTTCTTATATACCTTATCTACAGTCTACGGAGCCTACATTTCCCAAAATCCGCTCCTCCAGTTTGTAAAGGAGGCATCAGAGGTACAACGAGTCGTCCTCCAATCGGAAGATCGGCGGTTCGAATCCCGGCTCCTCCAGTCTGCATGCCAAAGTATCCTTGGGCAAGGTACTGAACCCCTAATTGCCCCCCGATGCTGCATCATCGGCGTGTGAATGTGTATGGATGAGTTAGTAGTAATAATATTAGATCCTGATGTGCAGGCGGCTCCTCTGCCATCACTGTATAAAAGGGGTAAAGGCGCTATAAATGCAGGTCCATCATCCATCAGTAAAGTTGTGGGCTAATAACACCAAAAATTGCCCAAAGAGCTTCACTTCAAAGGGACGTCTAACCTCTGCATCTCTACCAACAGTGGATGCTCGTGTGTTGCAGTAACATTGTAGAAATACCAATTGTTCTGAAGAGTACAACCCATGTACGCGTGTCGATCTTCTACGTGCTCCCTTATGAATATATTACCCCGTGCACACTTTGTGGTTACAAGACGCGTGAAGACGCGGCGTCTTAACATCGAAGGTAAATTTGAACCGAAACGCTAGTCTGAGCAAATCAGCAGGGAGCGCCCTGCGTGATGGCTTGGGACCTGGAAACGTCTCAGCGCTGCTCCGACTGACTGCCAGGCACATCACAGAGGCCGTCCATCCGTCTCCCAGATTATAGGGAGAATAAATGAATTGAACATGTAGCGACGCGCCGTTGGCATGGAAACATTCCTCTGGGTTTTTTACCTGCTTTTTTTGAGGGTGGTACTCAAGCTGCAAGTTTCCTCAAAAGAGCAATGAGCAAACAAGGCGGCCTCATTCACGGTCTCCTTCAATTTCCGACTGAGTGGGCTCGCTGTTGGCTGAGTGACTGCAAATAATAGAAAATAAAAAAATGGGGGGAAAGTGGAAGCAGCAGCCGGGGATAGAAAGAACAAATAGAAATATTAATTGAAAAAAAAAAAGGAAAGAAAGCTACAGTGAAGGCAGCAGCAGTTTACACTCAATGTGAAATTATGCAGAGGCTGTGGAGTAAGCAGCTCTAAGTATTGATAATTACCGGATGTTTTCACAATAAGCTCATTTTCTTTTAGGCAAAGAAACCAGCGAGGTTAAGTAAATTCACAATAATGCATTTATTCCTGGAAACTAGCGATATCTGTAGCAACAAACACTAGAATACAGTGTTTTCTAGGATATTTCCCCCACTGTTTCTGTGTATTCCCCGAGGAGTGAGCTGTGCCGAGCTTTATAACAGTCCGGCGTGGAGAGCCGGCTGACTCAATTATTCCAGTCAAACAGGGGCCTTATTCTCAAACCGTGGCGGGATAAGCATTCTCCTGCTCCACAAAGCCTCAATTTAGGCTTAGGTTGACTTTGGCAAACATTCATTTCTCTGCAGATTTCAGCCGAGATTATGAAAAAAGGAAGAATTTTCCTCGAGCAAAATCACACTGCAGAGAAATTCACGGCTTTGTGGGGTTCATGCAGGACTCAAAGTGTTTCGCAGCTGACATGTGGCAGCAGGGAAGAGCCGCGCAGGTGTAATTAACAACGCTAACGATGGCTGCCTTCCATGCAGCCGAGCCGGCGCCGTGGTCCTGCTGCATTTTTTGGCTCACCGGGACGTTTCAATGGAACGGAGCCATCGTCAGTGTTATTACTTACACCTGCGTCCGCCTGCTAAGTGATAAAAGGCCGCTGTGAACGCCATGTTCCTCTTGGCTCCACGCGACAAAGAGCCAACCTCTCAGTTCCCTTCTGTTTGAAGCCTTAAGAAGTGGAAATTAGTTTTGACCTGACTCCGGTGGTAGCACAGAGAAGATATCAGAGAATATGAAAGTATTAGAACTCTGCTGCTGAGATCCATAAACATTTACAGCACATTTCAAGGCAATGTGGCAGATCCATTATCAGGGTCTTTAGGCTGCATGGAAGGAAGGGGGAGGGGGTGGAGTTTACCAAAAATACTGTTAAACTCTGGTATCTGAAAGCAGTGAGTGAGTGGGAAGTCAAACCCAGTTTGCCCTTTTTTAATTTTACCTTGTAATTCTCTTGTATATTTTCAAAGGGGAATAATTAAACGCACCTAAAGTGGAGACTGAATTTCTTTTGCATACTTTCCAGAGATTACCAACAAGAAGGCAATATGACCCTGATTATGTATAGCTAGGACTGAACACATCATATAAGCACCATAAGGAATATGATGATGTGCACTTACACCTCTTAGTCACTGTGCAATTTCATAGCTGAGGTTTTAAGTGTAGAGAAGGAAATGTCGCTTGCCAGATATGAAAAATATGAAAAGCAAAAGCATGCCACTTAAAATCCTTTCTGGCATTCAACATGTTCAGCATTGGTGGACACAAGGCTAGATTTAATGAATTACACATACAGAGGAAGGTCTGGGTTGGATTTCAAAGACGTGGACATAAAGCATTGATGTCCCACTTTACCCTCGTTTACTGCAACACCAGGCAGGTCAGACAGATTTATACGGATGCTACAGATCCAGATTCAAACACTCGGTTTCTACACTGTGAAAGCAGAGATGTGATTTAACATCTCACATGATCAGGTTGTGCAGTCAATAAGGCAGTCTGCTCTCCAGAGCCTGCAGTACCCAAACACACCTGCGGGGGCAGTGTTGCCCCATAGCTGAAACTAGAGCTGGAGGGAGGCATGAGCACTGGAAGGTGAGGTGACAGGAGGTGTTGTGCTGCTGCTCTCTGGGGAGGTGCTCTCCAGTCGCACTAGATGTGTGTGTGTGTGTGTGTGTGTGTGTGTGTGTGTGTGTGTAGGGTGCAGAATAGTAAGAAAGCTGTCAGCTCAGGGCACATCTAATTGAATACGCCGCCGCGCCATTTGAAGTTGAGAGTACAGCTGGAGCAGAAGAGAGGAGGCGGCGTGGGGCAGGCGCAGCGGGAGAGCAGCCCTCGGCAAACAAAAAGACAAATCAAAAAGAGCGGAGGCAGACGATGTTCACAAAGACGGCCCCGATCTTTGCTCTGTGTTCGACATCGGGAGCCGTCGACGGCGGCGGGACAACGGGAAGAGAAGGAGCCAACGGAAGGTGAAGGTTTCTGTAGCCGACGCGTAGCTTAGCACGGCAGAGCGCTCCGGGGGCAAGCGCCAAAAAAAAAAAATATATATATTACTCATACATGGAGAAGATCAAATAGTGGCATTTAACAATCCGCGGAGAAACGGTGTCACGGAGGACCCTCGTCTTTCAGCACCTCCTCGGGCAAAGAGGATGATGTTCTGCCGGCATTGTAATTTATTTCTCACACAGGTCACGGCTGAGCAATCACACCATATAGCCTACTTTACTTTTTCTGGCCCGTCTAATCCGACCATTACGGTCATGCACATAAAGAGCATATATTCATAGAGGTAAAGGTGCGAATGCCTCCGAGAGACTAGACCATAACCGTAACTCCTTTTATGCAATATGGAAATCTCCCATTACCACGTCTGTAAATCTCCTTCTGTACGACCGGGGTTTGGAGCGTTAACCTTTTGAATTCACGGTGTCTGGACCTGAGCATGACCCACGCTAACATTTCTCTTCATTATACGTCTATCAATCTCAGAGACGGGGCCATAAGAGGAGCAGGATTCGCATGCAACATTATATCATAGTGCATATTCAAGAGGACGTCTTCAGAAATGATGGATGTTTGCAGAATTTTTTCAAATTCCTGAATTGTTTGAAGCGATAAACAGATGTTGGAAGATGGCGAGTGAACAGATGCCATCTTATTAGCGACGGCGGCTAATTCTCTGCCATCCGATTGTCACACTCCAGCTTCAGGCTCGGGCCTCGTCCGCCATCGCCCGGGCTCCCTAATCCCACAGAGCCAAAAATGAACCGTCACACATGTTGGGTTGTTGAAAGTGGGCCGCTGGTTGTCCGTGACAACCACCTCTACCGGGGGTTGGATTTGGGAGTAACGGCTGTAGGGCCCGACATCACCCCCCCCCCCCCCACCTCGTTTTTGAATATCTGAAGGAGGTAATTCAGATGGAGGATGATTCACAGAGCGACAATGTGACAGATGCAGCTCCATTTTTCACGATGAATGTGCGAATGATGCAGCCAGAGAGGGATCAGAGCGAGAGAGAGAGAGAGAGAGGAGAGAGAGAGAGAGAGAGAGAGAGAGAGAGAGAGAGGCTCACTCCAGCTCCAGCACCTCCTTACTTATTTTTTTATTAACCCCCCCACCCACTCCTACCGCGACCATTATGCCTTCCGGATATTTCGTGCAAAATCTCTGCCACATGTCAGAAAATGACTGGCATTAAATATGACACACGGAGAGAGAGAGAGAGAGAGAGAGAGAGAGAGAGAGAGAGAAAGAGAGAGAGATTTTCCTCTTGAGTGAAATGGAGGACGGTGACAAACAGGCCCTAATGCAACGTTTGAGTCATGCAACTTTCCCCCCATCTCCCACCAGCACCGCTTTCACACACACACACACACACACACACACACACACACACACACACACACACACACACACATCCTGTAGCTGAGCAGCTTTCTTTTTCTTTTAGTTTTTTTTGTGTCGCCGCCACTCGAAAAGCCTGCATTTAAAATGCAAATCAACGAGTGTGTCGACCGCCTCGCGCTCGAACTGCCATTTTGCCCTCTCAGCACTCACCGCTGATTACGTTCTCACAGAGAGAGAGAGAGAGAGAGAGAGAGTGCCTCCCTCTTTATGGATACCTGTGCTAAAGAGACTGCCTTTCACAGCAGTCAGCCGAACAGCCCATCAGCTGTAATTTCGGGGCACTAACCACATGTTCTTTGCGAAGGACAGTGCTTCAGACGAGAGGTTACACACCTTGGTTATGCGTTATCGCACACCGTTATATACTGTACGGCCTCGGCTGGATTTATCCCCCCCAGAAAACAGCTTCATGTTATGACTATAAATTAAGATTTATTCCAAGACTTCAGGGATGTCGAGAGGTTAAACGACTCGGTTGGATTAAGAAGTCGTGCGGCGGAAAGGGAGGCGCGTTTGCGTTGTTGTTTGCTGCCAAGATACGGCGTTCCCCTGTAGATGTGATCGGGGATCCTCTCCGCATCCATCGATTCCCGCCCGTCCGCCCACCAGGAGGATCCGATACCAGTTAACATGATGCAGAGTCCACATATTTAGAAGCCGGAGGGTATCAGCAGAAACCAAACCCCCCGATCGGCGTAATTGAGAGTGATAGGGATCAGTTAGAGACCAGGTTGGCCGATTGATCGTGTGTGTGTGTGTGTGTGTGTGTGTGTGTAAACTGATAGAGAGATCAATGGGGAGACGGGTCAATAGGAATTATAAGCTTTTTAACAAGCAGCGGCGTTTGACACCAAGTGTTAAGATGATTGGGATTGGTGCCATAGCTTTTGAAAATAGATATTTATTTTGGTGTTGGGTGCAAAACTAGCAGATCAACACGTGTGATGGAGGTGGAGAATGATGGTGGTCCAAAGGATGGAGCAAATCTTGACATTGCCAGAGGGAGTCTGAGCCCACTGGAGCATAAAAACGACTGACTATTACACTACCTAGTCGCGTCGTGAGCACTTGGACCCCAATAAAGCTGAGTTTCCATTACATCTACTTCCTGAAAACGTCCTTCAGTTTTTACTGCTGGTATTATTATTCTTACTGTGGCTTGCATGCACGTTTATTATGACTAATACTGCTATCAGTACGTATTTTCATGAATGACTGGGTACACTTTTACTCCTTCTCCTCACATTTGACAGAAAACGCCAACGTGTGTGTCTGACTTGATTTTTTTTCTCCCCCCCCCCGCTCCCCTCGGCCTACACATCATTTTATAGAGAGATATCTTTATTAGTCAATTTCCATAGAACTGGTGTGGCTTTGGCGTCTCATCATTCATTTTGTCTTTGTGCGATAGCCCCCGCTCCACATCATTACACTTGGAATTTGGAGTGGTGCTCAATCAAGCCTCAGGATGTTAATAAAATACGCTGGTTACCAAGATGAGATGAATAATCGCAGGAGTCAAGTATAATTTCCAGCCCCAGTTGGGTGTGTGGTGGGTGGTGGTGGGGGGGGGAAGGTGGGCCGCTCCGTTGGCGCCCAGCCTATCAGGGTGGTCGCAGGGTGGCGATGTAAGTGAAGGCAGCCTCGGCTAACGGTGCGCCGCACGATAAGGTTTCTGCACTGCCGTGGACAGCACTGGGGGATTGTGGGAGAGCGCTTATCAGTCTGTGTCAGGGTCTATCAGCATCAGTCCTGTTTACTCCTCAGGTGTGCTGGCTGCTGGCTGACTGCTCTGCCAAGGCTCCTTCATATCAGCCAGCTGAGAGCTAACCGGGAGCACAAACAGAAACCCACCCACCCACCGCAGACCTAAAAAAAAAAAAACCTGTTCTATTACCTCTTTCTATATATAGACCTCTTTTGCAAAGTTTATAGTCACATTCCTTTGCTTTTCACCGAGTTAAACCCGCTCACCGCTCTCTATTCACCTGTCTTGGAGTGGATATATAGTGAATCATCTCCTATGATATCAATTCACATAAAAAAAAATAAAAGCCGAGCACATGTTTGCCTTTTTCCCCACTCAAGAGCTCTATAACCATTACGTGTGTTTCCTTCTGGTCGCTTCTCTGCTCTCAAACTCTGCTTTTCCAAAGAGGCCACGGAGAGCAAGACGAAACCCATGTTTTATTGTAGTTAATGTAGGGTGTGTGTGTGTGTGCAAGAGAGGAAGCGACACACACACACACAGAAAGGTGAGAGGAAAAGTTCAAGCCAGAGACTACGTGAGATTTGGAGAGAGACTGTCAAAATGTCGCAGGTGGAAATGTCAGCGGCGAGGTGGAGAGGAGTCAAACTGAGAGAGAGCAGGAGGTTGAAACCATAATTAGTGTCTGAGAGTCGCTGCGAGCGAGCCCTGTGTGATGTCACCGGCTCCCCGTCCTCCGGATCCACCGCCGAGGACAAGCGTAAAGTGTGTGTGTGTGTGTGTGTGTGTCCTGACCTCTGGCCTTTTCTGAAGAACACGCTGTACTCTCTTTTGTTTTACTGCTGCACAAGCCTCCGGTCTCTCCGCTCTCCGGGCTGGGATGACATCATCACTATTTCAGGGCGTCACACTCATGCACGCCAATGTGTGTGTGTGTGTGTGTGTGTGTGTGTGTGTGTGCACTCTTTTTCCAGCTCTCTTTTTGATCTCGAGCAGAGCTGCTTGCACGACTGACAGTTTGCTGTAGCAAATAGCGTCTGCCTGACCATCTCGCCAGGGAATCAATGTAACACCGGAGCAAATCAGAGCAACCGTATGAGAGGTGGCCCTCTCTGTGTTCATCCCCCCTCTTTTTTTCCCCCTGTGAGGCAGACGACCGTGGTGCGTGTCATGCTGTTTTCTCCTCACCGTGGTATCGCCGGGAGACAGGCAGCCAACCACTGTGAAGGAGTGTGCTTGGGAATGACAAACACCACCACTTGATCACATTGAACCTGCATAACAAATGGCGCTCGGAGCCGCGGACACGGCCGGCGCCCGCCGGAGATACGGAGGCGGAGGAATTCAGACGCCGCACACAAACAAAAACTGGGAGCGGGGAAGGCGCAGAATTGTCTGGACTAATCCAGGTCTGGTGTCGTTCAGGTGGAACACGTGTGTTCCAAGGCTATGTATGAAGCGTGGAACGACATGTAGAAGAACAATAAATATGAATTTTAATTAAATAAAGGGAGGCAAATCAATAAACTAACCCAGTGCCAGAAATATAGGGGCTCCTGGGGACCCGTTGATTCATACTTGAGACCCCCTGAAACCTTGTTTATGTTGCAAATAATAATAAAACTATAAATCAAGGTCATATCTACATTTACTAATGATTTGCAGGTTTTAATATGGTATCAGACTTGACTGGTCTCCAGGTTCTGGGTCTCTGGGTTATCAGACTCAATGACAAAAAGCATCTGAGCAATAATCTTTAGAAAGTGATGCAGTATTGTAACGCTGCAGTGACCTTCTGTTGACAAACAGATCACTCGTGATTGGCTGGTGCTGCTGAGGGAGGGTCGTAGAGACTTGAAGGTGGGTGGTGTCTGACCTAATCGACCCTTCTGAAACACCAGTCTTTAGTCTGTGTCGACTTACCGTTCCGGAGATAAATCCAACATAAAAACGAAGTAACCCTAACCCTGAACCTGTTTGTGTTAGCATCGTGTTAAACAGACAGGATGAAAATGGAAGGAATAACACGGCGCTCGTGTGTCTGACCCCGTGATGGATTTCCAGCTAGTGATGTATTTCAAACAGAAAAAAAGCCACCGGGGAGACAGACATGCCATCCAACTGGTGCTGCTGGAAAATAAAGCAGGCTCTTCCATCTGCCCGGTGTAATTCTCACAGTGTTCATCCTCTCATGAAATTATTAAGTCCAAAAAAACCCTGCACTGTGGGGATTTCTCCGTCTCCCAGTCTTTCTCCTGATCATCCGAGCGAAACGTGACGTTTGTATGCCGACGGTCCCCGAAGCTCATCTGTCATTTGGAGACGACGCTGTCGGATTCCACCCGACTGGGAAACGCACACTTTTTCTGCATTCATCCAGCCTCTGCCCTGTACTCACCCCCCCCCCCCCCATGCACCCACCCACGACACCCACAACACGCACTCACCCACAACACCCAACAACCACATGCACCCACCCACGACACCCACAACACGCACTCACCCACAACACCCAACAACCACATGCACCCACCCACGACACCCACAACACGCACTCACCCACAACACCCAACAACCACATGCACCCACCCACGACACCCACAACACGCACCCACCCACGACACCCAACAACCACATGCACCCACCCACGACACCCACAACACGCACCCACCCACGACACCCAACAACCACATGCACCCACCCACGACACCCACAACACGCACCCACCCACAACACCCAACAACCACCTGCACCCACCACGTGCATTTACCCACCACCCCACCATGCTTTCATCCACCCCATGCACCTAACCAAAGCACCCACCACCCCATGCACCCACCACCCCACCATGCACCCACCCCATGCACTCACCCACCACCCACCAGCCCAAGCACCCACCACCCCATGCACCTAACCAAAGCACCCACCACCCCATGCACCCACCACCCACAACACCCACCAGCCACAACACCCACCAGCCCAAGCACCCACCACCCCATGCACCTAACCAAAGCACCCACGACCCCATGCACCCACCACCCCACCATGCACCCACCCCATGCACTCACCCACCACCCACAACACCCACCAGCCCAAGCACCCACCACCCACAACACCCACCAGCCCAAGCACCCACCACCCCATGCACTCACCCACCACCCCATGCACTCACCCACCACCCACAACACCCACCACCCCATGCACCAACTCACCCACCCCACCATGAACCCACCAGGAACGGGCAAACGTTTCCTTGTGCTGTAAACCGTGCTGTGGCACGGCTGTCATAGCAAATCACAGTTACACCCAGCATGCTTCTACCCCCCCCCCCCCCCCCCCCAAAAAAAAAGAACAGCAAGAGCTCCCTCCATTTAGCCACAGTCTTTCTCAAGCTCCACAGTGCAGGGAAACCAAATAAGCCATGTTTTTTCTCCTACTGAATACACAGTATGTTCTTCATTATGTATCTGGTACACGCCATTTAGTGGCCTCATTGAGAGCGGCTGATGTTATATGACTGCGTGAGCGACGTACGCCGAGGAGAACGGGCCAACCAAGTGAGAATGTGTGCTTCCCCCCCCGCTGTGCACCTGTGTGTATTTAAAAATGCAGTCAGAGGGAGTCTTAATGGGCAAAGTACAGTCGGCGTTCACACAAATACTATCCAGGGCAAACACCACAAATAGATACGCTGACATTCTGCTGTCTTTTTATTAATTCATAAATGTCGGAGAGGATCACCGTGGGGGCAATGACAAAGGGATCTCAAAGTATTATTTATGAAAGTCATTTAAAAGGGAAGCATCCCGTGTAGCTCCCCGTTTCCCCCTCTCCCCGAGTCCGAGTGTGTCCTCACCTCTCCCTCCACTTTAGCCTTTCCACATCAATCACTGTTTTACAGAAAACCCCCCCTGCAGAGGTGTATGTGCTGATGGACCCGGACACAGCTGTGCATTTGGTTAAAGCTTAATTCTTTAAAACTGTCCTCGCTGATATCGAGGGAATCCATCACCCCAAATTGTCTGAAAGAATAAATGAAGCAAGGGCAGCATGTTATAATATCCATTTCTTTAGCATATGAAAATATGATCATTTTCTATTTTCTAGGAAGACTATAAAATGTTTAATACCAGCATGAGGTGAACAATCCAACATTTAAAAAATGGAGAATTCTAAACAATCCTCATTTTTTTTCTAATGCTGATATGGCTTCACTTTCCACTCCTAGTCTTTTTAAAACATTGTTTTTGAGTTGTTTCTCTTCTTTAAAAAAAAAATCAATCCATACTTTTATGTGCTCAAACAAAAGAGTTTTTCATGGCAACACTTTCTTTTATGTGTTGTGAGGGCAGGTTGATTTCCCTTGTCCTTGTTCCTTGAAAGAAACCACACAGACTTACATCTTTTACATCAGAAACTTTATCACTGGGCGGCTTCGGGGAAAAACATAAAAGAAATAAGATGTGCTAATGTAGAACTAAATCCTCAAATCCCCTGCAGTCTGTACTGTAGAGTACCTGAACACATCAGAGCTCGATGCTGTAGGTTAGTAGTTCATGTAAATGTTATTTAAATACGCATCCTGTGGATAATACTTACCGGCTCTGGCAGTTTTTATTATTCACAACTTCCTAAATGCTGACTTAAATTAACGGATTATCCACCGTTGAGTGTTAAACGTTAGCTTGCTTCAACGAGTGTACATAGAAGCCACGAAATCGGCATTTGGCCGTCGCCATCTTGGTTTTTTGCAACCAGAACCACAAACAAGTAATAACACTGAAATCTGATGTGTTTTCTCTTGCGATCAGTAATACCTTCATCAGCTTCTGCTTATGCCTTTCCGCATCCCAAGAGCACTTTTCTAAATGTTTCATACAGCACATTAGACATGTGGGGAAACACTGGATACCTTTAAATACCTCTATTAGTAAAACATGAATAATTCAGCAGCTGTGGACCTGATTTGAGCGTGGGTGTTATTTATAATCAAGATTATGGCGACACTTCGGAGTTTATGATTTATGAGTGCTGGGGGTCATGGCTATACGCCGCCATTACATCGGCCCTCACCTCAGTTGTAACCACTTAATTATGCTTATGACACTAGCGACATATGAGCCCGTGCCCCCCGACTGGCCGGCTTCATCTTCAGATCAGTCCGAGAGCCTGCTCAAACAAGCTAGGACCAATTATTTAGATTAGCTCAACACGCCCTTCCCAACCTGATACCACTCGGAGCATCTGCTTAGGCTCAAGGAAATGATGATGTACGAGGCGTCATTTAGAGAGAGAGAGCGAAATCACCGTGGCTGATTGTGGCCGAATGGAATTCAGATGAACTGAGCATATTAAGAAGTGAAGGGGGACAGGGGGATATGCAGGTAGGGGGTTTATCAATGCTACCGCCACCTTCCTGACAAGCTCTATCAAAGGGGAGCCGGGGGGGCTTTCAATCGTCCAAATGGACTTCCTCCCAGGCACAGACGTCCTCTGTGCCTACGAATGATGGTGATATTACATCTGCTCATTCCTGGGAGTTAGTGCTGCTTTTATGAGTGCATACTTCTCAGCGGTTGATAGGGAACATGTTGAATGGCTGTCCTCTTACGGCACCGGTGTTATGCAGAATTAACCGCGATGCTTCTGAATGGGTTTCGATGAAGCATCCCTGCCGGCCGCAGCAGCGACTGCGGGTCCAAATGTCATTATTACTTATGAATTACCACCAGAGCTCATTTTAGCAGCAATGCAATCTTAAATGGGCTTATGAGAACATCATCACCACTGTGTATCACTGAGCTTTATAAAGTAATGGATTTAAATGGAAACTCGCTGCTCGCCTTAATGAAGCATGAAAAGCATTCCCAGTTTACACAGAGAGAGGCAGAGTGAAAGGGAGGGGTGAAATAATAAAAGAGGAAGCGTCTGTTGTCGTATGTTGTCCAAATGTGAGGGACCATTGAGGGTAAAGCAGGATCATGAAGGTTTGAATTGGTTTGGGGGGGAAAGGGGGACATGAGCTTCCCCCCTTGGTGTTCTCTTGTTTGAAAGAAAAATGACCTCATCAGGTTTTCTCCACTGGAAAGGCAACCCAGGGGGAACTTCAATAATGCACTTCCAGTGGAGAAAACATGATAAAGTGCCAGGTGCCCTTCCAGTGGAGAAAACATGATAAAGTGCCGGGTGCCCTTCCAGTGGAGAAAACATGATAAAATGGGTGCCTTTCCAATGGAGAAAATATGATGAAGTTCACTCTTGGGTGCCCTTCCAGTGAAGAAAACATGATAAAGTTCCCTTTTGGGTGCCCTTCTAGTGGAGAAAACATGATGGAACTCTTGAGTGCCCTTCCAATGGAGAAAACATGATGAAGTGCACTCTTGGCTGCCCTTCCAGTGGAGAAAACATGAAAACGTACCCTCTTGGGTGCCCTTCTAGTGGAGAAAACATGATGGAACTCTTAAGTGCCCTTCCAATGAAGAAAACATGATGAAGTGCACTCTTGGCTGCCCTTCCAGTGGAGAAAACATGAAAACGTACCCTCTTGGGTGTCTTTCCAATGGAGAAAACATGATAAAGTGCCCTCTTGGGTGCCCTTCCCACCGGAGAAAATTAGATTTGCTTTCTCATTCTGTAAGCGACTTTGGGTCTTTGAAAGCACTATATAAATAAAATGAATTATTATTATTATTATAATAGGTGCAGTGCATCAATGGGTGTCTTTAAATGGAGAAAACACAATGAAGTGCAGAGAGCGTCACCAAACTTTTACAAGCAGGACGAGGAAAATCCTTCTTGTCATGCTTAAGTTAGATGAGATAAGTTTGAATAAAATCCAGAGTTTGTGCGTCTATGTTTCCTCGTGGCAATATCTGGAGTCAGAGCTATAGATTGGCACCTTCGTGGGCGCCAGAACGCAGCCATTTGTTATGCTTGCTAATGAAGCCGAGGGAAGAGAAGAAAGAAGCCTTGTTTACTCAATGGAGATAACAACAGCTCAATCATCTACCTGACCTGAATCCTTAATTGGGATCATTATTAAACCGGGGACAACTAAAAGAAGATAAGTTTCCCATTTGCATAGCAGACCGGAGATGATAAGTGACGCTGCGTGTCACCTGTAAGACAAGGAACTTCAATCAAAGCATGGACTAGATTTATAGTTTGCTTACTTTACGGAGCAGGAAGCATTTAGACTGATTCGTTTTAAAAGATGCATATTTAATGTAACGATGGCGTCTTGAACCTGTACGTGTCGCTGCGACCAATCCAGACTTTTATCTATAAACCTCATCAACCCTCACACCAGCTAATCCCAACTAATCCGTCTATCAGAACAAATGTAAAAACTGTGCCGTTACTTTTCTGCTGAGTGCTGCTGACAGGTGGCGTCTGACGCACGTGCATACATTAGATGGCCTGCGAGGCAACAAGCTTAAGTGAAATGTCACTTTTTTTTACAGTGTGCCTGATTGCGTACGTCTCGCCGAGTGACACCGACCCAGGCGGAAGTCACTGGAGGCTTCTCCGGTTAGATATTAATTTCACTCAGATGTGCTGGGTGGGCCTGAGTGCATGAGCGGACGGGTGAACACAGCATGCAACTAGGAAAAAAATAAAGAAAAAAACTCAGTTTGAGCCACTGCTTGAGATTTTATTATCACTTTGACTTTATTGCCATGATCGCTCCGTTGGCAGCCTATCGGGGGATGAAATGTCACTTTCCCCTCGTTATTTGCATGCCGATCCCGACACACGTGTGCACGGTTCCGTGCCTCGGCATTATGCATTACCCTTCTCCCCAAAAAACACACTCACGCATGCACACACACAGGTTACATGACTGCTCCTGATGGGTAAAGTCAGGCTGTAGTTATGAATGTGTGAAATGTGTCGGGCAGCCAATTTTACACCCTCCCCCCTCTGTGCTCTGTGATCAAACAAATCAATTTTATGGCCAGTATGTCTCTATGTAAAACCGACACTCGTCTGGCTGTAACAGTAAATGTGATCCATCGGCCAACTTGTTTAGCGTCCGACCCTAACGGACAGAAAAAGAAACAAATCTTCTTTTTTTTAAAATCACATTATAGTCAATGGTGCAAATGAAATAAGAAAGAATAAAACTAGAAAGAACGAGGTCGACATTTTGGGAAATACACTCATTTGCTTTATGCTGAGTTAGATTTCATATATATGGTAATATAAAGCTAGTTAGCTTAGCATAAAGATAGCATGAAGGCCTTTAATTTGCATCAAAACTATTCATACCAGCAGCGATGTGAACTCGCAACAGTTCCAGTTGTGTTTTATAGCGTAATACATTTTATTTTGGAAACAGTTACAGAGAGTACATATGTAGGGCTTTTATTTTGAAAGATATGAATGGAAGGAATGGATCTGGTCTTTGATGCCTTCCTCAAGGTGAAAGGAATAATGAAGTATGATTTAAATACGTTCTGTGATTGGTTGATGCCTTTGTTCTTTAAAAAAGCTCAGAAAAATCAATCGCGTTACGTCAAAATTATGGCACTTTTTTGCCGCAAAATCTTCGCATTTTGTATGAAATTATTCACGACATAAAAATAGATTAATGTTTGAAATAATCGCATGAAAAAAAACAATTATACCCAAAAAAACAAATTATACCCACAATATAATTACCCAATTACTGAGCTGTAGAGTTGCAGCGCTAGCTGTTTCCCCCGTTTCTAGTCATGCTAAGCTACGCCATCTCTCAGCTGTAGCTTCTTATTTACCGTGCAGATATGTGAGCGCCATTAATCTTTCCCTCTAACTCCATTTCCCAAAATGCCAAACCATTCCTGCAAACGATCTCACAAACTCAGATGTATGAAGTTTCCGCCGTGGTTACCGGTCGCCACCAAATCACTCTTTATTACCAAACCCTATGGGAACAGCACACATATATATTTTTATTTCTTCATTCATATGCAGGCATTCAAAGCACCCACTCAGCAGTATTGGCTGGAACCAGACGAAGCCATATTATAGCCATAAATTGGCCCCAGGATGGGAGTGTCTTTGAAAGGCCTTCGATTCATCAGGAGGGGTAGGACAGGACGGCTGAGGGGGCAGAACTTAGCTTTTCTTATTGATGTGCTCATTACTGTCAGTCCCGCCAAACCATGGCTGGTTCCAGCTGAACAAGCTCACTCCGGCATCTCCAAATTGGCATGTATGAAACAAGAAAATAGATTTAATCCATTACCTTGCCTCTGCAGTGTGCATTTTGCATGTCATTACCCGGCTCCTATGTAGCCGACATCCGGAGCCATTACAACCGCGAGTGAGAGGATAACTACGCTCTCAAACTCTATCTTTTCTATAAAGTAATTTGTAGTGACGGTGTCAGGCCTCTGTCAGTGGACTGGAATATTGAAGAGTGTGTGTGTGTGTGTTTGTACCTGTGTGTTCCACCTGAATACAGATGGTCTATTATGGAGAGAGAGAGCGCCGAATAACAGATCTTGCTGTTCCCCACAGCTCAACGGCCAACATTTACCGCTGCACCGACCGAACTGAAGATGACCAGATGAACAAAAGGCCCTTTTTCCACCCCAAGCAGTTTTCTAAAGTACACAGTTTACTGCGAGCTTAGCTGGCTGGAGCTCGATGTGACGAGGACGAGGACAAGGACAAGAATTGATTGATCATTTCATCCAGAGCTCGCTCCCTCCTCGTCGTCTTAAAGCCCCCCTTGCGTAAATGAGTAATTGGTTGGCAAACATCGGCAGTGTCCATTGAGTCTGTTCACCGGGGAGGGTAATTATTCAACGGCATTAACTTAAATACACCGCCCGTTTATCTGCTCCGAAGAAGGGGGGAGCGCTTCAATCACGCCGCAAACAGCTCTTATTAGTGTTGATTCTCATTTGTCGGCCATTTGTTGGAGTAAGAAGCTACATAGGGGGATAATAAATACCCCGTCTATGCCAAACTTGTGTATTAATCCATGTCAAGTTAGGAAATTCCACCCTACAACTTCATTCATGTTCATGAAAATGCCACGGAGCTCTTCGGATGCTCCTGAGAGAACTCATAGTCATATATTTTAGTCACATTTACGATGAAAACAACACAGGCCCAAGATGATGGCAACGTTAAAGCATTAACACACAGGGAGACGTTCATTCAGCAGCATTTATATTTTATATCAACATCAGCAGGGATCATTTATCTTCCTCTTTATCTATTTTATATTAATATGAACTGGGCAAACGTGGCCAACTACCACCCCCCCTCCCCTCCAGCCCAACTAATGTGATTAATTACCAACCATGTTTTGGTGAATGCACCACCAAACACAATTAATGAAAGGAAAGGTTAAGGGCCTCTACGTTGGCTGTGTGGTTGTGTGGGATAAATAATGCAGGTTGGCTTCTGGAGCCCCAAAGGGGACCAAGAGTCATTTTTACCCCCCGGGTATCCAACCGTGTTACTGCTACGCTGTCATGCCTGCAGTCATGGAGATACTGCCATGCATTTTAAAAATACGTTTTAATACAACATTGTATTCCTGCACCTGCACTTAATATCAATATTAATTTGATTGCAGCCACCAGTTAACCCCTTTATTTGATATAAAGCAGCCCTTTATCATAAGCATACCAGGACTTTAAAGGTACTCGATAAATTCCCAACTCATTCCCGTCACTTTCTAAGGTGCTTTACATACATTCAGTCTATTTGAATCCATTCACACACATTCACACGCCGACAGCACGGCGGTTCACTATCTTGCCCGAGGACACTCCGGCACGCGGACCAGAGGAGCTTTTTATTGTCGGTGAATAAATGCTACACCACCTCCAGACCCTCGAGGGGACAAACGCTCCCGTGTCTTGGTTGTCAGCCAGCAGATTATTAAAGTGAAGGATTTAAGCCCCGAAAATTGCAATAACACTGATGCTTTCCTCCTCATGGGTTTTTAAACATTTTGAATATTTCTTTTCACTGTTTAACTGATAGCACTGTTATAACTAAATAGCTGTTTGCTGCTATAATAATCTAAATCCCTTTTATACAACCTTTAAAGAGATTTACCGGATTTACTGATGAACACAGGAAGCAAATGAAGCAGAAACAACAACAGAATCAAATTGCAGAATCCCCATAACTCCGCCCACAGCTGACATCGGGTTTTATATCAACGCTGGTCCCAAACCAAACAGCACAAGGGGGTCTGTCATAGGAGTGCAGCGAGAATGGATGTGTTTGATTTAAGAGGTTTTGAGAGTTTCCTCCAGAATTTAATTGCAACAGGATTTGGTGCCAGAGATGAGCAACTGGGGAGGAGAAAATGCTCTGCTGCTTGCAGATTTTTTTCTCTTGATTCAGCAAGCTAACGGCATCCTGCAACTGGAGGACATGACAGGGTAGATGGAGGATGAAGAGGCTGGATGATAGAGAAAAAGAGCCCATGTAATGATTTACGGCACAGCGCATGTCAACAGAAACACTTTAAAATCCAATCTCGCTTCGAATGTGAGCTCGTTGAAAGGGTGTCAGAATGGGTGTAGTTTGGTGAAAATGAACAATATATTGAATGAGGATTATAATGTACTGGACTGGTTAGGAACTTTCTTTATGAAGCACTTTTCACAAAACAGAAAGTGCTTCATGTTAAAAGTAAACGGCTCACCTACGTACAATAGTATGTAATGGATGGAAAGTTGATTCTAAAAGAATTGGGTAGACAGTGTATTGATGCTAAAATTAGGAGTAATGTGTGTGAGGACCATTTGGTGATTGTTAAGGCTGTTTGCCCTGAAAAAAATCCATTACAATAGTCTAACATTGGGGTTACGAAGGCATGGAGGACTTTTTCTTGAGGTCAAAGAACAGAATGTGTGGGACCTGATCATTAAAAACGTACAGAAATGGAATAAAAAATGAACTTCCTGGTATCACATTGTTAGATGAGGAACCCAAGGCGTGTTCTGACAATGAGAGATGGAGTCGTGATAAACACCCCGGGTTTTGTGCATCATCTGCATAAGAATGGAAAGCCACATTGTGACAGCTGCCAATGTGACTGAAGGCTCGTATGTATAAATCGAAAACAATATTGACCCCAGGATGGACCCCTGGGATACTCCACGAGTCACTGAGCTGACAAAAGAGGGCCGATTACCAATCACGACTGGAAACTTCGAATTTCAAGTGATGCCCACGTGACACCTCGGGGTCACTTACGTACTGTTGCTATAACAATGAGCGGCGTTGGCTCGAGATGTCACCTGAGGGAGATACGAAGAATTCACGGGACTTCGTTAGCATCGAGAGTCGGGCGGAGTCTTGTCTCCCGCTTGTTCGGGAGTCATCAATCCACGAGAGCTGTATCTTGGGCCCCGTGGTTAATCTCTCCACTCTCCCGCTCTGTCAGGATAAGTAACAATACTAAGTCTTCATTTGCCTCCTCTTGCCTGCTCGGCTCTCCCTCATAAATAAACTAATTAACTCGGGCAGCGTCGGGTTGTGTGAAGGGGACCCAACGCTGCCCCGGCACACATACAAATAGTCCCGGGGAGGTGCACACCTTTCGACGCACACATGTACTCGGAAATATATATTTATATATATATATATATATATATATATCCCGAACACATACGTATTCTGGCCAGCTCACTCCTCCTTTCCTTCCATACTGTCAGGTTGTGTATGATGAATACAAATCAGCCCTCTTGCTGTCTGTCTGGGTTTAGGAGGGGATTGCAGCTTGGTAAATAACCAGAAACAATGTGCAGACAAATGGAAGCAGAGATATCACAAAGGACCAACAGATATGGGGATGAACAGTTTGGGCAAGCGCCCTCATGACAGCATTAGTCATCAGAGGGAGGGAAGATTGTGCTGGAAAATACTACTTCAACCAGGGAGACATGCTTTGTTTCCAGGGAGGAGGATTCTTATCAAACATTTGTGGCACTTTATTTGCATGAATTCCCAAACTGACAATGAGGCAGCGTCTTGACAGATCGGGGGTTATTAGATGGGTAGGAAAACTCGATTAAGACTGAAATATCTTTTGGATTTGATAATTAGCTGTTGGATGGATTGTCGTGAAATTGTGTGGACATTTATGATCCCCAGAGAATGATTTGCTAACTACTACATGGATTGGTGCAGCATTCATTGTTCCCAGAGGTTGCATCCTGATGATTTTTCCTCTACTGTCACCATGAAGCCTTTTTTTGGGTTCAGAATGAAATATCTGAACTGTTGAACATGAAATTAATCTCCTTCTAGGTGAATTATAATAACCGTTGGTGATTACCGGACTTTTCAGCTCAGACCATCATCAGGTAACTAATTTAATTTCTCCCAGCACTTTGCTAATACGATTAAAAGACCCGCAAAACAAATTCCCATCAGCCTCGGCTGAGCTTTTTGTTTAGTGCTAATTAGCTAATTAGCAAAATGCTAGTGTGTTGGGGGATGCAAGTGAATGCAGAATCATGTGTAGTGTTGGTGAACGCAGCCCGAGACCTGGTTCCTTCCCCCAACCAATTCCCGAATAAGAGCCAGATTATATTTAATATTATATATTAAGTTAGTAATTTGTTTATTTCAGTGAAGTGGAGGCGAGGAATCAGTGAGGTGAGGTCCTTAGAA
Organism: Chelidonichthys spinosus; assembly: GCA_029853015.1. NCBI lineage: Eukaryota > Metazoa > Chordata > Actinopteri > Perciformes > Triglidae > Chelidonichthys > Chelidonichthys spinosus. The sequence goes on along the minus strand of CM056838.1, from coordinate 3,876,570 downwards.
CTTATGCATGTGAGCTGAGTCCGCTACAGCACCCCTGGGTGCTCCTCTGTGTAGTCTGCTTCCCCCATTTTGCTACTTAATGTTGGACTGATAATTTAAGATGATTAAGGGTTGTCTTATGGTTTGTATTAAGGTCCTTTTTTTTAAGCTAATATGTAATAAAGACATTTATTGGATTCAGTAATTTCCCTCCCAGCTGTTACCTATTTTGATTATGTCAATAAAACCTTTGGTTCATTCTGAAAAAGCATCTCTCTTGTGGCAGTAATGAGTCTGCCTTATCAATTTATAAAGGAATATTTGTCCTCCATTCTCCCCTCATTACTAACGACACACTAGCATGCTTAAGATGTTCTTAGTTGGATATAATATGTCAAAGATATCCTCCACTCACACTTCTTATATTTGGGTCTCCTGCCCTAGACTTGTATCTGGTTAAAGATTGTCACTAGAGACATGATTCCACATCCATCCACTGAAGGAGGAGATGTCTGTGCACTTCACTTAAAATGTGAGATTCAAGCGTACACCGGGCAAACTACATTTACAGACTTGTCAGTACAGAGAGTTACAACAGTGAAAGTTTGGACAGGAAACATGGCAGTGTGCAGTTTTTGGACGTAAACCAAACCCTGTAGCTTCCTTCCACTATCTCCCCAAAAATAATATATTATTGTAAATTTGTAGGCAACATGACAAGATGTTCTATCCAAAGTATCCGTGCTTCCAGTTTTTTTTTACTTTTTATGCGGGAAAACAATGTTGAACAAAATATTACGCATATTAATCTTTAAAGCTTCTTTGGAGGGAAACTTTAAAGTCCCATTTGTTCGAAGTTATTAATCCTTTAACTCACTTTATAACACTTTTTAAATTTTGATATCCTCAGCTTGTCAGCTTCATAGTGAGCTACAGTCTACCTGACAATTATTTGGGCTTTATTAGCTCATGTCAGCATGATGCAGCAGTAAAAAGTAACTGAGTCGTCTATATGGGGAGCGGGTAATGACTGCAATGCTGTATATTCCCTCATAATACTGTTTTCACCTCCTCAGCAAAGTGCTTCCACCACATCGACCAAATGCTCCAAAATAACCTCTCCTCCTCCTCCTCCTCCTCTTCCTCTGGGAAACAGATATTATACAAAAATCTATTGCAAAAAGCGCTGTCAGAAATCTTATACGTTATTTTTTGGGAGGGAGGGGGGGCTTCAGAGAGAGTAAGCGTGTGGGGAAAAAGATAATCCATTTTAATAGATCTGTCTCTGTGTTATGGGCAACTTTTCTCTTTTGTGCATCTCTTGAGTTTCATATGAGATACATGCAGTAAGAGTGTGTGTGTCAGCACAATACTGTAAATAATAAAAGGGCCACAGTAGTGATAGGAGACTGTAAGTCTTGAAATAGCTTTGAGGTGAGCGAATATTTATTCACTTTAATGATCAAGGCCTTTATTGACTTTTTGGAAAAATCCAATATTCAGCCTGCAAGCTATAGTGAGAATCTCTCTCATCGCTCTGCAGCTTCAAGATGGTCTCTGGGACTACAATTCTGTGTGCATTGGTGTACACATCATTTGCCTTTTAAAGTGAATAATTACAGTATTCATGCAGCATGTTGGAATACGCACACTAACGTATGGCTGTTTACATCAGCACTTATACGACAAAAAAGGGAACCCTCCTGTCGCCTTTGTCTCCGGTCACACCTGGCTTTCTTCCTCTTGTTCCCAATGTCATATAGCTGTTGGCCCTCATCGCACCGCAGTCGCCAAGGATGAGACAAAACATGATTTTTGTCTGGCAGCCAGTTTCTGGCACCGCATTGATACACGGTAATCCAGCTGTCAGTGGGGAGCTGCAGAGGGAAGAGCTACAGTAGGGAAGGGAAACACAAAGAGAGAAACAAAGAGGGAGGTTGGAGGAAGTCAAGGAAATGAGTGGAAAGCACAAATAACACAAGCACAATATGCTGTAGAGGGTTTTTTGTTTTTGCAGTTTTGAGAGATTACAGCGGACGTGTGGAGATCTGGCTGTGCAGAAATGAAAAATCGTATTTTTCACACATATTTAAATAAATGTATTTCTAACTTAAATTCATTGCATTTTGTAGTCTTTTCTGTATTTACATACTGCACTCTTATTTTCATCTTATCAGTCGTCTGTGAATCACTTCAAACTACCCTGTATAACAGGTTTGGTTGAATGACTGATTGAATAATTTTGTAATGTGTGGTGCTGATGTTGACGTATAGCTATAATCAATGCTTTGATATTAATGGATGGCGTGATTCTCTGAAGCTAAAGAAGTGGATATTTCCCACAGGAGCTGGTGGAGACCAAAAACAGAGATTAAAGAAGAGTGATTATTGGACTTATATCAAATCAATGCTAATTTTACTCAGGTCCACCACCTTACAGGGACAGTATATTGCATTTCTAGTGATCTATTAGCAGAAAAGGAATATATCCGTATATTTCTAGCTGTCCAAATTCTGTAGGATATAAGCAGTTACTGCAAAACTCACAATGAACCGTGCAAAGCCGGACGTGTGGAAGTCTCATTGGAAGAGCCCACATCCATGCTGGTAATTGTCTCTCTCATAGACATCACAAGAACATGATCCTGGAACCCAAGACTTGATTATCAGCAGATCAGGCAAAGACGAAATTCATGGGCCGTCCCCCTGACCATCAGGAGCGCTGAGCAGGTCGCCACGTAATGCATTTGTGAGCAGATAAATCTGAGACATTTCATTAATGTCAGCTGGAATATGTTCAGCTCCTGTGTTCACCAACCCCGGCTATAATACCAATCACACAGCGGTGCATAAATGCATTAAATTATCCCGCTATGATAGCGGGAGAAGCTATCGGCAGACAAGCTGTCTGTCCTGATAAAATATCGCTGGTCCCCAGTATTGATGCTGTATTGATTTAGCAGTTAGATGTCCAGGCTGATTTGATGGCGAATGTCCAGTGAAAGCTTTTTTTTTTCCATCGAGAAAATTATATTTCCTTTGAATCGTTTCGTGGTAAACTCACTTCTAGACCACAAAAAGCTATCAAGCCTTTTCCAGATACGTGTGGAAATAGTCAAAGAGCAGGTTTAATTGTATGCAGTGTGGTTAACGGGCCCGTATAATACACCTCATGTAAATTAACGATCCCTAGAGGAGCTTTCTCATCAGGTTTCTGCACTCAAAGTTGGACATTGCTTTATGTGTTTCTCTATCCTGCTGCAACCAATTCTTATATTGGCATCTGGGGCATATATTAAGGCCTATATCTCATTGTTGAAGCCTGCACAGTTTGTCCTTTTGATATTTAATTCTTACTTCAATTCTCAATTTATGTCTGAATTGTTGTATATCTCTGATTCCGTATTCAACTCATCTAGTTTTCTCTTTTCAGACAATATATTGCATATGGTGCTGTACTGGGGAGCCTAAAAATGTTGATTTTTCATTATGTCAAGCAGCCCAATCTTTCATGTAGTCCAATGGGTTTTCAACCCACTTTAAACTTAAAAACAACCATATTTGGACATTTGTGGCTGTCAATTGGTTGTATTTTTATCAATTATGTGATTACTTAGAGGTTTCACAAATTGTGTGTTCAGGCAATTTGACGCATTGGGTATTTAAATGGATTCAGATATGCAGCTACAGGCTCAGTGATGTGGGTCAGGGGTTGGTGTTTATTATAGATACCTATAGAAAGGTATCCACAATGGAGGCCAGCTCAAATGGAGGTACTCTTCAGCCACCTTGCTGCCCAGTTCCAGTGTAAAACAATTCAGTTTTTATATCAGACTACATATTCTGATATATTAAGAACAAGATAATGACAACATGTTTCTGTAATTAAATGAGGTTCTCGTGTTTTACGAAAGGAAAGGAAAATTCAAACTTTAAAGTTAAGTCCTGATGTTTTACTCGGTCTGCATGACATGGCTGTAAGTTTTCTGTTTACTCTGTTTATCTTGTTGTAGTAGTGGAGCACTCGTGGCATACACAAATACACTTAGCAGTGCTTAACTCCCCACGGATACATATTGAGCAGCACCAAAACAAGGTGGCTCTTGGTGAAAATCCCCAGGCAGTACCAAACAAACAAGGGCAGCAGCGTATGCAGCATGTGGAAAAACCAGGCTGCCGGTCTGTATATGCCAGTTAAATCAATATGGGTCAGGTCAAAGCAATGATGACAACTAATATTTGAGCTATGTCTGTATTATAGACGGCATAACTCTGTGTCCAGGAAAACAGTGTGGCAGCATGCAGCACAGCAGCGTGGTGGAGCCCTGAGGAGGGCACTGTGGAGACGTGGACCGAAAAAACCCACAAGTCTGGATTTACAGGATGCAGTTCAGCAGCACAGTTGATGAGACTGAGGCTCGGCTCTAATGGGGGCCGTGGGATTGACTTATTATGCATCCTGATAACTTCCTTTTGCTCAAGGGAAAGTAAAATGAACATTGTACACGGGCAATAAATACACACAAAGGATGGGTATTATGTTTTTAAAGACGGTATTTGGGGAAATTATATGGATTTCTATATATACTTGAATATGAGGGTACAAGGCATCGAGCTACTTCAACGTTTCTCTTCTTTTTCAATGGAGGGGTGTATTAGACAGCAATGTTTAACGCCATGCAAACGTTTGTGTGTCTGTGTGTGTGTGTGTGTGTGAGGTGAGACAGATGCTAGATGAATGTTCAACTAATCAATAGATGGAGTGCAGAGCAGATGAATAGAGCAGATACTCATTTCTGAAGTAAATAGCCCCCACGCTTATTGTGACCAATTGAGTGTGTGATTGATTATTAAGTATACTCCGAGGACATGCTCGGCAACGAAATAGAGCCGCATCGAGACTATATTGTTCGGAAAAGTGAAGCCAATGCAGAAATGCCTGAACCTTGCATTCTCTCTACTGACCATCAGGGGGCAAAGAAGTCTATTTTGTGAATTATGTTCTCATTTAGAGTCAAATAGATGATAAATCAGGGTATGATTTAGGGCGTTCCTACCTTGTGATTGACAGGGCGTTACCACGGCAACACTAGCAATATATATATATATATATATATATATATATGCATATGGTGTATCATTTGACCCCCATATTCAAATCTAAATGAGATAAATGTCTTATTTCTTTCAGCTGCTCCTAAAACGAACAAATGATTAAACAGTAAAGAAAATTAATTTCTTCAATTGATTGAATTCCTTTTTTTTTTATCTCACATAATCACACAGGCACTGATGCGAGTTGAAACCAAAGTATTTGTCACAAGTAAACAACAGGAGACACACATTGCTTCCTTGTCTTTCAGTTGTTCTTGTAACTTACAGCCACCAGGCATCCTAGTGCGACTGTCATTTTGCATATAGAGTGTGCTCTAGTACATCGTGTGCTGCCAGCAGAGACTTGCTGAGGCCTGGATGTAAAAACAGTAAGACAGAAAAACCCACGGATCACAGCACAGTCATACTTATAAAGCACAATATATTCCTTGGTATTGAAATGCAATGAAAGTCAAGTCTGGGGCTATTTGAGAAAGTATGTAACAGGAGCTTATGAGCATTTTGACAAATGATGCTGAGCTTGAGAAATATTGATTACCAGTGAGGGAGCATGAGATGGAAAAGTGTAATATGATTGCAGTGTGTACAGGGATTGTCAGAATAGTGAGACAAAACAATAAAACAGCATCCACTCGCAGTCATCCGGCCTTGATTCTTACGCCATTTAGTGTAGAGAGCGATGCCTCTTTAAGTGCAGAGAACAAAAGGTGGCTTCTTTATAGATGAGACTTCAGCAGACAGCAAATCATTCTGCACAGCATTGTGTAACTTTATCAGCAGAGATTCTTTTGATGGGCTGGATTTTATAGGTTTTCTTGTCGAAAGAGGTGTTCAGCTTGACCACGGGGGCATCAAAAGGGTCGGTGTCAGTGTATACCTCCCTCTCCTGTTCTCTCCAAAGACAGGGGAGGGAGACTTTTTTTTTGGAAAGTCTTGGTGGAACCTGAGGACATGAAAGAAACTCATTAAAGAAAAAGATTTTTCACTGGATGTATGGCATACCAGGAGTCTCTTTCAGGTTGAGTATCTAATTAGATTTCTTTTCTAGGGAAGTGCCGTACTGCAGGAATCACTGCAACAAAGACAGAAATACGTAAGATTAAAAAAAGGTCCAAGAAATGGAGAGTTTTTGTACAAGAAGTAAAGAGGCAGTCCTGGCTGGTATTCTGGCCTCACATTAGAACAAAACGAACAGTTCCCCCCCTTTTTTTGGGCATTTGATCGGCAAAATCCTCAAAAGGAATCTGTCATTTTTCATCCAGATGCGAATGCTGCAAGATAACTCGAATATTCTTTCAGTAGCACAGCTTACAGCAACGCGGTGAAATAAAATATAATAAAAAACAGAGATGTGAGAAGAGATTATGTTCACACAGGTAGGCACGGTACACAGACAGATCTGTGATCACGGCGTGAAGCAGGTATTTTAAGGCAACATCTTTGTTTTGTTTGGTAGAAGTTAACGCGTAAAGAAGCCGGGGACGTTGCCTGGGGATTTGGGATACGACTCATTCTAAGGTTCGCCTCTCTTTCTGGTCTGCTGACTCATGCCTACATGTTGGGTACTCTATCTGACTGCATGGCTGTAAAACACAAATTCATGCTTTTAATCAGTGAACCTCACAGTAAAGTAGTTCAACACATGAATAAGGGGTCAAAAAATGGACAAAAAGTCATTCCTATAGGGGACTCGAGAGGTTATTCTTTAAACACTGCGGAAAGGTCACGTATCCAACCTGCACACGTGGGCGTGACATTTTGAAGAACATCAAGCAAGCAGTGTGTGGGGAGTTGATATAGATTAAGTTCATCCTTGCCTGCTTATAAAATAAAATAAAGAAAAACACCTTGTCTCACCTCCCCCGGCTGCTATTTTTACTCACCAGAAGAAAATACACTGTATATGGATCCTTGTACCGCTGTTGAGGCATTTAAGCAAAGGAAGGAAACATTGTTCTTCAGAGAAATAAAACAAAACAAAAAATGTACCCAGCAGAAGAAGTTGAGCATTTCAGGAAAATGATGTCTGAGTTGCAGTTGGGTACGTTTTCATCACAGCTGGGGGGAGAATTGTCGGCGCCAGCGGCTCTTTTAATTTAAATCTAGAAAACCATCAAGGGATCTAAACAGATGTCAAAAATTTTGACAGGAATCTCAGAGCCATCGTCTGCAAAACAATCAAAAAGTACATTTTTTGGCATATTCCCGGAGCATTTGCAGTTTTTATCTTTTTTGCACTCGGCCAACCACGTATGTCAGATATTGTCATCAAGTCCGATGATTAAGTTTTTCCCGTCGTGAGATCACACACTCGCTGCCTCCAGAAATCCCCTTTCATGCATATTTATATACATGTTCTGATTGTGCTAGCGTTCGATTTACATATGCCTCGCACATTGTCACTCCATGTCTCCTTGTTCATCAGCAGCAAATCTCCATGATTACACATTTATTTCTGCATCTGCCCATCCTGCACTCAGAAGGTGAATACAGTGCAGTTCTCCCTCTAACTGCCTACATTCATGTAGCTGCATGCATCGCCCCCTGAAGGCCCATTATAGGGCGCGAACACATCTTTGCACATTTTGTACCCGCCACACTTAATCTCAGACGTCACGTTTCCATTCAGATTGGTAAAAAAAAAAAAAAGGGCCGCTTTTGCCAAGTGTGTGCCAAACTGCTTCTTCCATTTCCCCGTTCTCAGCAGGTGATTTCTGTTTATGCTCTGCTCGTGCGATGGCGCCGGGCCCAAGACCGAGCCGTTATGACATCACGGTCAACTGGTGTGTGGCCATGCAGGGGACAGGAAGTGAGAGACGGGTGACATTTCAAAGACTGTCGAGCATTTAGCTGGTTTGCTGGGTCGTGCTGTATCGTCAGATCTGCTGTTGTTTGGGTTTGAGGTTGATTTTTCTTTTTGCTTCATTCATCCCACTGACAGCAGCTCAGGTTGTTTGTTGTTCTTTTTCACAGCTGCAGTTAAAGTCCATTACTCCCTCCTAATGTTAATCTCGACACTCCCTGCTGCTGTTTAACAGTAAAAGCCTTCCAGCGGTGCAGTATAGAGTTTAGCTCAGCACAGGTAGCCCAGGGGAAATATATCGACTTTGTTTCTTTCTTATCCTTTATTTCTTTCATTGTTATAGTTTAATGTCTCTTATGTCTCACTATTTTCTGCTGCCTTATAATATCATCTACATCTTCTGCACATTTTTTAATGATTTAATGATTTTCCTCAATATGTTCCGTCGGGCTTGTTGTCTGAGTACGTTTTATAACTTGCATTAAGTATATTATTTATATGCAGTTTTCTTTGATGTACGCCACTACTTGCTGCTGCAACGTACCGGGGATTTATGTTGTTTTATTGCATCAGATGGCATCAGAAATAATCAAAGCACGGAGGGTGAACGATATAGGATATGAGACGTTTTTTTCTGAAATTGAAAAGAACATTATAAGACGAATGCCACGCGTTCATTGCTAAGATTAAAGGTTTCGAGAAATAGAACATGAACTTCAATTGTACAGATGGCAGTGCCCACTATTGAGCTGTCAGTTTTATACATTTTCACTGCCTGTGATGATCCAGATAGAAGACATATCGGTGTCTCCTATCTGAATTGATTGACCTGGCTTTGTATCTTAAACCTATGGCACAAATAGATTTGTGTATGCACTATGCAGATTGAATATCTATTTATTTAAGCTTTTTATACACTTACTGTCACACACCACTTTCATAACCAGTAATTGGACAAATTGTTCAAAATGCACTGCTAGAATATATTTTTGTAAAAACATTAAAATGCTGCGACCACTAGTATTTATCAAATCACAATCTATTTTCATTACATTGCAGGAGATTTAGATGACACTTCTGAAAGTTAAAAACTATAACTAAAACGGCAAGAAGTTATCATAGTTTGTGTCCCTTTTCCTTAAAAGTAGCAGTTCTTTATCACAATCTTATTATCATAGTATTATGTCTCCATTTCTTCCTCTATTCAGAGATATTAAAAAAAGTGGTGAAACAGCGCTTCCAGGCGTTGTGGTGAAAAGGAGGTATTACAAGCGGAGAAACCCTAACAGAAGCCACACCTGAAACTGCTAATCCCAAGATGTGGACCTGTGAATGGGGTCGCGACTCCGAGAAGAAACTGTTTAGAAGTTTAGAAAGCACTTGGACTTCATTCCAAACAAACATGTAGAAAGTTAGGTAAGCTAACGTTGGCTGAAATGGCCACAAAACCGGGAGAGCTAGCTAGATGTACAGCAGTAGCGAGCTAACTTGCTTTTTCTTTTTTAGCTAGCACCGAGCGAAAGCTAACTACCATGGCTGCGACAAGTGCAAATGACGTTTTACGTCACGTGACCACTTCGCCTCCACGAATTGGAAGGAGAGAGAGCTTCGAAGGTAAGTCAAATACTGTTAAACATCTGTAACTGTTTTAAAAAGTTTTTGTTGGCATGTTGGAGGTTGTTTTGGTCAAATACCAGCTAATTATGATGTTGTGCTAACTGCTAGCTGCTCTACACAATACACAAACATTGTTTTTATATATTTTGTGATTTTGTGCTTTTGTGAATGTTTGCCTGAGCAGAGGTTGCATGTTTCATTTTCTTAAAACCCATTTCTGTTTGTGCTGCATGATGCGTAATTAGCTTTGCTTGCCTACTGTTGTGTGCACTATTTTTGTGTATGCTATATTGATAAAAGGAGTTTAAGTCATGTATGTGATGCATGCATTGGTACTTCTGCATGGGAACATACACTTCTATTAATTAATAACGACTTTTCAACATTGAATACCAGGGCTGTCCTCTACTACAATTCGATTTTGTAGACTAATTGATTAGTTTCTCCACAAATAATCACAAAGAAGCACTTGTGTTTACCAGAGAAGTTATGGGAATAGCTCATTCAGCATGACAAAGCATTAAAAAAAAAACTCAAATCAATTAAAGAAGTATTAGTCGATTTTATTTAATACCAATCTGTATGCAGATGGGTGTATTAGCTTTGTAGGTCTGTGTTAAGAGTCGATAAAGTAGTGCATATGTGATGATTGTGTTGCACTTCTTTTTAATTTAATTCAAATCCGTTGTCTAAGTGGTTAACTAATTAAATGTTATGTAATTTGTTGCAATGGAGCAGAGCTGCAAACCCTCGCTTTGTTAACTTTGCTGGTAAAATGTACGGTGTGTCCTACTTTATCATTTACCTCATGTTTTTTTCAATGACCTGGCTGTGTCACAATCTTTTCCTGAGCACTGTATAGGTTCCCACGTTAATAGGCACCCCTTAAACCCAGCAGCCGGTCCCACTCTGGCCCACTGTAGAGTAAACGAGGCCAGGATTGCATCCCCCTCTTTAGATTACAGCACTCTGCATTTAAACCTACATTTCCCAGAGCCATTCTCGCGCTTGTTATCTTGTTTAATGACATCATCAGCGCGCAGTCGTGTCCGGTTACTGAATTGTGTGTCTCCGACAGTGTTTGTTACAGTAAAGCGCAGATGACTGTTGATCACATAATGTAAGCTGCTCATGTTCCCTTGACTAAATGTCTGTAGTTAATGGCTCGTGAATATGTGCAGTGTGTGCAGTCATCCGGTGTGGTGGTGCTGTGTCCGTCGTTAACATCTGATCGTTTGAAAATAACAAAAAAAACACCTTATCATTTTGCAACACCTGCCTTTATGACATTAATTGGCATTTCTAATGTTCTGTTAAATTAATGGAGCTGACCTTTGTGACTTATATTTATGAATGGGACATCATTTGTTAGATCATGAAAAGTTCAGCTGAACAAAATTGCCTTTTCATTTTCTTGAGTGTCTTGTTTCACTTTGTACAGGGAAAAAAAAAAATATTTTCTTACATAGCATAATCGAAAGATGGGTGCCCTATGACATTTTCAATGTGTTGGCTGTGCAGACGGTCAGAGGTGTCACAACACGTACTATCTATGGCTGTTTAATTCCTTATGAAACAGCTTTCCCACGAATTGTCTACTTCAAGTGTAACGCAAGCTAATCCTGACACGCTTGTCAAGTCCCCGCATTGTAATTCCGTGTCTTTTGCTCCAAAAGCTGCCGCATTAATTCAGTCTCACCTTATTTTTGGTGAATGGGACTAAAAGTCTCCCGAGTCTCTCCTTCCTTTTGTGCCACTTTCCAATGGGCGATGGCCAAAGTGTTGAATAGAAATGTTATTTCAGTCATTTTTGCCAGGGGTCACATTTAAAAAAGAGGCTTCTGCTTTTGGAGAAATCTTGAAGTACAAGAAGATTACATATTCTCATGTGAGCACTGGCTGTTCTTTTCAACTGGTTTGATAGTTTAGGCAACAGCAGACTCGTTTAACGCGGCACAAAAGGGTCATTCACATATTCATATTACATCAGAGGGTCATAAATGTCATTTGGGCATAGTTAAGCGTTTACTGATTGGTTATTTTCTTGGGGTTATAGTCCAAAAATTAAGTTAATACATTTCCAGATGGACTTGGAAACATTTTGAAGTCTGGATTTCATTTGAGATGGAGATTAGCTGACAACTAACAAGCCTTAAATGTTGCTTCTATTACACATTTTTCTTTACGATAAGTATAAATGCTGACATATGACTATAGCCAGTCCCAAATTTTAAATGAAGGCATTTTTCAAATGCTGAGTTAACAGGCTCCAAGTCTTTCTGCGTCTCAATCCTGCATAGATATTGTTATTTCTCTCTTTATGTATTTGATGTGCATACAGCGAGGAAAGGAATAGCTATAGCAGATGATCAGTTTTTTCTTTTTCCAACAGAGCAACACTCTGAGTGATCATGCCAGGCCCAGTCCCAATCTGGTTAGGTGTACTCAAGGCTGAGCACTAAAGATGAGGCAGGCTGTAATTTTTGGTCAGGCTAATGGGCTATTTCTCACCTCTGCAGAGCATAACTCTGCCATCTGCTGCAGGGAGTCTCTCTCAGTGCCTCGGCCCTCTCTCTGGAACAGGGAATGGACAAATGACAACCTGAGAGCCGCACTCAGCAGCTGAGTACATGACTGGGCGCACATGGACTCTTTGCTATTCTCCTTTGCCTCATCCTGTCCCCCCCTCCTCCTCCACCTACCACCTTTTGTCAGTTTTAGTTGGATAGCCCAATGTCCCAAATTACACATTTATCTTCGAGGGGGCTTTACAATCTGCACAGCATGTAACACCCTCTTTCCTGAGACCCATTATTCGGAAAGGGAAAAAAATCCACCCTAAAAAAACCATGAAAGGAAGAGGAGGGATCACGCTTCTAGGATGGACAGACATGCGAGTTAATTCTAACTTTTCTTAGTTGTCGGAAATGTAAAATCTCATGAAGGGGGAGACGTATCATCTCGTTATCAAGGAGGTCTCAAATGTCCTTCATTGACACAAACTTGCATGCATGGACAAGCACGCTGATGCTTCCTGCAAACTTACAAGCTTGAGCTTGTTAGAAATTAAATTATTAACGTTTTCAGACACAATCCTCTGTTTATTCCTCTTTAAATACATCAGTAATCACTTATGATCAGGTACAGTGATTACATTACAGGTCCCAATAACCCAGAGGAAATTAAATAATGGATAACATTTGTTTGGCGCAATAAAAGACATTTTGCAAATTATTCCAACTTTATGGGCGACCCTGTATACAGAACAATTTGCAGTACATTTTTAATTGGACTGTAAGTGGGTGTTAATGGGTTCTTTTTTTTCTTTACTGAGTCATGTTTGAGCACTTGGCAAACACAAATTGCTCCTCTCTTCTCCATCCAGTATTTTTTCTTCCAACTCGCAGGCATCTCCGGCCCCGTGCTAAAAGAAGCCGAAGCAGATCAGGCATCCGCTTTGTACCTCGGCCCACTCTGTTAAGTCTTCTCGCCGTGAACACAGATAAGCAAAACCTGCGAGAGATGCTATCGGACCGCTGGGTTAAAGAAACTGACAACTCCATCACCCCTATTCAGATCAGAAGGGAACTGGAGAGCAATGCATACAGAGCAGTGTGAGACGAATCCTTATGATTCTCCGTATGGCCATTATGCTTCTCGGTGTGACGCTTTACACGAGATGTAACTGCAGAGGAGGGCACAGACTGCATGCAGGCTTTGAATAAATGAGAGGAGGGGGAGGCATTCGTAGCTAACAGTCTGACATGATGCCCTAATGTGCTGCAATCCGTCTTGGTTTCTGTATACATGTTAGTCACACATTTACAAGTAACAACAGGGCACTGTGGAATGATTACGGATCATCTGAGGCATCAGGTTAAGGAAAACAAAAAGTCTCGAGGCGACGTTTGCCATTCATGCTCGGCTTAAAGCATTAAGAAACAGCTTTTAGTACCTCTCTGACCTAGTGGCAAGGTGACATGTAAAAAGGTTACGCAGGCCAGTCCAGGAGAAGGAAATTACAACAATTTAGCAGAGTGACAAGCCAGGCCTGCAGGCACTGCCATATCACTCATGGTCCCCTTTTTTGTATGACAGCCAGATCACACTGCCCACCCACGCCGCCTTCACATTAAATACAGACAGCATATTGGGTCCGTGTGTGCATCTCTGTTAGACCCATATGTGTGTGTGTGTGTAAAGGCACAGTGCTGCTAAAACCATCCACTACAGAACGAGGAGTCATGTTTCCTCTGATGAACACGGTCAGACGATTAGGCAGTTGTTTTTTTTGTAATATGGTGGCGTTCTGCTTTCCAGCCTCGCGAGCGGAGGCTGAACACGGAGGCATCTGTATCCACGTCGTCTGAGCGGTCTCAACATGTACTTGGTATTCCTGATAGGACGGAGCTGGCTAGCTGCAGCTTTTCCTGGCAGTCTGGCAGATCTGTTGGTGGTACATTAGAATAGCGGTACAACAAAATCAGCAGCGGCTATGCATAGGCTCTGAGTCAACCGAATGGGCTTGTGTGTTCACGACAGGAGGAGAATAATTGGTCCAATTTATGCCGTGTGGATTTATGGCAAGCTGTCGCACATTTGGTGAGGGGCCTTGGTGTTTCTTATTTGTCCTCCTTTTTCGATTTGTCATTGATGTGTCAGGGTTGAAATAAATGCCAGCGCAATAAAACACGTGTGATGCTTTGAATTGTTGGTAATGTCGCCTGAAAGAAAAATAGAAAGAAAGAAAATAATCTGCATTTGTGTGCAAACAAACAAATTAAAGCAATTACAATATTTTTTAATCCCGCCGTTAGAGCCAGTAAAACAGCCCAAATGAAAAAAGATGGAAATCGGTTCATGGCGACTGCAACAGAAATCTGTAAAATATCATCAGCACCACGGGTGCATGTACTAATACATTAAATCGTTTTACTGTGTCCCCGGGCCAAGTTCCTGTCTCTAGGAAAATGGTTGTTTCTGAGGTCTCTCTGTCCCTGCAGGATTCTAGGAGTGTTAGCCTGAGAGATCAAGAAAATGGATTGAAACTCATCCATACATACTCATTACTTTTAGGCATGGAGCGTAATATATTCTTCTGCAGACTTGTTATGTTGATCTGTATCCACTATGTCAGTCCAGTTCTTTGCTGCTGATTGAAGTGTACTGAATTGAAGAATATTTATGTTGCTGGGCATTAATGCACATGTTTTAGGGGTAAAGGGGAAAGACACTTTCTGAATTTTTGACATTCTTTTGCTCCCAAACCTTCCTTTTAATATAATATAATAAATAAATACTTAAGGATGCAATGTGTGGCTGACCACCTGCTTCAAGGAAATAGGGACTACTACATCTTTATAATCTGATTTTTAGTCATCACTTATTTAAAAACTACCACAAACAGCAGGCTCAGGGCAAAATTATGCAAAAATCCACCAGATTGACTGACTCAGGGCCAGTCAAAATAACACTACTGTCTTATGTTCTTCATGTGTGGCATTGGAATGTAGTTTATATTGGCCATCTGTGTGTTTGTGACACTAATCGGGGAGCCATGCTGTCCACAAACGCTTTGATAGTTTGTTTATTGGACGGAATCCAAAGTGGCAAAATGACCCACGCCATCATCTCGTCCTCCTCAATCAGGCAACAAAAAGTGATGGGGGGCAACTGTTAGTTATATTTGCTCCTTTTTTTTTCTCCGTGCTGTTTGGATTTCCCAGCCCTTAGAAAGACAAGAGCATAAACACACACAGAATATGTCATCTGGTAAAAACATATTGTGCATTTTGGAATTGTTTGCATAAATATTGTTTGATACGTTTAGACTTTTAGACTTTACAACGTCCTAGTTAGTTTTTGGAAATGGATTTTTGGATCAATCCAACGCAGCCACCTCTTAGTATAGCCTAATATTCACTACAGAGTCTATTGATAGCTGGAACAGCAATATCTGTGCTCTGCTGCAGAATAAAAACAGGGGCAACACTGATGAGTGTAGAATGAATAGACAAAAATATAGATTTTTGAGAATTTGAATGTCAAGGTTATGAATGGAGCTTCAACACTTTTCTGTAAACCCATCAGGCCTAACAACACTGAAGACGTGGAGACCTTCCTCAGCCGAAATGAATCACGATGCCATTCCTTAACCGTGCCTTGCAAAGCCCAATAAATACAGATAATAGCTTCTTCTATTTGTCCGGACATTGAAGTCACATACAAAGAGCTGAATCTCTTGTCGATCGGCACAGAAAAATGGCTTCAAGTAGACCCTGCGATCCGATCGACAGATTCTCCTTTTGGTCATCGCCCCCCAATCCCAATTGGAGAACCCTTATTGGAAGTGGTATTACAAGACAAGATGGGCTGGAGCTTGCTTTTTTTTTTTTTTGCAGTAGATGTCTCTCATACATATAAATTAGCATCTTTGGCATAACATTCAAATTATTACTACTTCACACTTTATCTCCTAACTTTTTAAAGCGTTTTAAACTAAAGTATCTTACATGTCTCTCTGAATTAACTCCTGTAAATATGCCGGTTCTCCTGAATTAACTTTTTAAATTTTTTCCCCCGTGGCTAAATTACCAGACTCCAGTTGCTGTACTGCTGCTTGCAACTGTAATTTTTTTATTGCTTCTCACGCAGGCATCAGTTTTTGCTGCAATGTCCTTGAGCGAGACGGTTGAATATATCGGCTCTGGAGATGCTCATCATTTCTCTAATGGATCGTCTCATTACAATTATTTGTCTGCCGCAAAAATACATTAAGCTAAGTGTTTATGAATACGATAAAGTAAAACCCCTTTTTTTACTTCAACAATCATTAAGACTAAACTCTCAGGCATTTCAAATTAAAGTGTTTAAAGAAAATACAGCACATTTCATTGCTCGATGACCTGGGCGATGCGTTCAGTTTCACCTGACAAGACACCCGACAAATTCTGTGACGGCTGCAAAAACATGAACCACTGCGGGAGACGGCCGCTGAACTATTGATGGTTGCTGAAGTGGAAATGTGGAACTTTCTGCCTCTGTTCTCTGCAACCTGATCGGGATAAATTGTGGGCTTCATACTGAGAGTCTCGCCCTCGCCCACGTCACCGGGGGCTCGCTGCTGCTGCTGCTGCTGCTTCCTTTACAGATGCTCCCTGCATCAATTGCTCCGATATCCCCGGCGCTCTGTTGAAACCAAGTGTTTTTTTTTTTTCCCATGGAAGATTAATAAGAGGCACAGCGGAGGGTTGCTGGAAATGGCAGATGAAAAGAAACATGGTTCAGAGAGAAGGTCGTCTGTAGACCCTGCACACCTTTTTTTTTTTTTTAAAGAGCATGTGATCGCAGCATGACATGCAGCAAACGGCAGAGTCTTCATAGACACACAAATGTTGTTTTTTCCGTGAGTTTTTTCTTGTTCTGCACACCGACTTCCCTCCATCCCGCCCCAACACACCTCCCAATCCCTTTGTCTCAGTGACCTTTACTTTCGCTGGGTGCACACTGGTTATTTCCGTAATAACTAGACATCATTCAAAGCTACGTTCTCCACAAACAACACCTCCAACAGTCAAGGCTGCTTTCAAATTATTGGTGCGGATTCAGCGATCTGTTTTTTTTCCCCCCTAAAGTTCAAGATTGCCGAGCTTTAAAGGCCGTGAAGTTGTTAGGGGAGTAGCAGATGGATAAGGATTGTATATTGAGTGTCTCCAGGAAATTAAAACTGTCTTTATTACCTTTAATTTTCATCCTCTACCACACACACACAGTAAACATTCCACTCCTAACACTACAATACAACCAAGCGTGGAAGCTCCCAAAGCTCAGACATGTAGAGAGAGAGAGAGAGAGGAAATGTCAGGATTATATAAAACCGTGAGCCGTAATGAGAGGATAATGGCTTCTCCCATGCTGACGAGTTGACAGAAGGATGAACAGGCTTCTGGGATGTTGCTGTCAATAACCTGCTGAAGCAGATAAAATGACATTATAGTCAATTAGCTCTCGAGTCTGCATGGATGCTTCCTGTAGCACCGCATTCGCTAACGCAACACTTGAACCCCCCACAGATCATTATGACACTTGCTGTTTTGCCGTCATGCAGCCAAACATGTTTTACATTTTGTAATTGCAGTAGCGTATAATATAATAACATCATTTTAAAATATTTGGGCAAAAAACAAGTTTAGAAATGATGTTTGGATGATGGATAATTGAAATTAATTGCTGGCTTTGCAATTGTCCTAGATATAGAGCTTTTTTTTTGTCATTCAAAAAACCTAATGAGCATCGGACTGAAAATAACAAAATGTTGACAGTGTAGGGTGAAATATTTGATTATAACACTCCAGTGATTGCATAATATCTTGCCTTTCACGAAAGCTTGTAGGGACACATTTTTGTTTTCTTGACTGAAAATTACAAATGCCTCCTGTTTGCTGTTACTGAGCTCCAACAGAAATGAATCCGTATAGATGCATGAAAATAAAAAAAAAACAGGGCAAAAAATATGTCACATAATTATTTATTTTTTTTGACCCGTGAGTGTCGAGTCTGTTTCATCTTCGTAAACTCACCTCCACTTCCTCTCCACTCCCCTTTCCCTTTCAGCGTGCCTCCATGCGTTCAAATCACCATCTGGGAAAGCCTGATAAGCTCAGAGGCAGACACCAGCATTTGAGCGTTGAGTTGAAGGGCTGCCTCGAGAAAGCCAGCAGGTTAACCCGACCAATGCACTGCCTTTCCCAGTTTGTGGGTTAGATAGTGGCACACGGTTCATTCTCTGTTTGCTTGTCTATTAGTCTCTTTTTCAATTTTACGTTTGTCCTCCTTTTTTTACTCCATCATTTCCACTAAAAGAAACTGTGGCTGCACTCGCTTTAAAGGAAAGTGAAGAGATTTAGCTTGGCCGTGACTTAGTATGTGATATCCTGCAGGTGTGAAATCAAAATCAAGGAGGTTATTGCCAAGTATGTTTTCACATACAAGGACTTGCCTTGGTGTTCAGTGCGCACACTTATTACAAAGAATATAAATAATAAATAGGAATATAAATAAAAATACACTATATGCAGGCATATATTCACCATATTGCAATATGTTTTACAGTTATTTCAAGAATGTCGTTAAATATTTGTGCAAAAAATGTGACAGTATTATCGTTTAAGGAATTTTCTTTACTGAATAAGTAAAGTACTGCAGTCAAGAACATAAACATATATAAACATAAATAAAATAAATGAAAAAATACACTATATATATACATATTCAGCCATGTATACATTGTATTACAATAACAGTTTTACAGTTATTTCCAGAATCTTGTGCAAAATATTTGTGCAAAAAAAACCCATCACTGTATCATCGTTTTATCGAGATGATTTAGTTCACGTCCTCCCAACATAAGGAATTTCTTTTTACTGAAGGCCAGAATGAAATAAAAGCTCATATTAATTCATTTGATCCGTCATACTGAGACCATAATTAAAACCAGAGCTCCGTTGTTACAAGCTGGAGAACGTGTGTGTCTGAGCTTTTCCGTCCCTCTTTGTTGAAATCCTGCTTTGAAAGGATTTCGGTGTAGTTAGCTGAAGGTCTCCTTAAAGCTGTGTTTCTGAAATGCATAAATAAACTCGCAAACTAGAAATGTGCCCTCAGAGGGCGTGTTCATCTCCGCCAGGTGTGTTTGCAAGGACCCCTGCTGTAATACAATTTAAAAAATTACAAACCCCAATTTCCCTCGGTCGACACCACAAGTGTATCACATGCGTTTTTTTTACTCTCATGCAACAAATATGCACTAATTTGAATCTGCAACAACTAAGCCAAACACACAGCAGGACTTCTTCTGGCCACCTCCTGCTAGCAGCTAGTTAGCTGTTAGCTCCTCCTGCCGAGATAACAGATAGAGATACATCAATAAAAGAGTCTTACCTTTTATATATATATTAAAAAACGACTGGTTAATAGTAGTGAGGACTCGGCAGACAATGTTAGGATAAAATATGACGTCAATAAAATGTTTTTCAAAAAACCTGGATCACCACGACCCACGAGAGGTCCTTGAGCAGAAAAAAATATTCCGCTGATGGGTCCAATAGTATGCACGACCGAAAACATAATCTCCTCAGGTTTACGCCTTGACTGAGATAATTATACTTTGCAGGACACCCCAAGTGTTTCACAAGCATTTAATGTGGTTGCAGTTTCCTTCTTAAGGGTCAGGATTATGGTCTCTCCCTCTCGCTCTCTCTCAAAGTTTGGTGGGACTTTTCTCTGCAGTGTCGTCCATCTCCCCAACGAGCAAATGCCTCCATTAAAACCCCATTATCTCAATATACTCTTTCCATTACACTCCACTGCTTTTGTCCTTTCTCCTCTACGTCTCTCTCACATATGCGTACACACTAAGAACACAATCCCGGCTAACTAATGAAATTCTAGTAGTGTCTAAATACAATCTGAAGGCTACCATCTAAATGTGGCAGCTGGGAGGGGGGGGTCAGGGAGGACCCCCC
Source organism: Chelidonichthys spinosus (assembly GCA_029853015.1). Taxonomy (NCBI): domain Eukaryota; kingdom Metazoa; phylum Chordata; class Actinopteri; order Perciformes; family Triglidae; genus Chelidonichthys; species Chelidonichthys spinosus. The sequence continues at coordinate 3,856,536 of CM056838.1, read as the reverse complement.
GAGGCTGAGCATGTCCACGTTTCACCTTAAAGGACTCTGTGCTGTGTTTTTCCTGCTCCTCGCTCCTGTTCTGCTCCTTGACCTCGTGCTGGGCTGCACTTGCACTGTTATTTCATAATGAATACTCCATGGGGCGAAGATTAGTTCGGTTTTAACCTCCCTCCTAACTTTGCTGCATAAAACAAAAAAAAGATTGGAATGAATTATTTAATGAATGAATAAGTGCCAGCTATGAAATTTCAATAAAATAGGCTGTGTAAATTCTAAGGGATGAAATGATCCATTTAGCCCCCTTTAAAAAAACAAGAAGTTGAACTTCAGGTAGCTTATGGTGGCTAATTGTTAAATAAATGTTGTATAGATATTGTTGTAAGCTGAATGCCTTTTTGTGACCCACCTGAGTTAATGAGAACAAAAAGATTGACCTTCTATATTATTATTATTCCTAATGCTTGTCATCGGTGCCACCGGTTCGGATTCAGAGCTTTACCTCGGTGCTCTGCCTTCATGTAGCTCGGCAGTAAAATAATCAGTTGCTCCTTAACTGCGTTTATAAGCAAACATGTTATCACGTTGTCACATTGTATATTACAGATTTTATGTTAGTTGTCGTTAATTATATCCCTCTGGGTTACCGGAGAAAGAGAGGGTAAAGGAGAAATAAAGCATTTTGGCTGATGTTCAACTCGATGCTCCATGTGCGTTTATTATTTTCTTAAAAAACCTGGTTAGGAATGAAGAGCTGGTTACATTAGGAATGGAGTCTAAGTTAGATTTAATGCTGAGGCCATTAAAGGTTGCTTACGGAGGCTACCTGAATTTGTTTTAACCAAACCAAAACCACATTCTCACTTCACTGCTGGCAAACAGGACAAAATTCCGACACAATTGATGAACATTTTGTCTCTAATGCAATCTGGTTAGGAACACAAAGTTCAAACATACTTGTTTAAGGTTTATTCAAAAAGTCATGTAAGCAATTCTGAAAAAAAAAATCAAATGTATCTGGATGTCAACAATATGTTAAGATGAAAGCGGAGGATTACTCAACAATCTTGATAGATCCTCAAATATCAAATGTAATGGCATAATGGTTTTAGGCAGTATTGGACAATTTTGCTTCAATGACTTGGTTACTGAAACGGTTGATAGTGTTGATAGTTGTGCATCGACTAATCAATTGACTTATCATGTCATCATGTTCCTTTCTTTGCCCTCTGGCATTGTGCTAACAACTGCTCAGTAATGGCGTTCTTAATGCTTTTTACATGACGTTGCTGCATTGTCAATATGTTTCTACGTGCAGCGGGAGAGTATTGGCTAAATAACGATATCACCTGATCAACAATCAATGAAAGGAAAGAATGGGACTATTTTGAGGCATCTTGATGTGTTTACTCCACAGATTCCTTTGTGGATCTCTTTGAAACCACTATTGAGTCATTTGAATATCGTTTTTCCCCTATTTATTGATACGCCCATCTATATTGTAGCCTTGCGTTCCTTGCGAGCAGTGAACACACAAACTTAAAATCCCTGTCCTTTACTTCAACCCACAAATGTAAACACAGAAATGCATGAACTGGAGTTAAAAAGAGCAGTGTCTCTGCATGTCTCCTGAACCATAGAAAAACTGATTAAATATGTAGTAAAATCTGCATGTCCTTTATTTCATACGATTCCACCGCAACATGAATCCTGGCATTGCTAGCATACCCTAAATGGACTGTTCCACAAGGCAGGACCAGGCATCCCAGAGGAAATCTAAAGAGATCTAGACAGCCCTTCCTGGACACTCACTTATTCATGTGGGGGATGTGGGAGGAAGGAGGTAAGGATGCACGGCGGCCCAGTAAGCCGAAGGCTATATGGTGTAATGCGATGCAGGATGAGTGTGCTGAAAGGCTTGCAGGACAGAAATCAGATAAGGTCAGGGAAAAAGGGATTTACCATCCATTCCTGGGGATTTGATAAGTAGACCATTGCCAACATGTCCCCCCCGTAACACTGACACCTAAGGGCTCAGTATGAGGATATCAAAGGTCCCATGGGCAGCGGAAATGAGTTGGGTCGACTCTGCAGTGGGCGATAGTACAGCACACTGATGACTTCACTGATGGGTAATTTAGAAGATTTGTTCTGAATTCAAATACAAAAAGTTCTGCAAAAAGATATGCAATTTTAGAAAATGAAATGTCATTTCTCATGTTATTACAGAGGGTCATATGAGGACCAGAGCCGAGATGATGCTGAATATCTTTCACAGTGCACGAAGCAAAACACACACACACAAAAAAAAAAAAAAACTGTGGGATATTGAAAATGAAAATCAGAATACCATGATCAAAGGTCCGATGTCCTCGCATTTTAAAACTGAGCATCATTTGGACTCCTTCCATCAACTTAACAGCAGCTCTGGCAGCTGTTTCTGAAGTCCTGTAACCTCTGATGATAATTATAACCCCCATAGCATAGAGAAGGGATTTATTCAAATTAGTCATGTCATTATCCCAAGATCACGCCACTGAATCTTACTTACTGATGTCTAGTCAGTGACAAAATGTCCTACTCTGCCGCCTGACCGTGTCACTGCAAACCCAGTGGAAAGTTATGCAAGGAGGAGTGAGATGCATGAAAACATATTGGCAGACAACAAATCTACAGTTTTTCTTTTGGTTTTTGCATCTTTCTGGAAAATGGCCAAACAAAGCAAAAGCGTGGAAAGACATTTTCCTCGCTATCCTCCACACGTCGAGACGGTTGGAGGAGTCCTGTATCACATCGAAGCAGTGTTTAATGGCAGACACGTTACAATACTGTAAGAAGTACCGCAATGTCCTTGTGCGTCTGACTGGCACGGAGCGCAGGACTAGATAAGTGGGGTTACAGTGTGAATATAGAATAATGAACTTAGACAAAAGGAAGATGGATCGCATTAATCTGAGCAGCAGAGTCCCCCTCCCCAGCTCTTCTTTTTTTTTATTTTTTACTGTGAATACTGCAGTTGTGTAGCTGACACTGCAGCCCTTTCCTATTTGATGAGCAATTAGCATACCCTCGCCTGAGTTTGTATCGTGATGATCCATTCATTTCCGTGGTGTAATTATGTGTATAAGGCTGCTCATTTGGAAAACATTGAACTCATCAATCTTTTTGCACCCGTTTTTCTAATTCGGCCTATTGAGAGAATCCTGGGGGACACCAAAACCGCACTTAATTGTCCTCATTCCAGACAGCTTCTAATTACACCCAGTGCTTTAGATCTCGTTAGAAAAAAGTTCAAGATCCTCCTTGCGTTTTTTCCCCCCCCCCCTCGTTGAACAGAGAGAGAGAGAAATTCCCTCGTCACTTGCCCTCTGGCAGCTGCGTCCCGGATAAACAAACACGCGTCGCTGCACATCACTCAGCCGGTCGGGGAGCTGGGGCTTGATTAAAACGCTCCCTCCGCTGTATCTCCATGGCCTTGCTCCTGTGAGCATCAGGATAAATAAATTAATGAATAACTCTTCGTTGAACTAATGGAGGGACTGAGTGGTTGTCTTCATAGCTACTGTACTGCATTGGGATGAATTTAGTTTGATTGAATGGCAAGCAGAGCATATTGACCCACACTGTAAATCACCAGAGTCCTGATTAGCACTTAAGGAGATGATAACTAGCAAGGGCGCAATTTTCCTTTTGCTCTTGTATCCAAATTTAGCTAGGTAGATGGAAGCTGACCTGAATGTTGGAGATACCTTCAGTTGTAGGGCTGAGTATTGGCAAGAACCTCACGATATAATACGTATCACGATACTTTGGTCACGATATGATACGTATCATGATATTGCGATATAAATAAAGATGAAAACACAAGTACCTGTATATGTGCATCAGATGATATTGATCAGAGGACAAATTTTGTCAAAACTATTTCATTCAAAACAGCCTCTACATTTTATTAATTCCCATGAAATTCACTGGAATAAATATTGAAAATAAAATGAAAAAGTATTGCATTCACAACGCGTCTAAACATGAATTTTTGTGGGAAAAATCAATATTGTATTGGGCGGCAACGTATCGCTATATAGTGCCGTATCGATATTTCTACCCACCCCTATTCAGTTGCTTATTAAGTAAAAATCTGTAAGTATAATGGGACGTTATGTTTGCTTGGGGATACAAACTGCTCAAGCTGACGATGGTCGAAGCTTATTTATCCATTGGAAGATAAAGCACAATGTTCAGCAGCAAAACCTTGATTCTCCGACAACATATTCAAGGTTCAAGGTTAATTTATTTTCTTTTTACAATGCAGGGTTCCACAACAAAACACTCTTTATGCTTCACAAGACAAAACCGAACTGACAATCCGAACTGACTGCAACTGGATATTTGTCTGTTTCATGGGGGCCGATTTCATAATATAAATTGAACTGTGGTTTAGCCTTCAGTGTATTCAACCAAGGGAGTGTATGACACAATGAAAGCCCACGTAGCACATTCACCTGTGATTAACTTATTGAAGTAAGGTGCTACATGGCAATATAAAGTGAATTCAAGTAGTGCATAAGGATGGGTATTATTATATCTGCTCTCATTTATACACCTTATCGGTTTGATTCCCTATCGGTACTAAATAATAGCTTTAAACCTGAGCATGCCCAGTACTGGGGCCATTTGCAGTTAATGCAGCAAATGCCAGAAAAAGGTTAAACATGTAGCACCATCCATCCTGCCAGGGCTGATTTAGGTGTTAAATTAGTGCACAGATCCAGAAGTTTCTCACTCTAGATGTGATTTAGCATGGCAGTTAGGCGGGTGGAGGCGTGATCAGGAAGAGGATGGACTGCAGAATTGATCTTGTTCAATGTCCTGCAGTTTGCTCCAAGTTCTTCTTGACCTTTTCCACCCTTTATCGCCCGTTTCACAAAACAATAGAGGACATAGACTTTCCAATTTTGAGAATCTATCATTACGGTTTCCGAGGGCTGTGTCCACTAATGGGAGATGGAACTACCGACTGAAGGTCTCATCTGGAGCGTCTTCAGTACCCTCATACTGAAATTGTTTTTTTTTTTCCGCTGTCTTTTCTCCGCAAGCGTAATTTCCACGTCCAAATCTTCAGCAATGTCTCTCACATCAGATTGAGGGGAAGCAAGCACACTATCACTGAAGTTTTCAAGGTACTGTCTTACTCCACCTGTTAACCTTATTAGTGTTTCCAGGGAAACATCTGGAGTTTGCAGCAGCTTGCTCACATGGTTGATCTGGTATGCAACAGGTCATCAGCATATCATGAAAGCTGGACACTTTCAAATGGCTTAACATATGTAAAAACCTCTCCAACTTTGCTGTCTTTCATTTTGTCAGCCTCATCCTGTGCACAGATGATGTTTAAAAGTTGTGATATGGTTTGCTAGAGGTTGTTGTGCTTTAACTGCATCCTTCCAAAGGGATATTCATGCTAAAAGTGTAGTTTTGTTAGAGGGGAATGGCATCTTTCATTTATGCTGTTTTTTTCCCCATCTTCATTCCCATATATCCAGTAACATAGAAATCTCACGTCTTGCCTTTTTATTATACAAGGATTATTCAAATAGAACTTGTTGTTGCATGGGGTTCACTCCATTCATGTTGGGCATTTGATTTTCAAGAAGCAGCCTGAGCCGGAGGCCATGGGTGCTCGAGGTTAATATATTATTTAAAAAACAAATAAATTCAGAAAGGGAATAGAGTTAGTTTTTTTTTTTTTTAATCCAACAAAATGTTTCTAGAGCAGAAAAGGCAATATATGCAACTGCAAAAGTAGTTTTTTAAATATTATTTTTACTTGAAATGCCCATCCTTAGTAATGTTAAGTGGGCATCACATAGCGTAACAACAAGGTCTATTAGAATCATTGTTTGTATAATATACCAGTACATGGCTAAGCACATGATTGCGTAACATTAGTACATGGATATTGCTTTAATGCTGTTCACTGAGTTTTATTGTTGTAATTGGGTAGTTGGCTTTGTCTACACTGATGTTCGTAATTTGAATTAGACTTAAACGGGGCTACGACGCAGAGAGGAAAATTGCTACTCGTAAAATCTTTTCTTCAGACCATACGCGCCCATGCTTTTGTACGCGACACATACAGAGGCAAAACACACACTCTATTTTTTTGTTTAGATGTTTATTTAAATCACATCTTTTGCGTTTTACTTTCATTATCTTGCAAATAAGTGCTTTTGAATCTGTATCTCTGTTTAATGTTTCATAGCAGTCAGCCTTAATAACAGCAAATAATATGGTAATTTATGGATCAAGGGAGATCATTCTACAAAAAGTATTTTCGAAGAGCATTTCATTAAAATACGAACAACAAAACAAAACGGAATAAATGAAATGAAAGTAATTTTTTTTGGACGAGTCCCATTCGCTGCTGCTGTTTACATGAGCGCACTAGTTCTGTCACTGAGCTAAAAAGCTAAAGAGCTCAGAGTTGCTGCTATGGCAACAGTGCAGAGCTCTGATAGGCAGCGGAGGCGGCGGTGAGCCCCTGGATTTTCAGGTGGAATCGGACTAAATGAAGATTCATGCATGGGATTGAGAATCCGCTGTCTAATTTAACTCTCCGACTGGCTTAGTGTTCCCTATATACAGTATGTGTGTGAGTGTGCGATTTTAGAATCAGTATTGTAATTTCCTGCTGATTTGCTTGGTTGTACACGTCAAACTTAGGACGTGCACAAATGTGTGTAGGATATGTTCAGGGGCACACACACACACACACACACACACACACACATATTCATGCTCTCTTATGGAGAGAACCACTCACAGACATGTAAAACACACACACACACACACACACACAGGCAGAGAGCCCTGGTGCCTGCTAAACATCAAGGTCAAACCCGTCCTGTGAGTACCTGAGCCAGATCACACAGCTGGACCACTGTGAAGCTAATGACCTTGTGCACACAAACACACACCGCCTCGCATAATTACATACAGGAGTGTGTGTACTCTGAAAAGCGCACTCACACAAACGCGCGCCGAATGCATTATTCAGAAAGCTACGTGCATGTAAACATCTCTTAAATCCCAACAAGTTTAATTGAATGGCATTTTTGACCTGCCGGTTTCTGACTTAACAGCCAGAGGCATATCATTATGTAAACAAAAGGGCCCCTTGCTATCACTGTTCACTCTTTTTAAACTTCAGAGATTCAAACAGGGGTCACGTTTGTAGGACAACAGCGCTTTGTAATATATGCAAGGAAGTCAACAAGAGCATAAACCAGCTGTGGGCACGTAAACACTCGAGCAGACTTTTAAGTAGCATGCAGCGTTTTGAACGAAAAAGTGTGAAATATGCCGTGACAGCCCAAAGCCTCAGCTGAACTGAATGTGAACCGTCGGCTAGCAACATTACAGTATATTGTCTTATCGCCTCCGTATTTATCCTCCATCAGTGGTTATAAATCGTTGAACAGGCTAGCGTTTGTCATCCCGAAGTTGTTCTACGTAAACTTCCAGTCGTGTGCTGCTGAGCCAAAAAAAAAAAAAAAGGAATGATACGCCGCCGCGGCAACCGAAGTGAGACGTGGAAATAGTTTTTCAGAAAATGACCGGCCGAGGAGCGAACCGCGCCGTGAGGATTTATGTCCAGCCGAGGAGAGTCTCCCCGGAGCCTGCTACGCAGCGGGCTGTGCCGGAGGGACAAGCCGCTTCATCATTGTATTGATTTGTACCAGTGCTTAACTTGACTAGATTGTAGCATGGAGTCTCGTGATTGATTATTGATATCAGAGAGTGTCATCGACGCAAAGAAGCATTAATGAAGCCGCGTCTTCTGGCACAATTCCCCTTGGATTGGAAACAAGGAGAGTGCAAGGGCTGTGTGTGTGTGTGTGTGTGTGTGTGTGTGTGTGTGTGTGTGTGGCAGGAGCACAGGAATCCTAATCACCTATGTTGTTGCAATGGGACGCACACAAGCTTTGATTTCATAGAATATTTAATGATAAAACAAAAGAATAACTTTTCTGCAATCCATCCTCTTATCTCTCCTCCTCTGTGATAAATAAATAACGCTGGAAGAATGAACTCTCCACAGCCTCAACATAATAAGCCTACTTGAATTTGGGCTGCCAATTTGCTTTTTATTCCAGCTGTGAAATCATTCATATGAAGAAAGCCCGTGTGTTTTAGTTGTGTGTATTAATGTGTGTGTGTGTGTGTGTGTGTGAGCCCGCCCATCCAAGGAGATTAGTTACTCATCTCACACTTTGTGATTCTCTATCCTCAACATAATTTTCTTAATTTGCGTGATTATCAAGGAACACTCACCTGTGAATTTCACAATGTAACACCAAGGGATAATCCTGTTTCTCTCAGTATACAAACAGACAGAAATACACCCGGGGAATGGAGCCAGATACAGTATCTGCTGGAATGAAAGCGCTTCATTTTTTCTTTTTTACCGCGGTTCAAATCCAATAGATCAAATGAAAATATTGCGTTTTAGTTGCATTCCTCCTTTATTAAAATAATAATAGCAGTATGAGGTTTGAACGCCTGAATCCTGTTCTTCCCGAGGCGTTTTTTTCTTGATCCTTTCTTCTCTATAATGCCTCACCTTGCTGCACCTTGCCTTGTGATGTCACCGATGGGCATGGATCCAGGTTCAGCAGAGCACCAATCTGACCCTGCAGGGATGTTGGAGGTGAATCAGGTACAGAGAGAACAGAATACTTTTTTTATCGAGTTAAAAAAAGAGGCAATACTGCACAAAACGACTTTAAAAGTAAAACAATGTTTTCTGCACGTACACGCACAGCGGTAAGCATCGAAAAAAAGGTTTATTCACTGATGGAATCAGTCGCCTCTGTTGTTGCAGAATTCTGACGGAGGTCTCCAACAAATCTCATCACCATAGTGGGGTGGCTCACATTGGGAAGGAGTTTTACGGTGCCTCCAAAAAGCCTCCAGCATTGCAGCAGCGGGTACTAACCACAGGGGGCGTATGGTGTAAAAACATGCTTCAGCTTCAGACTTTTCTGCTCACAATTGCAGAGGAAAGCCAAAATATTCTTCCTACACATGATTTGAAATATTGAAAGATGTACCTTTTTAGTTATGAGGCTAATCATAGAGCTCAACTGGTGGAAAACTTGAGATTTAACTAATTAATTTTTCCAGTTGTTTGCACTTCTAGGGGAATAAAGTCCAATTTGGGTTCAGTTCTCATCACAGTTTTTAGTCCCCAGCAGTCTCACACCAAAGGAAGCCCACTCAGTTTGTTTAGTTCATTTCGATCATTTTCATCTTGAATGCCACAATCAAAACTTTAGTCATTACTTTTTAAAGTAGGCACCAATAGGGGTGTAAATGTGAGGAACTCACGATAATGATATCACAATATTTTCCCCACGATAACGATGATATCATGTTTCTTTAATTCATCTACGATATGCATCACGATATCCGTGTATCTGAAGGACAAAAATACCAGTGAAAAGACAAAAGGAGGAATTAATTGTATACTTTTATTCACTGAAAAAAAGAAATGATTGATTTTTAATGCTTCATTTCCCTCATTCTCTTCACCTCCATCACATCTTCTTCCTCACTATCTGCTCCACTATCTGTTGTTTTACCTCACTTTTTTCCCTCTCTTTCTTTCCCTTATCTCGTGGAAAAACATGAATATCATTTTGCAAATTACCACACCAGCATTAGCAGTCACCCACACGCCATTAGCTGCGTTACTGTTTTGGGGAATCCTCATGCAGGGGCGGACTGAACCATTCTGCACCTTTTGTAAGTGTTGACAGTGAGCCTCCACTATTTATTTATTTTTTTATATACAAAATTCAGTCGCTGAATCGTTTTATTCAGCCAATTTGTTACTTCCGATAAATTACGGAGAAATAAAATAAACCACAAACTTTTACTCCCAGGCTTGTCGAGTGTGAGGCTCTTGAGAGGTCTTTCTATCAGCAAAACAGTTTGTAGATCTTTTTTGTTTCAAAATGTTGTCCTTAAACTAATATATGTCAACGTAGAGCTGTCGCTCACTGTTTGGCCTTGCACAGTTTGTTTGGCTTGACTGCTGGGATTGTTAGCTGAGCAGTAACAGGAGTTAAGCGCTGCCTCCTAAGGCCATTTTCTACACTTTAGCATGCAAGGCATGTTATTTTTTGGGTTGTGGGTAAAGTGAACTTTCTTTTCGTAGAAGTTTATTAAAAAAAAAAGTCTTGTGTGACAATGTGTGTAATTTTATTTGCTCCTGGAGGGGGATCAAGTCACACTCATTTCTAAGACGCTTCTTGTTCATCAAATCGAAGGTTATTGATTTTGATTAGCAGAGAGGTATACGTTTTCTACTGTTGGCGTATGCCTCCTAGTTGTTGTGCGTCTCTATTTATGCTAAAGGAATATCAATGCCATGCGATCGATTCCCACAAGGACAGCACCCGCCGCGTACAAACCCAGTGGCGGGATACACACCGGCCATAATAATAGCTTCTCTCTCCCTCTCCCTGTCTGCGACATGCATTAATATGCCGTCGTCATACAGATTTGATTATTGTGTCATTTTTTTCATTTGATACACAATCACCATAGTAATGTAACAGTGATTAAATAAAGGATTCTGTATCCCTGCGCTGACAGTTTCCCTATTAATAAAATGTCAAAATCAGGTTATCTAATGCATATTAAAAGTCGGGCGGCGGCATCCTGGCTCACTGGCTCAAAGCTCATCTCAGGTGGTAATTTGCGCTCTATTTTCCATATAAAAGAGGCAGATTCCAGGTAATTCATCCAGTTGGATGAATTAAAGTGTCTCTCTCTGATATAGTCATTTGCCACTGTGGCCTGATATACTCCGAACTATAGCTCTCAGTTTGTTCTTTGGCTCGTTTTTTCTTGCCGAATGTCTCCATTTCAGCATCAACCTCGCAACAAACATTCACACTCACTTATTCTCATGTAGCCACTTCCCGGGGGACAGGAAGTGATGCCTGAGTGTTGTGTTTATGGTCGGTGTATGTTTGTGTGTGCACCCTCGGTCTGTGAGGTTGTGCACATAAGACTGCGCCCTTGACATCTCGGATGAGGCATCATTCACAACACGATGAACCTGCCTACTCTTTTTCACACACACACACACACACACACACACATGCTGACAGAAAAGTTTGCAGTTGTATAAACGGGAAAAAAAGAGAGTCTGATGGAGTTTGAGTCTGTGGGAATATAAAACTTGTGGGTTCATGACTCAGAGGTGGTGATGGGCAAAGTTACAACGGCAGAACATTTTTTATAGGATTACAATATTAGATAGACGAAGCATTAAATTAATACTAGTGGACTGAAAGGAGAGAGGGAGGGCCTGTCTCATATTTCTGTTCAATCTCCATTACCAGACCGCAAGAAATAATATGAATGTGAAATTATAGTATCAGAAAAAGAAGAAAAAAAATACTGCTAGCTTGCGATTTCTTTTTTTTTATGCTCGACAGACTATATCCGTTACTTTGTAAAGTCAAATCGGACTCAAATGCAAATGTATCTTTCTATTAGACGCTTATGCCAAACCCAAAAAAATAGCACCTCTTGAAGCCCGTCATCGCGTTGCAGCGGTTGGATGTGGTCGCGTTGGAAGTCGTCCAGGTGTACTGTAGCAGACTCCAGCCCCCGGCTTCAGATCTGCCCTCCTGACTGTCACATCTTGTCCCATCCGTCCTTGTGCTGTCTCTGTCTGCTTGGCAGCTTGTAATGACAGCAGGAGTAGTGATGGGTAAAACACAAAGGTTTGAAAAGGATGTAGTCTGGAGTCGTGTGGCGAGTAGGGTGACTTGACGCCCACGCATCAGTCTGGAAGTGGCAAGAAAACCAAAATATGCATGATTTAACATTTTTATCATTGCTTTTGTGTGCAAAAAAATCATCCTTTAAAGGGTTTAACAGTGCATGCATGTGCTGATAGTGTTTTACTGGTATGAAGAGCTGTAGATGTATCTAAACAACAACATAAATGCATTGATTTGTTGTTTTCATGTGCACTGCAATAAGTTGCACATTGTTTCAAAATATCTGAAGACTCTTTTTCAAGGCCGTCATATAATAACATACCTAGAATCATGTGAATTCTTAAAGAGTTATCATAGTTCAGTGTGGACCTAGGGTTGGGCGGTATGACGGTATTATACCGTGTGACGGTATAAAAGCGTCCACCGGTAGAGATTTTGCAATACCGTTTATACCGGAGAAAGTGCAGATGTCTGCGGCATCGCTCTGAGTCACTGTAATTACACCGCGTCGACACACGGGGCACTGCAGCAGACTGCTTGCGTGGTTGCATGAGCACGACGAAGAAGAAACAGCTTTACCCGAGTAATAACAATCATGGCGGAGGCGGAGAGTGAACGTCACGAGAAAACGGAGGCAGCGCGACCCACCCAACTCTTTCCGAAAAAGAGCGCTACGTCTGTTGGAACTTTTTCGGATTTAGAAAATCCGACAATAAACAAAAAGCGATACTCTGCAAAGAGTGTCTCGTGACTGTTGCTGCTGCAGGTTTAAACACCGGTAACCTCTTCCACCACTTAAAGATAAAACACGCGAAGCAGTATTATGAGTCTTTCGCCGATGGCACCCCGTATGACAATAAATCACATCGATGGAGGGAGATAACGGAGGCCATCACGACGCATACTTTTTCTCATTTGTTATTTTTATTTCTTATTAAGATGGAGCTCTGTGTTTACATTTGCACACACACTATAGCTTAAGTTAAAGCTGGAGTTCAAATGTTTACCAGACATTTCCACATTCTTTGTGGCTTATTGTTTATTATATTATTATATTTTCTTTAAAATAATGTTATGCTGCTGTGAGAAAATTAAAATAAAAGAGGAAAATGATCAAATGCGACAGTATGGTTATTTTTAAGCCATTAATTGAATTTACAGGGGGGAAAACCATACCGTGATATATACCGTTACCGTGATATGAAATTATTCATACCGTGATATAAGATTTTGCTCATACCGCCCAACCCTATGTGGACCCTTTTCCTTGTGCTCATTGTTCATGTGGAAATATGACACATTGTTTTTCTGTTTAGACCAAACTGTGCTGCTACAGAATGTCACGGTGAACTGTGCAATAATTGTTTTTTTACATCTCTTGAGCAATCAGAATAATTAAGTATTAGGTTTTATATATAAACACACACCGCCTTTTGAAAGGTGACAAACAAAGAAATAATATAGATAATGTTAACTTCAGCCCAACAACAAATTGCAGGTCCACCCCAAAACCAGAACTGTAATTTATTACTAATTATTATTATTATCATTATTATCATCATCATCCTGCAGAAGCAACATCTTAATAATGGCTGTTGGCAGACCATTTGCAACTTTATATTGTTTCAGGTGAGCAGTGATTTGCTGAGAGATAATCATCAGTAAATTAAAAATGCCTGTGATAAATGAGTTGTTGTCTTAAAAGAGATATGAAATGAAATAAACCAGCACTTACTAATGGAATAACTATTGATGCAATTCCAGTGCATTCAGCCATTTTTTACAGAAATGTAACAGTTATTACATAGAGTCCCTTCATTATTGAGCATAAAGCAGAGCTCAGTCAACAGTCTGGCTGCACAAATGTGCTTGGAAGTAAAAATAAACCTATAATTCAGACCAGCGAGCTTTAGAAATAAAGGCAAGGCAATTTTATCTGGATAGCACCTTTCAACAACAGGGTAATTCAAAGTGCTTTACATAAAACATTGAAAGCATTGGAGAAAAAAAAAACATTAAAACAAGAAAATAATACAATTTCAAAATAAAAATAAATAAATCAATTTAAAAAATGAATTAAATACATAATAAAAAGAATAAAATAAAAATAAATAAAAAGTAAAAAAAAAAAATAAAAATAAAGAAAGAATGTTAAAAAAGCAGACAACCTTTAGATGCTTTCTAATTTTAATTTTGCATTTATTGTGGCAGGGACAATTTGCTGGGAATGGAATTTTATATTGGTAAGAATAGTCACATTCACAAAGGGAAAAAGAAACGGAAGAACAAATCAATACCAAAAGGGAAGAATTCAGAGGTCAAGGTATATCTGCTGCTAAACCAGGAGATTGAGAGGTAACACTGAAACACACATTGTCTGACTGTACTTGAACTCAGGGTATAGAAAGACAACTTTGGCCCGTCGAGAGCAATGTTTGTCAGCCAACAGAAGATGCTTCAGTGTTTCGATCGGCATTTCAAACTAGTCTCATATTCATGTCAGGTATCCAAAAAAACATGGAGACAGAAGATTCTTTAAATGAGAACAAGTCCAATATGATAAACCCAGGAAGTGACTGGACCCCGGCGAAGGCCAGTCCGTGGGAGCACGCCATTGATATTCATGTGTGGGTCCGGCAAACTAATGCCTCTCATTTGTACCTAAGGCACATCATAAGTGGCAGTCTTTACCCTGACGATCTGGCTCTTTGACTTCAAAGGGTGGCGTGAAGAAAGATCCTATTATTCAGCAGCAGAAATCACTAGACTCCAAATCTCTCATGTGGCTGTTGAGGAAAAGTGGTGAATTAATACTTAGCCACTGTACTACTTTATGTGTGTGTAAGTATATGTGGATATCATAAACATGTTTTCCAATATTGTGAATCCTTCTACTACTACTACTGTTGTTTTCCTTCCTTCTGCTTCATCACTATGATCTGGTTTCTGCGTTCGTCTACAGTGTGTCTGGCGTCTGTCCGTGTTAATGTCAAGTAATTTGACATTTCCCTTTATGACATAATAGAAAAAGCAGGAAAAGGTCAAGCTCTGCAAGTATCATTTAAGGTAGAATAGAATATGCAATTTGACAAAGGCAAACCAACATGCCTAAAACACATTTACGTATCAGTTGAATGTATTTATAGATGAACATTTATTACGCTCAGTGACGAGCCCCTCTGTGTTACAGTGACAAGCCTGAACATCAGCATTTAGCACACACACACACACACTCTAAGGCCAAGGCCAAAGATATACAGAACATCTTGTTCAAGGTAATGGCCTCCTTAAAAAAAAAACTGCTCTCACACAACATGTGTTTTGAATGTGAATGCTTCTCAGTTCACAGTGGAGACAAAATGATGTGGAGCTCATCGTGATGCGCAGGGCTGGGCGTTTACCACGGCAGTACCAATACCAGTTAAAGCAATACCAATGCCACTAAAGTACTACATTATATCAAATGCAGCTGTGTGTTCTAGTGGCCATCTAATCACCTCAGCACTGCACAGCGCTTACGTACAGAGGTCACCACTGATAATGCTGTTTCCTGTCCCACGGGTTGAATCAGTCGGCTCTGTCTGCGCCGCTGCTGCCATCATTAGCTGCAATACACATTGCATTAAATCGAAGAAAGCAAAACCGTACAAATAGTTGTCTCAAATAAACAGAAGTTTCGATAATGTGGTACTAGGTTATAGTGGTCGATCCCCTCTTTTAAGTGATCCCATACCATAGAAATAATGCCATTATAGTATTGCACGGATTTTGATGTGCATGAACGACTAGATGTGCAGTCGTAATTAGGGGTGAGTATTGGCAAGAACCTCACGATACGATACGTATCACGATACTTTGGTCATGATACGAACGATATCATGATATTGTGGTATTAATAAATTACCTGTATATGTACATCAGATGATATTGATCAGAGGACAAATTGAGTCAAAACTATTTCATTCAAAAAAGCCTCTCCATTGTATTAATTCCCATGAAATTCACTGGAATAAATATTGAAAATAAAATAAAAAAGGAGAAAGTACTGCATTCACAACGCGTCTAAACATAAAATGTTACTGAGCACAGAGTGAGATTAAATGAGTAACTCAGCTCATTTGGTGTAAAAAAAGCAACATTAAAGCAGTGGGATAAGCTAGGTTCGCTAACAAGCTTATATCTAGCAAATTGCTAATTCCACCTTTCTTTAATGCTACACATATATAGAAAATAAAATGCAGAGGGCTGGTGAACGATGAAGGTGGATCTGGAGGGCCTTTTTGTAGCTTTGATGCCCAAAACTAGAGAGAAATGAGGAACAATCAGTTATTCTGTCCGTAATAGTGTGGAAGAGCAAATTAAGAGCAAAGAAATATTCAGCACCTTGAGTCCAGCCTACATAGTGCATTTGTTTGTGAGCAGTCATGACTTTGGCTTGGAACTAATTGTGTTGATTAACAGCGGAGAACCAGCCTCCCGCTGATTAAAAGAGGCACTGGGAAACAAACTAAGAGTGCTCAGGTCAAATGAATTAAGCAGCTTTTATTTATTTATTTTTTGTATTGACAGTCATTTGCTAACACCAGAGAGCTGCTGAAAAGCTTCCAGAGTGGCCTCTGCAAAGACTGAAGAGGATGCACGCCTATTCACGACCATTAAGTGTACCCAACCACTGTGTAACAACAGCATGTTGCACGCAAATGAAAGTGAAGTACGTTGGCATCTCGTTCCTATTTCAAAATGTATTCATAATTTCAGCCTACAGCGTTTAGCTGCCGAAAAACACAATTCAAAACGTGAAAATAAACGCCGTACAATGTAAATAATCACACGAGATGCAGATTAAGCGCCGCCATGGCGGCAATAAGTAAATCAGGACATGCACAGATGTAGCAGTGGAGGGAATAGCAGCTGTAGATAATGAATAACGCGTTTGACATCTTAAATAGACTATGCGGTCGGTGTTGACAGTTTATAAACTCATTTTAATGCATCATCCCATTCAGGGATGCAGTGAACTCAAGTTTTCTGCCTGAATCAGCTGGCGGGGATATGAGATCATTAATATTCAGTGGTCCACACTCGGCTTTCAACTATCATCTTTATAAGAGAAGGTATTACATTAGTCACATCGTGGACACATGTTTTTTTTTGGGGGGGGGGGACACTAGAATAATGTTATTTAAACTTTTATAAACTTCCCAGGAAGAGTACGCTATTCTGCTCTCATCCTTACTGCAAAAGCAGCTGTTTATATTCTTTCCAAGCAACAGCGAACCCACCAGCGCACCTCCGAAGCCTTTTGAAAAATGTATGGCTGAAACATCATTCACTTCGATCCTCAATTCCAAGCCTACACTACATACCATCCTTTCTGGTAAGTGCACACATACATCAAAAGAGTGCATAAAACAGCCAGAGGCATATAAATCATGCAGTAGGACGCATCAGTGCTGCAGTCCATAGGCTTTTGTCCTCCGTATCTTTCATGCTATTTTTCTATTTAGCACTCTAATGTATGTGCACATATAATAGCCATGTTGTATGGCAATATAGTGTTTCCTAATTTTTCAGGAATGGAAAAGAATGTATTTGGAGTTTATGCAGCGTACTAGAGTGAGTCTGCACGTTTGTTTGAAGCTTTAAGCGTTAAAATGTAACTTTGTCTGAATTTACATTTTTCAAATCAATCAGCCTTCTTTTATTATTCTTTTTTTTTTCATCACACAGCAAGTTGACTGGAAACTATTGTGCGAGATTCATTAGCGGAACGAAGACGGAGCAATTTCCGTCTTTTTTTTTTTTTTTCAAAAAAAGCAAATTCAGGAGTAACATATTGGATGTGGACGTCTGAGAGATTGTTGGTAAATTGTTTTGCAGATGAAATGGGCAGGTGACAGAAAAGCGTGAGAGCGTATCGCCGGCATACATCTCATTCTCAGAGCACCTTCTGCATTGGCCTTCTATCTGATGGGAGGCTCTCTCCTTCCACTTCACTGACTGTCCCCACAAGAGAAGAGCTCTCAGCTCCAACTCCAACCACTTTCCCATTATGCAAATGATTTCCCCACAGAAAAGCTCCACGCCTGGTGCCCATCAATTCAGCGAGGCCTCCCGTTTCAATACATCGTTTTTTCTTTACTCCCCCCTCCTCACTTCCTCCCTCCATACTTCTGAATAGAAGGTCTATTTCTGATGCATAGCGCTGGTGTGTTCGTATTTGGGGGGGGAATAGAAAGAGCTCTTACCCAATCAATTTATACACACCCCCTTTGAAGGTTTTTTTTTTTTTTATATGGTGAGAAGTGAAATTATACAAATGTATGGGGAATACCAGCTGTGTAAAAAGTAAGCCGAACTCAAACAGCCATGGGTTGTTTAGAGTGAAGGCATTGCCATTCAAAATGCATACATCACACCAGGACGTATAAATAAACTTCCCTCAACACATTTGATTAACTTCTCTCGAGGCCCTCGAGGTACGTGGCCTTAAAACCTCACCATAGTTTAATCCTCTCTTCTGGAGAAAATTTCCTGGAGTAATACCATCTAAAATATCTTCATTCTCTGCATCGCCACTGGCACTGAGTCCATCTGCAGACTCCAATACATGGTGAGCAGAGTTTATTTTCTGAATACGCAATTTTTAGTTTGTCAAAGGTAAAGATAACACATGTAAAAATAAAAGTGGACTTTTTATTACATTCTCTTTCTTTTGAGGTTTGCAATACAGGATTCAGGGCATTAATACTGCAGAAAACAACGAGGTGCGTATGTGGTTGTGTTGCCACGGAGATCGATGGAGACACGCATTCTTATCCTGCTTGCTTTTCGGGGTTGTGATAAAACAGAACTTTCCGTCCAAAGTTGCCCTTTCCATGTTGTAGCAACCCGGAGACAGAAAGGTAACAACTGTGGAGAGAAAGGGACAGTCAACAGGAGAGAGAGAGAGAGAGAGACGCAAGTTGCAAACAACTTTGCTGCAACTAGCAAACAAAATGTAACAATTTATAGATCTATATTTACTCCTATTACTTGTTTTTTATTATTAGAATAATAAATCATACACCAGCAACTTTTTTTTTATAATGCAGCAACACATTGGTCAAAACGTAAACAGGAATTACAATTCCAGTATATAATGTTTAGAATATATAACATAGAATTGAATAGTGTAGATCAGCCCTCATTGTCATGGTACCCAATGTACGTAGCTATGGGAGTCTGTATCGGCCTGATATATGCCTACCTCAGTTCAGTTCACTTTATTTCTTTGTTCCAAATGGGCAATTTGTTTGCAGACAGGATCACATTCCACACAACAATAGACACAACATACTAGACTACAGTATATACGGAGAGATATGCACAAGTAAAACAAATATGTTAGTTGCAATAAATAGGTCTGGCAGTGGCTAAAAAGATGAGTCAATAAAACCAAGATAAAAACATTCAGTAGATATAAGAAGAGGAAGTGGATGAAGGAATTTTTGTACCTTTGTTTAAAAGTGATGGGAGTTTAAAAAACGCAAACCAGATGGCAGTAGCACATATTCAGAATACAGGGGGTGTGCTGGATCTTGATAAATTTGTATGGCTTTGTTAAAAATCTGCTTATTGAAATATTCGGCGAGACTATCACACTTCACTCCTGCTATCTTACCGCTATCCTCGGCTGCTGGTTTAGCGTTTTACAACAATGTGTGTCCCGTTTATATGTTTGAATTATTCGAGCACATCCAACAGGTCAGTGTCCATTCTATTTCATTGCATTTCTATGTTCCTCGCCCTCAGGAACAAGAATATGAGTGTTTATTAGGAAAATTCTGTATACATCCTAGAAAAAGTGAATCCCGGAAATAATAATTGAAAAAAATCAGAGTGGGTAACCGTCCGTGTGGGACTGTAAATAATATATTTCCAATTCACTTTATTCTGGCACTATGAGCATCCAGTCCGTTTGTGATTTCTCATTTCATACTGAAGCGTGTGACAGCAAACTTTCATTTTTAGAGCCCTTCCTTTGAACTTGTCACATCAGCTGGCGTTTCATCGATACAACCCGACAGCTCTCTCAACCGCCAACAAAACAAAAAAGTGGACTCTGCTCCGACTCCACCTCACCACAGGTTAATTCAGCAGATTAACAAATCCCCAGCAGGGATCTCACACAGAACCGCTAATCCCAACACTGTTGTTTCTTTCATGCATGATCTCTCACAAGCTGTCACTGCTTGTGGTTATATTTACATTTACTGCTTGTCAGACTGCTAGTTGCTTTTTTTTCCCCTTCTCTCCGTCCCATCACAGACGAGCGGATGATCCCTCCAGGTTTAAAAAACAAACACGCCCGATGAAGAGGAGACGTGCCTCTTAATGAGTGAGTGGCCCATGCTATTTGTCTGTGATTCGGCAGAGATTAGTGTGATTACAGTGCGACAGCTGTGTAATTACATGCGGAGCTCCCAACGCGTGGATGACATGTTTGAACAGCTGCAAAACGGGAGCGTGCGCACATACTTCCTGCATTTATTTACATCCTGGTCATCGCTTAACGGACAGGCGACGTCTCGTAAGACTTGAGAGGTATCGGTGTGTGCAGTTGTCTGTGTGTGTTTGTGTGTGTGATACCTCACATCTCGACGGTTGACAACATGACTTGTGTGTGTTAACATCTTCAAAAAAAGCTTCAGTTTAGGGTTTTTTTTAGCTTTTGATAGAGATTTTTAAATAAGGCTGCACACAAAAAGTGAGGCAAAGAAGTGATGAAATGTAAAGCAACACAAGGTGAAAAGCAGACTGCTCACTTCAGCTCAGCAAACTAACCTCTCCCTCTGTAGTTATGAATATGATTATTTTTTGTTTTTCGCTTCTTTTCTTTTTTCTTTTTTTCTTTGCCATTATTTTCACGCTGAAAATGAGGTGTCTAAATAAAAATGAATGGAAACGGAAAGCAGACCTGACTGCAATATGATACATTAATGATTCACCGGATTTGTGATTGTGGGATTGCATCGGGCTAAATTTCCCCAGTTTCCTCCCCATCGCTCGTCCTCTGCATGTCAAACAGGCGATGCCGGCAGCGGCCCACCTCTCCGGGCACGGCGCTCCGTTTTTTTATTTAATACAGTCATGCCACGAGGACATCCCTTTGGATTTACAGTGCTGATGCAGAATGCAACAAACAACAGCAATAAACAAGAGCGTAGAAATGTGACTCGCTTTTTAGAGGTGAAAGTGAGCTGTGCAAACTTCATTGTCATCTCCGGGAACTAATTTTTCCGGGTTGAAATCAGGTGCAAAGACCTTTCAGTCCAGTTCCCTCCATAATCAGACCGTAGGACAGATGATTTTCTTCATTAAATTATTTCTTAATATCATTTAAACATGATCACGGCCCCATAGTCAAAATAATTTAGAGTTAATTAATTGAAGAAGGAAATTACTTCCCTACAGTATGTTTGGGCTGGTAGGAATTTGGATTCTACCTGAGGAAACGAAGCTGTAATAGGCCTTAAATGGTTTAACCAATCTTCTGCTGCCTCTCAAATTTGATTAAAAACACCTTAACTAAAGGTGATGTACTGCCCCCAACAACTAGCAGCAAGCCACATTGATTAAATCTTGAGCAGCATTGCCCACTAGCTACTTGTTGAGTACTTTTTTTTTCATTTGATAATTTATTGACTCTCTTCGTGGCTAAAGGCTATATTTTAGTCTGGCATGTTGGACAAGTTACAGCTCTGCACCCTTGAAGTGACATTTTTCTGGAACAGTGAGGGTTTCTTTGGCATTTTGGTGACTCAGCATGTAGCCGAATTAGAAGAGCAACGCTGCAGGGGGGCAATCGTTGCCAGCTCAGAACAATTTCGGTGTCTGTATTCACAGCGTTTTGTGGCCCAGGTCAACATACTGTTCTGTGCTACTTTCCTTCACTTCAATTGGTGGAAACGTACTCGCACAAAATCCTCCAAAATAACGCAAACCGCTTCTACGTACATTTAGCTTGTCGCATTCAGTCTAACTATACATTCATCAACCGGTAGACGCGTCTAAATACACGGCGAAAATACAATTTTACAGCAATTATGGCAATAATCCCAGCAAGGCAGAGTAAACATGCATGTCTATTCTTATCAGCATCTCTCATCCACGTTCTCGTGCAGCTGATCGACTCCCTTTACAGCTGTTTGATGGGCGACACTTAGGGTTTTTTCCAGATCACGTCTCTGATTTTGAGTGACACACATTGTCGCGGTCCGGTCATGCATGTCAGATCCACTGAGGTTAACTTGATTTAAATCATGCAGTCCACAAGACGCCCAACAACTGCATTCTTATGCACATCAAGCTGGTCATTTATAGCTCCATGAGTGAATATCATGATTAGGTGTGTTGGAGACATCCTCAGGACACATTTCTGTTGTCATGAAAACAAGCAGCAAATCCCTATTCGTCCAATTATAGCTTAGCAACCATAAAAAGGGACGCTAGGTCTGTCAAGCTTTTGATTTATCCTCTTTTCTTAGCCAAGTGTGGATTCAAGATCGAAGAGTTGGTTGGAGACATAGAGAAGACAGCCAGACACAACATTGTGACTCATACCTCGAGCTTGTGTTTGCTTAATAAGCTAGCTACAGCTGATAGCAAAAGTTGTCACTTCAGCCAGCAAAATCTACAGGTTGCATTGCTAGAAATGTCTGCCTCCGTCATGCCATGATATCTAGGACCCATTGCTGCAGAATGAACCGAAAAGTTTGATTGGGGGAATGTGAGCTGAAAGCCTGACAGGCGTAGCGACTGTAATAAAGGGGCAAGGGGCTTAACAAACGCTCAATCAAAGTTCCTCTCTTGCCTTTTGTCCCTTAACTCTCTTCATGACCGCTCAATTGACTGTCAGTTGATTTCAATCTGGGACCGAAGCGCTAGACCAACTGTGAATGTCCTCAAACATCCGAGGAGACGCCGGTCTGGATTTTTCAATCAAAGACGGCACGATCTTTTTTCTGCCGTTTGTCCAAAACAAACGTTTTTACCCACTTGTTTGAACCATCTGTCCTTAATTATCACACAAATAGCTGCTGACTTGTCCCGTCTGGATGTGGCATCTTGCAGACCGTGATCATTTTATGCCGCCAATCTGTCTGGCCAAGTCGTGACGATGGCTAAAGCTCCCGTCTGCTTGCTGTGGATCCCTCATGTCTCCACGCAGATGATTAATGCTAACACATTTGTTCTTATTTGCCTCTCTAATGGAGAAGCATGGCTGGATATGAAAGCATGTCAACACAAAGGCAGAAGAAGATCCCTCCTCGCTGCTCACTGTCTTTGCCAATCCCCCTCTGCCACATCAGCGCCGAGTTGTCCCTTGTTAACCCACTCGCACAGCGCAAATCCCCCCCGCTACACTTCTCTTTGGCAATCATCTCTTTCCTTTTTTGGGGGGAACAGAAGATGGGCAATTGCCACGATGAACCTGTTGTCATCTGGAGCAGACAAAAGGTTTTACAGATAAACATCCTGTTGTCCGCCACACTGTCTTGGGGGCGCCGAAAGCAAACAGATTGTGATGCGGAGGAAAACTAAAAGGTGTTGATGTTAAACAGATCATTCCCAGATGTCTCTGGTTCTGTCTTTGTTTCTCATACATCCTTTTTTTTTATTCAAAAACTTTGTTTGTTTGTTTATGATTAATACCCTGTGGCCGTGTCGGTTATACTTGTACATGTTTCAATGTTAAAGAAACAACTCAGTCGGCTCCGATTGGCTTGTAAGAAAAATGTGGTGCACCTGTGCAAAAGGTAGTTCTCAAGCCGTGGTTGGAGATTCATCACTATTGGTGGGTTGTCTTATTTCAGTACGTGGGTCTGCCTATCCAAATGTATTGTCCCCTGAAAAAAATTGGGATTTTCATGATACGGCCCCTTTAAAGTGTCTCTTAAAGTGTCATAAATAAAACATAAAACAGCAGTATTCAGCCAAAGAAACGATAACAGAAGTAAAAATTGGCTGCTCTTTGCTTTAAGGAGCAATATTTTCCAGTTAGATGGGAAAATAAAGTCTCCCGAGAATGCTTTAAATACAAGTTAGGTGCTACTGTATGGCAGCTTGATGTATGATGCAACTATAGTTCAATTCAGTGTTTGTGCCGAGGCAAAGACTGGAGCCGGAGCTGTGAGGGATAGATGAGAAACCATCATTTACCACTAGAGCTGGGGCAGAACACTTGATAACACCGATATGCCCTAATAACAAGAAGCCATAGTTCCTGAGACAAGTTTCACAAACACACACATGAAAACATGTTTTTATTTTGCGAGTCTTCAGAGCATCTCCGACTGCTCAGCCTCATTGAAAATGTGTTTTGATGTTTTTTTGAAAACCGTGTGATTCCTTTTGTTCAGATTCGCGGTAACATCCTCGGCTCTCAGCATAAAAGATAAATCGTGTGTGTGTTTGAAGCCTACATTGGGAAGGATGCATGTGTGCTTTAGATCTTTTTTTAGTGCCTGTTTTGTATCTCGAGTGCATGGCTTCACGCCGCGGTGCTGCAGGAAGACGCTACTCATTTGTATGAAAAGATGTAATGTGCAGTTTTTCATAATGAATGGGTCAGGTGCTGCTTTTTAAAAGACGCTTACGCGTGTGCGTTTTGTGTACGAGCGCTGGGTTTAATGGCTTGGGAGTTCCAGTGTGTTGCTGTGTGTGTGTGTGTGTGTGTGTGTGCAGACAGCAGGACCACTGTGCTGAGGCTGTGCTGCAAGAGTAGTAACGAGCTGCCTGGTGCCTCAGCATTTCTGATGAAGTCTTCCCTGTGATCACTTCTCTATCTAATCCCTGTCGGCCAGGTTCCTAGCAGCCTGCCTCCCATTAGTACAGCAGCTATCTAATGCATGCTGAGGAACTCTCACATTAACTCTCTCCTGACCGGATTAATAAAAGCCGCTATCCCACAGTGGGGCTTTGCATGCATTTCCATGCTAACAAACCCTCTTGTAAAACATGATGCACATTTCGCACCGCCTAATGAGGCCTAGATACAATACCGAGTGCAAACAAGAGGTACAAGGGATGGATGTTTTTTTTATTCTTCTCCGACGGTGCGGCTGCCTCTCCTGGTTCTGATTTTGTGGGTGTGTTAAGGTCAGATCTTACAGCGATGTGGATTAACTTGTGCTCTCTCCTGCAGCGTTGTGTCTCTCGGGGCCGTTGCAAGAGCCCATCCGTATGCCACCGTATCCGCGGATTCCTCTGTCCTCCTTGCCGGCTGAATTATTCATGTGCCAAAGCCACTGCTCATATCTGTGGAGGCAGCAGCTTCCCTGCGTTATGAGCCTGCAGTAATGTGACTGTATAGGGACCAAAGCTCCCTTTACCCGACCAGCCAATCCGACATTCTTTACTCTGCGCCTCAGACTGTCTGGCATTTCCCCCTTTTACTTCTCTGTTCCACTTTTCAATCCCTTCCTTTATCCCCTCCTTCTGTCTCTGTCGGCTATGTCCTTCTCCCACTCCACGCCTTTATAAGGACAGACACTTTATACCTTTTGCTTACAGGTTTTCTTTTTCTCTCTAATATTGCGCTCTCCTTTTTTTCTCCACCCTCCAGCATCTAGCAGAAAACAAAAAAAAAAACCCTCCCACATATCTTCTCTCCTCCTCCATCCTTTCCTGTTCCCCACTCTGCCTTTATATCAGTCTCTTTACCTCTCCCCAAACGCTCACTATCCTCCCTGACAAGATGCTGACCCGCCCGTCCACATGCTGCACCGTGTGCCCTGGATGCACATCCACAGCTCCAGTCCCTGGACTGCCTGGATGATAACCGGATCCACGGGAATTTGTCATTATTGCCATTGAACCGGAAAGATCAATGCAATGCCATGTGAGATTTGCAAGGATCTCGGAGACGGCGTGACCGCCTCGAACAATGTGGCCCTGTAGGATTTATTATTTTTGTTGTTATTGTTTTGTGTTCAAATGTCAGGAGTTAGAAGGTTTCAAGATTCCCAAACAACTTGACAGCAACAGGCATGCTGTCATCAATAAGGAGCAACATGTTAACTGTTGCTGTGATATTGTTGCCTTACCTTATCACAAATGATCGTAAAATCTAATGAAAATACAGGAGGAGAGATGTAGACGTGCAAAAACATGTTTATTTCCCCCACATTTATTTATTCAGGGGGGGAGTTTCACTGAGAAGCAATGCTCTCCCCTTATTTTCTTTTATTTTCCATCAAAGGGCATTTTAAAGGTTAGCTCACCTAAAGTAAGTCCAAAGTTGTCTCTGACTTTAGGGATAACCCCTCCTAAAATCCATCCAGTCTACGTCTGTTATATAAATAATCCGCTATATAAATAAACTTGACTTGACTTTGACTTTAATCAACAGGTGGCAAGCAACACAGTATCTTTATTCACCTACAAATACAGTAATTCATCTTTTTTTATGTATATAACTTGTATTTATCAAGTGCAAGACAGACACAAAGTGTATACAGAGGGATACAATGTCTTTTCTTTTTCTTTTTTGAACTTATACGAACAAACATGAACACCCCCCTAGGGCTGGGCGATAAACCGATTTTATCGATTAACTCGAGTGTGTAGTTCACGTCGACTTGTTTGAATGAAAATCGGTTCTCTTTAACATCCGCTAACACTTCCCTCTGGCCTCCCGTAGAATGAGCCCCCCCCCCTCCGCACAGAGCGCGCCCTCCCCCCCGCCCCCGCACAGAGCGCGCCCTCCCCCCCGCCCCCGCACAGAGCGCGCCCTCCCCCCCGCCCCCGCACAGAGCGCGCATTTACCAAATAGTGAGTGATAGAAATAGTAGTGAGTGACAACATGGCAGCGAGCAGGGAAGAACTCGTTCCGAAGAAAGGCACTGTGTCATCCGTTGTTTGGAATTGGTTCGCGTTCGCGAGGTCAGATTTACACCAGACAACACCCCGCTGCAAAGTATGTTCGAAGTCTGTTGCTAGCAAAGGCAGCAGTACGACAAATTTACTACAGCACCTCAAACAAAAGCATCCTGTCGAATGGGAGAAATGTTGCGCGCAGCGGAATGAAAAAGACAGCAGCACCCCAAGCACCTCACGCACAGCCACCAAAATACAGTCCACCGTACCACAAACGTTTTTAAACTGCATCCCGTACGACAAGAATTCGACCCGCTGGAAAGCCATAACAGATGCGGTCGCTATGTATATAGCAAAGGATATGGTGCCAATATATACGGTGGAAAAGCCGGGGTTCATTAACATGATTAAAGTTTTGGACCCCAGGTATGTGCTACCTAGCCGAAAGTTCTTCTCCGACGTTGCTTTGCCCAATCTATACAATACCACAAGACAACGGGTCACAAACGAGTTGCAAGAAGTGTCCTTTTACTCTGCCACCACCGATTTGTGGTCAAGTCGGACGATGCAACCCTATATGAGTCTCACAGTGCACTTTGTCAACAACGACTGGACTCTGCGGAGCGTCTGCCTTCAAACGGCGTACTTCCCAGAGGACCATACGGGTGAAATAATAGCCCAGGGGCTAAGAGATGCCCTCAACTCATGGAACCTTGCCGAAGACCGGCTCATTTGCATGACTACTGACAGCGGCAGCAACATGATTAAAGCTCTGACGGACAATGCGTGGCCGAACCTGCAGTGCTTTGGTCACAGATTGCACAATGCTATCGGTAAGTCTAATGTCTATCCATCACGTGACATTTTTTTTTATACATTAGCAAGACAATCTAAGTAATGCATCATGTAATTAATGCATCAAGCCAATATTATTACACAATGTATGAATTAATAAATTTTGGAATTCCCCCAGAATCAATCAATCAATCAATCAATCTATCTATCTATCTATCTATCTATCTATCTATCTATCTATCTATCTATCTATCTATCTATCTATCTATCTATCTATCTATCTATCTATCTATCTATCTATCTATCTATCTATCTATCTATCTAATCATAATGGTATAAATGCTGTGTGTGTGTGTGTGTGTGTGTGTGTGTGTGTGTGTGTGTGTGTGTGTGTGTGTGTGAATGAATGAGTGAGTATGTGCCCTTTGTGCATGTGCATTCATATTGTACAGAAATTGAAGCAAGACAAGTTTGTGAATGTAGTGGTATGTTCCCCTAAAATGTGTTTTGATTAGGCCTATGTATTTTTCATTTACTGCAGAGAATGGTGTGAAGGAGGACCCACGGATCAATCGTGCTATTGGGGTATGTAAAAAGGCTGTGTCTGCCTTTTCTTACAGCTGGAAAAAAAGAAGAGACATGAGAGAAGTACAGGCAGAGCTTGGTCTACCCACTCATCAGCTGATAACGGAGTCCCCGACCAGATGGGGTTCACGCCAAAGAATGATCGAGAGATTTCTCGAACAGGAGAAGGCTCTAGTCCGTGTCCTGGGTTCGGACAAGAGAAGTCGCCATCTTGTGCCCACTTGGCAAGATTTGGATGTGTTGGAGTCGATAAATAAAGCTGTGAAAGCACTCCAAGAATTCACTGATGCACTCTCTGGGGAGTCCTATGTCAGTGTTTCATACATTAAACCAGTGCTCCATCTCTTCAAAACCAGTCTCCTAGAGCCAGGGGAGGAAGACACAGAGCTCACCAAAACAATAAAAGGGAATATAATGCGGTACCTTGACGACAAATACAGTGACCCTGTAAAAGATGAGCTCTTGGACATGGCCTCACTGGTTGACCCAAGGTTCCGCACAACCTACATTGACCCAGACAAGGTGGAAGAAGTCAAAAAAAGAGCTGTTGCTGAGCTGATGGCTCTACCTGCTCCTGCCGACAACAGTACACCACAGCAGCCTGGCACAGCTGTGCAGGTGCGCCAAGAAGATGCACAGCCTCCACCCAAGAAAAAGATGACTTTAGCGGCCTTCTTCAAACAGAATGTAGTGTCATCATCTCCCAACCAGTCAGAGGCAGAAAAGATAGAGACTGAGCTGAAATCTTACTTATTGACCCCTGAAGTTGACCCAGACACCAATCCTCTTGAGTGGTGGAAGCGCCACCAACCAAATTTTCCTAGGATAAGTGTCCTGGCAAAAAGATACCTCTCAATCCCAGCAACAAGTGCACCCTCAGAGAGGGTTTTCAGTGTGGGGGGGGGCATTGTTACATGCCACCGGGCATGTCTAAAGCCAGAGGTGGTAGATAGGCTTGTCTTCCTGGCTAAGAATGTTTAGAAATGTTTCGAAAAAAGCACCCTATGCTGTCATGTACAGATAACTGATGCTGTTGAATGTTATGTTAATAAGTTTACATGTCATGTTACATTTTCACAGTTTACAATGGCAGGGCCTGCCATATTGCCTTTTTGGCTAATTGTTGTTGATTGCACTTTAACTCCAAGGGAGAAATCAAAATAAACAAGTATTTTTTGGAACTATTTCTTTGTCATCTGCATCTGAATTTGAGGGCTGTTGAGAAAATCGATTTAAATCGTAAATCGGATTTTTTGTGAAAAAATCGGGGATTTTTTTTTTAGGCAATATCGCCCAGCCCTACACCCCCCCCCCTCCAATTGTGCACTTATACGATCAAAGTATATCATGAATAAGTAAATAAAATTACATACCTATAAAATAATAGTTATAAACCAAATAGATAAAGTAAATAATAATAATAAATAAAAAAATACACATAAACCTACATAGTAATAATACAGTAATTTATCTTTAAAAAAGTTCAAACCATAATATACATGCATGGACTTTTGACTGCATTTAACCCATCAGATTAATTTCATTTAATTTCTCCTTTGCTCCCTCTCTCTCTCCCTCTCTCTCTCTCTCTCTCTCTCCCTCGACCACACCATCGCTACGGTTACGTGGCCGCCGGCTTGTCTCGCCACTCCTAGAAAAAAAGATTAACTTTAGAGTTAAAAAAACATAAAAAAAATGCGCCTCACCTTTGCAATAAAAACATGAAAGGATATAAAAATACAAAATGCTCTTTCATATCTTGTTTTTATTACAGCAATAAAACAGAGAGAGAAATATATTGGCTGATGCATTCTAATGAAGAGGTCTTTATTCTATTCAGTGCTTTGGCTTTCCCTGTGTGAGCTACTGTACTAACGTGGATTTAATGTGACTGTGTCATTGTTGTGTATTTGCTCTGTGGGGGATTCGCAAGTCACACAAACGTCTCCTCTCCATTTCCCAAATTGTCACATACGGAGCACGGGGTCCTTCAGAAATAATTAGTTTGTTACATGCTGTCAGGACCAGTAATGCAAGTCAAGGTCCGACATCTTGTTATGTGATAATTTATCGATCCAGTCGGGGGAGATAACATCTAATTTACTAATGGAGGCTGATTGAACAGTACACCTCAGAGGGGGGAGGGAGAGAGAAGAGCCTCGAGCGCTACTCAGCCGGCTGGATGAGTTTTTTGTTGTTGTTGTTTTTTCTGACTATGTTATCACTGCTTGCTAATAGAAATTCTCTCTTTCCTCACACATATTGGAAAGATATTCATCACGCTGCTCTCAGTGAGATGATGCAGTAATGCATTTAAAACAGACCAACTCTCCTGGAAGCTTAGTAAGAATAATATGTTCTTTTTCTGTAGTTTTTTTTTTTTTAATGTTTTTATATATACGAGGTGTTTGAGTTTCCACTGCTTTTTACTAACTCCTCGCCTTTCGGGGTCAAAATTGAAAACAAGGGCAGAGCTGAGCTTTCATCTCAGTTCCAGAGGTACTTTCATCCGGTGTCAGACGTACATATTTCTGTCCGCTGATGTGAAACGGCGAGACGATACTTTTTTCTAAGGTTAAGTCTTAAGAAGCATTAGAATTTGTATTGCTTTTGAGGCAGCCTCAAGGTCTGTGTTTCCGTGTCTATTTCCTTTGAGAGTTTATAACACAGATCTCCCTCAACGACATCGCCAGTGTGTACAGTTCTGCTGCTACACACTGTTTTAGTCGAAGCAACCTGCTTTCATCACGGTGAATGGAGGCTAAATGCTGCTGTTGGCGGGGAAGACGGTGAACGTATGTTAGCATCGGAGGCAGCACGCTACAGGTGCAGCTAATTGGGTTTACAAAGAGCATGCTAATTAGTAATTGACTTCTGTGCGTGGTAGCATGAGCGTATACTCTGTGAGATTGGTGTGCAAATTAGCTTTTAATCTGATAATAGAGGGAAGCAGAAACGTATATAAATGGAAAGGTGGCTTTTGATTATTAGAGGAAGCAATGATTTGAAGAGGAATGATGTTTTCATACAGAGTGTACTTTCTATAGTCAGTTGTATGGCATTTGGCAACGATTGCATCGGTTGTGAAAGAAGTACTTGAATACTTTTGATGTAAAAAAAAAACAAGAATGTACATAATAACAAGTAGAAGTACAGGAAGTCCTCACTGAGTGGCCCATTTCAGTGTTATACATTTCATTTTTGATGCATAAACATTTTAATGTTGGAGCAAGATGAAGTAGAGATCATTTCAACCTCTTTAATACTACACCAAGTTATATTTTATAAGCTGATAAGCTATTTTCTTGCGTGTGAAATATCCATCTGCAAAGTAACTGTAACTTTTAAAATGACAGTGAAGTTAAAGCTATAATTTCTTTGCAAGTCTGACGTATACACCCATTTCTGTGATTCATCGTGGCTGGGCGTTATTAATCCTCACCGCTGTTTTTTATCTTGAAAATATCAGCTGGATATTTCACATTTTGCCTTGTCTTGAATCGTTATTTTTCATTTCATCGGAGTGGAAATATTCTCTCATTTTGGTTGAAAACGTTAACAATTAAATGCTGAATTGCATTTCTTGTTGAGGATGATGAGATTGGACTGTCCTTACAAGTGAAGCATTCATGGTTTGGGTTTATTCAACTCCTGAATATATATATATATATATATATATATATATATATATATATATATATATTTCAGGAGTTGAATATATATATATATATATATATATATATATATATATATATATATATATATATATATATATATATATATGAATAGATGTTTACCTGAAGAGGACCTCTAGTGCCTGTGTGAATTATTACCGGTCTCTGTCAGACGTAGCACAGCAGAAACAGAAAATAAAAAGGAGGAGGTTGATGTTGATGGATGTTTTTTCCCACTCAAATTCAATGTTTTTTTTCCCCCCATGTCCACGATTCTTCCTTGACTGTAACGGTAAGTAATTTTTTACACCTTACCTTACTTAAAATGTTTATATTCACAAGCTGTATGAAATGACTCTTTTTGGATGTGAAAGGGGACCAGCAGTGAGTTCCCCTCAGCTCTATGAAGTTTCATTGCGTCTTTAGGCGTATTGTTTTTGGTTTTATGGTTTTTTACGATCCACAACTTTGCTGTTTTGTTTTACGGCTTTAGTTTAAGCTGCAGCAGGCAGCTGTTTCCTGTAACAAAGCTATAAAAAAACCCTGATGTATAGTACCTATCCAGCACCAAACAGCAGGCAGACATAGCGGGCGTCTAGTGTCAGGTGAACTCTTAAGACTTGGGGTCATATGGAAAAGTCGTGTCATGATTATCCCGCTCAGAATAATTGCGATTGATGGCATTTTCCTTATTATAATAATCAAAAAAATGCTGAAACACTAAAACATACTGGAATCTCATTACCTTACATTTTGTTAAGATACAACATCATAGGACACATTTATTTTTTGTGAATATACTTTTTAGTGAAAAACATAATCAAGCAATCTTAAATAATGCAATCATAATTTCTCTCTGCTTAAAAAAATAAATATATATATATATATATTACATGCTACTTCCAGTATTTTTAACTTCTCCGCTGCAAAAACAAACAAGACAGCTTCTTCTAGTCAACAGTCTCACACTGGGACAGTCCTGGACAAACCGGGACAGTCCTGGACAAACCGGGACAGTCCTGAACAAACCAAGACAGTCCTGGACAAACTGGTACGTCTGGTCAAGGGACTCGCTGGTGAACATCGTGCAGCATTTAGCTGGTAAAGAGCCACTGTAGATCAGTCAAGAGAAAGGACAAATTTGTAGACAAAACATGTTAATTAATTAAAATGGCTCTGCTCTGCCCTGCTGCACGTGTGCTGTTTGCTCAAACATTTGTCATGTCGAGTTTATAAGGTGATGTCATGTTGACAGCTTGTTATTCTGATCTTATGTTGCTGAACAAAATCAAATAATAGAGATTTACCTTCGTAGCGTCTTGCTTAAACCCGACCAAATCTCCAGCAGACAGCAGCACGCCAGGCCCCCCAACTATTGCATGCACTTTCTAGCTGCTTTAATCTATGAACATTTTCCAACCAAAGCCCCTGAGTGACGCGCTTTCCTTTCATGTCCGCCAGAGCTCTGAAGGCAGGCGGCTTCATCTGCTGCTCCTCTCTTCGCTGCTTTTCTCTTCTCTCCTCTGCTTGTATGTGGGAGTATTTAGGAGGGTTTTGCCGTGGCGTCGCCGCTCTGTCCTGACATCCTGACCCTCGTCGCTACGGCGTGGCGCGACTCTCCCTCGTTGACTCGTCTGCAAATGCCAGAATAGTTTCGTGCCTTGGGGAGGATGCTGAGATCAAAGGGCGGCAATGCAGTGTTGTGCAACATAGACAGGGGGGGTGTTGGGGGGGGTGGATGTCACCAGAGGTCTCACCGGAGCACACTGTGTGCCAGGATGAAGAGGCTCACTGATCACTGACTGATAGAGGTCTCAAGGATAACAACCGTGCATCTCTCATTGATATTAGCCGTCCCAGTGACAGCTGAGATTAGTCCTGGTTGGGAAGGTGCTTTTGTGATTTCCCCCCCATCTTATTCAGCTGTCTGTAAGACAGGTTTTGCAATATGAAATCGTTGCCAAGGGGTGGAATACAGGACTTTAAATTATATCTTTTGAAATAGTAAAAATGAAAACTGACTAGTCGGTTGGTCTCCGATGATGCTTATACTAGAGATGCACAGATATCGATTCCAGTATGCCCAATACTCACATCGCTATGGCAACATTAACAATCGCTAGTTTTCTTCAATACATCATGACGTACGTTTAGTAAATTATGGTCCCGTTTAGAGTAATAAAGTGTCTGCAAAATCGATGCTTCAAAACCGCTGTCCACAAACGAATCGGTGACATCACGATAACCACTTCCACTTCATGTTGCATATTGAATTTGTGAGTCAGAAAGCGAGGGGACGTTTGATAGAAATAAAAACATGTTTTCACAGTTATCATAAGAGCCCTGATGGATATTGTTATGTACTCGTATTGCTACTTGTTATCGGCAAGTACTCAGATGTAAGTAGGTACGTGGTCTGAAACCACAAGATTGGGGAGGGAGGGAGGGGTAAAGATCATGCGCGATGACTCATCTAATGTGAAGTGTGCATGCATGAAAGGAGCTAAAGAATGTATTTGCATTTTATTAGCCATGAATACACATGAGCCAAAGAAGAACAAAGAACAGCCACATCAATTTTGGAATGCATCCCCAGATGGGCCGGTGCCTGTATGAAGCTCTGAAAATGTTCCTGCTTGCATAATAACACTTACAGCGCCACGTTCACAGAGATTGAATACAACCTCTCGCTTCCAAAATCATTTACGTTGCCATGGGAATTAAAGCTCTTTTGCACACTTCAGTAAAGAACGCCGATACTAAATGCTTACACAAGACACTGTTGTTGTTACATAAGGAGCACACAACACTTTGCGGCTCTAGCCTGTTTTTAGGAGTCGCTATGCCTTTCGTGCGTGTGATTGTGCATCGGTACGTGGGCGGCCTGCAAAAAATACCAATCCTGGTCAGGAGCCGATCGAATCTACGCTGTCGGCACAGATGGGACTTCCTGGACAGGCAGAGCTACTTCCCTGATTGGCTGTCACTCTGCGTCAGTCACTCGGAAGCCGCGACTATCACTCATACAGAACACACGCGCGACCATACGAAGAAATGAATTGGGCCTTTTTAGAGGAAGCCAAATTATTTGCAAGTAAATTGCAAAACTTTCATTCAGAGAGAATTACCCCAGAGAATGGATCAGGAACGGTTGCCAGAGCCCCACAACTGTTCCGCAGCAGCAGTTTACTTGTTGAAATGTGAGAGGCTCATTAGGCCTAGGCTTCCCTGATGAGACAGTTTAATTACATGCCATTGGGAACTGTGCAAGTGGTAGAGCTGCCATTACAACTTTTATTAGCACCGTGAAGCAGCAAAACACAACATAAGTTCTTTCAAAATGTAATTGCGTCCATGAGCTTGCGATAGTCTGTGACACGCACACATGCGTTTGCCGTGGCTTTTATTTTGTGACGCCGAAGGCTTTTATTTTGTGAAATCGATACTGAACTTTATTTGTTGGAGTTTCACCGAGGCGCTGCGGGGGCTCGGAGAACAAGGTGAGGGTTTACTCGCTTGCATGTATTCTGCATCGTCGGCACACACGTGGTCCTCTAATGGAGTCGATGGTTATTGATGGAAACACCTAACAAGTGTTTGCAGGCTGATCTCAGGCACAACGGGCCCTCTGACGGGGACCGGGGGACACCCGCATGCACCGCGCTGCTTCCATTTGTAACAGATTTGCCTCTCGCATCCTTTCGGCGTAGACCTTGTGATCCTGAACCCTGAGTCGTACCTCCAGGCCTGCTGGTTTTCCCCTCCAGATCAGTTCCTTGAGAACACGGTTCTCTTTTCCTACCTCCGTGGAGCCTTTTGTTTCCCCGCGGCCCAGCCGTCTCTTTAGCATGCAGATGTGATTAGCTAATGTCACCCGCGCAGCAGGGCTGATTCAGACCGTTCCTCTCCGCTGGAGTCGCTTAGACATTGCAATCCTGAGAAAATCAAATTATAGAGCCATTAATTTGTCTAGGTAATCCAGCCTGTCTGCTTCTCTGGAGAAGTAATCTCCCAGGACTGCGTTCATCAAGTGTGTGATGCCAGCAGAAGTGAAGCATTATCTAATTAACAGGAGAGGACGGAACGGCTAGGAATTACATCTGGCCTGAATCACCTGCCAACCACGGTGACATTGTAGACAAAGTTGGGTACGTATGATTCGGAAATATCATCCACATGGATTATCCATTCAAGAAAGGCCCTAAAATTTAAATTTAAATTGGTACTGACTTGTTACTCTCTCCACTGAAGGACTTCACACTTGCTTCCATAAATGTCTTTTATAAACACAATTTGATAAATAGTATAGGACTGGCAAGACAACAATTGAAAAATGGATTTGAGTGTGTTTGTCTGCGTATATTCAAGACTTCTACCCTTTAGGAAAGATGCAGACTTTCATGCCAGCAGATCTCCCGAGGTGACCGCCCTGTATTTGCCCATTTATTTGTATTGAAAGGTCATCAAGAGCGAATGAATATTGAATGAAATCTTAAGAATATTGATCAAAACTTGAGAACATTGTTGAAACTGAACTACATTGAATGAAACTTGAGATTATTGATCAGAACTTGAAGATATTGAATGAAACCTGAGAATATTGACCAACTTAAATATATTCAAAACAATCTATATTGAACGTAATCTTGAGACTATTAATTGATTGATATTGGTCTTTTTCGGTGCTGCTTGTGTGATCCCATGAGCAACTCAGCCAGAATCGTAGCGTCTGCAATATGACAGGATTCTGAATGCATGTATGCGATAAACTAATATTGGTTGCATTAACAGCATTCAATACATCCCTACAGAAGAAGTGCATTCACTGCTCTATTTTGAAGACCGTCACCCCATATGCCACCCACCCCTCTGCAATCTTCACCCATTAGCGAGCCAGGCTCCAGTACACAACAGGCGGCACTAGAAATATATATATATACACACACACTCAATGCGTATGTGTCTGTCTGTTTGTGTCTGTAACCTAATACATGAATGCATTGATAAAGCTTTGAAACTCCGTGTTTATCTCAGAAGGTGAAGTATTAGATGCTTACATTTGAACTATCCTTCCCCTTTTTTTTCTCATTTACTTTAACCAGACAGTTTCCAAGCTTTTCTTTGGCTCTAATAAAAAATATATATATCTATAACCAAGGACAGGGCACAACAGGGAAATATCTGAAATATAAATATGTGTTTTGGTCTCATCTGGTACTTGAGTAGAAGACACAAAGGAGCTGGGCTTCATGCTGTGGTCAAAAGGAAGCGACCAGTGAAGTAGTCTTTTATAATGCAGGGAGAAGCCAAGCAAGGGGATAATTACAGAGTGCATCGGCTTGTCTAGGGTATCTATGCCTCTCTCATTAGCAGACATGAATAGAATTGAGAATTGCTCTGAAAATATGATTTTGAAATATTCATTTTCTCCTTGATTAGATTTGCAACTGATGAGAAAGTTAAAGCGTAATTAGGCATTGATAATGTCAGCCTTTACAGTAGGATTTCAGTGAGACAGTGATCAGAGAGGGAGGTGGAGGAGCATGTTACTCCTATGATCATTCTGGTGGGCTTTCCAAGCAAGTAATAATGTTAGCAAATCACTCAGCACTGAAATCTGTTTGCTCTCACCCTGCGCTCATTTATTTATTTTTTGCCGTGCCAAAGCTTTTTGCCAAACAACGGAGAAAAAAAAAGAAAAAACCCTCTTCCTGCTCGCTCCCTTCATTCTGCCATTCACCACTCAGGGGTATTACTCTGTAATCACATTAGCAGATCATTTGTGGCAGCTCTTTCACCACATGCAAAGTGTTTAACTCCAACATAGAGCTGCTCTCTCTGCCAGGAGGAGTCTTGAAGCATGTTTTTTTGTTTGCCAAAATAAAGGAAGAGGAAGGATAGAAAATAAAATACACTTTTGTAATTGTGAATGCAATCACCGGCGGTGTTTGTTTGCACGCAGCCGAATGTGTCTGCGATTCCAAGGGGTGAATGAAATGATAACGAGGAGTCATTATCACCGCTTCCTTTCCCACCATTTCCAACACCCATAGGAGAGCTTGTGTCGAATAAAAACAGCTCCTTGCATGCAGAGGACGTAACCCAAACCTTTTGCAAAATGCCATCTTCCCCCTGACTAAGTCTACTGCTGCTATTTGTGTCACAACAAACAACCCCCTGGGTGTGGGTGACTGACAGGCCGTGAGTGATAATTTGTCACATTCTGTCATTATTACTTTATGCTGACTCACTGTGTATTCTGAAGCGCGCAGCAACACTGTCAACCGGAGCCGTGATGACACCCGACAGCGACGCATAAGAGGAGACGCCATCTCTTTCAGGGTTTAAACTCGAGATTGAACTTGTCTTGCAAACTGGAGCATAAAAAAATAATAAATAATACTTTGTTCATGCCCCACGGGGTCGATGTGGCTTCGATTGATACCATCAACTAACTGCTTCTTTTTTTTGGTGTTTTTGCCTAACGGCACACGTCAGCTGTAGATGATGCGTGCGTTGCATGTGAGAAAACCGCTCGGAAATGCATAAAAAACAGGCCTCGCATCGACCACCGCCGCCGTCGTCCCGGCAGCCGGCTCGGCGCGGAGCTGTTTAGCAACTCGCCCCATTGATCGCTTAAAGTGAGTACCCGCCGCAATCGGCATCCTACGACACAAGCGGGGGGAGCGGGGGAGTGCAAGAGGTGCAATTAGCTGCTCCCTGGAGCACCGGAGGAGTGACAGACAATCAACATGGATGGAGAGAAAGAAAGAGGAGGTGGAGGTGGAGGGGAGACGGAAATACAAGAGGGGAGGAGATGTAAGGTGTATATAAGGAGAGGGAGGGAGAGGGGAAAAGCTGGTCATTACCCAAATGGGTCGTTATGCCCCATCTATCCATCCCATGCTGCCATACCCCTTCGCCCACGCCACAGGAGTTTTAATTGGCCCAGTACACAGTGTTTGCTCAAGCACTCTGCAAGTTTGGAGAAGGGCTCTGTAGGGGAATGCGGTAAGCTCAGTCATGCTGGAAATATATAAGATGGAAAAGAGTGGGTAGGGGAGTGAGGTCTATTTGTGTGTGTGTGTGTGTGTGTGTGTGTGTGTGTGCGTGCATATGCATTTCTGTGCATGTTCCACCGAACCTCAATCTCATATCAACGTTGAGATTTTTTTATATCCAGCCACGTGGATAATGAGCAGCTAGAGTTTTGCGTGATTTCCTGTGTGGGGCACATAAAGAGGAATCAGCAATCTTCAGGACTCATTATATTGCTGCTGTCACTGCATTAAAAGTACCGGTCACTAAACCTAAACTCACCACCGAGATGAAGCCTCACGCTCACTGCCG
Source organism: Chelidonichthys spinosus (assembly GCA_029853015.1). Taxonomy (NCBI): domain Eukaryota; kingdom Metazoa; phylum Chordata; class Actinopteri; order Perciformes; family Triglidae; genus Chelidonichthys; species Chelidonichthys spinosus. The sequence continues at coordinate 3,817,478 of CM056838.1, read as the reverse complement.
AGCTCCACGTGACTCGAGATCTCTGTAGTGTTTTTCGAAGAGCTGATGCCACGAGAAGTAAGTTTTTGAGCTTCTTCGGCCCAAATCCCGACTCAAATCCAGACGGCTTGCACCTCGCGCGGCGGCGTTTGTTTCGATCCCTTTGCTGGGAGGGGAGTCGACTTTAAAGTTGAACAGACTTTCAGTTGGAGAGGGAAGAAGTGAAGCTTCCAGTCAGAGATACGGTGAAGAAGGAGCAAAGTTGTCTTTTTCAATCTGATGAATAACCTCGGTGGGATTATCTCACCTGGCAGAGATGAGGGTGAGTCTTTGCTTGCAGCTGTGACACTATTATATCTACAGCATGTGTTTTATTCTAACTCCAAAGGCCTGTCCACTTGTGTTGCAACCAAAATATCAACATAGGAGTACGATATTTAATAAGTAATCTATGGAATTTCATTAACACTGAGATAGTGAAAAACTTGTCACTCCCAATATCAAAAATACTTTTGTTTTCTTACTTGTAATGCTATTTATCGATCTAGATTGTTGTTTGAACTTGGATATCTCCCCAAGACTGTGAATTACAAACCTGCAACAAACATTGTTGTTAACAGTTTAAACAAATTCCAAATAAAAATGTTATAAAAAAAAACAAAAAACAAATTCCTTCTGATGAATTATTGACTTCCTCTGCCTCTGTTTTCTGAATAAGCATGTAATTTGCCCACACATGTTTACAAAGTAGATAATTAATATTACAAAGCACAACAACAGAAACATTTAGTATTTAAATATATATTTAACATGGTCTTGTGGTTCTTAAAGAACCCTTAAAATAAAACACATTTTTACTCCTCACATAAAAAAAGATGAAGCTGCTCAGACGAATACTTGAGAACTTTTTTTATTTTACAGGTGCATCAATATCTTTTCAATAAAAATTCATCACGCCTCTCTTTGTCTCTGACGCACACACACACACACACGATTGAACATTTTCTGATAGCCTTGTCTGATTCAGGTATGTCAAACAAAAACCATCACACACACACACACACACACGTCCATAATTTATTTGCTGAACTTATCCAGTTGGAGCAGAGGAATGGGATGGTGAATTAATCATGGTAGGAAGTCTGTGAGCTCTCAGGAGAGAGAGAGAGAGCATAGGTCCTGCACCGATGAGGGATGATGGAGGTTAGGACAGGCAGGACCGGAGCCACCAATGTGCTGCACTGGGCGGGATGAGCACAACATCATGTAAGACCACATGACCACATGCAGCCCGCCTGTTGTGATCACTGACCTCATAAATATGGCAATGAATCACTGCTGGAAAACCACTTGACATGAATGCAATATTCATCAGTCAAACAAGCCATCTGGATTCAGTCACTGCAGAGTCATTGTTGTCAGTTTGATACCTCGGAGTAAATTAAATATTTCCTTATCATAAAGCAGACTGTGGAAATTCAGTTGAACTGATTCTGTACTTTTCTTTTTCTTTTTTTCTTTTTTTACAGAAGAATGGTTCTAGATGAAATGGACAATCTGTTTCTGTGGGAGGAAAAAGGACAAGCTGAATGCTGGGTAAAATGGAGGGCAATTCAAAATTAGAACATTTTGTACGTGTGAAAAGAAAATAGTACTTTCATCCAGGCAGCTCGGTCTGAAAAATTCAACCAAATTTGAAGTGCCTCAACTTTGCATTCTTTCTCATGGCCATCAGGGGGCGACATCCCAGGTTCAATTCAACTTTATTTATAGTGTCCTATCAAAAGGTTATCTAAGGACACTCTACAGATCGAGCAGAACACGGTCTTGATTTTCATTCATCTTCATCTACATTTGGTGTTGTATTAACAGTACCTTGGTTACAAAAATGTATTAAAATCTGCTTTTATTATCTCAGTAAACATTGTAAACATGAGTTTATAGCATCAATAGCTAGTTTAAAGTCTTCTTCAGTACATCACTATTATCATTCAGTGAATTATCGTCCCATTTAGAGTCAAATAGATGAAAAAGGAAGGTACGCTTTAGGGCGTCGCTACCTTGTGATTGACAGGCTGCTACCAGGTGTCATTGTTTTCGGCGATCCCGAATCAACTTGGAAACGTGGATCAGCTTCATGCCCCGCCCTCCACACATTCACCCAAAAATAGTCACGTTTCTGGCACAGAAATCAAGGTGCTTGTGGGATGAGGTGCCACTTGTTCTTGTCCCAATTCCACCATTCACATTGTCTACGTCCATCATGTAGAATTACACATCACCGAAGTGTCACCGCAATTTACACCAATCAGTCTGATTGCCTCCAAAATGATCGGGGCAATCAGTGACATCGCCCTCCCTGGGATGTCGTTTGGAAATGGAAGTGTGACAGGTTATTTATGTGTTGGAGTTTTGATAGGATAAGAAGCAAGGACGTCGCCGCCATTTATTTACATACTTCACCGAGCTACACAATCCATACATGTAGGATTCGAGGATATTATTGGAGATTCTCAGTCGTTCTGGAATTATTTAATGCCCTTTGGTGCTATCTTGAATCTCTACAACTGATGATGAGCATTTCATCAGCTGGGCGCCTCACAGCTGACCACGAGGGTCGGACAGCGCTGATTAAATATTGAGGGGAATTTGATCTGCGATCGGTTTACATCTTTTACAACTGAATCGTTATGACTCATTGGCACGAGCACACATGACACTGGTGGTTTGAATGATTTTCTTTCTGGTCAGAAGTCAGAAAGGGTAGTTACATGGTTCGATTTGAGTTAGTTTGAGTTGCTTTATGTTTTAGTGATGAAGCAGGTGGATTCTCAAACTTCAGACTTGCTGTCGGTTTTTACCACAAACCTCACAGATGTCACCTTAAACGGTTATCTATAACCCATCACACATCTGTAATGCAAATTCACATCAAATCACAGTTCATTTTCAAATATCTCTTATTATTCCAAACAGGAAATACACATTTGAAGCTAATGAGAGTCTTTTAGAGGCTGATGAATGAAAGTAATACGTAAACAGTTTTTCGCCAGCCAAAGTGTTTTTTCATTTTTGCTTCAATTATGTCAGGGGGTTCTTATGATACTAAAAGCCACATGCATTATTACACTGTAATGCACTAACCTTGATCTGCACTTAGGAGCTCCACTTCACTTACAGATTGTGTCTGGAGGTCAGGCTCAGTCAGGAGCTACGTAGTTACCCTACAGAACATCAATTCCTTAGTAAATCTGATGGATTGATGCTTCCAAAAACTCGTCCTTAATAGGTAATAACTACTGTTATGTTATAGCATATAATATTACTGTACATACATACAACATTTATATTAAAGTTTCTTCGTTTTTCATCGACAAATGACTAATTCGAGCCCCAAATGCAAAGCGTCGGCTCAGACCTGTTTCATGCAGCAGGTTAGCTTGAACTATTTTTACTTCAGCACAGGATCCTGAGGTTTATGCGCTACATTGATTAATCCGTCTTAGAGTAACAGACCTTGGATGAATGTCATATGAAGACTCGCTTTGAAGGAACAAATTTTAATCACTTTTTTTTGGGGGGGGGGCGGATTGATTTTGTGCTTGGACCCCGTGGATAAGAGATAAGGAGAAAAAAAAAAACATTATTAGGTGAATAAAAAAAAAAAAAATTGACTGGACTGCTGCATGATGGTAGAAACCAGGGAAATAACCCAACGCACCCAGAATTATCCTTGAATTTTTGAAGCTGTTCATCTGGATTTGCACACGACTGCCAGCATCCGAGTCAGGCGACCCGAGTGTGAACGCTCATCTCATATCTACGCCGACATCTATGTCTGGCGATACATTCTCATTGTGTGAGTGCAACTTAAGAGTTCTATCCAGATTTCTCAGTTGCATCAAAGGTACCATCAATTCCACTAATGCACCTTACAAGGACGAGGCGACATTGTGCTAAGAACAACTATGAAGTTAAATAACGCCAGCGGAATATCACCTCCTGGAAGCTCTAAGCTTCAAGGTCCGATAAGAGCCGATGTTATACGACCCCGGGTGGGAGAAAGGACTTTTAAAGGTACTGATAAGAATAAAGGGGGAGAAAAAAAAATCAAAGCTGGACAGACATGACTTTTACTCGGAGACTCGACTACCATCTAATAACGGGTTCAGATTTACTGCAGAGGCACCGCGTGCTACTGTAGGTCGAACCGTGTTTCATGGTCCAGCTACTCCTCCATCTCTTCCCCTCCATCCCCTCAGTACACCTCCTCTATCCCTCTCTCTCTCTCTGCCTCGCTATCTCCCCCTGCCTCTCCCTAAATCTGTTCTGCTCCAGCGGACTCTCTTCTTTAATCCTATCTGATGAGGACCCCAGTTGTCCCCTTCTCACTACCGCATGGAGGGAAAAAAAAAGAAAGTATGCTAATGTGGCCCGACTGCAAAAATGGAAATTAGACTCCTCGCGCTCCTGCGGCAGCCAGAGAGACAATGCAAAAAAAAAAAAAAAAGCATTGTTCCACAACAAACCCCCAAACAGGGAGATAAGAACTTGTCAAATTTGATCAGCGATGAATTATGCATCACCGGCTACTGAGTTTAGCCATCGTGCTTTTTGATGAATTCCCCTTTATCTCTTCATCTGTTTTAGCAATCACACACTGGCTGTCTTTCTGTACATTTAGATATGCGTGCGTGCGTATTCAGTGTGTACCAACTCTAGTGTGTACATTAAATGTTTATAGATAAGATGTAGTCTCCCACAGTGATAAAGACACAGAAACAGCAACTTATTTTTGCATCTATGCTCTTCAGGAAACCAACAAAAGGCAGTTTGTAAACCGTTTTTCCAGGGAAACCTTAGATTTAAGAAGATAGAAGCCTTTATCGTCGATACCTCTCCATCAGGGGGAGGCGAGTGTTTGGGGAAAGAGCCGCTAACAGGATTATGTCTAGCATGTTCACCTTTACCGAGCAGATGGAGGGGCATGATCGATACCCGACTAATGTGATCAGGGAGGGCTATCACTCTTTGTCTTCTGCTTTCAATGAAACCCCATTAACCATGTGAATGCGGAGCTCTGGCACACAAGCAAAAACATTTCCCCCTCCTCCAAGCGAGTGAGCCAACTCCTGAACGCATAATATTTTCCTGAAAAGTCCAATATCATCCACACATGTCTCTCAATTTCAAAATTTGAATCCTTAGTGGAGCCGATAGGCGAATCAGCCGCATTTGCTAACAGATCAAGGTTCTTGTCAGTAACAATCCAGCCTACCATCCCGGCGCATTTCCATTCACGCACAGCCCGGGACTGTAGGTAGCACAAGCCGAGCATATCTCATTAAAATAGAGGAGAATGTCTCTGCCAGTGTCTATTGTGCTCAGTAATTCTCGGTGATGTATTCTTCCCCCGTCTCGCTAATGTAACGACGTTTCAGGAATCCGAACCCCTCCGCCTGTTTTTTTGCCTCTCCATTCCCCCTCCTTCCCTGGCAAAGTGTGATCTCCCCGAAGTTAATGAAATTGTCACAGCACCTTATGAAATCGCCACCGTGTAAGCAATAACATCTGGCAAATAGATGGCGCATATAATGTCCGCCGAGCCTCACTACACACAACCCTGTTAATGAGTGGAGAGACAGACTGACAGACGGCCGGCGAGTGATGGCGGGAGGATGTCGCCGTGTCAACGGAAATGATAGAAAATCATCATTTTAACTTTGCGTGGTTTGTAAAGGAACATTGACAAAAAGAAGACCTTCAATCTGCAGCAACAGATTAAAGATTTACTCTTAAGAATAAAGTTGCCAACAAGGTTCGTGAAACGAGGCTTCGGCATGAATACATTTTAAAGAGTCTTTCACTCTTAAGGTGTGCTCACACCAAAGCCAATTTTCAACACACCGGGTAATCAAACAGCACCTGGCTTCATAACAACATCCAGAATCTTTTTCTTTTTAATGTGAATAGAAAGTAACACATCGGCTGTTTTACTACAGCGGTATGAACCCAAAACAATTTTGTTGTGATTTAATTGCATTAAACTGATTAAAATGATGCCGAAGTAATTAAAAATTACAACAATTTGTAAAAAGTCCCGAGTCATGGTTTATATCGTCTGCTCGCTAATAACTTAAATAATAACAAGTTTGTTTTCTTAATGACATTCGTATCGATGGGAGGTAGGCTATGCTAACACCGTAGCTGCTTCGTCAACACTCCAAATATGGTCATCTAGACGTGAATACGGCAGCGATCTCTGGACTAATGTGAGTTTCTATCGTAGACCTCTATGATATGTTTTGTAATTCAGTGACGACAAGAGGAGAATCTCAGCGCTGATAGGCTATCAGAATAAATTGTGCAAATTAAAAATGGACGTCCTTTGCTTCATCCGGGGCTAATCTCTCCAATGAATTTGTACGCAATATTGCTCTGCGGTTAGTGTGAACACACCTTAAGTCTACTCGAGTGTTCGGAGGGCAGCTGTGGGTCAGTCAATCAGAAGTTTGGCGGTTCAATCCCCGGCTCCTCCAGACCACATGTCTAAGTCTTCTTGGGCAAGAGACTAAACACCAAACTGCTCCCGAAGGATCATCAATTATGTATGAAGCATGTCATGCCATCAGTGTGTGTGTGTGTGTGTGTGTGTGTGTGTGTGTGTGTGTGTGTATGAGTGGGTAAATGTAGTCGCTGATAGTGAAATGATATATTTCGCTATATAAATAGGACTATTTGCCATGTTTGTGTGTCTCTGTGACAAAAAGGGGGAAATTCACGTCTTCCTCAATATTAACGATAACATATCTTTATCGGTTTGGTTTATGACCAAATACCTACAATCCCAGTCCCATCAGCCTCAGCTTTACTTTGTGTTTAGTGCTAATAAGCAAATATTACTTTTTAATTTAACTAGGTCAGACCCGCTGAGATCGGATCTCTTGATGAAAAGGTTACAGACAAAAACAAAAAAACACGACTGTGTCACAATACTCAATTCCTGACAAACAAAAGATTTTTTTTTTGCATGATGCCAATGAACGTTAGCTAAACACCAGCGTGTGAGCATCGTCACTGTGGACATGTTAACACGCTGACATTAACATATACATGAATTCAGTCCTGGTGTGACTCGGCTCTGGAGAGTGAGCATGTGGAGAGGAAGCTTCCAAACCAAGGTTATGGGATGGGGAATATAACGTAGAAGGTTCTTGTCTGTAACAATAACAAATCTGCTCTCTGTGTGTGTGTGTGCTCGTGTGTTCCCAGTTACCGCATCATGCTGAGCACAACGGAGAGCGGCCCGGCTCCTCTTCCCTGGCAGGCCTCTGACAGTTCGTGCTGGCTGCCCTCCCAACCTGCCTTTCCAACGGGACGCCAGCTGGCCCGCCGCTGCTGCCGCCACCGCCGCTCCACCGCCATCGCTAGGGAGGCCGGCTGAGTGAAGACGAGGGCGTCGAAGGAGAGTGAGAGAAGATGGGAGCTGCCAGCTTGCACCATCCTCACCCGCTCGCTGAGATGTTAAATCTGTTGTCGGGTGCCTCGCTCGTCTCTCGTCGCCGCCGCTTCGCAGATTTGTATGCAGACGGTGAGTTGCATTCATCGCACACTGCCCTCCTTTACCCATCCGCTCATCCAGGGACTCGCACTCGCGTCCCCGCCGCATTTCCGGGAAATCATTTACGCTAACAACGGAGCCTCCTTGTAGGAGTACAAAGCGTTCAGGTGTCAACGCGGTCAGCCTCCTATAGCGAGAGTGTTTCGAGCGCTTTAATGAGGCCCAGTGTGAGCAGACTTTAATCAGCCAGAGAGGAAAAGAAAATTATGTGATTATCTATTTATTAAGCAGCCCTCCTTGAGTCTTCCCCATGTTCTCCGTCACCTGCTTGTGCTGTTAGAAGTGTTCAGGTCAGCAGTGCTGAGGGCAGCATTGAACCTGCGTCACAACGTAATTAGGCCCCCCACCACATATCACAGTTCTGCTTGGCTGTGCTCTCCAGAGACACACAATCATGTCGACACACAAACCCTGGACACCCAACCCCCCGACACACACACACACACACACCAGAGGAAAATACACTCACAAATGAGCATCTGTGCACCCATGAACACGTAGCGTATATAATGTCTACATATGAAGAAAGATGGGGGGGTGTTCATATGATACACCACGAGGCTATTTCCCCATTCGTTTTCGTGGCCACTCAGCTGTTTCTGTCTCGTTATAGGCGGCGCCAACGCACACACTGTTCGCAACTCTCATGTTAAAAGTGATTAAAGAGTCAAAGTAATCCGTTTTTGAATAGTCACACTCGATTATGGTACAGCCTGTCAAACTGCCAAATCCTATACCGCAACAACTTTTGCATTTATATCGCCTTTATGCAGCCGCGGGTGTCTGTTCTCATTTGACATCTATTAGCAACATAGTAGTCCACGGCGTTGGATGCCTGCCCAGCAATTAGGTGATGATAGGAAATAAGTATATACTAACAGAGAGAAGACAGGTGAGTGAACAACTTCTATTCCCCCCTCCCAATTGTACTTGTAACATCCGTGTTGTGCGGTCGCATCTGCACGCATGCTAACGTCGGGCAAATCCGAAATGAAGCGCCCAGCTCGACGCGCGGGCACACAATTTGCATTAGCGTCTCAGAAAAGATTAAATCTGATTTCATAACGAGCTCTGCAGGATGATTTACGGTTTGAGAGCTCATAAAGTCCACAGGGAAGGGGAGAATTCACTCACTGCTCACACAAACGCCTATGAGCCTAAATCATCGTGAAAATGATGTCTCAGTTGCTTGGACACAGTAACGAGAGCCACAGTAGACGCGGGAGTCTGGGGGATAAAAGCTGAATGAACGGAGCCTTTTGCCCAAATTAAATGTTTTTTTTTATTCAGCCGTGCACCAAAACAGCCGATCACATCCCAGGTGTCGCTTTGGGTGAAGATTTACATTTTTTTAAGACGAGGAGAGGTGTGATGAGGTTGCAGCAAACCCTGGTGAAACGCTGCTCTGACGTGCTCTCTCAACATTTCAAATATTCATGATGTTGTAAGCTCTGCAGCAACAAAGTCGGCTCATATCGCTCCCCCAAAAGCCCACTTAACTGAAGGCTGAGTTAAATACAGTAGATCTGGGACCTAGAACTGTATATATAGCACATGAAAAAGCACGGAGGGAATCATATTGTTATTTATTACCGATACATGAATTCTGTCAGTACACAATTCATTATTAACCCTCATCTATTGGATGTTTCCCGGACTCAAATGGATGAAACGGGGCTTTGACCAGCAGCATCATTGAGCTGCTGAGCGTTCCCATATCCATGATGACAGCTTGTGCAATGAACAAAGGTTTCCCTTAAACCAATGACTTCACAGCCGAAAGTCAAAGTCAAAAAATCAGAATCTGGTCGAATGCATATCCATCACCTGCCACGAAGTAAGCAGTAGCTCACTTCTAACATCCCGTGACACATCGCTAAGAGATCGTTCCCCCCGGCTCTGTCGTCCTGGATTTATTTTGGCTGCTGCTGTCACGCCATTCCTGCAGCGATGTTTGATGATGTGAAGTCCAGACAAGATAAGTATGTTAGTGCATATCAGTTCCCATTGATCCCGAACTCAATCTCGCGTTGTTCGGATAGATACGAAGGGAATATAGTGTAAATAGAAATATATTCTCCTTTACTTTGTGTTATGGAATTTAAATTAAAATAATGGATTAAAGCAGCTCCCATTTAAACATTTTATTTTAACTATACTTAAAGTGAAAGGGGTCACTTCGATGATCGGATCCTGCAGATCCCAGTGTTTTAGTGTCTTCCAGCTCCTTGTTTTGGTTTTAACTCTCGCAACTATAATGTTTTGATTTATTCTCACCACTGTCATCAGCATATTATTAATTAAGCAGATGTTTTCAGACACCTGAACGCTACCTTCCCATCACTGATAAGCAGATGAGCGACGAGCTGGTGAAAATAAGCATTTAGGAGCTAAAGAGCCAGATATTTCCTTCCACAGTGGGTGGAGACCAAAACTTAGATAGAAGGAGAGTAAACTATTGCCATATCCATAATAATGTCAATGTATATAGCTAAAAAAAACATCCTGTGGGTTTAAGATTTCAGAAATATTAGTATTGCTGTCATCTTAGGTACTTCTTAGAGCCAGTGGTTGCGTAAGATTTGTCGGTCATTGTGAAGGAAAGTGTTGTTAAAATTCTTTTATTATAAAAAAAATGTGTCTTGTCCTGGAACATATCACTTAATTTTTGTTTTAACTTTGTTCCGAATCTTAAAAAACTCTGCTGCCAAACTGGAGACTGATTTCACCAGACTCGTGAGAGTTACCGACCCTAAACGCGCTCCCTTCACCGGGAGGGAAATCCTGCAGCATGTGCTCCTTCTGCAAGTAGTGGAGCAGGTGACTCGTGGCACCGAGGTCTCCGGGCCGAAAATATTCGGTTAACGCGACCTCTGCTCAGAACTCGAAGCTAACGTGAGAAAATGTCCAATTGGAACAATCGCTTTGCGCCTCATGTGCTCCATTAAACAAAGCATTAAATGATAGCTGGGATAACCAGTACCCTGGGCAGCTGGAGTCTGTCTTTGTGGTGTATACATACTCACAATGTGCCTGTGTGGGTTTTTTCCTCCCACAGTGGGGACACATTCAGGTTAGGTGACGTGGAAACTGTACTATTGTCCGTAGAATGTGGTTTTCTTTGTATTTTTGATTCTTTTTGTTCAGGTGTGGAGACAGACAGGGATGGAAGGAATAGAGACATTCTGACTGTAATGGCAGTACATAATGGCTACAAGCGTAACCCAGTATTTGCAAACAGAAAACGTTTCTGTGCTGCTTCATATTTGTATTGATGTTGCATGTTATTGATCGCAGAAACCTGCTTATCTAAAGGTTTTAAAACCGATGAATCGTACTTATCTCATGGTGCATGCGCGGCAGGCATAAACAGCAGTGATCCCTCTTTTTTTTTTGTCGTTTTTTTGTTGTTGTTGCTTTAAGCCAATAGCAAAAAGAAGACAATTTAAAGGACAAGCGGGTGAGCAGATGGCAGAGCCATTATTATCCTACACCTGAACCACAGTGCAAAATAGAAAAGCCAATGGTTACACAGCGGCGGCTTCAAGCTTTGTTTGACCACTCGATTACTTTTTAAAGTGAGCAATGAGGAGGCAATGTTGGGTGAAAATAAGGGACACGACATGATGTGATGCTGCCGGCGAAACATTGTTTATCGGCCACGAGTGATAGAAACGTAAACACGGCCGGGTTCAGAGGAAAAGCCATTTTTCAGTTGCGGGACTGTGTTTATGTTGCATGTCAGGAAAATGAAATGCAAATAACTCAACGTAGATATCTTCTTCTTTTTTTTAAATATATACATTTTTATTTTTCTGTCTCACAACTAGCAACTGCACAGTTGCTTTTTCCTTCTCCGCGTGCTGACATCGAAAAAGTGATTAGAATTCAGCTTCCATTGAAGTGAATATCCAGCCCTGTAAATCAAATCTGCTGGCTTATGAAGGAGAGGCAACAACAATTTTTTGAGAGCAATATGCAATATTCATTGTTCATAAATAATTAATTTGTTTGCTCACAACTCAGCCTAAAGTGATTGTGGCCCTTTTTCATTTGCTTGTATATCTGTGGCAAATTCGGGTTCCTGCTGAATGGAATGGCATTTGTATTTCGTTCACACGGACCACTTTAACCATACTTCATTGCTCCACGCTATTGCTCCCGGCCCTACAGTGTTTCCACAAAGACCTCTGATTCACAATGAAGCTTTCGCACAGAATTGGGGCAAAGTATCTTCTGCAGATAAAGAAAATAATTACACTGTAATGATATCTCCCCCAATTATGTGCATGTGTTTGTACACCCAGGTACAAACAGTGATTACGGAAGATTTCCAGCGTCGGAGGTCGAACTGGTGTTTAATTTAACGCCGGTCCCGAGGCCCTGCTGAGATACAAACTATTACTTGAAGTTTACTTTGAAATGAGGATTTCCTACCCGTCACTCTTTACCTGCAATTTTAAGTGGATTTAGTAATGCAATTTACAGTCCTGTCGGGTGCAATGTGCAGCGTAATGATTGTACCCGGAGTGAGATCTGTTCTGAAGATTTATTTTCCCGGCGCAGCCAAGGACACGGAGGCTAACATGGGCTTCACCTTACCTTCTTTACAGAGAGATAATTACAATCTCAGACACCGAGCCAAGTAGCGCCGCATACTAAACTGGAAATCACATTTCCTATGCAGTTGAAGGGGTTTCGATTGGGAAGCTGTTTGCACTTGCTTGGGTCGTGGTATTTGCGCTGGAAATACGCAGCGGTTCGGATCGAGACAAACAAATCTGATTAGTTTCTCAATATAACGGCAAAAGAATGACCTTTGGCGTAATTATAAAAAAGCATTTTTCTTGAAATTAGGTGTAATTACGTTTATTATTATTATTATTATGTATTGACCTCTACAACATCACATACATGTATGTGATTTAATACATGTATTATATTATCAGCATCATTTTATCTGCTAATGAGGGAAAAAAATCAGTTTGACCCCTGAATATTTTCTTTTCTTTTTACATTTGCATAAATTCATAAATATTCAAACACAAAGTGAGGATCTGTTCATGCGTGTAATCATGTATTATTAAATATAATTACAGCGACGTTACGCTTATCGATCATTAACTGTTAGAGAAGTTATACTAAATAAAAGGAAACACGTCCTCCACGACCACATTGGTTTTTTTCTGACATATATTTGCTTTATTCACTATAAATGATAAATAGGAGGGTTTAGATTAATTATCTCCAAATTGTCACACATTTTCAACCTCTCCTATATGCCGTAGTGCATCCTCTCCTTCCACGATGAAACACTCCCTCTCTGTCGCCTCTACACGACGTATCGGCCCATCTAATTGGTGAGGTGGGTTCACACGGCTTAATTAGCATGTCATGTTAACTCTCTGCTGTGTCACCAAAATAGCTTTGGCAGAATCAATCCCAGTTGGGACGAATCACTCTGTGGAGCAGCTGATCAATAGGGAAGCGGACAGCTGCAGTATAGCTAAATTAGGGGGAGACATTAACGGTTTTTCTTAATCACAGTAAAGACAGATGAATAAATTCACAGGGCGCCCTCGTTGTGCGAAAAGCCAATTATAATACGAAATCCTGTTTAAAAATAAATGTGTTTAGGATGCAGCTGGAGCTTGAGCACGTTTTTTAAAAAAAGCTTCAAAATGTTGCAGGTAAACCTCTGACTCCTTCAAATACTTTCATTGACAATTCAAGCTCTGTGGAGACGACCCTGATATCTCACCAGGGAGCATCACAAAGGGCGGCGCTTTCTAGATTCTGACGGCATGTTGATACCGGCTGCCATGAACCGCTGCACCTCATTGTGAAAGCTACCTCTTTTCACCCCGGTTATGTGTGTAAATACTGCCGACAGGCGTCCTGCCGCCGTGAATACTGAGTGTGTCGGAGAGAGCTGCTACCCAGGGAAATAAAAAAAACGGGGGGGTGTCTGAGGGAACATTTGTAGAATAGAAACACCAGTCAGAACTGCTTTTTTTTTTTGTTTTTTGTCTTTATAGTTGAAGGGGCCGAGGCCTTCTTCTCAGTATGAGATCCTACACTTATGTTAAGAGTGTGCAGACGCTGACAACGCTTTTCCTCAACAGGAAACCTGAAAAACACTGAATCTAAATGGAGTCCGCTCTTCTCATGTGGAAGAGCGACGCTGGAGCGTCCGGAAACAGAAGGGGTCTAGATCCCATTAACATAAAAGAAAGTTCCGCGTCGCCTTCTTCGAGGATCAACAGAGCAAGCGTGCATGAACTCATTGGTGCTAAATGTTTTATTGGAATAAGGATTGCACTTAGCCTTTGCTTCTCTTCATACTGCAGCCGGGGAAGAGAGTGTTCTTGTTGGACACGAGCAAGGCATTGCCAGGAATCGGGATCCTGCCCCGCTTTTTAGATTTCACCCCTTCTCCAAGTTTTCTGCCAGCTTTGAAGGTGACCTATTTATTTTTTGTTTCCTGCTGTGAGTGAATATGCAGTCAGACGTGTGCATTTTCTGAGTGACGGACAGACAAAGAAACCTAGATGCCACACTCCCAGGATGGAGGATGTTGGATCATCTCTTCAGATTGTTCAGAGGGAAAAGTTAATTGGACTTTATTGGCACTATTAAAAGTCTTTGCTGGATCCAAATCCTCGGGCCTATAGATGCCATTACTATCTCACTATTTATCCCCTCAGGGCGTTGCCAAATGACTTCTCTCGTTCGCCAGATAGACGTTTTATAGTAAAAATCCTGCTTCAGAATGCAGTGTCGCTTACGATTTAAAAGGAGCAACATTAGCCACCAAAAAAAAAGAAAAGAAAGTGAGCATCGCTGGACAAGCCTGGAGCTACAGTCGTCAGCTGAACAGCTTCCACAGGTGGCCACTGGCTGTTATATGACTTTTAAGGCAGCGAGATGGAAAAATACATGTTGTTCCATTTGAGATTTGCTCATGTGTGATGCCAACCAGAGCAGAATATTGTCAGAGCACCAAAGCCATAACCCTCTCATGTTCCCTCACACACACACACACACACACACACACACGCTCAGCTACACAAACACGCATACACACTCGTCTGGCTCGGCCTGGCTTTGTGTTTTTTTGCTGTGACATCATCATCATAGGTCTGCTGTGTTTGAAGATGAATGCGAGGCCCACAGAGGCTTCCTCAAATGCCAAACACTCTGGTTTTTATACCGTAGCCGACACCTCACGCGCCGTACGACTGAATACATTTATCCACATGCCATACAGCTCGAACTACAATAGTCGAGAGGGCATATTATATTTATAAACCCCCCCTCCTCATGTTGCTGCATGGAGACACTGTACTCACAATGGGGCTTCATAATCGCATTCCCTCCAATGTCAGTGCACTTTAGTAGCATTAGACATCTTGGCTAAAAAAGGTTTCATTATATTCCCCCGAGGGAAGGAGGAGACGGAGAGAAGGCGGGGGGCCGAGAGCAGATTTATCCACAATAGACAGCTGGAGGGTTAAAGTCGAAGCTTCCCCCGGTGGTCGGCCGCTCCGCTCCATATTGGATGGGTGATGCAAACGCACAGTAATAAGCATAATGAAAAACAGCAAGCAGGTGGGGGGATAAACAACACACACATATGACAAAACACACATTCAACACACACATAATCATATCTAAAGCTGCTTGTACCTGTTGCCAAACACGACAACCTCATATTTAACTGGAAACACTTCATGCCCAATGGCAACTTTTGACAGTTAAGACAAATCTCGCCACTTGCTGGAACCGGCAAGTTGTAAAGAAAGTTGCACGCTGGATATTAAATGGCTTGTTGATTGGATATCGCTATTTATCCAGCAGAGAAGGAACACTCACAAATACAGGCACACACACACTCTCATAGAGATGGAGGGAAAAGAGAAATTGTTAAAAATAAATATACATATAGCTCACTGCTCACCATTTGGGATTAAACAAAGCCAGTTATCGGCAGAAAAAGAGATTTAAACTTTTCTTTTTTTTGTCAAATTGCAGCTGCTATCGTCATGGCGTTAAGAGCATCGCCCGAATGACGGCATAACACAAATGGGAACGATTAATCATTTGGAATTCAAAAAATTAAATTAAATTTAGAGTAGCCTATATCAAATATTAACTCCACTAAATATATTCTACTCTGGCTCTACTCAGGTCCTCGTCTAAGATCAAATATTGGCAGCTCGGCTGAATAATAATGATGGAATTCTCATGAGGCAATGAAATTATCTTTATGTTATATTTATTTCTATTTTAAACCGCCGAGCGCGTCACAAAGTGGGTATGACCCAAACGACTGCATGATTATTGATTCATTTAATTGAGTCCTGTAGATGGCGCCAAACCGCCCGCTGGTGCTGCAGCAGTCACTTTCCTAACTGATCCCCAGCTGTTTATAATGATGAGGCTCTCACAGAGTCTGGGCTTCAAATAGTAACATGACATGCAGCGTGTGTTTTTTTCTCCGCGGGTTTCTTTCATTGAGAATAAAGCTGACGAGACAAAGATCCCTGCAGTTACGCTGGATTCATTATAAGCATGTAGTTAAACACAAGAACTCCAATACCCAGAATCCCCTACTCCCAAATATGGGAAATTTATGATAGCTGTTTTTCCCCGCGAGCTGAAGTTCGGATTTGTGTGCTGTAAAGTTACCAATCACAAAGTTGTTGATAATAAAGCCCGCCCATTTAGAAGGGAAGACATGATTGGTCCATTTTACTGTCATTTGTAATTAGTATCTCATTGAATTACTGTTGTGACAGTTTACATCCACCATTATATACTTCCCTCCCATACAGCAACTCTTGCTCTTACCTCTTAATTCTTTATCTGTCTCAATGTCTGACACACACACACACTCACACAAACACACACACACAAACATTGCACATTTTGTTATCTAACTACATTCATTGTGAAACAAACGTGTTAATTGCCTTTGTTGGCTCCTGTTTTTCTGTTAATTTGGAGATGTAGTTTTAAAAAATCACTTGACCGTGTGTCACACAGTGTGTGTGTGTGTGTGTGTGTGTGTATGTTTGTCTTTGTGTTTAGTGCGTTCACAAAATCAACAATTAGCCTACTTATGCCTTAAAGAGACGGGTCATCCCCCAAATCAAAAATGCATATTTTCCCTTTTAGCTGCAGTGCTATTTATGAAGCAACTGTGTTTTGCTGTGAATGAACAGGAAATACAATGAAGTGGAACCTTTACAGTATTCTGCGGTGGTCCACGACTCATTAGGGACGACGGTGAGGTGAAACCTTGTGGTCAGAATGACCCCCTATTTAATTGGGCCATTTCTAGCCCCTTAAATACTGGCCAAATTGAATATAATGAAACCTGGTTTTGCAGGAGCCCCTCTGGAACTGCCAGCAGGATCCCCCGAGGGCCTCCTGAGACCCCATTTGAGAACCACTTGGCTTTTCAAAAACTTTACAAGTATTGCTAAAGTTGTCAAAAACACGTAGAGGCCTGTGGCGGCGGCAGCAGCAGTGTGTGTGTGTGTGTGTGTGTGTGTGTGGATAGACTAACAGACATCTCAGTGTCTCCAACCAAAGGAATCTGATGCTACATGACAGACAGCATCTCATCCTCCCTGTCTGATAAAGGAGGCTCGCTGAAACATGAGCGGACAGGAGTATAGACTTGAGTGCTCGGTGTTGATTGCAAAGGTCTGTCAAAGCTAGATCTCCTGAATTCCAATAGTCCCCCCCCCCCCCCTCCACCACCACCACCTCCCTCCTCCTCTCTCAGCATCCAGCAGCTGCGCCTCTCATGCCTTTTTTCCTGACGCCGAGCGAAGCCTCCCATACAGATGAGCGCTGGAAAGCCACGCACCTCTTGACGTAGCCACGGACCGGCTGCGGTGCCACTCGGTCTCCGTAGCACGTATTGCGCAACGTGACTCGATGCTCGACTGCGCTTCCACGGAGCGCGCGCGAGGCACATCCGGCTCCCAACCGTCGCGTGAATTCATTAGGAAAAGTGGTCTCGTGTAAAAATAAAAAAACAACAAGCAGGCATCGCAGAGGTGTGTACCGGTGGAAAAGGAGGGGAAAAAAGCTTTCCTCCTCACCAGGACCGGACCCTCCTCCACCTCCTCCTCCACCACCTCCTCCTCCTCCTCCGCGTCATTGCCACACCGTGGAGAAGAGAGAGATGAGTCGAGCGCGCGCGGCTGTCGGGGATGCAGTCGTGATGAGACTGCGTGAGCGCACGAGCCTTTTCCCGCTGTAGTATCGGCAACAGCTGCTTTTGACGACCGCCCAGAAGGTGACAATAACGTGTGTGTGTGTTTTTTTTTCTCTCCCCTCCGTGATGGCTTCGTGTGGCGGCGTGCAGTCGGCGCGGCTGCAGCGGCAGCAGCGGCACCAGAAGCGGCAGCAGCAGCGTCCGCGGAGCGAGCCGTGACCACAGCTGGATTTGAGGAGCTATGATTGCGGGTAGTCGACAGCGTCAGTGTGCCCCCTCGGTTCGGGGTCTTCGTTAAAAGTGCAAGGAGGGGGGGACACACACACAACGACTACCTACCTTGGGAGTCGAGGAGGGCTTGTTGGGGTTTTTTTTTCTTTCGACTGCAGCCGACTCTCCCCGCCTGCTTTTTTCACCGCATCCTCCCTTCTGTCTCTCACTTTACATCAAAAACAACCGCTACCTGAGTCCGCTTGCCTCCCGTGGCCAATACACAGCTCTGCAATACTAACACCGAGACTAAAAAAAAAAAAAAAAAAAAAAAAAAATCAATCGACGTGGACTTCCTGTCGCCCCTTCGGGAAAAAAAGGACTTCTTACCGTTTGAGAGCTGGATATGCAGAGATTAACGTGAGAGGATGGATCTAATTATCTGTGTTTTGGGGCTGCTGGCGCTGGTCGTGGGGGGCGTCCGTTGCCAAGGAGTGTACGGTGAGTGCATAATGCAATTTGTGATCATGACCTTGTAGAACAGTGGTTGCTAATAAACCTGTAACCCCCCCCCCCCCCTCAAAAATAACATGCATCACGTCTGAATGTCATGTTTGAGTGAGAGGCTCCCAAGTCTTTTTTTTTACCAGCAAACCTCCAGGTTGCCTAAATACAGCAAAATCGCGCGGGCAACCAATCATGCACAGCCCCCCTCTTCCTCTTCCTCCAATCCATCACTCATGATCGGGCGAACGGGCTAAATTTAGTCGGCTGTGATCAGCATGACACTGGAACCTGGTCGATTTGTCTTGGAGCCTCTCAGACCAGCCGCCCACATACATGTCATCATCCAAAATAGCCATTCTGGGAGAAAAAAAAGGTCGACGTGGCACATGTGTTTTTGAATGTCATCATGAGGGGGGGTGTAATCTGTTGAGCGATGGGCGTTTAGTATGCATGGCCATGAATTATTTTTCATGTGCGGCTTCATCTGCATACCTTTTTTCCTTTCTGTCTGTCTGTCTGAATGACACACACACACACACACACACTGGTACACTTAACGAGCACACATCTTTTACATTCCTGTCTGCTGCAACCAGTGACACAGATGATGTCTCAAAGAGTCGTCATGCTGCATGCAGCAGCAGCACGGCGGCGGCGGCAGCACTGTGAGTAAATAATGATGAATGTGCGGTAACAGTGAAAGTGGAGGGAACCTTGAGGTGCCCTGACCTGTCAGCGGTGACGGCGGCTCCAGGTTGTGCAGGGAGAATGTGAGGTCAAGTGCAGATGTGGGGATGGTCTCGGAGGCCGTGGACTAAAAAAAAAAAAAAAACTCACCGTATGTGTGTGTGTAGATGTAGCACTGAAAGATTACCTTGACAGGAACAGTCATGGTGCTGCACCTGACCAACAATGCGCCAGGATTTTTGTTCTGTTCTTTTTGCTCTAGAGGGAGGAGGTGGATAAGATGATAAATCACAGCACACGCCAAAGCAGCTGTTGCACGACAGCCTCATACATGTGCGCTCAAACCTCCCCTTCTAACACCTGTTGCAGAGACATTTTCACACCGACCGGTTTCACGTACTCTTTTCGGAGCCTCCGAGCGCTCATTAGGCGGTGTGTGATTTTCTCATGTGCATGTTGTTTGGACGTGGCGGATTCCTGCAGTTACGCATTCACGCCGGAGGGCACTAACCTCTCATCAAGCAGCGCCGTCTCGGAGAAATCACTGCCTTTGCTCGAGTCAATATTCATATCTACCGAATAGGCAGAATGTACGCGTATCCAAGGGGGAGACGTGTGTGATCAACGCTGATCACGTGAAGACCAAAGCTGCAGACTCTTGGCGTTAGCGGGCTGTCGATGCTACGGTGCAGATGAAGATGCAAGCTCATTAGAGGGAATCATATCCCATAATGCTCCATGGTGTTGGTGTAGAGCTATGCACGGACTAGTGGGCTCAGAGCAGCAGCATGTAGCAGATGAGCCTTTATCGTGTGTTTGCATGTTGACATTCTCCCACCTTTCCCCATTAATACTGTGTTCCACCTGTTCTCCACTAAACCTGCTTCACTTTGGATTTACATGACGTCCTGCTTTCTTGCTGCCGTGCTGCAAGAAGAGGGTTTGAAATATAGATCAATAGATGTTAATTTATCACGTTCCTTTTAAATGGGGAGCAGCCATTGGCTACCTCCCGTCTACGCCTCATGATTAAACTTCATGGCACATTCTCCAGGGAAGAGGCCCCCGCATGGAAATTCATTGGCAAGGTTCAAAAAGTCAACATTTATTATTGACGGCGGCCCAAAGTATTAGCATGCATGTTGAGTGGCCTCTCATTGTACGTTGGGTTGGGGGTGAAGGTCCACAGGTGGAAGGCGGCGGTTTGTGTGACTGACTGGAATGAGGGCTGTGAAAGTATAGCACATAATGGTGTCAGTAACTTTGAAGTGATAGAGTTTCACATCAGGTTTTTATATCGAAGGCAAAGCCTGAATTCACTGCTCAGGTCATATCTTTGAAATTGAGTTGTATTACACCTTGATGTACCTTTTTTTTTTTTTCGTTTTTCTTCCACCGATCAAATCCATTTCAATAATAGCTATTCACACTTCCCTATCTCTTTCTTGTGTTCAAAAGCACAGCTATCACTTTCCTTCCCCAGATTGACTCAAGAATAGATAAATGGTGTAGTTTTTTATAAAAAAAAAAAAAAGAAGATGATTATCCTCCTCCCCCCCCTCCCCGGCCATCGGCAAATATCACCCCAACTAAATGGTGGAATCATGATGTAGTAATGAAGAAATCACATACTAGTGCGTTAAGTGGTGCTGCCAGAGTCATTAAAGAGGATTGATGAAGGCTAGTCATCCCTCCATGACTCCGGGCCACAGAGGGGAAAAAAGAGAGACACCACTAAAGTGCATCTGCTCTTCCTCTCCTCTTCCCCTCCTCCTCCTCCTCCTCCTCCTCCTCCTCCTCCTCCCATCCGAGTGTGTTTTCCTCTTTCCTCATCACTTTCGCTTCGTATGCAAACACCTTCCACCGGGGGGGATTGCTCTAATATCTCAACCCTCATCTCTGCGTTGCTCCTCAGTTGCTGGATGGACTCGCCAACAAACCAGCTAAATATCCTCAATTCAGCGATTATCTCCAATATTGCCCTAAATAATAATATCTAACGGGTACAATGGAGCATGACACTTTTTTTTTTATTACTTATCCGGGTATGTACCACTTTCAACATGTTCCCTTTGCATCAAAGTCAATCGGCAACATCCTCCATGGGATGTGGAGATGTTCCTGATCTCATTTTGTGTCATGTTACTAAAGAGGAAAAAAAAACCCTACTGCCTTTTCTCCCACTTCTCCCCCCCCCCCCCTCTCTCTCTCTCTGTCTCTCTTTCTGTCTCTCGCTCCCTCTCGTTTGCATTGAAGTCCAAGCAATTGCTGGGGTTTCTTTTCATGAGCCCCGGTTCAGTCGCTTTGGCTTCTAAGCTATGCAAATGCATTCTGCCAGTGAAACTAAAGCCGTCTTTGTTGGTTCTCAGAGGCCTCCTCCACAGAGTCCTTCATCATTCCTTTGGATCGGGACCCTCGCGTTTCCCACCGTAATGAGACCAAGGATAACTCTATCGCTTCCCCTCCCTCCCACTCCCAATCCCTACCCCGTCTCTCTCTCTCTCTCTCTCCTCTGCCTGTCTCTCTCTCGCCGTTTCCCCCCCGGGAGCAGCGGAGGGACGTCTACAGTATATGCGCTTCAATCAGAGGCAAATGAGGATCTACAGCTGGGTACGGCGCAGGGGGAAGCAATTCGTTGCAGCAGAAGAGAAGAAGGGGCTTCAGATAGCTCCAACTTAATCATACCAAATGTCAGTTCTCTTAGGACCGAGCCCTGGGAGACTGGCACTGAATATACACTGCAGAGACAATGTTTTATCTTAAAGTCTGAAGCACTCCCGCTGTGCTGTGTATTCGCTGGGTAGACTTTCACAGTTTTACTTTAATGCTCTAATACAATGCGATTAAGGAGAAACAACTGTTCTTCGGTGTGGTGAATTTTGTGAAACCGAGCCGCGGGGTTCACTCGGTTCAAATGAAAGGGTACTACGCCAATTTAGTATCGGCATTTTTGGAAATAAATGGTAAAATTGAAGCAGCAGAGGCCAGGCGTTTCTCAATATAGTCCCTGATTTGGGTAAAGATCCAAAAAATACACTGCTTCCTACATTTCCCCTTAATGCAGCCAATCTCATTCTCCCAGTTTGAAATCTCCAAGATGATCACAGTGACATCATCGGGGTTGAGAAAGCTCACCGGGAGCCGCCAAAGAAACGATAGAACTACTGTTTTCACGAGCTGAGTCATACTTCTCATTTGCGTAAAATCAGTGACGAGCCCTTTGAACGTGTGAGCTTTGTGACGTTTAGCTGTGAAGTAGAGGCTGTGTGTGTGTGTGTGTGTGTGTGTGTGTTGCGGGGGTGACATTCTCCACTGGAAGGATGCCACTCTTTTTGCCCTCTCTCTGCCCCCTCTAAGCTCCTGTGGAAGGTGTGGCTGTGCCTTGTTTGGCAGTCGGCACAATGGAGAATGGAGCTGTGAGCTGTAGAGTTGTAGCCGGGATTTTAACAGCATTGTCAACGTCGTCTGCACCGAAAACAACTCCCGTTTTCTTATGCATAGTTCAAAGTGAAGATAGAGTCGTGCACAGCTGTGACGGATGGAATATATTTTTTCCTGATGCTTCAACAACAACAACAACAACAACAAAAGGAGAAAGTATAATGTAGCTTTGGCTACTTTGCACACATCATGAACAGCTGTAATACTTTTTCTCCTTCTGCTGTAAGGATTTGGATGAGTTCAGGAACACAATTTACCTCCGGATCATTCAAGGCCAAATCCCCCACCGCGGACCAAAGAAGCTTATTGTAACCTGGCTGACTGCTTCGACTGTTAAACCCACATCCCCAAACCCTGAGCTACTCGTGCTGCTCGCTACAGAAAAGCTGCTGCTAATGATCACGTAGTCATTCCTTCATTAAGTCCTGTCCTGGTACCCCCCCTTTTTACTTTAGAATCAAATCTGTACTTAAAATTAAGTCTGGAAACTGATATTTTCTCCTTTTGTCTTGTATATTCTGAGGATGTGGCCATTCATCATCTGGATCATTAAAGAACACGATTTGAATCCTAAATGTCAACCGTGGTCCTGCTCATGTTACAGCGTGCAGAGGCAGGACTTTTATCTGTAGTCATTTCATTTTATGGAATAGTTAGTTACCTTATATTGGCAGACACGTGTCTCTGAAATAAACTCTATAAATGAAAGCTAAACAGCTTGCATCTTGTTTAAATGAACATTGTGTCATATTTGAGAGGGTTATTATCAGAAATGGATAGGGGTGGGTAAAAATATTGATACGCAATATATCGTTATACTTATCCGCCCAATAAAATATCAATTTTTCAACTCCAAAGATCTATTTTTTTTAAAGTCATGTTTAAACGCGTTGTCAATGCATTACTTAATCCTTTTTTATTTTATTTTCAATATTTATTCCAGTGAATTTCATTGGAATTAATAAAATGGAGAGGCTGTTTTGAATGAAATAGTTTTGACTCAATTTGTCCTCTGATCAATATCATCTGACGTACATATGCAGGTACTTGTGTTTTCATCTGTATTTATATCGCAATATCGTGATACATATCGTATCGTGACTAAAGTATCGTGATACGTATCATATCGTGAGGTTCTTGCCAATACTCACCCCTAGAAATGGAATATAAGGAGTTTTCCTTAGTGTGTTTTTGTTACCATAGAGCTGTTTATAGGTGTACGTACTGAGCAGGTTCTCTTCACTGATTCTGCACCGCCTTGTTACTACAGTAGTTCAGCACAGACGATCTAAATTCTGACTCCAGATCTGCGTTTTTGGCTACACGCTTGGCATCCTGGAGAAGTTTCTGTTGAGGTCAATTTGCAACCAAATCCTCCACGCTGCACCTTTAAGAAGAGTCAGTATGCTGCAGGAGTAGTTAGACTCATGGCGGACGCAGATAATTGGGATAACACTCTTATTGGCTTTGCATTCCTTCTCACGTCTCAAAAACGTAAGAGCATAAGAAACATTTTCCCTTACATCATTATTCTTAACTATATAACAATACAGTAGCCTCATGCCTGCTCTATAATGCATGCTATCCTTTATGAATAAAAAAAAAAAAACTGGCTGGAAAATGGGTTGGGGGAGAAAACATAAGCTGCTCACGACTGCAATTCACAGCCATATTAGCATAATGGCACAAAGCCTATATTCAACAGTTGGCAATTTACATCCGCGGAGAGTTTATTAGGAATTTGGACTCGACAAGAGTCTTATTTTTCAAATTAATTTCAGTTTGTAGTTTTGGAAATGCCGTTTAATTTAATCAATAATAATGCATCACATCTTATAAAGCTATATATTAAAGCGCCAATCCATTGTTTTCACTCACGCTAAGTGCTAAGTTGAGTCGAGTTTGAGCGATACCTTCCTCGCTCCTTTTGTTGATCCCGTTGTTTCTGCTGGGGCGGGATGGGGGGGAGGGGGGTAACTTCCCCCTGTTATGATGCTTATTAGTGCACAGATTCAGATGAAGTTATGTAATTCCCAGCGTAGCTCCACCCAGCGCACCAGGCGAGGTCTAAATTAGCCAGACTAATTGAAAGCACCTGTGTGAGTTTGCGGAGCCTTTCATTTCTAACAAGTAGCTACAGCTGTCACATAATTGTAGTGGAGAAATAATTACAGTATTAGCCTTCTGCGATGTAGACGTAGAAGCTTAAAGCAACATACAAATGGAAATACTGGAGCAAAGCCACTCAAAACTCTACTGGATTTGTGTCGTTGACCAAACACAAAATTTAACACCTTATTAGTGCAATTAAAGGGGCTGCACGGTGGTGTAGTGGGTAGCACTCTCGCCTCACAGCAAGAGTGTAAGCGTGGGTTCTCTCCGGATTCTCCGGCTTCCTCCCACAGTCCAAAGACATGCAGGATGGGGATAGGTTAATTGATGACCAGTGCTTGAATTGGGCCGGTACTCACCAGTACGCAGTACCGGGACTTCTGATTTTTACCCATCTGCGTACCGTTACTTCTTACAGCGTACCGCCACCTCATGATGCATCTAGGTACGCATATTGTAGTTCTTTTATCATGTTGTGGATACCTATAATAAGCTATGCAGTTGATGAATCTGTCTTCATTTTAGATCGACAAGATTCAGTTTGAAAGATTTGCGAGAGCTTGCGGGAGGCTGCGGCGCACTGTCTCTCCACACTTGCCGTCAGTCGAATGCATTTCAGGTTATACCGTAAATCCTCTAATATAGCCTCAGCCAAAATCTTCGCGACGCGAACCTGACAATGAATGGGAAGCGTGGAAATAACGCTGCCTGTCGACACTTGCCCCGGCCAACATTACAGACCGGCCGTTATTTACCTCCGCCGTTATTTATGTACAGGGAGCAGAAATGGAAATGGATGGAGAGGACTAGACAGAGGAATTCAAGAGTGAGTATCTAAGTTGTGATATCTTTATTCCAAGACACCCTCTCTCTCTCTCTCTCTCTCTCTCTCTCTCTCTCTCTCTCTCTCTCTCTCGCTCTCTCACTAGGGCAAGCAAGTTGAGAGACAGAGCAAACAAGCAAGCAGAAAGCAAGTAGCTACAATTAAACCACACATAGCTGCCATTTCACTGTACATTGTATCCATTTAGACAAACAATATTTTCCTGTACAAAAATATGAACAAAATAAATTTGAAGATATGGATTTTTTTTTTTTTTTTTTTACAGAGAAATGCTGTGTGAAAATGATCAACTAGTATATGGTTTATCTAAGCAACTAGTATAGGGTTTATCTAGGTAAACCAGGCAAAATCACATGGTATCCACGAGAGCCACAAGCGCGCGTGCTGTGCAGTTGCTGATTTAGAGTACTGGCACCTTTTTTATTCCAATTCAAGCACTGTTGATGACTCTAAATTGCCCGTAGGTGTGAATGTGAGCGTGAATGGTTGTCTGTCTCTACATGTCGGCCCTGTGATAGACTGGCGTCCTGTCCAGAGTGTACCCTGCCTTCGCCCAATGACAGCTGGGATTGGCTCCAGCCCCCCCGCGACCCTAAATACAGGATAAGCGGTAGAAAATGGATGGATGGATGGATAGTGCAATTAAAACAATAGAGTTTAAACCCATTAGGATTAAGCATGATCTGCTCATATGAGCCAGAGCTCTGCTTTGTGTTTCAGTTTTGAAGTCACACATTCATTGGTATCTCATCATGTATAAGTGGCTGAAATGTGTTTTTTTTATTTTGCTTTCCCACCGCCCCACGATCCTCTATTTCTTCCAACAGACTTGCTTTCATGATGCCGCCATGTCTCGTCCATGTATCACAGTTTGACCAGCTGACACCCACTGTGTACTGTATGTGAGTGGACGAGACCCGGATGCAGACAGCGAGGCATGCTGATAAGAGCGGGGAAACAATCCCCTTGAGACAGGTTTATAGTTTGAGCACAAAGAGTAGAAACCGATACAATAATGCCTTGAGTTGTTTCCTTTTACCTGCTTTATAGCTGCTTTTAACAACACGCTGAAACTGTGCGTTCAAATTCATTCCGCAAATTGATTATTCATAAAGTGTAAAATCATGGCATAAACTTGCTGATGTATTAATATTAAGCTCCTCTTATATAATCCATTAACGCATGCATTAGATCTTGATGAGTCGTGCGCTAATTTTTGCATTTAAAAACATCAATTGTGTACCGTCATGAAGTGTTAGCGATTATTCCTAATGAACAGCGGGATTAGCTGCCGAGATGGAGCCTTTTAACTGCGCCTTTCCGTATCTGGAGTTTATCATTTGCAGTGATTGGCATCGCTTCAAAATCACAGAGAATTATACATGCTAGCCAGCTTCAAAGTGACACAAATGATGAAAGGAGGGCCCTCATTGAATCTGAATATGTCCCCTCCTGTCTTCCTTTACACATTTCAGTCAATTGAATTGTCTTTGTTAAACCAAACTGGCAGGACCTGCATTTACACACACAAAGTACAAATTACTCAGCGATCCCAATAGGTGGCTGACAAGAGCAGCGGGGTGTGCCTTTTAGCTGCTGCTGTGGAGGGGAGTGAAGAAAAAAAAAAAGAAAGGTTTGGTACGTTTGTGCACCCACAAGAGGCTAATGCCAACCTTCAACTATGTCACTTCAGCCCACACAGGCATCCTAAGTGCTGCTCCTGTGAAGTGATGTCTGTTGTCATGGCGACAGTATGTGAGCCTGGCATTGCACATCCTCTGACTTCCTTGTTGTCTCCCGCCCTCGCTCCTCCTTATCCTCTCCCTCTCTTTCTCCGCCTACCCACTCGCTCATTCTCTCCTTCCCCTCACATGCCAGGAAATCAATCGCTGAAACAAATGTGAAGTGATTGCAGAAACGAAAAGCTCCTAGCAATGGCGTACGAGAGGAGACGCCATCGCTGCGAAAGGGGGGGGTGGCGGGCGGGGATGTGGAAGGTGCAAGGAGAGAGAGAGAGAGAGAGAACTGTGTGTGTGACTGCAGGAAGAGAGGCCTATTTATCTTTGTAGCGAACGATGCTTAAGCTTCTATGACAAGCAGGAACAGTGGCGAAGTAAATGTGTTGACAATGACGCCCCTCTGTAGTCTCCGGCTCCAAAAACCCAATGCAGCTCGACAGCAGGGGAGCCGCACGCACCCCTCCCAAAACAACACCAATGCCACTCAAAAAAACCCACCATATCCAGGCTGAATCCCCCCTCCCCTCCTCCCTCAAATCTAGTCCTACATTCCCCCGCTGGCAAAAGGAAACTGCTAAGTTGGCACTGAACTCTCAACGTAGACCAACATGCAGTTTGTGTGCAATGCTCTGCTGAGACGTTAATTTAGCCATGTGATGTATCACCGCGTTCACACATCAGCCCCCTCGTAAGCTACAGCCTCATCACGCCAAATGTGCCTCAAAGTGCCTCGGAAAACACACGACGCAGTCATTACGTGCACTTTTACCACTTACTAAAGCCTTTTCTAAAGGGTGATCTAACTCTCTGCTCAGCCTCTTTTTTTTATCATCTGGCTTTCTGTGTATCCCTCAATAGTCTCTAAAAGAAAAAAAAAGGTATTCTTTTTTTTCTAACAGAAATTCACAATGTAAAAGCTAATCTCTTTAGCGTCATGCTCTCTTCATCTCTCCGCCAGACACAGTATATCCCAGAGGCTGTTGCACCCATGGGGATAACCTCAAGCCGTGTACTGTCAGTTTAATGGCTTCCTATGGCAAAGCAAGCAGTTATCCGGGGAAAGGCGAAGCACTCCTCGGTCGAGATGGAGCAAAGGAATCTCAGGGCGGAATTTAATGCAGATGTGGGCTTTTTTTTTCTTCTCTCACCCAGTTCTGATTGCGTGTCTTTATTCAGACCGCTGACGCAAAAGCGTTTGCGGTTCATAGTCCTGGAGTGATGTTTGTGCACTGTGATGAATAGGAAGAACGCCGAGTCAAAGTCCAGAACCCGGAGAAAAAGCAGAGTCCTCAGGGGTTTATCGTGTTAGAAATTCAAGCTTTGGCCTTCAGTTATTAGCAAACTAATGAGCCCCATGACCCGATCTATACATCTACGCATCGCCGCAATCAGTGGAAGACTGAACCCAAGCTTTAACGCCTTCAATGAAATCCCCCCTTGACTTGGTTCGCTCTCCCCTGACCTTAACAAACGATTGATTTAGCTTAGAGCGTTTTTTATCATCCAGATGTTTTTATTTAAACAGACAAACCAGTCATTACATGAGTGTTACCAAATTAATAATAAAATGCTGTTGCATGGATAAATGTGTCATACTTAGCATGCATGGTAGGGAATCTGATGCTTTTCCGTTCAGCTTATCGTATCTCGTGTGTGTAAAGCAGTGAGTTAACCGTTTAATAAGAGCAAGAAAGGTGCCATCAAGTCACATGCATGTACATGTGCATAACGAGAGACGCCCTGATTACTCGTCTTTCATGTCACTTTAATGTATTTCATCTGAAGATGAGTTAGGCCTGAAGCGGGCCTTCTCAAATGCCACATTCGCAGCTGGTGATGACCTCCTACCCCCTTTTCCATCATGTCACCATCTCCTCCATTTCCCCCTTCATTTTATATCCATGTGTCCCCTTTTTCCCCTCCGGTTCTGGGTGCGTACCGAATGCCTCTAAGCAGTTAAGGCATCTTGATGATGAAGAATGGGCTGGTCTTGGCCTCCCCGCTGACCTCTCATTCGCGTGCTTACCTTGAAAAGGTTGCTAAAATATATGTTGGAGGAGAGTTTATGTACCCCTGCTCTCGGGTTGTAATCAAAGGTCTCTGTGCTAAGCAGAAAAAGCTTTCCTTGACAGCACCTTTCTCCCGGCGCTATCGGCCGGACTCATTTTATCCTGCAAGCTCAGTTTGGGGTGAAGTTGATTGTGTGAAACTGAAGGTCAATAGTGGATCTATCCTTGATTGTTAGGTGACTGCTGTGCCAGACCTTGGGAACTTGAGTTTTAACTCTCTGAGGGGGGAAACACACACATATATGTATAAAGCGTTGATCAAAATGAATTTAAATACCTACCTTAAGATTTGAAATTGTTATATTATGGGTATATTTACCAAGTGTAATTCATTTGTAATTTCCTCTCCTAGTGGCACAGGTGATTTACCGATACGCAGATATCCAAGATTTGTCAGCTTCAATAAAAGAGAAGTGGAGCTCCGGGGCCATTTCATCACATTATTAAAAGAAATGACAAATCTCGTATAATTAAAAATGTATCGCCAAATCGATTTCATAGTAACGTCTGGTGAAGTATGATTTCCCATTGGCCTCCAGGCCCCTGTTTTAAGGAGAGAGGAAATATTAAAAGTTATTAACCTCTGTAGGTAGAAGTAAGGGGAAAAAAGAAAAAGGGATGCATTAATTCCAGGATGTTGTGTTTTAAATGAGTTTGGTTTGGTGGCTGTACGTGTTTGGCATGCAGATGTGCAACCGTGTAGTTATTAAAGTTTGTTGGTGGGGGATATTAAACAGCTAGAAATCCCAGCTTCTGCCACAGAACAGAAGACTTCAAAACAGCTTTGAAATGCACCAATAAACCTCAGCGTATTAGTGGATCCGCAGGTCCTCTAGGCTCATCAGAAGAGCCCATGCAAATCCAGTAATAGCTTCTCTGAATGCATTAATAATCCCCTCCAAAGAGGTGGAACCTGGGCGGTGTTTCCATATTGCTATCCATATTTATATCATAAGCCACATATCAACACATGCTGATAATATTCATGAATTCCATCGCAGTCGATCCAGCAGAAGCAGGGGAGCGACTTTCGGCGGCGCCCACTCTGCGGCGAGAGCCTCCTGCAGTGGGTGTCTTACATGTCGGCGTGTGCGTGGGGCGTGCACACACACACACACACACGCACACCACGCACGCATGTGTGTATCCGTCTTGTTTGTGTGTGTGCATTCCCCCGTGGATCTTTCTGTGATGCTGCCGTGGTAATTGGATGTGTGGCGCCCACCGAAAATCCCCTTTAGCCCTGGGCAAACGCTCTTCCAATCCCAGCATGCCTCTGTGGAAAGCACAACCAAAAGTAAGGCTTATTCTTTCAACTGGCAAACATCAAATGGTCCCCCTGTTCTCTCCATCACAGCCTCCGTCTCCCCGCTCCGCCGCCGTAGCATCAGAGGGAAGCCCATTAACATGTAATGACACGGCCGTCCACATGCGGCGGCGTTCGCAGGGGGAAACGTCGGGCTGGAAGATGCACACGGCCGTAGCCCAGTTAATGACTGTTGATTTTTCCCACAAATAGTATTTTGGGAGGGCTGATTGTTGTCTCATGAAGCTGCTGCAGCCCCGCGGCAGGTGCTCAAAACTACCAAGAGTTGTTAAATGATCCCTGATGGGTGGAGATGTACCTACACCCTGGCGTAGCGTCGAGGTTTTACACAGTCTGAATTTAATTAACGACGGCGAGGCTGTTTGGGGGCGACAAACAGCTACAACTTTAATCATGGAGGGAAAAAATGGCTGCAAGCTGACACGACAACATTTGCAAGTGAATAACAAGGACAATCAGCAGTTACCTGATTTGTATAGTGTCACATTAACATAGTAAATTGTGAGATGGAGAGAGTGACATAGCACTTGGAGCACTTACTTTATTCTAGGGGATTCCTACTAATCTATCAATGCTATTGGTGTTTGGCCTTTATTGGTGGAGAATGTCGGGAAATCTAATGTTTGGTTTCTCCAAACCGCATTTCACATTAGAGCTGCTGGAACCAGAAGGTTATTTAAAATGTTTTGCTCGATAAAGGATTTAAGAGATTATCAAAATGGTTCATTTTTAGATATAAATAATGATATATACTGTATAGAATATCATATTTTGGCAGTTTAACAGTTTTAGGGACGTCAGCGCCTGTCGCTCCGTCTGTCAGGCACCTTCATCCAGAATGTATCACAACAATATTGGATGGATTGCCATGACATTTGGTAATCCCCAGACTTTTTTTCCTATCGCCATAATCAGGTCAAAATGTCCATCTGTTCAATACTCCGGGTTTTTAACGACTTAATACCTGCAGACTGATTACGTTCCCGTCGGCCAACGGCTCGGCGCTAATTAGCAAAATGTTAACGGCCAACATGGTAAACATCACACCGGCTTGGCTTCAACAACGTTTGTCTTTTATGAGCGTTAGCATTTAGCATTTAGCTCAAAGATCGAGAAAAAAAAAGACATGAATGATGAACCAGTTGTAGAATTGTTTTTCCGCATTGAGCATTACGATATTCTGCTTCCGCTACAAGAGTCGCTTATTCCCTAAAAAGCACTACGGCTGCTTTTAAGTCACACGTCTTTCTTCTTCTTTGCAGCCCTCGCTGTGGTTAATCCCCAGTGCAATGCAGAAGTAATGTAACTCTAGGGCTAGTTTTTTTTTGTCTTAACTAGAAGCTTTATTAATAATGCATGACAAAGAGGGGGGTCAGAACAAGGTTTCCTACTTAAGAGGAAGCCTTGTTTGGAGAAACTTGATCTTAACCGGGGGTGAGTATTAAGTCTTCAGTGATATACCTCACAGCAGGCAGCCTGGATCTACAGATACGCCATGAGGACACGCCGAGGATGGCGTCCTCTTCCACGTATCATGATTTCGTCCAAGTGTCTGACACGTGTCAATGTTTGTGCATCCGTCTGTGTGGGTGGAGATTTGTGTCTGGAAGGCATTTGTATGCGCTCCAGGCTCTCGTCTTCCAGCGGCCTTACCTCCCGCTGAATCACACACTGCAACGAGCAGAGCAGAGCGGCCGGGAGGAAGAGGAGGAGGAGGAGGAGGAAGAGGAGCTTCCCTTTTCCATCCCTTCCTATTTATCATCTTTGATTCCTTTCGGGATGTTTTCCGTGACCTTGTTTTTTTTTTTATTTTTGTTGCGTAATGCGCTGCTGGAGTTTTTTTCGTGGGGGGGTGGAGGCAGGACACTGATCTAAACCGTGATGACAGCTTAGGCTTCTCTGCCTCTCACCTCCTCCATGCTCTCGAGGGGAGGTTAGAGTGTGGCGACAGGAAGAGAAACCTTAAAGACAGCGGGAGGGGCTTAGTCGCCGCCGCAAACACGGTTTTACGTGGATGCGAGTGAATAAAAGAGCGCCCTCTGAACCGTGTAGCTCATTCACACACAGACAGGAAGGATCACACTTGGGCATGGGTTTGCTTTCTGCTCCTGTATGTTTTATTCCCCTGAACACACTCTCTCCCTCTCTGACTCATTCATTTCCCCATTAAGTGGCTCGGCGTACACGTTAGGAGGTTATTTGTTGTAGCGGAAGTGGGAGGCAGCCACGATGATAACGTCATTAAAATGTCTGATGAAATAATAACCTGAAACTCATCAACCCACGGCATAAAGATTGCACAGTCACACACGGCTCTGCTGCAATAGGGACTCATGGAAAGATGGAGGAATGCTTTATGGAAGCAATGGAAAATAAAACCCTCTGTCAAGATGCATATGATGTTGTTAACACGTTATATTAAGGCACACAGAGGGTCGACTCAGGGTGGATTTTTAATGGCTGGTATAAGAGCAAAAGTAGGCAGCAGGAAAAGGCTGATTCATCGGCCGGTGGGCGATGTGCTGCTCTGTAGTTTATAACTGGCCAGGATTACTTCTGTTACACTCGTTAAATTCCACCTTTACAAACCGTTAATGTCCGTGTGCCGTTTGAATTCATGTGTGCACAGTTTGGTGGATTCTGGTGGAGAAAGAGGATGCCAAACTGTGTAGGAAGTTAAATGTAACAGTTGAATGATTTCCTTTTCCTGTCTGTCTGTCTGTCTGTCTGACTGTCTGTCGCTGATAGTGTTGCATTATATATATAGAGATATATAAACAGAGATAACTTTTGCAGGGAGAAACAAAATGAACAGAAAACTGTTTTTACGATATGACACGAATACAAACTCGTCTGTTTCCTGCAAAATTGTCAAAAAGTTTTAGTCGCATTTTTATGACCTTTGAGCAAAATCCATTTTTTTTCAGTAACTGAAGAATTGCTTTCTGAAAAAATATCTCAAGAAATAACTCAATTGCAAGTTAAAGTTTGCAGTGCATTTATGGTTTAACTAGTCGCCTATAAGCATGCAAATGAGTTATTAGTCATCAGTCATTATAAAGCACTCATTAAAGCCTCATTCTTCATGACCATCTTCTACAACTACTGTTAATTAAGAGTTGACCGATAACCTCAATATTACCGCTTAATGATGGTGGTGGTTTCCTGTACCATTATGAAGCATCTTTTACTCACAATTCTGAATTATGGCAATTTACACTACAGATTTGCCTCTAAAAATGTGTAATAATTGAGAATTTGTTCTCAATTGACTCATCTGGTTAAATAAAGATAAAACAAAAAGCCTATAAAACATGTACTTAGTTTGGGCCTCAGTATGCACAACAATAGTCATAATAAACGTGGGCTATTCTTATGTAACAAAATTAAAAGTGTTAATATTGTTCATTTGAGACTAAATGAAGAATTTCTATCCAGAATGTTTCCAATTCTAAAGAGCGGTTATGCTCATAACTAATTCACCAGTAGTTTAACACGCATTAACCCACACACATTCCCTTTTCTAAAATTGCCTCCTCTCCACACTTAAAGCTACAGTAGCACACAATTACATCAATTAACAGGCCGTGTTCTTAAGTGATGGAGGTCTGATGGAGGCACAGGTTTCCGTCCCCCATTCGGAATTTAAAAAATTAAAAGTGATACATTTGATGATCTCCATTAAAAAATAAAGGAGCTTTCTAGCTGACTTTGTTCTTCTACCATTGAGAAGTTCACCTCCATCACTTAGGAACAGTGTCTCTTTATTTGCAGAAGGTTCTGTGCTATAATGGATTTAAGTGTGAAGAGGAGGCAACTTTTATGAAAAAGGAATCTGTGTGGGTTAATGCGTGTCAATGAATTCATTATGAGCAGGTCCTCAATTTAGAATGGGAAACATTACGAGTGTCTTTATTTCTTTTTAGGTCAAATATTATCATTCAAAAAATAAGAATGTGCAGGCAGCCAATGTAGAGATGCTTTAATTCAATTAGATCTTTGAAGGAGGGAAGCTTGGGTGCTTCACACACTTGGCTCGGGTACGAGTCGATTATATTGATTTACAGTAGATGATTTACGTATTTGAAACCGAAGGATCCGTTCTGACATACAGACAGTCTGTAGCTCTGACTCACAGCTGCTCCACCGTTGACCCTGAAGACAAAAAAGAAAGTGTGTCAAACGAGATCTGAGCTTCCTGGAACGCCTTTGGTCCCGTCCTCTGGCTAAGGCCTCATGTATGGATGTATGTAGATCATCTGTTTGTGATGATAGTGCAGTTGGCTGTGTGTAAGTCCTCGCCTAATATTTGCAAACCATTTCTTTTTGCATATTTCTCAGCTTGTTTGATATCCTTGTAATCCAGTTCACCACAATGCAATGCAGATGTCTTTGCCAGAAAATCCTTAACACGGTGTAATGCTCTCTTTTGTTCCTCGCATTCGCTTTTTAAGTATTGCTCTCAGATATGCGATGCCCCCCAGATATATATCGGCACCCTCAATATAAAAAAGCTGAACTCTAAATGCTGTAAAGAAGATAAAGAAGAAAAATTAATGGACCGTATTCTCAGCTTGAATAAAAGTAGGCAGCTCTTAGTAATCACTGGTATTCAGGAGTACACAAAGGGCCGCTGTTTGCACGTGTTGCACTTCAAAGCTTTTAAAACTTTATTTTTTTAAAGTCGAACTAACACCCGTTCGAGATCAGAAGAGATCGAGCTCTTATGCTAATATTCCAAGCGTTCTTCTGGCATCATTTGAATAGATTCAGCCCACATTTGCAATCATTTGCAATTCCGCGCCGTGTAGTATTTGATATTTAAAATGTGTTCTAGATGGACCATTAATGGTTCTTTGCACGGGTTCACGGATCTTCTTAATGCACTCACATCATCACCCTATTGATAACATGATGGTATCATGCTGTGGGGCTGTGCATGTTTTATTGGCACATAGGGAATATGTTGTTTAATCTCTTTACATAATGGAAGGTCTTTTACGATGGGTTTCATTGGAGGCGACTCCCCTGGAACAGAGGTTAACTGGCTCCACCACATCATGCACGACTATAAAACAGGACGACATTTAAGGTTATTACACATCAACTTTGATTTTACATCCAGTCATTAGATCACGTAGCGTTGTATATCAAAATATGCATTGTTGGTTGTTTTTTTAATGGAGACCCGTGGCGTTTGGAGTAATCCCGGGTCCGACAATGCTCCCCTCATTTGTTGGTTTCCCTGCAGGGCGCCAGCTCTTTAAAGAGAATTAAATCTTTCGGCAAGATAAAGGGCACATGGAGCTCACTTAAGAACCCTTTCCTTGTTCTGGTGCTTGTTTGCAGGCTTGCAGTGCAAAAAAAAAATTAATAAAAAATAGGGACGGGAGGAAAGAGAGCACAGCAGGATGGTGATTTTTAATGAGGGGATATTTTTTGTGGCTGCACATGATTCTCAGCAGTGTATAGATAACCAGAAGGGTACAAATCAAATCCCTCAAAAATATCATATGACCCCTCAATCTACATACGTTTCTTCCTCAGCGGTCTTCTGAATCTGAGCTTATTTCCTCCTCTTCCTTGACTTTACTTCCTCTACCATTTACTTGTTTCTTCAATTTAAAAAAAAAAACATTTTTATCATCCTGAAGCCAAAGTGCACAATGTAAGCGATGGCTCCTTTGACTGGGATTCTGATGGAAAGTATTAGCGGGCGTGGAGAGGAGAGGAGGCTCAGCGGGGAGAAGATTAAATTATCTTCTTTGAAGGTGTGCTGGTGCTTTCATGAGACAGAGGCCATTATTAATATGCAGTGACACATGCATACATCCAAAATGATCCCGGACGCTTCGTCATGGATCATAAAACTCCCCAAGGTGCCTTTCGCTCATCGCATACTGAAAGGCGCCACCGCATCTCTTATGAGTTATGGCGGTTCCGCCGGGATATAGGGAAAGAGGGCTGGGGAGACAGACAGAGAGGGGAAAACAGCTCTTATGTTTTATTAGATTGCCCAGACAAAATCATATTAGTTTTGAGCAGTTTGACTCCGTGGGCAGGCCGCTAGTGCGCTCTGTCCATGGGTGACGGGAGGGCCAATGAAGGGATTGTGGGGTTTGCATGGTTCGCCGAAAGTTTAAGGGGGTCATGTAAACTCCCGTCAGTATGGAGCATCGTGGTGTCATCTGTCTATCTATCCATCTACCTGCCTACACATCTATCTACCTACCTACCTACTTACCTACCTACCTGTCTATCTATCCATCTATCTATCTATCTATCTATCCATCTACCTACCTACCTGCCTACACATCTATCTACCTACCTACCTACCTACCTACTTACCTACCTACCTACCTACCTACATCTATCTATCTATCTATCTATCTATCTATCTATCTATCTATCTATCTATCTATCTATCTATCTATCTATCTATCTATCTATCCATCTACCTACCTACCTGCCTACACATCTATCTACCTACCTACCTACCTACCTACCTACCTACCTACCTACCTACCTACCTACCTACACATCTATCTACCCATCTATCTACCTACCTACTTACCCATCTATCTATCTATCTATCTATCTATCTATCTATCTATCTATCTATCTATCTATCTATCTATCTATCTATCTATCTATCTATCTATCTATCTATCTATCTATCTATCTACCATCTATCTACCTACCTACCTACCTACCTACCTACCTACCTGTCTATCTATCCATCTATCTATCCATCTACCTACCTACCTGCCTACACATCTATCTACTACCTACCTACCTACCTACTTACCTACCTACCTACCTATCTATCTATCCATCTATCTATCCATCTACCTACCTACCTACCTACCTACCTACCAACCTATCCATCTATCTACCATCTATCTACCATCTTTCTACCTACCTACCTATCTACCTACCTACCTACCTACCTACTTACCCATCTATCTACCATCTTTCTACCTACCTACCTACCTACCTACCTACCTACCTATCTACCTACCTACCTACCTACCTATCTACCTACCTACCTACTTACCCATCTATCTACCATCTTTCTACCTACCTACCTACCTACCTACCTACCTATCTACCTACCTACCTATCTACCTACCAGCTAAAGGTCGCCAGGTTCAACTGGCAACTGGCTTCACATTGGCGAGATAATGCCCATCTCCTCCATCTCCTGAAGGCTCCATGGAATTACCTTCACAATGCATTCTGTGGTATAACTCCGTTGAATAAGCTCCACTCCACAGGTCCTGTTATGCCCGTGGAGTGGCGTGGCGTGGGCCGTTAAGTACGGGGCAGGAAAACAGTTTGGCTTGGGCGCTCTCAAGCGTCACATGTAATGTGCATGCAAATAGGAACAAATTCAGCACACGTGCAATGGCGACGAAACATATTGCACACAATAAAAGCCCTTTACGATCTGCAGACTGAGCTGACGGTAACCATTCTCCAGCTGGAAGTGCACACGTTAGATGGCACCTTTGAACGGTTCCCAGCTGTGTTTGAGATAACTTTACATGCTCGTGCGACTGTATGGGACGGCACACCGCAGCGTATCAAATGGTATGTAATTTGCTGACAACATAATTAGAAGCCTCTCATTGTAAAGCGACGTTGTCATTCCTTTGGTTTAGTTTACATGGAATTTACACACATAATGCATTAATTAAACTGCATTGTGGGCCACATTGGTGAACTTGAGGTTCAGGGGAGGACTTGCCTTCTGGGGTGGGTAGGAGTTTCCTTATTGGATTTATTTGCCTGTAAAACGGGTGGAAAACCCTCGCCACTTGTGCAGAAATGATTATTGTCTATAATAAGAAGCTGTTCAGCGGGTGTGATGGGCTCGTCTTTTTTCTTCCATGGCTGCCTTGCATCTCATCCGTGCCAAAAGATACTGGGTGTTAATCCCAAATGAGTCAATTTGACGCCATGATGATTGCAGCTGGTCAACAATGATGTGTTTATTTATTGATAAATTGCATAATTCTAGGGCATTTTTTCTCTCAATAGAGCAAAACTGGTCTGGATCGAGGGTGGCGGATTATTTGACCATCTCATTCACACCATTCGAATATGGTTTTGGTGATATCCACCAAGCACTTCAGTGGAAATCTCATCATTCAATCCATGAAAATCTGTTTTAGTCTGTGCCTTGTTGTAATTCCTATACAGTGTCACTTCCCCATATTCTCCCCTCATATTGTAAAATTGTACAAAGAACAAATGTGATACGTCTGGCAGCAGCTATGGTACTCGACCTTGCATGGGAATTTCTAAACTTTGACTCGCACTGTACAACACGAGTCGTCCCATTTGACCCTTAAGGCGTCACGACTGGACATTGATTTGCTCCCTCCATGTTTTCCACATGGACGATCAGGGCAAAGGCACTTATTTCAATTACAGCGTGAAATAGAGTGAATCCCAAAAAACTTCCTCCTCAGACACGGCAGGTTTGCCGTCTCACGCAGGCGCAGGTTTAAAGCCACGGGGCGACGTGGCCCAATCAGACAAATGAACCAAACGGATGGATGCTTCACTTTCCTCATTCCCAACATGTAAATCGCCTTCTGTGTGCTGCAAACTAATGAGATTGTGTTTCTCTTTCTAAGGCTGTGCCTTGTTCTCTGGATAAACAGGGTGCATCATGGGTATACTGCAGAATTGCATGTTTGAATGATGGGGCTATTGTAGTCAGGGGGTTCTCATGCTTTTATGGATCAGGGAACATTTTCCAAGGACACTCTTCAAAGTAACATATACTCAATACTATTTTCCCTCTTACACTTTTATTCTAAAACGTTCACCCTAAATACTTAAAGACCTGTTTCATAGTGATAAACAAAAACATATTGCAATTTGAATCAAGTTAAGATAAGATGAGATAATCCTTCATTAGTCCCACAGCGGGGGAGATTTGCAATGTTACCAAACGCTTATACTACTTACATAAAGTAGATTTTATTCAAATGTTATTTGGACTATAGCCTTCCTTATTAAGTAATCGATCTTTAACACTTTCAGAACATTAAGAGTAACACGACGGGACAGTCCCAATAAATCCAGATATTAAAACGTTCTAATCAATAATTAACTCATTGCTGTCCTCGTATTAGCGTTTCTATTAGCCCTAAACTAACGTGGGTGGCAGTAAAAGATGCAATATGCTTGTTTTAATGACACAAATGGTCCTAATCTGTATATATGTACGCTTTAATGAGGTGAGTGCAAAAGCTCCACTGTGATGGACTTTCCTAAGTGGAGTTGTACTATTTAGTTTTGTCCTTAATTCTCATATTCATACAACAGCGACATTTAATTTCACCACTCCGCCGAGCTGAGCGTCAAAGGTGCCTTTTTTTAAACAGCTGAAAATCCTCCACACTCCCCCCACGCTCAACACCTTTTGTATTCAACAACAGCATTAGCAAACAAGATTTTGTGTTTTGTCATGCAGCCCTAATATTTCCAGTTATTTACTGAGCGTTGAGCTTAGCCTCAATGACTGCACACGTCTCTACGGACTTCACAGAGCCTCCAACCCCAAAACTAAACTGGAAATTAAAAAAAAGATCTACGACTAGGGGTGGGTAAAAATATCGATACGGCAATATATCGCGATACTTTGCCGCCCAATACAATATCGATTTTTCAACTCCAAAGATCAATAAAAAAAAAGATGTTTAGACGCGATGTGAATGCAGTAGTTTATCCTTTTTCATTTTATTTTCAATATTTATTCCAGTGAATTTCATGGGAATGAATAAAATGGAGAGGCTGTTTTGAATGCAATAGTTTTGACTCAATTTGTCCTCTGATCAAAATCATCTGATGTACATATACAGGTACTTGTGTTTTCATCTTTATTTATATCGCAATATCGTGATATCATGATACGTATCATATCGTGACCAAAGTATCGTGATATGTATCGTATCGTAAGGTTCTTGCCAATACTCACCCCTATCTACGACAGTGGACAAGTGTGTGCAGAAACCTAACATGCTTTGAAAGTGCGGCTTCTGGTCCACGTATTGCAGGCAGACCTGGCCGGTCCACATGCTGTTGGTGTCCCAGGTGCATGTGTGAGTGGAAACGATTCCTACATGACCTTAAACCTAAAGATAGAGTGAGAGAGAAGTATTCATATCTTCCCTGCTCCGGGCGGCTTCATCCAGAGGCCCCCGTAGGTGCCTGTCGAGCCCTGCGGGGCGAGGTCCTGCATTAGGAATGCAAGAGTGGCGGTCAGGGCAGAATGAATCAGAATATGTTTTTGGCCAGCAGGGGCCCTGAGGGTCTGCTTTAATGACCCGTAAACAGGTCTAGTTTCTACGTAGAGGGGAATGGTCCAGGATGGCAGTGTTTCCCCTGCATGCACCTAGCAGCGGTGGGACGTGAAATATGACCGCCGCCGGTGATTTTTATTTTTTTTTTTACAAGAGGAGAGGAGGGGAATATAAGACGGGTGCATACAATTTAGATATAAATCATTCCTTCCATGTTTCGACAGACAAGGCAAACAGCCAATTATAATAGATTATAGCGCCGTGCCGAACCAATCATGTGGCTGAAACAGAGTTACAGAGCGGATACATATCGATATCGACTGATATAAAAAAGATTATCATGATAAGTAGGGGTGAGTATTGGCAAGAACCTCACAATACAATACGTATCACGATACTTTGGTCACGATACGATACGTATCAAGATATCACGACATTGCGATATAAATAAAGATGAAAACACAAGTACCTGTATATGTACATCAGATGATATTGATCAGAGGACAAATTGAAAAACATTATCGTGATAGGATTTTTTTCCATATCACCCAGCCCTAAATTTGCACTAAGGACGCTTCATATCCAGGTCAACTCACATACTTCTGAGTAAAGCATATAAACGGAGAGGAGAGGGTTTTTTTGTGAGCTCGAGCGGGGGGGAAAACACATTTCAGCTCCGCTGCTGCAGCTCCATCCTCGGGGAAACACTGAATGGTGCAGAGATAGTAGTAGATAGAAGGTGAAATAATTTGCTCTTGCAACATCTGGATGACAAAAACTTAATTATGTTTTTAGTCAATTCCATGTTCTTAGATGGTCCCCGACCTTCTTTGCCAAAAATAAAATGCGATTCCTGAAGGGTGTGTATCATTTCACGGGTGTGATCTCACGTCCCTGTGAGGCCCAGACATGCCAGATACGCAGAGGGAACTATTTTACACTTATCTCATTTTTCATCTGTCTCTCTGCCTCTCCCCTGATATTTAGATTTATGTGAAAAATACACAGAGTAATTCAGATGAGAGCTGGCATAGAGCGACAAAAGTACCTGCAGCAGTAGATGAAATGCATTGTTGGAGATGTCTGGCTATTATGGTTCCCTCTAAAGCAGTGGTGTCTCTCAACGTTTTTGAGTCGCAACCCCCCAGAACAATCTGGTTGGTATTCAGTGTTGGGCTAATTCCATTTCCCCCATTGTAGCAGTCCACTGACAGACAGGAAATGAGAGGAAAAAACAGCATTTCTTTGCGCTTCCCCCTGCTGGTTTTGAGTGCTTATTGCGAACGCTCCGTTTGATACATGTAAATATTTTGTTTAAACCGTTATCTGAAAATACACTCCATAATTTGAGCCACTCAGCCATGATTATCTTCACAAATACAGAGAGGAAAACACACAAAATAAAAACTACTCGTAGGACTTCATGTGTGCTTTCGACCTAAAAGACGAAATAGATAGAAATGCATTCACCCTGACGGCCCCACAGGCCTCAGCTTAAGATCTGTTTTCGTGTCTATTTACAACTTTTCTGTTCAGTACTTTTTCCTGTCATTATGGAGATTCAGTCAGTTCATTCTTCTTTTTTTTGTCATTTTGCAGCAGGGACATCATTTGCTTCCCGTTCCATATATTAGTGGGATGACTGCACCGGCATATTTGAACAAAGCAACTGTATTGCTTTATGTTTGAGGCAGCCACACACACATCTTCTTCGACTCTGATGAGCCGTGATCTGTATTTGTTCTAGATGGAATGTCAGTGGGGGCGAGGGGATTGTCTTTCCACATAAATATGTAAATCCAACAGGAATAAGCACTTCCATTGCAGCTTCTTTTAGTTCGGAGTATTCTGCAGAATTCTTTGAAAAAAATCAGTCTAAACTACACCAGCTAAACTGGCTGTAGCTACACAATACTGTGTACATAAGGTATACGATAGCACGTGATTTTCCTTCAATTACTGTAACAGCGGGTTTCACCTGCTGCAATCAATCCTGGAATCAAATAGCCGGTGAACACCTTGCACTTTCTGTCAAAGCTGCCAGAATTATACCAGCTGGATGAGTGATCACCAGGCATCGCACTCTCTCTCCTCCTTTTGTTCCCCCGGACTGATCGGGGACACTAAAGCTCCAGCTCGGTGTCTGGCGGGCTCCTCAGCACCCGGTCAGGGTCCCCCGGTCCACGAGGGGACATTACAGGTCGCTCCGCTCTGACAGGTATCTATAGACGCCATTGACTTTACATTAAAGCGGTAGTGTGAGGTGATCAGTCATAGAAGTGCACTCCCCTTCCCCGGGCTTCACGACAATGCGCCCGCCATCGGAGCTAAATTGCCCCGGCGACCGGCGCTCCCTCTCCTCTCTGCTGCTGTCCTCCCTCTCTGCACACTGCCAAACCCTCCCATTTTACACTCCACAGAGCAATGCTGTTTTTTTCCTTTCCTTGCTACAGTACCCCTCTCACATCCACTTCCAAAAATGTTTTTACCTTGCAGCGTGTTAGACCTAGAAATGCACTATATGTTGATGGCAGTTTATCACTCCGCTCTGGTCAGGAACAACCCCAACATTTCCCCTTCATGTTCGGATTGAAAAAGGCTGTCGGTGCTTCTGACACTGGCCTCATTCAAGCCTTGGATACCGTTGCTATGCTCGCGCGCCTAGCATTTAGACTGGTAGAATGAAGGTTATGAAGCCATCTGTTTGAAGGCTGCTGATGAATGTGATTGACGTACCATGCTAATGTTTCTCTGCACATTTATCACATCTAATGACTCACGCCTCACATTGGAACATCACGGCTACCACTATACTTGCTTAACGTTGTACGACCCACTTGCCCTTTTGGCTGTTGCTTGTTCCCATTTATTTTTTTTTACCGAAGGTGCAGACGTGGGACGCTTGCCAAAGTGGTCGTATTTAATTTTTGTCTGAAAAGGGATTTTTACATTCCTGTGTCTCTGCTTTGAAAAGTTTCTTTGTTGGTGTTATCAAGGACATTTGAGAAACTAAAAAAATCAGATTGTCTATTCGTTCACTCCCTTATTGTTTTGCTAGTTGCCTGGCAACACAAATCCAATATGTCATTTAAGTCAGGTCAAGTCAATTTTATTTAAATAGCCCAATACCAAAAAATCACAAATTTGCCTCGTATGTAACCCTCTACACTTAGACCCTCGTTTCAGACTCCTTCAAAAACACTTGTTAATGTTTTAATTAGTGAGCTTTAGAGGTTTTTATTGTCTTTTGCTGGTGAACACATCCAGCCCATCCGGCATGAGTCATATCGATCCCAAGCGTAGTTCCCAAAATGACAAACCGCTTCTTCAGGCATTGCTTAGTGAGATTGAATAGTTTGTTCCAGGTGGGACAAAC
Source organism: Chelidonichthys spinosus (assembly GCA_029853015.1). NCBI lineage: Eukaryota > Metazoa > Chordata > Actinopteri > Perciformes > Triglidae > Chelidonichthys > Chelidonichthys spinosus. Next base: position 3,773,013 of record CM056838.1, on the reverse strand, counting down.
CATTAGTACTAGAGCAGAGTACTTACAACTAAATTGGTGCAGAAAAAACTGCTGCAGTCGGTGATGGAAGAGTGGTGCTGAAAGGAACAGTCCTTGGGAATTCCTCCTTTACACGAGGCGATGTTAGGGGATCATTTGGTCATTATGGACGACCATAGAAATGCGAGGCTGTTGAGCAAAACGTCTAAAACGATACGTGGTAATGTTCAAGTGATGAAGTTCTCTAGTGGCCTCAGCGATAAGGACTCTTGTCCATGTTTTAATTTAGAGAAAAGCCAACAACACGGCCTTCTAGCTTGTCTCTCTCTATCTCCACCCTCCTTTACGCTCTCCCTCAAATGTTTTCTACAAGGTGAGGTAACATTGGTCAATTTCATGGTCTAATGAGCCTCTCGTTGCTGGTGGTATCATACTGGCACCCGACATGTAACATTAGTTATGGGAAGGGGAGGGGGGAAGGAAAAAGAACCGCAACTTCAATTAGTTTCTTGTTCTAACGGGTGTGGATGACCGCCCACTCAAAACAACTACCTGAGAAAAAGAGACATTAAAGCTACTCAGAAAGAACAAAAATATGCTTTTCATGCTGCAAACTGGGACCAAGACTTCCTCCTGAAAATGTGTTCACGCTCATCAGAGGTCAATAGTGGAAATATCTCGAGTGTCGAAAAATACGAAAACTTGCACATTGTAAAAAAAACTACAAAAGGCTTTATAGCCAGGAACTGGTGAACTGGAGAAAAAAGGCTAATGAGCTTGGGCACGGTTGTTGTTGTAATGCACCAGCACCCTTTTTCAGCACACATGGCTGCAACAGCAGAAGCCATGTAAATTATCAACTGTATCCCCGAGTTATGTGTAGACTAGAGGGCGAACAAGCCTGCCTCCTTCTATTTACAGCACGGTGAGAAAAAAACACACTCATGCAGCATCTAAATCCTGTGCTAAGGGTTGCTGGTTGAACTATGGGATTCTTTGTTCCGGTTTGTGTCAGATGTGATTAACCGGGCGCATAAGGCCATTCCCATTACACAGCACACTGTTGTCATCTCCTTTTTTCCTGGAGCGGCGAGGTCTCTTATTTTGGACTCGTTGGTGATTTGTTAACAACTCATGTCCACATTACTGCCAAGCGCTGGGGAACGTCGCTCAAGTGGAGTTTTTTTCTTTTCTTTTAGATTTTGAGAAGTTGAATGTTGCTCCGGTTGCTATAAAAGCACATTGAGGAGAGAGGAAGGGGCCAGACATGAGAGCGGGATATTTAGCTTTTTTCTCTTTAATAGGAATTATTTTCAAGTGGAAGGAGAATGCACTTCAGGCCGGGGCCACGTATGCAAAATAATCCTAAACAGGCTTGCGCTGAAAGGAAAGGAAACCACCTTATTTCCCTCCCATCCATCCATCCATTTTCTACCGTTTATCCTGTATTCAGGGTCCCAGCTGTCATTGGGCGAAGGCAGGGTACACCCTGGACAGGACGCCAGTCTATCACAGGGCCGACATGTAGAGACAGACCTTATTTCCCTCCCGATTGTGGAAAATGTAATTGCCGCAATTGGCTGTAGTACCCAGAAGCAGTACCTGGACGGCCCCAAAACACAACTGTTGAAATCGTCCTATAAAGGCCTGCTTCTCCTGCTGCACACCGTTTGACCTTTCTACTGATTTAGCATGTCCTTGCTGATGGTGTGTTACCCACCGAGACATGCGTTGCCTGAGCGGACGATCATTTGCTCTCCAACCCATTCATTCAACAAGAAGGAATTACATTTTCCAATTGTCTGCGGCGAGATGACAAGAATACACAATAACCGTAGAGCCGAGTTTATGGATTTCAAAGAGATTGATTTTTTTTAACCCAATTTGAGACTTTTAACCTTTGCTTTTGGTGGTTTAGCCTGTATTGGAAGGAGCTTGATCCCAGCTGTTTGTTTGTCACATGTGATAGGTTTCACTTCCTACTGGAAGCACAGCACTGCTGCATTAATTACGCCTTTAATTGGCGATATACAAAGTATACAAAGTTAAAAATATCTTAAATGTGCAACGCATCTCTGCAGGGATAATATGTCCTCCTAGGAACATTATGTTGTAAACAAAGAAAAAAGAAACATTTAGATTTTTTTCAAAAAGGAACATAATTTCCCCTGATTGGCTATATCTGGGAGCGCTGGAGTTCTAAAAGCACATTTGTTGTCGTTCGACATTTAGAAGAAGTAAACATCCAGTCTTTGGGGATCGCTCACCGATGCTCTCAGGAATTGCTTCATCATTTTGTCATCTCTTCGATGTGTGTTTGCTCATTTTATGAGTTTTTTTCTTTCATCTACTCTCATGATGCCGCTGCGCTATGATTAAACCACAGTTTGATTGCAAATGGCGATCCAATTTATTGGCTTAAAAGTGATTAGGGAGCCATCAGCAAAAACTTAATCAAGCACCATCACAGAAAAAAAAAAAAAGAAGAAGAAACCGTGGATTTATAATCAAGTGAAAATCAGAAACAGCTGTCGGGACGATCGCAATCCACATGGGTTTATTGGCAAGCCTACCCAAGGACAAAGACGGTGAAGTACATCCGAATGGCGTGATAATTAGCTGAAACACTGGGAGCGTGCGTCCTGCCTATGAAAGCAAGGGAGCTGCTATTAATATAACGGGGAATAAATGGCCTTGCCAGCCTTGGTGGGGTGTGGGAGCTGCCATCACGCTGCTGCTCATAGAAGTCAGACTCATGCAACCTGTGTAATCGCCACATATAATTGCGACACTTCAAGGTTGTAATTATATTTCTGGTGCGGTAATTATGCAATCCCACCTTTAGTATGCATATCCTAACACGCTGATCGACAGTGCTTGCTCCCCTGCACGCGTGCACAATAGAGATAAGTTGCTTATCAACACTTAAGAGAATACGCATTAAGGACGCATTAATGCTTCATCTGTTAATGCACCATAGAGCCGAAGTGAAGCATGCTAGACGTTTGTATGAATCTGCTGTGCCAGCTTTATTTTATTTCATTGTTTTTTTTTTGCCGCAATTCAACCTCAAAACTGCTGCGACCCACTTTTCTCCATCTGTACTATCTTTAGGTGTGTTCCTGTACGGATTCCCTGATGTGTGAAGGAATAGTGCTTTTATCACACTATCAACCAAAATAAAACCAGCCGTTCAGGCTTCTTTTGGTTGTATTTTCTTAAAAAGACAATTATACACTACTACTTCTACTACTACTGACGTGTGTGAGAAATCGTTGACCAGAACAACTACAACCATAAACCCAGCAGGACATAACCATCCATGGTTCAGAAGGAAATCCACTTTTATCAAAGTATTTCTGTACTATGTTCCTGTTGGTATTCCCAGTGTTTCACGGCTGTACGGCAGGTTAAATCCTTGAGTTGAAAACAAGAATGAGCATATACTTTATGTTTTCCTTGATGCATTATGGGTCCATGCTAAGTGGGTAAACACTAGTTTGAATCACCAGAACAGTCTATGAGGAAGCTATCTGGCTCTATTAGGCAGGAATTGATTGCCAAACAGGTAAAGTGGACGCTCAGGGACCCTAAAGGCCCCGAGTGGTCTATCGCTGTAATTTATTAAGCATTTAACCTTTAAATGAACTTAAAAAGAAAACAAAAGTAACATTTGGTAGACAAATCTCTATTATCACATTCAATTAATACTCTAGTGTTAGCAGCTATGCTACTAGCAGAACAGCGGTGTCTTTGGTTGAGAGGCTAACCGACTCTAGAAATAAACCTGTTGCTTGTAAAGTTAGCCTAATGCACTGTTGAACCCCCCCCGCCGCGGTCCTGCTGTGATGCACGCGACTGGCCTCGGTGGTGAAAACAATCTCCGGCATGAGAGATCAGCAGCTCCCCGTGAATAAACCTGCCAATTTGTTAGTGGCGGCGGTGGCGGCCATCGAGGTTCCTCTCTCCGTCTCACTTGCTTCAAGTCACCGCTTTGATTCATCTGTTTCAGCGTCGCCTTCGTCTGATTGCTCTCCCAGTCACTCCTTCTTACTCCCCAGTTTCATTGTTCGCCCTCTCCATTTGTCTCGTCTTATCTCCCCTCCTCCCCTCCCCTCCCCTCTCCTCTCCCTCCTCCATCCTTTTTCTTCTCCCCCTTCTAACTGCTTCCCTCTCTCTTTCCCCCACATTCTCCACGCCTTCAGTCTGTCTTTATCTTTTAAAAACCACCACCATCACCCCATCTCCCCCCCCTCTCTCATCAGACACACACAGCGAGCGATGCACAAACACCATCCCTCACATCTCCAATGAGTACCTTGTTATCATCTTGTCCCCACAGCGGCTTTCTGTCTGGCTCCGTCTCAGCTTGGATTCCGTCACTAATGGGACCGCATCATTTTCGACAGCTGCGATTCCTCAGCGCTGACAAACAGGGAAACGTGGCGCGGCGGCGCTGGCGAACACAGCTCGGAGGGATTGTAGACTTAATGCCTCGGTCTGATTTACAACATTGACAAAGGGCCTTTTTAAAAAAACATAATTTCTCTTTGACGCAGACGGGGCGCAGGGGTTGTATAGAAATGAATGTGAACGCCACACGCATTTACCTTTTAGTCTGCGTCTCATCGCTCCACCTCGTCTGACATGTCATCTTCCTCTTATTGAAGCAACGTCAGCCTCCATCCGGTATCAGGGAACACGGTGCATGAAATATGTATGAGACAGTAACAGACAGTAACTTGTCAGGATGCTATTGTTCAGACAGATCTGAGAAGTTTGCATGTGACTCCCCAGGCTCCCTCAGATCTGCAGAAGAGAAGCTAAGTGAAACTTCATGAAAGCCTTTTTTTTTTCGACAGCGGCACATGTTAAGAGAGTTTTTGGCTGCCTTCATTCACTCGGCCTCGCTAATCGTTTCCACCGGGTCCTGCAGGGCAACAACAAAGACTCCTAGAATTTGTATGCCAATCTGTTATTTCGTTTGATTGCGTCCTCAACAAAATTTGTACTTTTTTTTTTCGCGAGCGTCGCTTTCATCTCGTTCAAAAGAGGGGCACTTAGCAGCTGACTCGCCTGTGACCCAGCGCAGGCTTTGAAAGCAGAAGCACGACGCAGATTGCAAAAATCAAATGATCTGCGCAAACAACTGTTTTTTTTTTAAATCCCATTGGTTCAGCAGGAAGCTGCCATATGTTGTTTATATAGATTAATATCAATTCTGTATTTCAGAGCCTCTGCTCTCTCTCTTTTGGTCATAACTCAAGGAATGCTATGCTATTATGAAAGTACAAATACCTTATAGAAATAAAATGATCACGTGATGACATTTTGGACAGACGTGCAACTCCACTAGTTGGCCTAGTTGTACTAAAACACCATTACTTTTTATTCACATGCGTGTTTTTTTATTATTTTTATTCGTAAAGAGATTTTTGTCCAAGGCCGGTTCACAAAAAACCTCTGAAAGCGTCTCTGAGGTCGGACCGGCTAAGAAGCTAGCGGCGCTCACAGAGAAGATTTCAAAAAGATGTCCCATTGGTGGGTTTCAGGCAGCTCACGCAGCGAACTGAGCAGAGAGCCGTGTGTTGAAGCTTATCGTGTTTGAAGAGAGGCAGGTACACTGATCTGTGTTAATAACGTGGCGGTTAGAGCCGCTCAGCCAGCCAGCGGCTCTGGCCTGCCAGCATATTACCGGTGACATCACAGATCAGACTGCATTTGGCCGGCGCTCGGCCTCCTCTCATTAGAGCAGACTGCCTACAGGAGACCCTGCTGGTCAGATACCACTCACTTACATTTAAAGTGCGTCCAGACAGAGCCTTGCAGAGCCTTTAAAGCCGTTACCAAGTAACAGTAATGTTGGGTAATGTACTGAAGATAAAGCGTCCGTTTCATGTTTGAATGTTTCATAAGGCGTCCGTAACAGCGAAACCACGGGAGGCAGACGGGTGAACAGTCAAAGCAAAAGGCAGAATATTCCACTGGATGTGTTTCGGTTTACGTCAGCCTCACAGTCCGGAGAGAAGAAGCTCATTAGACTCCACTTTCATTGAACATTCATTGGTTTTTCAGCCACAGTGTGGTTCTGGTTGTACTTCAGATCTCGGGCTCGTCGGCAATCTTATCTTCATCAGGATTTGCAGATACGCTCTCAAGTTAACGCCGGGGCGCCCCGAAACTCTCCCGGAGCTTCCGTGGAGCGTGAACGGAGCCGGAGCGTTAAATATTTCAATAAACAAGTAGATTTTAAATATTTCATGTGTATGCGATTGATACGAACTGAAACTACTTTATGAAACATTAAACATGAAACATCTGAACTATAAACATCCAGCGACTGCGAGCCCGGACGCCGCAGAAAAACACGCCACGCTGTCGTGATTGTTGGTACGTTTGTATATCGTGGGGTGATTATGTTCTCCCTCTCTCTCTTATCTCGCCCTGACACTCCTTTCTCACCCAAAAAGGAGTGGGGGGGGGGGGCACAGAAGGATAACATTGCGTAGGATTTCAAAGGGGTTTTATCTGGTGTCGAGACCGGCTCGTTGAACGTACTGCAGCACTGATTCACGCTGATAAAACACTGTACTCTCCACTTGTGTACGAATCACAAACTTCACGACCAAAATGAGCCCAAATGGAAATGAATGAAACAATGACGGTATTGCCGAATATTTGCCCTCCAGTCTTTCTTCTTTTTTGTATCTAATTAAATTAAACTTATCCCAACTTTTCTTTCAAAATTAAAAAAAAATGTAGGAATTAAAGTGAAACACTTTAAAGATGATTTGCAGCAGGATTTTTTACAGAATACAAAGTTGTTACTAATGAATGAAAATTATTGTTTTTTTAACGGTCAGAATTATATGGCATCTTCATCAATGACATCCATCTTGTTTCTGTAGAATCAATATCAATATTTTGGGGTACTAAATCTGCTGAATCACAAGCATCGCATTATTTAACCTACAAATAAGTTCAAACAAGCGGTTATTTATTTAGATTTCCACTGGCACTGATGTACTATAGATAGATAGTCCACACGACTTCCTGTGAAGAATGAGGTTTATTTTGAAAAGACACTATATTTGTACGGTGTTTGACGAGTTGGGAGTGATCATGTTTTGGATACTGAGTTGGTTTAAAGTTGGGGAGGCCTGCAGATTAATGGTCAAAATCGGAGCAGCAGAGCCTATCGCCGCGTACCCACCAAACGCGATGAACGCGATTTAATCGCGCGACAAATGAAAACGCGTCGCGCTAGACGCTCCAGTTTTGACGCCGGTCCAATATGCCAAAAAACGCCTCATCGCGTCGCGCGACGAGCTCGCCCAAACAACAACATTTCTTCCGCCATTTAATTCTCTCGTCGATCATGGCTGAGATAACCACCATCGCTGCACTGTATCTACTCTGGAGAAGTTCCCAGCTTCGTCTGCGGGCTAGGCGCCGACGTCGGTTCTGGGTGCATGCTACCCTACGGAGGCGGCGTGAGCTCGGCGAGTTCCACCGTCTCCTGCAGGAGCTGCGCCTGGACGACGGCCGGTTCCAGCGGTACTTCAGGCTGACTGTTGCCCAGTTTGAAGACCTGCTAACCAGGGTACAGGACCGGGAGGTTTAGCTGCTGCTCTGCCCAGAACTGGTGCTTCATAGCCGGCCATAAGCCCCAGTGATAAACAATCGCTAAAAAAAAAGATCTCTGTGTGTGAAAGAGCTGGGATTGATATGTATGTGTGTGTGTGTGTGTGTGTGCGCGCGCGCGCGTGCGTGCGCCCCCCAACTTTGATTATGGGCAATATATAATATAATATAATATAATATATAAATATTGTGGCAAAAAGCTAGGGAACACCAGGACGTCCGTACGTCAGCACGTGGGTGACGATCTCAAAGCTGATAGGCTGTCGCGGCGCGTCTTCACGCGAATTCGCCGCAAAAGTTCAATTATTTCAACTCGAGCGATGGCGCGATGAAGCGATGGCGCGATGAAGCGATGAAGCGATTTTTCGCGTCCATCGCGTCCATCGCGCCGCGCTATCGCGTCCATCGCGTCGCCCGGCGCGATGAAGCGTCTAATCGCGTCTTTGCATTGACTTTACATGTAATCTTGTCGCGCGATGAAGTTTCATCGCGTTTGGTGGGTACGCAGCGTAAAAGAGATCTTAACCTGAAGCCCCTATTATGGGTCCACATTTCCCAGAATGCAACTTGAAAGTGTCTTGCCTTGAAACTTCATGCCTCCAGTTTGCAACGCTGCTTATAACTTTGTACTTAATTCAAAGCAAAAGACAAGATGAATGCAATCTGACCAATTTATTGTCATTGAAAAGACGCTGCAGCAGCTTCTATCCGCTGTAACGCTGGCACTTGTAGAGCTTGTTGATCCTGAGAATGTCGATGTCGGACATTCGCTCTCTCTGGCCGATGGGAATCGAAGAGTCGGGGATGGGAACGATGGTCTCCGATCGATGCATTCCAAAGGCAGTTCTGCAGATTTGGACAGCAGTAATGAGAATTATTATTATTATTATTATTATAACCACCCTAAATTCAGGATAAGCGGTAGAAAATGGATGGATGGATTATTATAACCTTTATTTAACCAGGTTCGTCCCTTTGAGATCCAAGATCTCTTTTGCAAGAGAGACCTGGCCAACAATGGCAGCACGTAAAGTTTCAACACGTCGTGACATTAATCGTAGACAAAAAAAAAAACAAACAATGTACAAAATACAAATACAAATAATTGAATTTTCAAAATGATTTAAAAGAATTTTAACTAAAAACATTTTACCATCCTTCATGGACTTGAATTCAGATATACCAGACTTTGGAGTTTGAGCTCTGCCTGACTCAGAGCAGAAAATCTCAAAGCTTTCCCATTTCTGAATCACTGCTAGATTTGTTGTGTAGAGTAGCTCTATTTGCTAACATGCTTTACCTTCCGTAGTGCATTACAGAGCTGTAGTCGTACGGGGTGTTGAGATTGTTCGTGTCCTTCTTTTTGAAGTTGAGGAGAAAATCTGGTGAAGAACAAAAAAAGAATTTATAAATACGGGTTTAAAAAGACAAATCCATCGGTTGTGAACGGCGCTGCCGGAATCTTACACTGGTTGACGTTGTTCCAGTTGATCCTGATGTGCTGGTCGCGGTCGCTGCGAGTGTGTTCGTGGTAGAAGCCGAGCGCGTGCAGCAGCTCGTGCTGGATGATGCCCTTCTGGACGCAGCCGAAGCGCTGCAGAGACAGCACCTGCTTGTCTCCGGTCCGCCCCAGCAGAGAGGCGCAGCTGAGGAACGCCACGACGGGGATGATTAATGTGCAGCTTGACATTCGGTTCATAAATGCAAGTCGTTCACGTTACACCCTGTGTATACACACTTGCTTCGATAATTAGCTTCAGGGGGAGCTGCGTTGTCGCTGTCAACTAGAGATGTTCCGATACCATTTTTCCCTCCCGATACGGATTCCCATACTCATGCTGTGGGTATTAGTCGATACCGAGTACCGATACCGAAACCGCCGACATGATGTGCTAACATTAGCTCCTTTTAGCAGGTGTCAGATCAATTTTTCTTCACCCCTGTAAAACATCAGCTGCCGATGGCAGCATAGCGCAACCGCAAGCTGTTTTAAGAGCTAAGCTAACAGAGCTAACCAGTAAATAAATTCCTATTTCTAATAAATTACGTGATATCAGATCGGTGCCTGGACTCGCCGATACGGATGCCAGCATTTTCCACAGTATCGGAGGCATTCCTAATACTGGTATCTGTCAACTACAGATGCATCATTCAGGCAAAAATAGCTGTTTTGAAGCTAAACGATGCGATATAGCGTTCCTTTTGTTTTGCTGCTTGTTCTGTGCTGATGACGAACTGACAAATGTCTGGGATGCATGTTGACCAACTAAAAGGGAAGAGTGTTAGTGCTGCATGACGCATGTTGTGGATGCATTCCCCTTCCTCCGTAGGATCACGACCCCCCAGAATGAAAATGATTGCAGTCTTAAGTGTAAGACCATTTTTTAAAGTGCGTTCTTTGATATCGTTTTGCATCTCTTTTTGGTCATTTTCTGTCTTTTTTGTAGCTGTTTTGCATCCCTTTGTAGTTGTTTTGCATCTCTTTGTACTGACGCTCCTCTGCACAGATATATTAAATACTACACAACATATTCTAGGAAATCACAGAACGCCTGAGATGCTGTTAACAAAAATCGACAAAAACATGGGATGGGATTTGCTTTGCAGATCCTCAATATTAAATATGTTGATGTTGCCCGAGCCTGAGTTCACAAACACTGGGGTGGGAAAGTTGTTGCCCCAAACAGCTCAGTTGCATTAGTGGCACCTGGTTGTGCAGAAACCCCACCTGGCACATACATTGTTTTAAACTGAAATATTGTAATAGTAGTCCAATCTTTTAAGTGCATATGGAAGTTCTTCCAAACGTATAATTATTTTATTAACCATAGTATGGCCAGTACATTGGATAAGTGTTGGGGCTGCCTCATCTTATGTCATTTTAATGCTTTTTCATTCCCTTTGAATGATTTCCAAGAAACGTATTTATAAGATTTAAAGTGAGAGATTAGTCGATAAAATCTCATGTGTGTATTATTTTACTGTTCACCCTTCCCGGATGAATAAACGGATGAATTATCTCGGCTGTCCAGCTACCTTTTTATGTTTTTATGTTTCCCTTCACATGCAGGAGTGTTTTAGTCATCGACTCACCCGTATCTCGGCTCAATGCTTAAGTATGCCCTCTGATTTCTCCGCGGAATGAAGCGGATGCATGTTTTGTATTCAAAGTCCTTCATGGCACTTGCAATCTCTCTCTTCTCAGAGTTGTCTACAATCGGGAATAAAAAATAAAAAAAAAGCATGTCATCAATAACATCACAGTTTAGGGACGAGACATCGATGTGCAAAAAATCCTGGAGGAGTAAAAAAAAAAACCCTCACCGTATTTCTGGCTTAAACGGAAAGGGATTTCCACGTTCCCGTTCGCAGACTTCGGCCACAGACAGCTGTACTTTTTATTTAAGCACTTCATAGCAGTCCTGGTTCTTGGAATCATCACGTCTCCTTCCAGCAGAAAATCCCTAGATCCTGTTAGACGGAAATAACACGTACGTTTTAGTCTCGCTGGCAGAACATCGGTAAAAAAAAATCGGATCGGCTTTGTTGGGAAAATATGTTACAGTATGCAGAATATATAAATTCTGCAGTAATATTGTGAGAATAACATAATAGCCAATAACATCAGATTTTTCTTCTTTTTTTTTGCAGAAGGAAAAGAAAATAATGAATGAATGACTGTGTCTTATTTGGCAATGTAAGAAAATAAATGTCGTAGGATGATTTTAAGGTGGCACTTCAGTGATCTGTAACACTAAATTAATTGAAAAGTTGTGATATTGTTACTGCAGAAAAACAAAACTGAATGGAAAGTTTGGTTGCTGGTATCAGGACTACATTTCCCATAAGCCCTGCTTTCTTAACTTATTTGAACTCAAGGTTAAGGTGGTAATAATATCCAGTTCCACACCTTAGGTGGGTCACCGGCATCAAAAGGCGCCCTTGTGATATGAAATCCTCACCGTTGTTCATCCTCAGAATGGTCGTGGTGAAATCTTCCACTAAAAGGAGGCAAAGAAGAAGAAGCTGCGTTATCACAACGACACACAGCTGGCAGATCCGGTGTGCTGGTGTGGTCTAGTCACTTACCGTTATCAGCAGCGTGATCCTGTGGAAATAAAGAGCACAAATGGAGCGTTTACTTCATTCTGGACACAGATAGCGTGGGAAACACAGAGTGCGTGAGCTGTTCTAGTCAGTGAGTTCTTTCTTACGTCGGCCTGCTGAGCGTGACAGACGCCCACGAGCAGCAGCAGGAGAAGAGAAAACGGCGCTCGGAGATCCATTTTTTATTTATTTATTTCGGTGAAGGTTGAGATGTCACTTTCGGGAGCTCGTCTTCACCGGAGACTGATGCTGAAGTCCCGGTCGGGGCCGACTTTATATGCAGGCTGTCAGCTCGCGTCTGTGTACGCAGATTAGCGGTTGGCGTTGGACGGGCTCCGTCTTAAACACACAGCTGATGGGAGCCGCCCTGCACCACCCGGCCCACTGTTGCCACACAGGGATAATCTTATTCTGCAGGGATTACAGTACAATGACCACGGGCTGCTGTCGCCTCGCTTAGCATCACATTTCAGATGGCCTTTTTTTTTTTGTTTTTTATCTGAGCTCTGGACCTATCCCAAAGTTTTATCCTAAAAATAACACAAGCGATGCCATGGTGCTGTTAGATGTGTGCAGCTGCTGAGGTGAAGAGGTTTGAAGGCTTTTCCTCTCAAAACAGCAGAGTGATGATGGTTTTAGTAGAAAATATAAATATAATACGGGCGTGTCGAACACAAAAAGCTATTTGATTTTGTCAGCTGTGGGATTAACTTTTTACAGATCATTTATTTTATTAATCAAGAAATTAATCATCACATTAATTTGTATGAAAACAACTAATAATTGCTCCTTTCAAATAAACCTGTAGAGGCTTCACCAAGTTTTTAAGAACATAAACGCATACTTGCTTATTTTGACCAACATATACACCTTTATTGTGGAACAATCCTTAATGAAAACTTTATGAAAATGTTTAATAATGTCCAGAATATATAAAAACTGCAAAATAATAATACGATTTGTTGAAAAGCTAAGTGACCAATATTTGAAATGCGACTGTGCAAAAAGTACGAATGCTGTGACAAAGTTGAATTCATGTGAGAAAGTCTTAATCTTTGTGAACGTTTAACAGTTTAGTCTATCTGGAAGTGTGAATGAAGAGATGAGCTTCGAAAATGCTTGAAAAAGTGTGAATAGTGAGGATTTTTTGAAAAAAAAAACTGTCCAGAATGAACAATATCAATTATTAAAAAAATAGCCGATTCCCAATTGAGATGAACATTCTGTGTTTGAATGGAGTGAATTTGTTAAATAATGTTGAAGGAGTTAAGAGCCAAACTTTCTGACCCGGAAGATACAAAAAGTAGAAAAATAATGAATTTGGTTGTGAATGCAGGAGGCAAAGTAATCATTGCTACAATAATAATAGTGAGAGGCTGTGGGAGAACGAGAACTCAGGGTGAATCAACACTGAATTAATATTGTGATTACATAACAGTTTTATAGTAGAAGTTTTATTTTCACCCCAACATATTCTTGGTACATACCGCGTTTTAATTTGAAGTACAAATCAAGATTCTACTTCTTCTTGCTGAGGGAGCTGCTGCTGCTGTGTTTCTTTAAGCCAGAGCATTTTATTTTATTACGCCAAAGAACAATTCATGCCTCTAATAAAATCAGACCAAACTTAAGGGTTTGATCACAAGCAGCTCTGGTGCATCTCAACGAAAAACATCATTTCCCATTAAACTGAACATCCACTGGCCTTCACAGTCCTTTAGAATCCACATCCAGCTTTTTACTTTACACCGGTTGTGACCGACTGTTACAAGGCTCCATTTTAAATATGTTATTTCAAATAATAGCAATAACAAAGGCTTAGTAATTTACTGGCTGTAGTCCTGTATTAAAGCTGATCTCAGAAGGCCACGCCACTTTGACACCAGACCGTGATGAACAAAACCAAACAAACGCCTCCTAAAAAGAAAACGCTTAGAAAGATGAGCATTCAGATTTATCGAACGCCTCGCTAATAAATCACCATCTTCCATGGGATTGTTTACTGGAGAAGAGGGACGCCGTCTGGCTTCATAGCGCCGTAAACTGTTTTAGGATCTGATTCCGCGTGTCAAGGCCGGCAGCTTCAAACCTTTATATGACGCGGCCCTCCGCTCTACATCATAGTAATGTGGCATTTATTATCAGGGGGAACAAAAATTGTGTGTGTGCGTGTGTGTGTGTGTGTGTGTGCAGAACTCCCTATCCTGCCATGCAAATACAGTCCTATGAATGTGTGCATTTTTACCAGGTTGCATCATTTGCACATGCGTGTGTGTGTATCTGTGTCTGTGTGTGTGTGTCCAATTGGGGCGATCCGCGTGGGTGCACAGGTAATCCAATTTGTGTTTTAGAGACGCAGCGCGGCTCCATGATGTACGACCCTTCCATCCGGTGGAGCGTTATCCCTAACTGTGGGGAAGTAGATCCTCTTCAGCTGGCTGTCAGTCTCCTCACACACAAAAAAAATACATTTAAAAGAAACTCAGTTGTCGGAGTGAAGGTGTAGTGTAAGACTTTCCCAGCTTTATTTTTTCCTTTCGATACTTTTCTCCTTGACGGGTTCAATGGACTCGGACGTCAACTATCATCTCGTTTCCAGCACTTTTCAAAGTCAGCGGGGAGCATCATTTGTCCACCTGTGTTTCTAACCACAACAAACTTTTACAGGAGAAAGACAGGGGAGTGTGTTCTCTATACAGCACATCTTCAAGTCTGGATTTTCTAAAATTTAAAAAATAAATAAAAAAGTCTTGCCAACGGGCTTCGAGTGTGTTTACTTAAAGTCCCAGTCGGTGGATCGAGGGCACTCTGTCAGATTTTGAATGTTTCCAACTCTCACACTCCTCCCCCACGACCACCGAGCTCCTCCCCCACGACCACCAAGCTCCTCCCCCACAACCACCGAGCTCCTCCCCCACGACCACCAAGCTCCTCCCCCACGACCACCGAGCTCCTCCCCCTCGACTTTGTGCCCTTTGAACTCCCTTAGATCACACCACCTTTGAAACGCGGGTCCGATGTTGACTCTGGTTTTATCACGGGCACCGTTCCTTCTTTTCCACCGGTGTTTTCTTTTCCTTGGTTGTTTTGGACCCCTCGTTTCAGTTTATAACAAGGAATTGGAAGCTTGTTGCTACTTCCCTCCGCCTCCCCCCTGTGATAGTGGTACGACCCGAGGGGGGAGAGGCTCTGTGTGTGCACGAACACAGCCCTGCGTGCTGATAGGACAGGATGATCTGTCGATTTCTTGCAAAACAAACAACAGGCTCTACGTGAACGTAGATGCACGCTTTTTTTTCTAAAACCGGATGATTTATGTTGTTCTATCGGAGCGTAGTGTCGGCTTCAGTGGATATGATCAAAAAATGTTGCCGACTGGGACTTTAAGAGCCAAACAGTTCCCTGCATCACAGCGTTGCCACATCTGACTTTATGCAGTTAATTGCAGAATTTTTTGCTGCCTTAAAAAAAATGCCTTATTCTCACTTTCACTTTTTCTTCAAAACAGGTGACTCGTCCACCTTTCATAGTGATTATAATCAGCATTTCTCATCATTCTATAGACATTAATTCCAAAGAATCAGTCAATAGTAATACATAGTTGCTGTCCTCCACCAGCTTTGAGATGTATGACTCATTCGTGACTCGGACGCCTCAGGAGGCAGATTTGTGTGGCGGCAGGAAGTGGAGCAGCTTGGAGGTTTTGACACGTTGTACCCCCGACACCAAACGGCAGCGATGGCGTGGCCCCTCCCCCTCTGAGTACATCTCCGTCTTTTTTCCTCTCTGACACTGCGTGGGCAGCCAAGGACAACAGTCAATGAGCAATATCAATTTACGTAATGGACTATTAAACAATGTGCTTAACATTTAGAACGGCTGCACTGGTGTTTCAGTGGGAGTGTGTGTGTGTGTGTGTGTGTGTGCCGGGATGTCCGCTGCCACGACAACCAGCCTTTTACTCACTCCAGCTCCTTCACCTCCTACGGTCGGCTCTCTCGCCCCGACACAGTTGCCCTACTTACTCTCCCTTCACTCTGCAACTCTGAATGTGACTTCATGTCAAACAGCATTTCCTACAACGCGGTATTTTAAAAGCAAGTCGGATATTTCCTCTCAAGTTGACTCGTCATTTTAGAGTAATTGATTTCTTTCTTTTTCCTCGACCGCTTTCTTTTGAGGACCCTCTGTCTCTTTGTGTCTCTCTCTTTGTTCTCTAGTCAATCAGTGTAGGTAAACATCTTGTTCACACTAATTGACATTCAGACAAACAGGGACAAATATATTGAATACGAGCGCCATCTTAATTGGTGTGAATTACCAGCTACTTGTAAGAGCCGTGTGAATAGTAAATTAAATCAGGTGTATTATTGTAGTAATGCAATTGATTAAGACACAATCCAGTTGAACGGGGCCATTCGGGCGGAATAAATGTGTTTGATGGATGGGGTGTCGTGTGCTTTATGAGGCAGATTTGTAATTATACAATAAAAGGTCTTTGTGTGCTGAGAGAAATAACAGTGAGGGTAAAAACCAGGTTGGGCTGGTCAATAATAGTGTTTGTATAAATCCAGAATTTTGATTTTCAGGGATAAAAAGTCACTTTAAACTCCACATCATCACATGTAAGCCTCCCGCCCAATAGTAGAGTATGTTGATATGTTGCCACTAAGCCAATATATGACTTGGCTCAAGGGTTTCTCAGAAATGTTTGCTGAGGGAGGGCAGAGTGTGACTCATCCACTCTGTCCACCCGCGTTTCCCCATCCCCCTCTAGAATGAATGATGTTAGAGAAAATGGTTTCCCCGCCTCCAGGGTACAGCATCTCATTTAGCTATGAATTATATATGTTTTTCATTTCTATATATGGAACACTTATAGCATAATCTAAAATAATAAGAAAAAACAAATGCTGTGTTCCTCTCAACCCTCGTTTAAAGAAGCACAACATCCACAGACAGAAAAGCTTGTCGCCGTCGGCATAAACAATCTATTGTGCTCAGTTTATAATAGAATACATAAAGGTTTGCTTTTTGCCCAAATATCGTAAAGTTGTTGAACATAAAGTAAAGCAGAAAAAAAAGTGTGATTCTACGAAGAATAAATGAGTTTTAGAAAAGTGCTAGAAGGATCACTTTGTCATACCTTTTGGTCTCTTTGTAGGTCTGAGATTACTCAGGTGATTAGCTTGTGACATCATTGTTTCATGAATCTAAAACTCCCAGCAGCCTCAGCTAAACACTTAACTAAGAGTAGTAACATGGTTAACACCTGCTAATCATCAGCATCGTCTCTGTTAGCAGGTTAGCTGGTAGCGTTTAGCTTTAAGCACCACGTAGCCTTCAGGAGCTGTTAGCATGGCTGCAGACTCTCAGGCTCACTATATAGGAAGGTTGCCATGTTTTTAGTGTCTTTAGTGAGAATTCATCTTGAAAAGCAGTGTTCGAGTGAGGGTGGCTATATCGTATATTTAATATGAGTAGAGCACTGCATCCTAACACTGACGCTCACAAAGTACTTTGAATTTATTTATCCATTCGGGGGAAATACACGAATCACCTCACAATGACAACAGGAGGTACCAATCCTTACCTTTCATAATAAAAGCCCCAGACACATGGCATCACATGTTTAATTAAATTACAAAAAATTAACTCACAATATATATTTATTGCAAAACAATTGCTTGTTATTATTACGGCTGGTCCAACCAGCCACGACAGCAGTGACGTAATTAACGACGGGAGGACTGCCCTGGATTTACTGCAATTATATGTCGTGTTTTGTCGTCTGTATGGCTTCTGTGGTCGCACCCAGGCTCATGGGTGAGCACTGTTAGTGCACAGCTTATTGGATCAGATTAAACATCCTGGTCTGAAGAGTGAAGCCAATGCAGAGGTCCACTTTAATATGTTGGTAAACATCCTCAAAATGAGTTTATGGTCTCAATCGCTAGTTTCAAGTCTTCTTAAATACAGCAGGATGTTTAATTTAATAAATAATAGTGTCATTCAGAGTCACATAGACCATAAAGCAGGGGATGCATCAAGGCTGCCTTGTGATTCACAGGTCGCTGCTTGTTTTGAAGTATCATTTTGGTCACCTACAAATGTCTTAAGTGTCAGGTTGTAGTTATCTCCACCCTCAGGTGTCACCTTTTCTCTTGTTTAGCTGATCTATCAAGACTTAGAACGTGAAATATTGCTTATATATGAGCTAACATATTCATGTGTTTCACCCAAATGTAGAAAATCCTCTAATGAGGGTTTAGGCAATGCTATTTTTCATCTTCATCGTTTCACTGAGCTGTAGTTAAAATCACATGTAAATAAACACCCTTCAGTTAACAAGACTCCGTGGAAAGATTCAAATTCATTAAATCTCAAAAACCCTCAGACCCAAATTAGACGGCAGTCAGTTTGTGTTGTGTGATGTGACGGTACGTGCCGAGGCGGTTTGTTTAGATGGTTTTTTGGTAAAAATGCTGCAGTGTAGCTTGATTTGAAGTAAAGAGGCATTTCCTAGGTCTGTGCTGCTGATACAGGAAGACCTGTAGCCCTCGTCTCCAAGAGTGAAGCTCAGTGAGAGATCTCTAAAACCCATTTCCTGCCCGGCTTAGAATAATGAGGTGTTAGAGCCTGCTGGCAGGGCTTAGCTGCACACCTCCCCAATGGAAAAGTTATGGATGGTACACACACACACACACACACACTCACACACACTCAAAGACATGGACATATGCCCCCTGGAGGTGCTATGGATAGCTGCATATTACAAAGCCAGCCAGCAGGCAGCACTGTCAGCCAGTCTGCAGTGTGGACATCGATAGGACAATCAGTTCACTCTGGAGTCACCACAGCCAATCAGCAGACAGTTTCTTGGCGGGAAGCACCCAATCTTCAGAGGGTTGCCAGATACTCAATCCTCGGTGAGCTTTTGCTGGCTCGCCACTGGCCAACCATAAAGAAAGCCGGTGCCTCGCATCAGCCAATCGTGTGAGTGTTGGCCAGAGTCGGGCCTATCGACAGAGAACTGCCGCATGTTCGCAGCCAATCTGGACTCCATCCTTCCCTACAGATGTCCGATTAGTGTTGTTTAGGGAAATCAACCTGCCACAACAGGCGGGCGATGCCAACGTGGCAACACGAACTGGCGGACTAGTAGAATGGGATAGGAGAAAAACCCCACAAAGGCTTACTTCACTGTAACACTGTGATTCTCCAGCAGCGGGGTGTTTGTATGCCGTTGCATTGTTGATGACCTTTCTTAACAATAGCCTGAGCTAGCAGGCGCTGTTTAACTGCTGAGGCCTTTTTTTTAACGAGGTTTTAAATTTACCAGCATGTACTCATTAAAAGCCTGTAAGTTTACTCCTCATAAACCTCTACTGGCAAGGACGTGTTCAATGATCTCTGGTCATGGTCACTCTAATGGGCGTATAGCACATGAGCCCCTAAATTGATACAGGCATTAGATCAGTTTTTAGGACTTCTCAAGCTTGTTTACAATGTAGAATGTAGTCAGCACTTATATGTTGCAGCGCTCATCATTTACAGTCGCAAAAAAGTCTAACAGCACCGAAAATCTCTGCAATTTCCCATTAAACAGGCCTTACATTCCCTCTTCTCATCACTCCATTATAGTACGGTGGAAAAAACATAAAGATTAAGGCTAATATAGGCTTCATCCTCCCTCTCTCACAGTGCTGGTGGATCTTTCAGTGCTGAAAGATCCTACTGTATGCACGCCAGCAAACATTATCTGATGAAGACTGCACATAAATCATAGTGAGATGAATGATGTAGACTTCAAACTTCAGGCTTCAGACATGACTAGATCTTGGAATCTTATGTAGTTCAACTGCTGCCATCTAAAAAATAATGGGAAGGAAATATGATACGGTTCCATGCTCAAAGTGCGAATCTGAAGGAAATCGAGAGACGGTGAATCCAAGATGGTGGATTTAATACATTGAGTCATGTGTGTGTGTGCTTTTGCTGAGGTGGAATAAGTTCTTCGGGTAATTTATGCCTGTTTGGTTTGGTTCGATGCCTACATTGTGTGCAGCAGGCATCGCTGTGTCGTTGCAGTGGGCTCTCCCTGCTTCAGCACCACGGACAGCGACGGCCAAACACCACAGTGCATCTGACTCTCTGTGCCGTTTGCTTCCCCAAGCACGACGTCTGATCATTTCCTCAAGATGGTTTGCATGATACGAAGCTTGCGTGAACATAATGGATGCAGCTGTATGTATTCAGGACCCCCTGCTGTAGAGAGGGGGGGTATGAATCTGTCCTCTCCCCACCTTCACCCTCCACAGTCATCTTTCTCTCTCCATCTCAGCAGGGCTTTTGTCAGGTTCACACTGGCCTACTTTTAGAGTTACAAGGTGTGTGTGTGTGTGTGTGTGTGTGTGTGTGAATGTCTGTTCCCCTATAAATAGCGCCTCTGAGAGCCACAGCTGTGCGCGGCGTGTTTTGTGCTCTGAACGATCAGACAAACAAACCCGTCTGCTCCGTCGGCGGGCCATCTCGCCTCCCCGGATGTACAGTAAGCGTCCGTTTGTCCCTCCGCGCCACAAAAAAACACCACCTGACACTCTCCATTGTAATAGCCGCCTCTTCTTTCTTTTCTGCTGAGCTGGACTAACGCGCTGCTTTGCTCGTCTGTGATGCTGCAGTCTCGTAGGAATATGCGTTTGAGGGGTTTTTTTTTCGTTTCCAGCCCACCTCAGTACACAGCGTGTGATAGATGATCTGTGCTGATAGTGTGAAGCCAGATCCATACAGAGTCTCATTTACAATAACAGTGCAGGCTGAGGAGTGCATGCGAGTGCATTACAGTGTGTAATCAATACGCTCCGACAACCCCTGATGTAATAATATGCATGTTGCTGCTGGCACACCAATTCTGGGCCCTGCACACATGGATGACCCCATGGATGAGTTGCTTCTCAATTATACAGTAGGGAGGGCCGGCTGTAGCGTAAGCCCACGCTGTCAAAGTCTAAGGCACGGGGGAAAGCACAGAAAATACTTTATTGTTGTGACACCTTTGGCAATGGACGCGTTTAAGGGATTCTCAAGGTTTAAATCCGGTGAATTCACACTGATATAACCGACGTCAGTGCTCTGCATCACCTGAAAGGACACATCCAATATACTTTTTACCAAAGCAGGACTCTCGTTATCGTTTAATATGGGTGGGTCTGCTCCGCTGTGGAACAAAAGGGGGAAGAACATATCACAACATATCTAGAACCGGTCCAATACCAGTGTTTACTTAATACGCTGTAAGCCGCACTATGTGGTGGAGATACTTCGTTTGTGTGGAAGGAAACATCAGCCTTGACTTAATTATTGTTTTCCTAACTAATAAATTATTATTTATTAAAACAGTATCCCACACCAGCGCAGCCTTAATCCCCTTTCTGACTATTTGAGTCAGCATCGAACCATATGATCTATATAGATTTATTATAAGATATAATACATAATCTCATTACTTTCATGTCTAGGTGATGCTTAAAGGAGATAGTGTTTTAAACCGGTTCCACTGACCCCTAGTGGCCAAAAAAATATCAATAATGCTGATTTAAAGATATTTGAGCATATTTTTTTTTTCAATGTTTACTGTGACTGTGTTGTCCTTGGTTGAGCAGCTTAATACAGCTGAACTTCTTATTTTGGTGTTATCTCTAAACTTTTTTTTATGTTTCATCACACAGCCCACAGTCCCTTTATAACCGCCTCGCAGATTTTATTTCCAGTTGTCCTCCTAAAGAATCACTAATGAATTTGGTGTGAAAACAAAAACACTTATTTTTTATAACTGTCACAGTGTTTTCCTCCTTCTGTTCCCCGCTATCCGGCTCTCCCCGTAAGAACGAGGCCCGGAAACTAGCAGGAAATGGTTAGTGGTCCTGAGGGCTTGGTCGGAGGGCATTAAGCCCACAGCGACAACAAGCCCCAGCTGCTAGCTTTTTGTGTGTGTGTGTGTGTGTTTATTTTTTATTTGTTTGTCAAATTTAGAGTCTGAACTATTGCCAAGAAGCCCCTCTGCCACTCAGCCACTCCAGAACCAACGGTGACAAGGCTGCTTTTAGCCAAATCCAATTTAATCTCCATTGGCGGTAGTGGATAAAGCTGTCTCCATCCCTCCCATCTGAGGCCAAGGAGGGCTAGTCACTCCGGTGGGAGCTGCTCACTCAACACACAAACCCAACTTAACACACACGCATGCATATGCAGACTACAGATGAAGGGAGTTATACAGGCTCTTCTTCTCCTCCCGTCTCCTACCTTTTGCTTTTTCTGCAGCGAGGGGGGGAAGTGATGTCACGGTTATGAAAGTGAGATAATGAAATGAAAAGAGAGGCACATCTGAGACTCCTCTTCACCCCCCGATAGTTATCAGTAAGCAGTGAGCGTGAGTGTTTGTGCCCACAGATGGCTGGGTGGGTGGGGGGTGCAGGCGAGTGACTCTACAGCCTTAGATGCACATTTATGCAAATCTCACATCTTAACCCACAGGTTTCACCGCGGCAACATTTCCCTCGACATTTAATCACGAGTGCTTGTAGAGCAAATAAACAAGTCATTTCACAAAGACTAATAATGAAATGTAATTTTTAAATGCATTGTGCATCAGTGCCATCGCAGATTTGCTTCTTGGCGTCAATGCCAAATCCTCCGACTGGCAGGGAAGAAAAAGGATAAAGATCAGAAAGAAGTGTCTCATTAATTTAAAATATGGCACCAGCACATTTCTTTACATTAAAGCTTATTGCTTCCAAATTACCTTTCCTCTCTCGTACCCAACAATCCTGACCACTCACTCATGTAGCTGCTTGTGTTTTGCTCTTCAAGGATTATTGCAGGTTTACTTGGAGCAGAGCAGTTTGTGCATTATTATTTCTACCTCTTCCACCGCAAAGGATTTGTTTGAAATCCACGATAGAAAAAAAATATTTGCGTGTAATAAGTTAAAATAAAATGTCAAACCTTCAAATCAAATGAAAACAAAATCTCAAAATTATCTTGTAAAACACATTTTTGAGTTATATTTCTACTTTTAGGAAGTATTGTGTATCCTAATGAGCCTCTAATGATCAAATGTGGTGTTTTATACTTAATTAACAAGATAAACAAGGTTCACTGTCTAAAAGCAAGTCCATATATCTCAATGAAATGTTAGTTGTTAGGTGATTGTGTCTCATACAAAGCATTTCTTTACATTTATAAATATACATTTATGGCATTTAGCAGACGCTTTTATCCGTACTCACAATAAGTGATGTCGTTACGATATGAAGGGGTTGTGATCAGCTGTGCCTGGCCTGCTGCGATGCATTCAAAGCCCTGTCTATCACCCACATCCGCTCCACCAGGACATGTTTTATCTCTAACCTGTCACCGTGTTAACATCTCACTCTGTGAGACCTCCAGTCCCAGCGCGTTAACGTCTAATTATCCATTGTTAGATGTCTTTTTTTTCCTCTGAATACGAGTACAAGTGTACAAGTGGCTCTTCATGAAAACTGAACACACAGGAAATTATGCAGCGACGACGGGGATTGCGGGTTCACGCTTTAGGGCCAACTGGAGCCGAGGTCTCAGCGATACGAGGATGAACCTCCAACATAACGCCGCTCATTATGTATGCGTAAAGAGACGCTTATTTGCTTTTGTGGCTGTGAGCTTAGTGTTGTCTGCATACAGAACAAGTGTGTTTATGTGTGGCCTTTTGCCGTGGCTGCTATGGCGGTTGGAGATCATTAATTACGGGTGCTTCCCCACTTTCCTCCAGGACGGATGGTGTGCTGCAGACATACTGGCTCGTTGGAGTAAATGGCATTAGTACTTTGTTCGGCGAGCGCCCTGGGGCCTTGTTTCCCAGCCCTTTTTTTGTTTCAAGCGGCAGCCTTGCGTGAAGCTCCCTTACACTGAGCCTATTTCTCAAGCCCTTATCCCCCCCTATGGAGTTCACCACGAGTGTATTCATCTCCATGTGTAGGGGGGGTGGGGGGGGGCAATAAGGGGCTAAAGGCAAGAGACGGGTCCAACGAGGCTGGTATGAGTAGCCAGTTAGCATTCGATTCAGGGGGTTTCATTAATCCATGTGGCGTTTAGACGAGGCAGGAGGGGGGGGGGCTTTAAGCAAACAGGCTGAATGAGACAAACAGCGTAGCCGCTAACAGGGAGGGACAAGTGGTTAGCGCGTGGCTAAGGATACACTCTGGCTGAGACTCCCAAAGCAGCGGTAGGGGAGGAGTGTCGCCGTCGCTCATTAGCATCGCAGCCTGGATGGAGGGAGAGAGAGAGAGGGGGAGAGAGAGGCACACACACACAGGAAGCTGCTCCTTCAACATGAAAGGCATCACTGCAGTCGATCCTTGTGATTTCTGCTTGATTTATTAATTATTTTCCTTCTTCTCCCACCGATTTGCCCCCCCCCCCCCCCCCTTTCTAATCACATCCCCGTATCCGCTCTCTAAATCTCCTCATCCCAAACCCCCTACACTAATCATGCAAGTTGAAGAGGAGTAAATGCTTCACAGATGCTGCTATTGTCGGGGGGGGGTCGGGTACAGCTTTCACAGCTCAGAGGAAACCGCCGTTTTTCGGGGCGTTTTTTTTTTTCTTCTTCTTCTTTTACCTGAGATGACTCGTCCCCCCTCCCTCCTTCTCAACCCACACACTGCTGGTGTCCCCGTTGCATCTTGGGTCGCGGACAGATTGAACAGCCTCTGCTTCTGTCACAAGAGGCAGCTAATGGTGGAGAGGAACATCAGTGCGGTAACTGGATCTTGGACCGCAGTGTGTCTGTACTGCTGAATTGCAGAGTTTAATTTGCCCACATCAAATACCCTGACATTTTTATATCCCTAATTGTATTACATTAGCACATTATGTGCTAAAATAAATGTGCTAAATGACGAGTTCCAAATAAGGGAGCCGCCGTTTAAAGTCCAGACATCTACTTGCCATATGTCGTAATGAGGGATGAGAACAGTTTAGGTTCGGCAAAGTCACTGAAAGACGTTGACTCGTAAAATGATAATGTTTTCAAGTCGTGATTAAGTTGAGGGAATTGTTTTATATTTCAGCGTTTACTGTACATGCGTGAGGTTTTGTACTGAAACCCTTCTGGCTTGTAATTACACCCAGTTTGTAAATGAATCCTGATATTTTCCCACAGCGAGGAAACGGGGAGGAGAAGTGAACCATCAATCGTTCACACTCGGTCTCCTACTTGACACTGCATTTGAATTATTGCTGCCTACGCTGGATAATTTGGTTAAGATGCAAAGTGAGTGTCACTTTGCATCGAAGTGGAGGGATGCTGTTTGGTGACTGCTTTTGTCATAATTACTGGGTCTATTTCCTCCAAACTAATTAGGAGAGTGGGACCGGGGCCAGGAAACTACTGTAGAGGGTCACGAGGTCAAATATCGACTCAACATGTCAGCGACTCATTTAAAATACGATGCTAACTAGGGATGGGGACAATATAGGATTTTCAGCACGTATCGGGATAAAAAACACTCGGATAATCGTAAATATCTCCACGAGCGACCTGAAAAAGCTCACTGTTGTGGTAGAGAAGTGATAAATAAGCCTGATTTAACTTTAAATTCCTTTTAAAAAGTCACGTATCATTTGATTCATGATCATGTCAGAGATGACTTCATGACGTTCAGCAAAATAATAATAATAACATAATAGAACTATTTGTTTTAAACACATTTGATGATTAGCACCATGATATCGTAAATCACAATTTTTTTGCTCGGGACAATCTGGATATGAAATTTTCATGTCGTCTTCATGCGTAATACTAACAATATGTGGCTTAGGACATCTCTCGTGATAAGAATACTTCATGTTGTTACTATATTAAGAGACTTATGAGTTATACATGTTTGTTTTTTACATACGTAGATAAATATAATAATAGAAAATACATTTCCTTCCTAAAGTATACTGATAACAACACCTTGGCAAAAACCTAAAACATCAGGAAAAAAAACATGGAACATGGAAATCCCTTTTTTTTTTTCATTATTTAAAAAGAATAACACATTGTTGTGAATCAGATCCCTCCGCTGCTAAGCAACCATGCCATCTGCATGTGTCAGGCTTTTATTATGATAGGTAAGGATGGAGCGGGTGGAGCTTTAACATGCTGCCGTTGCCATGGTTCGGTCCACATGACTGAGCCTCCGTGTGTCATTACTGCATTACCTCCATAAGCACAGGCCGACTCACAGCCCTTTAAGTACTGCACTTTTCTCTCCATGGGTCTGCTTTCTCCACACGTCGGGGAAAGCACTCATGTTTGCAACATACGAGTGGAAAAACATGCAGCGACACTTCTGTGGTGCTAATATACCCGGTTATTGTGCAGGTATTGCTATACTTTTGTAGTGTCGGTACACATTTCATGACGATCCACAGTTACCACGTCTGCAAGCCAAAGTGCCGCTCTCACAACTTCCAACAAATAAAAAACAACATAGTGGCGGTGGATCATTTCCCCAAAGTAGCTTCCCTCCTCTTTATGTTTGATATACAAGCAACATTTGAAAACGCTCTAGAGCGGATGCTATAAAAGTGAAATATGCCCATTCTTCTTCGATGTTTTTGTAGGAGAAATCTCCCGGTTTGTTGTGTTCAGTAACGCTTAGGATGAGACTTTTTTTTCTCCCAGTGAGACAAACGGCTCATTCCTTTAGAAATGACCTGAACGCTGTGCTTTCTCTATCCACAGCGCCTCCCAGCGTCCGCATCATCCACTCAGGGCACGCCTGTAACGTGGAGGAGGAGAGGCACACGGAGAGGGTCTACACCATCAGAGAGGGAGAGACCCTGGAGCTCACCTGCCTGGTGACGGGGCATCCTCGGCCACAGGTAAGGAGCCCGACTCCCCCGGTCCTCGCTCACCTTCAGGCTGCTTTCTCAGAGGAAACCCAGGTTTTTTTTTCTTTTTCTGACTCGACGATGACTCGTCCCCTCCTTCCTGCTCAACCCACACACTACTGGTGTCCCGTTGCATCTTGGGTCGCGGACAGATTGAACATCCTTGCTATGACATTTTCATGTCATCCACATGCGTAATACTAACAATATGTGGCTTAGGACAGCTCTCGTGATGAGAATACTGCTGAAACATAACTTAGATATGTTGTTTATGTGTGTTTTTTACATACGTAGATACATATAATAATAGAAAAACACCATCAGAGAGGGAGAGACCCTGGAGCTCACCTGCCTGGTGACGGGGCGTCCTCGGAGCCCGATTCCCCCCCGATCCTCGCTCACCTTCAGGCAGCTTTCTTCTTTTTAATTCTCCGTAAGCACCATTGAGTGGCGAACCACGTACCTCTGCACTAAAGCAGCTTAACAGTTCAATCCTTTAATTATTGATGGCTCACATTGCATTGTGCACCTCCGCGTGTTGACGCTTCCTCGTCTAATTGGAACGCGGGAGCAAAAAACAGCCGGGAAACATCTGGCCAAACGAGATCGCAACGAGTGAAAAGAGGCCGCGGTGGAAAGAAAAAAAACTCCGGGTCATGTGAATGCTCAGGGGTCCCTCGGCAGCTGAGGAAGTTGTTGTTCTCAAACTCTTTTATTTATTGTTGTGATCTGAACCAATAAAAAATAAGCCTTCCACAGAAAATAGGCCGTTCTTTTCTTCTCGTCGTAAGTAGCACGGAACCAGAAACCCGTTTATTCCGACAAACTCCCACCTAAGTTGATCCACGCAGGTATAAACGTCAGCTCCGCCACAAACCCTCCAACCATCACATCTTCCCGTCGTATTAATCCGGGCAGGATTTTTGCAAACACTAACCCGAACCGTAACATTTATCGAACGCTGTTTCCAATTTGCTTCATCATAGATATTTCCCCTATCTCAGGACGGAACCCAGCTCATTAACATGAATTAATTTAATTCCCCCCTTTTGATCGATGGACAGAGCCATTCGTTTGTACACTTCCCCTCTCTGGATGCCAAAGCAAAAGAGCATATTGATTTTTATATTCCAATTGAAAAGGTGAGGCCCCCTTAAATTAGCGACACGGCATTCATCTCCTCTAGTCGTCTTCGTGGAGGAGCAGGAGGAGGAGGAGGAGGAGGGGGGGGCGACTTTGCACTCATCATTTCCGTCTTTTCCTCTTAATTAGGATTTCTGAAAAACAGAGCAGAGCGAGGGGGAAGAGGAGATTGGGAGATCAAAAGCCCTGCATGGCTGTGGCAGGAGAGGCAGGATCTCCTTTGAAACAGAGTCATTATAAGACTGGCTCAGATCCCCGGGCACAGCGGGTGTCGGCTGTGTCTCCCCGGACTATGGGATGTGTCAGCTCCCCCCCCTCCCCTTCTGGTAGTGGCTTGGGACCGGGGGGGGGGGCGGCGTGCACTGATTCAGAGTGGGTTTCAGGAGCCGGGCGAGGTTATCTCGGGTGGCAGGAGACCCACGGCTGTTTCTTTATGTGATGTCAGCGAGAAACACACACACAAGGGGTTCGCGACCTCATCGGAAACACGCTCGCAACTAATACGGCAATAACAGCTCGTCTTGTTCATTCCAGTTAAATATTAATTCTCCGGCCGCGTAGCGAGTCTTTCTTCGCCCCCCAAAGTTCCACATTTTAATTGAGTTGAGTTTCTTCATCTTTCCCGAGCGTATGTGTGGGGAAAAGTAATCAGTGCTCTTTGCAAAGGTTGGACTGTAGTGCACTTTCAGCGTGTCCCGCCTTGATTAATGACATCAGCACAGGTTCGTTTTTTTACCTTCGGTCGGACATTTTTTGGTCACACGGCGTATCGTCTCTATTTCTTGTTGTTTGTCATATTACACTCACATAGACTTAGATGCTGCACAACATTTATTATATGTGTTTTCTTCCATCCTCAAAAGAGGATTAGTATCAGACTAAACATATTTTTGTTTTAGGATTTAAAAAAAAAGATATCTTATGTTTTGTTTTGTTACTATAAATCTGATTCACGTGACGGATTTTCAAAATAATAGTGTTACAAGACTATCAATAGAAAATAATCAGTTGCTGTGTTTCAACCACAGTAATTTAAACTTCCCTTGAGATGGACATCTCAAGTATGAAGTATGAAGAATATTGATTATTGATACCAACCTGGAGTGGAGTCAGGTGGTCTGCAGGTGAGACGACAATAACGCCATCTGTTATGTCGTTAAGCTTTCTGAGACATTTTGATGTCCTGGCCTTGCTTTCTCACAGACCCTCCACACGCCTACCTAGTCTATTATTGTATTTTGTCCACTTCTGATGCTTTTGCTGCTTAAACCCTGTAAATGTCCCAATGTGGGACAAATGAAAGATTTTCTTATCTTATCTGAGTGTTTAAAGCCAGGTTTCCACCAGGCAGTCCAGCTCTGTTCAGTACCTCCTCTCTTATACCACCTCGGGCTGAGCCGACAGCAGACGGAGGAGTTAAAACAACGCAGATCACAAAGAATAGTCACTAGCATGACGGGACATCCTGCACAAACCGTCAACATTCAGCCCAGATTTATTGAAAAATGACAGTCCCCAAAAACTAAACCATACACGCAGATGAAGTGCAGACGGTCCTGTTTCAGCAATCAGCCGAGAATCCCGCCTCCAACCAGCAGTGGGAAGGGAATATGCACTCACACTTAGATTACTTTTAGTTCTGCATTCTGTCAGTCCATCTCTCTGACCACGTCGTTGAAAACACTCCTACGATCATTCAGAGTAGAAACAACAGTGAAAGAATCTGGAGGCTGTAATCTGTCCTCTACACGTGGATGATGTCTCTCTGCTTCGTGGAATTGTGTTTTTCTTTAAGCAACTTCCATCCCAGCAATAAGTTAACGCACATCCTCCGTCTGCACCGCGATACCACCGGGGGCAGAGTCACGCTTACTCCATCACCGCAAATGGCTTCAATTAGTTCTGCATTATATAATCACAAAATTGCTTTTTTTTTTTTTTTCATCATTACTGTCCAGATATCTGCGCCCCCCCACCGACTGTGAGATACTACCGTCTCCCACGGTGATACATAGACTGAGGGCTGTTGTGCCAAGTACAACATCAGCACCACAAAAGGACCGACCGCCGAGTAAATGGGGCTACGCTTGGCAAATTCGCCAGCGTTTAAATCTTCGCATGTCTATCAATATGCACACTTCTTAAATTACATAGGCGCCCCTCGGGCTTCCCGCTGATGGAGTCTCTGGCTCGCATCCAACCGGGCAGCAGAGGCCTCTCCGTCAGCCCCGTGCACATCGGCCCACTCACCTCGGAGGGAGAAAACACAGGCTTTCTAATAATAAAATCACACGTGCATCCAACCTCACACACACACACACACACACGCGTCTGCCTTCCCATTTAATTGTCAAATGAATGAATGTTCCCGTCAGTCACCAGCACACCGTGTTTTATGTGCTTTTTTTTCCCGCCGTGCCTCGTGGGTTTGGCATTTCAGGGTGCTGGTCAGGAATCCTGGACCGCCGGCGTCCGCCAGGCTCGGGGGGGCAACGGAGTTAAGTTGTCATAGATGTCTGGCTCAGAGGTCACCGGAAGGATTTGTTGACGTTGCCTCTCTGATGAGATGAATAAGATAGAAGAATCTCACTTCTCACCCTCTGCTTTTCATCTCCGTGTAAAAAAACGCAACGCATCTCCTTCCTTTCTGCTATTTATTTATGAAAAAATGTACATCAACAATCAACTTATAGCGTCATTTATCAAACAAGTGTGAGACGCCATTCTCAACATGCTTACATGCTCACTTTTTTGGATACGTTGCCAATAAAGTTTGAATATTTTGCTTTCAGGAACAATCCTGATTATTCCTATTTAAATAAACCAGGTGCAATGATTTATATCATGTGTCCCAATTAATTCATGCATAACATTAGTTTGGCGCTATAAAAGACAAGACTTTTGCAAATTATTATTATAACTGTATGGGCGACCCTTAATATTCAAGGATTAATTAATTGACCGTTAAAATAACTAGTTGCAGCCCCGACTTCACCAATATATCAATTTATCGTATTTGATGCCAGTGCCTCGCCTGACTCTCCCTCCTGAAACGATTAGTCTCTTCATCAATTGGTTGATGAACACAGAGTTTATCTACAACCGTCTCGATGTCAGTTCATTATAAAACAGAGATGCCAAGCGTTTTCATTTCCTCAAATGTGAAAATCTGCTGTTTTACATCAATAGAAATTGAATATCAATGAATTTGGAAGGTCACCGGATGAGCATGTTTCTTCTCTCCTCTCGCCATTTCGGAGATGAAAGGATTAATTGAAATTTGGAAAGAAAAGTATCCGATGCAGCCATTAAATATCAATACAAAGTGAGTACCTTCCCCCTGTGTGTGTCTGTAGAACTGGACTGCGTCTGAACATACATGCCGTTATCTCTCCTCACACTTCCACGGCCGCCGTCCTCCGGCTTCCTTTCGTTGTCTTTGATGCCGTGCGCCGACATCAAAGCGTCCCCTGTTGATGAAGCCATCTGCCCCCTCGTCTCCTCCGCCCTGGCCTCCATCCATTGTGTCCACACTACTTTGTTTGAGTACCAGGCTCCCCTTCAATCGCACGGCAACACCACATCGCAAACACCTTTCTTTTTTTTCTTTTTTCAATTATTGGCCGGCCAGATCCACCTCGGAGCTCCACGGGTCAGCGAGTACAAATAAGCTGACCTCGGGGCCCTGGGACATTCTGCTTTATACCGGCCAATTGGAGTATGTGATCTGTTTTGGATGCTCCCATGACAGTTGGCCTACAGTGCTGGTGTCTTTGGCAGATGGTCCTTTTTTATGAATATGATTAAACTTTTCTATTTTTGCTGCTCTTTACCGTTGGCAACCCACCGTATCAGAGGGGTTCTTTTATCACAGCGGCCCCTTGAACTCAACCCTGACCAGTGCACCCGCAGGCATCCGTCCTCAGTAGTCGCATAAGTGACTTTCACTGAAGCACTCAAGAACCCCCCATGTTGTTCAACCGCGAGGCAAACTGATTTCATTGTTTAGACGTGTGCCTTTCCTTTTCAATTTTCCAATTTTCCATTTCATTTCCATATCAAAGACTGTGTTTCTTATTGTCGTCCTTTCTTTCTTTCTTTCTTTTTTTCACGAGGGCCACTATTTTCTAACACTAGAGTCTTTGCATTCACAATTTGTGATTTGGACCCGCCGTTGCTTCTTCTGATCGCGTGATTGTCATGCCCGTCCACACTCGGCTGCACCCCCGAGCGCCACAGTCCGCCATCAGCGCCGGGAAAAAAAAGAATAGATGGCGGGCAATTAGAAAGCGGCCTGTTGTTAGGGGCGAAGGGAAACGTCACAGCAGGCATTGTGGGAGACTCACCGAAGACGCGTGCTCCAGCATATGATCCCTGCATAACAACAGACACTGGGCGCATTTTAATTAGCTTCTTGCCGTGACATCGCAGCATGCGTGGCCTCAAACACTGGAGGCGGATACAGATCTAAGACGAGCTTCCACTTTCCTCGTGAGGAAGTGTTGATCTTTTTATTGGGGTGTCTTGATTTAAGAGGGAACGGCGTGATCGTTGTGTTGACTCGGCTTTTCACTGAGGAAGTGGTGTCATCTTTTTGATTCGGTTTTTCAAAAAAGAAATTTGTATTTCATGGTAATAATATATTCACACAATTGCAGGGGACAGACAGGGATGATACATTCTGTCCCAGAAGTCAGTTTGACTTATTCCTCCAGTGTGCACTTACGAGTACCTTAATAGTTCCAGATGATGATTAAGAAATCAGAAATAGCAACAACACAAGAACTCCGCCAGGCTGTCAATGAGCGAGGAATTATCATATTCCTCAAATCCAGCAGCTCCTCTCACACGGAGAGTATTTGCATTTGCACTGAGGAGAGTGAAGAGGGTCAAACTGTTCTCAGCAGGCGTACGCCGGGACTCCTCCCGGGAGAAGAGGTGCTCCGACGTGAAAAGTCAAGACGAGTGGAGGAATGGAAATCGCTTCGGGGGGGAAGAGAGAGTTTGAGAAGCTCGCGGAGGATGTGGTACGCCGCCCTCGTGAAACAAACAGCGGCACTCTCCTTTTGAGAATGGGAAGACTTTTCCACTTCTTAGTGTCACTCTGACAATGCACTTATTGATAGTGCGCTTTGTGGGAAAAACTGAAAAGCTCCTTACACAAAAGGCACGAAGAAATGACTGGGGGTGTAAAGCTGGGAGGATATTATAATTCTGCTGAGGTCGCCATTAAAGCAGCTTGCCTTGTATTTACATGAGGGGTGATCCAGAGCTGCTGGAGGAGAGAGACCCACTATTATACAACTTTGCTCCAGCTGATTTAAAACCATAACTCATAACGTTGGAGCTTGTTTAGCTGATCTCATGCCCCTAACTGTTACAACGGGGCTCTAATTTTTCTGCGGAGCACTTTGTCTCACTGTCTCTTGATGCGTTCAGAGTGAAGCCTTTTTCCTTGTAAAGCGTATTCATTTACAGCCATTCATTTTTAATGGCGATAGATCCTCGCAAAGGGGATGGGACAGAAGCTCAGTTTGACTACTACTTGTTTCTAGATAGATAGAGGTCGATGAAAGGGAGGACTGCAGCATACACACACTGTGTTTTGAGTTTCGTGGAAAGTATAAAAGTAAAAGACAGTAAACACCTCGAGCAAGACGGGGGATCTGGAACTCCTCCGATAAACTTTTTGGTGCATTTGTCATCTTCTAGCCCAGAGCCCAAACATTATCAGGTTTTGGACCGCTCACCCTTTCATCGCCCGTCTCTCGTCTGTTTGGAACCAGACTTCCAGCCGTCGTCACCTCAGGCCGGAGTCGTCGTGGTTTTAAAAACCCCCCCACGGCCACGGCAATCTCTCCAGATCCTATCGCCATCCCTCCACGCGGAGATATCCCTGTTCCATGTGATGCTATCTCGGGGAAAATGGGATGTTATCGCTATCCCAGATGATGCTATCAACATATGTGGAGATATTGGATTCTAATTCACAGCCTGCCTCAGACGGAGATACGTGAGCTCCTGCAGGCGATGCCGGTCCATCCGGTGGCTGAGCTCCGTCGTTCTGGCTGTGTTGGACCCCCCCGGGAGCCAGAGTTGTCACACTACCTGTTCATGCTGTATGCTTTAATGAGGACAGGAGATGGAGGAGATAGAGTCTATTACAAGGTCGTGTTGGGGAGTAACACTATTTCACCTTTCATTACACCTCAATGCCACGGGCTAACTGGGTCCCATCAGTCGGTGAAAGGTACTCATGCTGAGGAGGCCATGCGGCGTCTTGTGTGGAACAGAGGGGGAAAAGGGAAGGATTTCTTTAGCTCTTATGTCTTAGGTTTCACAAAAGAACATTTCCAGCAGATTTAAAGCAGGATGTTCTTCATCGGTCCGAATCTCGTCAAAAACAAGACAAGATAGCAAACATGCATGTGATAACCTCATTATTATCTTCTACAAATTTTCAAATAGTTGCCTTTTTTCTCCTCAACTACAGATATATCATCATATTTGACATGCATTGGTTGGGCTGTTTTAGTATGTTTTGGGAAGAAGCCTGTTTTCTGATCTGCTCCTGTTTTAAAGGAATAGTTCAATGTTTCTGGGGGGGAAAAAGCTTCTTCACTTCCCTGTGAGATACCACTCTCATATCTGTTATATCAATATGAAACTACAGACAGCAGCTGATTAGCTTAGCTTAGCATAAGACCGTAAAAAAAGAGCTAGCCTGACTCTGGCCAAAGGTAACAAAATCCATGACAAGCTCACTAATTTACCATCTTGTTTCTTTAATCCTTAGGAAGTACAAACAACACATTGTAGTTTTAATGGAGGGTGGACTCCGATATTAATGCAAACTCTATAATTTCTTCATGCTCTCCTGTTCTCTTGATGAATAAAAGTAGAGATTTAATTCATTAGTTATTTCCGTTAGCCTTGGTTCTTAATTCTGTCAATGACACTTCCTGCAAAAGGCATTTCACATTAAAAGCCCTCTTCCGTTGGCTCAAAGGGCATAAACCTGCTGGGTCTCACTAAAGGTAGCTTTTACAGCGATGCAAAGGAACTGAAACTCTACTTGTGTCGAAAAGAGAAACTCAGAGCTGCAGACATATGATAAAACATGTGCTGTGGAACTGTATATTATGCTAAATGTACCATGTGAGCTATTTTAGTGACAGTAATTGTGCCTCTTTTTTTCACTTTTATTCGTGCCAATTACGGCCATGGGTAAAATCTGATGAGCAGCTTTTATTTGAATAATTCACAGTATCATCTTGATTTAAATGACATATATCTACTTCCTACCCGAAGCTGCTTTGGACCTCTCACTCTCTATTAGACCTGGAAGCATCGTCCTTTCTGAACCCTTTGTTCTGTCTAGATCCGTTGGACCAAGACGGCGGGCAGCGTGTCGGACCGCTTCCAGGACTCCAGCGTGTTCAACGAGACGTTGCACATCGCAAAGATCCTGAGGACCCAGGGAGGTCGCTACTACTGCAAGGCTGAGAACGGCCTGGGATCGCCGGCCATCAAGTCCATCAGGGTGGACGTCTACTGTAAGTGTGATTCTCCTTATCTCGTGTTTGTGGTTTACAAAGACAGCCGGTGATGTGGTGCTGAGTCCGTATCTGTGTTTTTATGTGGACTAGCCACAACGTCCCTTTGTCTCCTGTCTAAATCCCTGCTAGGACACATGCAGGACTACATACAGGGCAGCCTCCAGCACAGTTACAGGTTTAAGGAGTTGTGTAAGAACACGTTGCTTGGAAAGAGCGTGGGAAGGTTATTAGAGGAGGAATGTCGGCTGAATAAAAGGACGGCCCTTGGACGATACGCTGGACAACCTTTTGCTCGGATGTATTTCTGGAAGGTCGTGTGATATTACATGAACTCTACAAAAGGAGAAAGTACACTATTCTCTCAGGTGTTTTTTTGCAATTTTGATAAACTCGTTAAAATCCTCGTCCACTTCGACAATGCTTTAGCTTTTTTTGAATTGCTAGGAAATACATACGTATATGAAATGTGGGATGTTATAACCTGAACCCTTCCAGCCAAATATAGCACCGTTCCATATCTCTACTTTATATGAAAACGTAGTTATTCCGAGGTATGGAGGATCCAAAGAGACCCCCGTGCTCTCCCGAGTAAGTTAATTAAGCTAAAACGCTTTCAATATTCTGACACAGTCATCAACTGTAAGTGCAACCTCTCTATTTTTAAAGTATCTGCACGACGGCGGGTGAAGGCTCATTAGGATTCATCAGAGGAGACGGCGATTTACTGCTACTGTTTTTATTGATTGGACATTGATCGTCCTATTTCACCTTGTGAGTTGTCGAAGAGCGGCGAGACAAGGGAGTCGCTGCCCTCTCATTAAACCGCCACATAACCAATGACTGATATGTAGGTGTATTGTAATCAGATGCATCAAGGGAATATAAAAAAAAATATGCTAAGATATATTTCAAATAGTGTGTGTTGGGTGCCTTTGGAAGATCTGTAAGCCGCCTGCTTCGATTGCTTTCTTTTATATGCCAGGCTGCAGTGTAAAACAACATACTATGTCTAATCTAATATAATATAAATCTCATTCATCATAACTGATAATCTCTTTTTATATGTTGCCAAACGTTGAATGTTCAGTCACAGTGGAAAGAAAGAGGTAGCAGTGGGACAATATATTGAAATATCGATATATCGTGATACCCCCTGATGCGATACACTGGCGCCAAATATCGATATTAAAACATATATTTAAAAAAAATCTCTAATTTAGTTGAATAATTAATTCCTGCTTTTACTTTTTCACTGCTATTTTTTCTCCTTCAGATTCACAGATATCATGATGCATATCACAATATATCATGTATCATGATATCATCGTTATCGTGGGCAAAATATCGCGATATTATCGTATCGTGACCTACTCCACCAGTGGAGAAGAACGTTTCCTTGCAATGGACAGGGCAGTTCAAGGCCGAGGTCCATTTTAAGCATCGTACAGGGGGAACACTGGCCTCTGTCTGCTGTAGGTCTCGCCTCTACTCTGCCGGTATTTCCTTTTCACTCTCCGTCTTCTTCGTTCCTCTCGGTCTGTGAGCCACATTCTCGTATCTGTTTATTTGGACCGATGTGGGCAAAGGTCGTGGAATTGAAGCTTGTTTAGAAAAGCTCGGTGGAGACCCGAGTGGAGCGGCGGAGCAAAGGGGGCTGAATGCGTCTCGGCAGCTGACAGTCAGAGACCTCGCTCCCTCCGTCTCACCTCGGCTGCACTAAAGAGCCGGAGGAGCAGGTGGATGCCATGGTAACACACCGGAGACGGACCCGAGGACCGCCAGAGGGCCCCGGATCCTCAATGAGGGTCATTCGGTGGTCAGCGTTTTTCATCCTATCGACTGTGTTTCAGGAGACACAAACAAGATGAGGATTTATGAAAACAGAAAAGAAATAAACAGAAGAAAACTACAATTACCAGTTGAAGAAATTCTAGAGATGCCATTAAAAATGTAGTAATAATATAGTATAATCCACTGTGGTGATAAAAGTAACAAGCATCAACAGAGGGAGGGATGAAAACATATAGAAAAACACACAAAGATGGACTCAAACGAAGATTATAAAGCGGTCTATCATAATGATGTCCTTGCATCTGGCCTTGCAGCACAGTATGTGTGTTCTTCATTAGCTAACATTTTGTGCTATGTTGCATATCCAGCAAAAGCACATTATTCCTCTGGAGCAATGTTATAGCCGTCCCCCGGGGCTGGATTTAATTGATGGGCTGCCGCAGTACATGCTATTTTTAGTGGTTTGCAGCTACGCTTTTTTAATTAGCATTCAAGTTGGTGTTTTGGAACCGGACCTCCCGACAACAACACCTTGAATCGCTAGATTTCCTCTCTTCATGTTCATATCACTCTTTGTTTTACTGCATGAGGGGAAAATCAGCAGATTAAGAGGCTTATAACTTGAATGATCTCAGTCGCTTCCTTGCTTTTCTTTTGAGAGCCATTTTTTTCTTGCTTCCCGAGTTCAATATCCAATTCAAACATCTTATTCAGATCATACTTCATGGGATCACAGTGTGCTCAACACGCCGTTCCTTATGAAAGCAGCCTGCATGACTCAGTGTGGGTGAATTAAAAGAAAGGAAACGCAGACAGAGACATCCAACTCCAAAGTTTTCTGCAGAGTTGAGGGCGGCCGATGTAAACAGGAAGGAATAATTAGCGGTTATGACTGACCTCTGCAGCCCAGAGGAGCTGATATAAGCTACATAGCCCGCTCGGAGCTAGCGTATTTACAAAGCTCTGAAGTCCATCTAAGCACATTTTATATGTGCTGACACTTCAGTTGTGTTTGTCTGCAGCTCGGTCTGTGGGGAAGGTCCTCGGCAAAGTTAATAAAGAATCATGCCCAACTCCTACGCGGATCGATTTTAAGCTTAAGACACTCACTTCTCTTTCCTACAGGGGCGTCTTCTTCTGTGTTTTCATTTAATTTCAGCCGCATTAATTTTCACTGCAGCGTCTAATGTTTCATTGAGTGACTGATCGAGGTGGGCTTTGGAGTTCTGCAAGGCTGGCTTATTGCAGGCTCAGACACGTCATTGACCACCGCTGGCACAATATATCTTAAAAGAGATTTGGAGAAGGAGGCGACCGGGAGGAGATGTTACGGAGGTGACTGTTCAACAAACAATCTGTGAGGAGAGAGTTCAGGGGCAGGAAATGTTATTTATAGCATGTTTTGAAGGACTTTTCACTGCGTATGTCTTATTCTAGCAATATTAATACAAGAAATGGTGCTGGAATAGTAGTTGATTTGATGCTGTTTAATATTGTCTGTTGGACAAAACAAGCAATCCAAACACACCACCCAGGACTCTGCTAACCCGTGGTCTTGTAGACCAAATGTTCAATTAATTCAAATCGTTCAATTGAAAAAAACAAAATTGCAAACCTGATATTAATCTGCGTGAATGAATATGACCTTCAAGTCAATTATTGTTGCCCTGACACAGGTTGGGCAAATTAACTCCGAGAGAGTTAAACAGAATGATGGAACAAATTGCTGTGCCTTAAACCTGCAGAGTCCAGGTCAGCATTTACTGTACCGGTTGTGATAAAGGACCACTTTAAAAGTCACTTTAAAAACGAGGCTGGCAAAACGAATAGATTGGGGGAAAAAAAAAAATTTCCCAGAGTTCAGAGGAGAGAAAAACAAGACTTTGTACTGTTTGTCCGTACGCGGATGTTGTGCAGATCATATTAATGTGGTCTGCCTAGTCAGCCGCTGCCAGTTTGAGAGTCAGGTGATGCGTATTTTGTATTGTGGGAAAACAACCCACGGGACGGCAGATAACAGTTTAGTGAAGCTTGCACACACATCCTCACTCTGATATTTCTCACCACATTCCCTCAAAAGAAGGATTAGAATAAGACAATAACCTGCTTTCTCTGTGTTATCTGTGGAAGGACTCACACAGCCCTCACGCCACACTGCTACTGCAGAAAGACCCAGAATTTTAATGAGGATACTCCATGTGTGTGTGAGCTTGAATCGTATATATTTTTTTTTTATTTTGGCATCGGCGGCGTGAATGTGTGAATGTGTGTCCATTTCTTTGTGTGTGCTCATGCCTGAGAGAGGAAACAAAAATAGAGGCTGCCCAATGGGTTCAGGCGCATGCTTATGCATGAACACACTCTCCACCAGCGAGGTCCTGACTCACACACACACACACACACACACATGTCAGAGGCTTAACTTGTCTTGGCATACGCCTCCTCAGCCGTGCGGCGCTGTGCGGTGGCGGCGGCGTGCGGGCGGAGGCCGGCTCGGGGAAGTGTGTCCGCTCTGTGTTTGCCTTCCGTCGATGGAGTTCATGAAGGAGCTCAGAGACCAAACGGCAGCTGATGGTGTTTGTTTAGCGGCCATGCTGGCTTTCTTTTTATCCAGTCCGGTCAGTAGGACTGCTGCTTCCTATCTCATCAGGTGTCCAATTCGTGCTGCCCTGCTGCAAGGTGCCTGAGTAAATGTGTGTGCAGAGCGGCGAGAGGAGAAACACTGAGTCACAGTAACGGCGGTGATAAAAATCGAGTTTTGAACCGAGGCGGATGCAGTCATTATTAACTCCTTTGTGCGCTCAATGCTGGTATTAGAGCAGCCCGTGCTCAGATTTATACGGCCTGGAGAGGCTCTTTTAACGTGACTAGGTAATCTATTTGGTTATACAGTATACAGAGGGAAGAGCGTGGGATGGGGGTCTCCAGGGAGCCTATCGATTAGTGGGTTCAGTTGAAGCAGCCTGTGCTGCCGGCGGGTTCAATAGGTTGAGTTATGACTCACATAGAATCTAGGTGTAATTGTTAACCGCTGGACCGTCTCGTAGTTGGAAACAATAAAGCTTTTATTTTGGCAGTTTTCGTGGATTAAGGAACGGATCGATCCCTCCATCAATTAGGCCATCCTGCTACACTCCTTATCCTAATTAGGGTCAGGGGGATTGAAGCCTTTTACCCAGCATGCACTAGGTAAAAGCCATGGTATACACTCTGGGCAACACTACCATCAAATCTACAGGTACTTTAGAGCCATTAACTTGACCCTTCGCTAAGCCCAGCCCCTTGAAAAGAGGTTTCAGACAAGAAAAGACGAGATATTTGCATTTGAGTCCAACTTTCTGGGCGACCCCGTAGTTACGGTTTAGCTATGACTGGTTTAGTTATCTGTTAATACACCTCAGCTGCCTGTTTGACTGTGGAGAGACATAAGAATAAAACAAATTGGTCTTGATATATTTCGTAACTCACCATCCATCGGAAAGCTCATACCAGCGATGCATGACATCGTCGTCATCAATTCTGGGTTTAAAACCAGCGTTGTGTGCCTGCGTCTCGGTACCTGGGAACGATGGGATTCTGTGATACGAGGTGATGTATTATACAATCTTCTGAAACGATCCCATAATGTATGTAGACGAAGATGTATGCGCGGCAGCTCTTAAGTGCTTTTGGATGTAAATGACCCGGCGTGATGAATGGCGCGATGCGGCCACGGTGAGTTATCTGAGCCTTGTTTGAATCCCGACAGAATGAATCAGCACATTATGTGTACATTATGTAAATGATTGTTGGTTTGGTTAATGGCGGTAAAGCCAGTTCACGACTGCCCATTACTCTTGCAAGGACTCGCTGTGTGTGTGTGTGTGGGGGGGGGGCTTAATCAGAGTATGGAGTCCACCTCCCCTCTTGCCTGGTTTTCCCCCATCAGGAGCTTAAAACACACTCGTGTGTTTGTGTAGTGTATGCTAATGTGATTATCTCCAGCAGAATTGTATCCCTGTTATTTGGAGAGGAGGAAAGACCACGGACGACGGAGCGACTGCTACTCATTATTTATCTGTTTCGCCGGTATGTTGTCTTGGATTTGGACAACAATAGCCGACGAATCGCGAGGCGTAATGATGATATCGATTGTGAGGTCTGTTCCCACCTCCTACAACCTTTTAAAACGATTTAATCACTGCCTGTGAATTACATGATTTCATAAGAAGTCTCATGAGGATAGAAGGCAAGAAAATGTGTTAAAAAATGTTGTTTGAACAAATTCATAGCATGCAGAGTTTTTTGGTGTTGTGGTAAAAGCAAAGAAGACCGAGGAGGGAAAAATAAAGGAAATGGTTGTTTACTGAGTTGTTTGGATGATAATAATCAGTAATGATTGTTTGCATTCAAACAGAAGTCCTAATTACTCCTCGCTTACGAAGATATTATAATAGTTTAGTATTTGATATGATATGAATACCAAATTTGTTAATATAGAATGTCTTTGCTGGTACGATGTGATGATTACACCTTATTATAGGTGGGGGAGGTAAGTGCTCAAGCAAGAGATGATGTAAGCAGCTCATTAGCCAATGAAATGGCTTGTTAGAATGAACAGGTGGGAAGTATCTTTTCCCATTCTGTGTTACGTCTGACATGCTTGACTCTTAGATGAGCGCTCTTATCATAATGAGCGCGTCACGTGTCCAAATTCAATACAGGCACGCCTATTGGTCCACAGCAACACACCCAGCCAGGCGTGAAGCCGATGGCATGAATGGTTCTTGAGATACGTGGAGGACGTTCCCAAATACAGACAGACTTCGATGCTTTCACTTAATCATTCAGGAAAGGTGTCCCGTCCCCCCGTCGGTCTTTGTCCAATCCAAACAAAGGAGAAGGTCGTTAGGCTGAAACCCAGACGAGAACTCCATCATGTCGCCCGTGCCTCGCCTCCGGTGCTAATGGCTTGGTTTCTAGGTGCTGTTGTTTGGAGCGGCGGCCTCCGGCTCGCCTGTTTTCTGGGGAGATGAATTAGAGGGGAGATGAGCTGAGGCAGACGCCACTGTCCAAGGGAGAGGATGAAGAGGGGATTTCATGACTCCTCCTCGCTCTCTAACACACACACACACACACACACAAACACACACACACACACACACACACAGCAGAACTGGCCCTCATTATTTCCTCATCTCCATCACTGGGAGGAAGTGAGGGGTCGCAGCGAGGCTGCTGATGACTGCCCATCCATTTATCACACACATTGTCCACACACACACACACACACACACACACACACACACACACATTGGTTTTGTACACACCCCCACAGACACCCAGTGGTCCTCCAAAGACGGCACATAATTGGAAAAGCACTGTCACTGAGGAAGATGGAGGTGCAACAGTCCTAAGTGGGCTGCAGCTTCCTGAAAACATCTCCGGCTCTTAAAGCAACAGATTAAACAGCACAGCTTCATGTGGCTAGAGGGAAACATCACCCACTCCCTCAGCTTAAACATCAGCGATTTGCATAGTTTTAACTTCAAGGGGGTAATCAAAAGTCTATATTTAAGAGGTTTTTCTTTATCGCCCCCAAATGGAATGATTTTTTCACCCAAACTGCACATTATCTAAATCATCTTTTGTTTTTCTTTACACATTAGCAGTCAGTAACTGGAGGGGACAAGTCCACTTTATTGTACATTATCTTCTTTCAATACTAACAAGACCATTGTTCTGTACAGTATATCCGCCGCCAACGACGTAGCTCGCTCCCTCACTATCGCTTCGTTGACTCCATTCTGCATCGCCACTTTAATTGGTGCAGTAATTACACTTAGCTCGACCTCAGTACTGCAGCTGCAGAGAGGGAGTTACCATTACCTTAATGCTCAATGCATATCCTGTGTGAGAGAGAGAGTCAAGTAAAGGTGATTTTTATATATAGAGAGAGAGAAAGAGAGGACAGAAGCTTTCATCCCCCTCCCCCCTGGAGAAAGTTAAGTTTAATTCCACGTGGGAATGTGGAAATGGTTAATGAATAATTCAGAACTTGTTGCTTAGTACCACAGAGGCATGCCAAACAGCAGTCATGGCAGAGGTGGAGCGTTGCCCTTTATAAACCTTAACCCGGCTCGCCCAAAGTCCCCCTCGCTGTGTTCCTGGCAGAGACACCAAAGTAGCCTTTATAAAGGCACTGTATTAAAACCGGTGTTTCGATCCCTGGCAAATGACCCAAATTAAACCCCCAACTTCAAATAAAAGGACGGGGGGGGTACGGACACACGAAGCCACCTAACCCAACAAACCTGCGACGGTTTGTTGTCGTGCCAAGACTATCTGTGTGTTCCAAACACACTGATCGAACTTCTTACTTAGAATCGATTAACGCCGGCGACATTCACTCCGCTGCAGAATTGGCTCATAAGGTCTGTTTTCAAGAGCAATGTTTGCACATCGTTAACTTCTCTTTAAACGCTTCCGCTTCGTACATTTTAAATCGTCCGTATTAAATATACATGGAGGGAAGTGCATTAAATGTGTGTCACAATGGAAATTGCGGGATTGAGTGCATAACCTCTGTGTCCGTAACCTGAATACTGAAAAATATGTATTCAACAACATGAAAAATGCACAAGGATGAAATGACAAAAACAAACTTGAGTGTTAGAGTAGTTTTAGGTCCCGTGGGAGCGACATGGTAATCACAAGGTGACCCCGCCCTGAAGCATCATCGTCTATTTGACTCTAAATGGATCATAATTTACTAAATTAACATCGTGTATTGAAGAAGACTTGAGACTGAGACCATTTACTGTTTACTACAAAGCCTTTCATGCAGTCGGACATCTATTTGCGCCCCCTGATGGCCAGCAGTGAGAATGCAAGATTAAGGCACTTCTGCATCAGCTTCACTCTTCCTCCGCCTGGACTGAAGCTAACATTTAACTAGTTAATGAATGTATAACATGTAAGCAGCTAACTGTGCAATCGGGGGCAGATGTAACACTTCTTTCTGTAGTTACAGAAAACATATGACGTTAAAGCTTCTTATTAATACCGTAATCCTGTGAGCTGTTGTTTGTTGTTTACATCTACATATTATATGCAAACACATGCACGCTTTGGCTATTTCTCAGATGATCTGCCAGGATCTATGCGCTTAGATATACATATAGAATCATAATAACCACCAGATTCCAATCAATGCGAGCCGTGTTTACATTCCCATTCCAATTAGGTGGTAAGCTGCACTCAGCCGCACCGTTTGCAC
The DNA here is from genome assembly GCA_029853015.1 of Chelidonichthys spinosus. NCBI lineage: Eukaryota > Metazoa > Chordata > Actinopteri > Perciformes > Triglidae > Chelidonichthys > Chelidonichthys spinosus. Next base: position 3,728,610 of record CM056838.1, on the reverse strand, counting down.
ACATATGTTGCTGCCGCCGTCCAGCTCTCACACAGACGGGATGAGCTCCTTCCTGTCCCCCCCGTCTCCCCCCACCATCTCCCCCTCGTCTCTCATGTCTCAGAGGAGGATGTTCAGTTTACCGGTTTACTGAGATATCTCTGTCACACAGGCGCCATCGTCAAAGTGGACTTACTGCGGGGAATAGATGCATGATGCCCCTCGCTCACCCTCCAAGCACACACACACACACGCCACCACAATCACACTTTAGTGCGAAGCAACAGCTGACGCCAAATAGATGGAGCCAGCAGGACCTGGTTATTGTGGAGTGTATCCATGAGATAGAGGTCACTGTTTCCACCGGGTTGAGAGATGGAGGGGGGGAAGAGGAAATGCACCGACAGTAAATTACATGCTGGATACACATATTCCATCAGAGGCCTCCACGTGAGATAGCTGGTATATATCACCGCTGTGTCTTATTAACCTTCTGACCCACGTAAATGAAATGCATTAAAGCATCACCATTCACCAAACTGGAATTACACGCCGCCCGGATCGTACGTTATCCCCGCCGTCGTGTTTGAAGAAGTGTTTTTACACATTGTATACCGACGTCCCACATTACACATTTAAGGGCTTCTCACGGGACATTAATCCCAAACATTTCTGCATCGACGTGGGAATAGCTCGAGCTGAACCCTCACTGCCCATTATGGCAATCTCTTATTCATCAGAGGCTTCTGTTTAAAAACTAGCAGCTTTTAGAAAGAAAAAAACATCCCACATACTCTAATATTCTCCAGAACAGATGGCTTTTAATGTTTTCAGAGAATAGCTAAAGAGCCAGGAAATAAATCCACCTCTTATTGTTCCCTATTTGTATGAAGGTGCCAATACCTTTTCTTTTTTTTTTTTTTTAGTATTTGCTTTTTAAACGCCGGCTTCTAAAGTCTTCAAGGTGAGGTCAGTCACAGGGCAGGCTGCCAAGTAATAACTTCCTTAATCGTTTATGCTTCGTGCCCATATTTCTATCAAAGAAAAAAACGGGGGGAAAAAACACTCTGAAAGAGAGCAAATCAACCTTATGTGGAATAAGTGCAGCAGACAGCTGCTATACAGTAGCACCACCTCATTAACCCGGCATCTCGATAGCAGCAATTTAGAAGTTGCTCTCGACCTCCTTTTGTCTCTCCTGCTGTTTCCTGCTCTCCCCCAGCATGCAAATAGAAACAAATTGCTTATCTTTTACATAACTTAGCTGTTTTTTTTTTTTACTCATGAAAGACGCTGCACAAATGTCATCCGGGGTCGGTCGCTCCCGCCGGAATTCAAGCTGGAGGGGGGGAGGAGGTGACATAAATGGAGGGGGTCTCTGTCGCTGGTGGGCTGACAGCCTGGGAGCCGGATAGGTGTTGGCTTCCCAGGTGACTTAGACGGATCAGGAGGAGAGAGAGAGACACATCAAAGCCAGGGACCCGGAAAAGTTGAGAAACCTGCATTAGATTAACACCCGAGAGACGAGCCAAAAAAACTCATTGGTGTCTGGCGGAGTGAGGTCATGTGTGTGAGTGCAGGTGTGTTTTTGGGGGGCGGGGCTTTAAGGTTTGATGTGATAATGAAGCTCCTTCGCTGGCGTCTATTTGTCCAACAAATGTTTCGCCTCTAAAAGGGCGATCTTCCTCCTGCTATTCAAACAGGAAATATCATTTTTGTTTGAGCGTGTCCTCACTTGAGAGGATAAAAAGATTAGAGATGAACCCGCCGTTATACTGGTGTGTTTTTTTCTTCCCCCACGCACGCGATGCGGCTGGCATTTGCACATCCGAATGTCGGCCAGTGTCTCCGTATCAAAGAAGCGCAGCGCTTCCAGACTCGTCATGGTTGACGAGAGTGAGCGGGAGTGATGCTAAGGTTAGCTCGCTGGAGCGTTTAGCTGTACACGGGCAGATTTACCGGCCTGTGAACCCATAAACCTGCAATTACAAACCCTAACAACTCTGGCGCAGGCGGCCTGTACACCGCGGTTTTCCTCTGGGCTCGGGGATTTAAGCTTCACAATCAGTCAAGCGTGACTTCAGAAGCTAATTGCACAAGAGTGACACACACACACACACACACAACATCCTTACGGGGGGGAAAGACTGATGGTGGAGGTGGAATATTGTTTGAAATTCATCAAATTTTAATCCAGTGCGTACATTTCCATATTTCCATATTTATATCTCTGCGCTCCTAGCATCCACTTCCTCTCCGCATATCATTCCATTCCCTATTAATAGCTCAGACCGCTCCTCGCCTAATACACAAACATACAGGAACACACACACACACACACACACTTACACTCTTGTCACCCAAAAGAAGAAAAAAAAACAGACAACTGCCTATCAGGTGCTGCGTTCAAAGACACGTGTATCTCAAAAAAAGGCAGATAGGGGCCCGTCATTGAATCTCCATTTCTGCCACCGTGGGTAAATCGCCTGTTTGAAGCAGGAAACAGATGTAGAGGAAGCCGGGGAGCGTCAGAGATAAGATGTAGCGTTCCTCCTCCTCTATAATGAATCAGTGTATTTACTTAGCAATCCTCCAAAATGGCTCTTGCAATCGCTCTGTCTTTTTCCAGAAGCCCTGTCACCCTCTCCCATGTTTCCCACACACACACACACACACACACACCGATCCAAAGGTAATTGCTCTTACCTGAGACACTGTAATGGATCCTGGATGAAGTATTGACCGCTGCTAGATTTTGATTAAGGGGCTTTAGGGCAGAACATGTCTTTAATGAAAGCGAGGAATCAGCATTCCTAGGCCGGACGCCGTGCAGCGTGGCCCACGGGCAGCCTTGATTAGGACCTGATCCTCGGCAAATCCAGAGGTGGGCCGCGGCCACTGAATTAAAAAGCGATGAATCCGTCCATTAATAACACCTAAGGCGCCTGTGGTTTTTTTCCTCTGGAGGCTTTGAATCGTTAAAGATTTGGGTATTCTTTATAAGACTCTCTCAATCACTCAATCATCCACCTTGTTGCTCACTCACTGATGCACTAACTCTACATTAATACACTCAATCCCTCCCCCCCTCCCCTTCATATGCAAAAGGTCAGCCTTTATCAGTCTGAAAGTTTAGAACGAGGGATAACTTGCATTAGCATCCTCTCATCCTCTCCCTTAAATTGCCTTTTTGCTTGTGTTAAAAACTGATTGCATCTCGGACGGAGATGAAAGGGTAGCGGCCCGCTCCCCTCCTTCTTTGAGCGAGCAAATGGACATAATCTAAAACGGGAGGGGAGGGGGGGGGGGTGTATTAGCATGCTAAAAAGACACCACAGCTATGATGAACACTATTTGCCAAGGCTTAATGCGATAGCCGGGTAAGATGATTAACTTTGAATCCGTTTAATCAACCACCAGCGCTTCCTCAAATAAGCAACTGTCGGGCGTCGGGGTAAAACTTCCCTCAGATGTGTCGGGGATACGGGGATGGGGAACAGATGTGTCAGAGCCGAGGCCAGACCCAAAAACATCACGCTTTGAAGTGTCGGACATCAGCGATCAATTTGTCGTCCCTCGCTCGGCGTTTGAAGCTCGCAGCGGCGGAGCGGTCTACGACTTGGAACGCGTTGCGGCTTCGCTCATCGACTGGGGAAGTCAATGTGCCCTTGGGCTGCATGCTATTGACTTAAGTAGTTCAAGTAGTGGGCTCCTCACCTCCTCTCACACCCGTGTGTGTGTGTGTGTGTGTGTGTGTGTGTGCATGCTGATCATTCTGACCCTCTCGGTTGGACCTTAAACCACAATCAACACCGGAGATTGGGTTTCTCTTTTGCGGATAATAAGAAGCTATTACACCTGATGTGTTCATTATTGCTACAACTAAACACAGAGATCTTCAACGGGGGTCCGCATCGTCACTGCAGGGGGTCCCCGAAATGATTTATATTTATATTATATATTTATATTTTACATTTCGGGCATTTAGCAGACGCTTTTGTCCAAAGCGACTTACAATAAATACATTTGTGGAAAGAAAGAAACCACAACATATCAATGATTTGATCCCAAGCTTTATTTAACGACACATTAACATGAATACAACCTATAATAAACAACATCTTCCTATTTATTCAATGTTATCAGGTAAAATTGTGATGTAGAAATGCCAATAAAGAATTCAAATATGGTTTCAATGGTAACAATTATTATTTTAACAGCTTAGCATTGTTTACATACTTCATTACAAAGTACTTTTATCACTTGCACTACACATGATTATTGACAGGTTAAATAAACAACATCATTGTATACGATATATAATAATGGGGGGTCACTATAGGCCAATACAGCAGATACATATGTTAATGCATGAAACTGTGTCAATCCAAGGAGACCGACCCCTAACCCTGTTTCCGTCCCCCCCAGACCTTGATGACCCGGTGGTGACGGTGCACCAGAGCATCGGAGAAGCCAAGGAGCAGTTCTACTACGAGAGGACCGTGTTCCTGCGCTGCGTGGCCAACTCCAACCCGCCCGTCCGCTACAGCTGGCACCGCGGCAGGGAGGTCCTGACCCAGGGCTCGGACAAGGGCGTGGAGATCTACGAGCCCTTTTTCACTCAGGTAACCCAGATGGCGAGGCGACGCGGATGAAAGTACGAAAACCCATTGATCCGTCGTGTCATTTCCCATAAACGCAGCACAAAAGAGCTTCAAAATCGAACATGAAACTTGAGGGGCGTTCGGCAAATCCCGAGTCGCATTACGCCGGCTGTCATGCAGACATGCACCTTTTGTCCTCCGCCTGCACTACAAAGGGAGGATGAATCGGCTGATTGGGAGAACAGAGGATGTGAAACAACCATCACAAGCCTTTGAAGGCAAAAAGACGTGATCGTCGGGAGGCTGCGGCTTTCAGACATCCCATATTAAGTTCTGCTCTCATGACCACCCTCCTGTGTGTAATTAATAATAATATTATGACACAATGCTCCCTCAAACAGACTCGACACGTCTGTGAGCGATGACCCTCGTCAGCAACAGGCGATGAGTAATTGATGAGTCATCGCCACGTCGTGTTACGGAGGTGACACATTGCCAGCGTGAAACACAGGCGCGATGGCGTCGCTGCTTAAAACCCCCGAACGCCACCATGTGTTGTGTAAAAAGCTCATTAATCAGATGAATAGCAGCGTCACTAAACCGGTTCCACAAAGTTCCTTCCCTTCACAATCCCTCAACTGTGGATTTCCATTTTACAATTTGGAAATTGAGAAACTTTTCCCCCCTCTCTCCCTTAAAATGAGCCGTCAACAAAAGCCCATTGAGCTCCCGCTAGTGAGGGAATTGTAGTTTTTTGAATTGATTGAGTAAAAATGTGATTTGTGTGTTGAACCGGGCGGCGGAGGGAATGGGAATCCTTCACCAAAGCTAGAAAGAGAAGAAAAAAAGAGACACGCAAGAGAGGAAAAGAGGCTTAAGAAACAGAGAGAGAGAGAGAGAAAGGAAGTGAAATCGATGTTTGGCCAAATGGAAAAAGATGGCTGGGGACTAATGGAGTGGGTGAAGGAGGCCTCATCACACACTCTTCTCCACCCTCTCCATACCTCTTTGCTCCTCCATCCTGCCCTCTATTAAAGCTTTAATTGGGTCGGAAAATATGAGAGCAAACCCAAACCCGGAGATAAGCTTTGTGAAAGTCCAACCCCAAATAAATCCGGACTAAACTCCTAGTAATTTGCTCATATAAATGGCTAATAGCATTATTTTCTACCCCCATTATATATGAACTTGCCCTGAAACTCAAGACAGACTTACAAATTCACAACTGAGCAAAACTTCAGTCCATCAGAGTGCAAGCAGACCTCCCTCCATTATTCTTCATTCCCAAGCACCTTTTCCACTGTTTTTGTGTTGTTATATCCCGACTGGAGAAATGCAGCGGTGGCATTTCAGCCTCATAATTAGGTGAAGCCCCCGGGTGGCTGTGCTTTTATTGTGGAAAGTCCATCCTTCCTGCTGTCTGTTGCCTTCTCCTCCACCTCTCCCCCATCATTTCCCTCCACAAAGAATGGGACGATTATCAAAAGATGTAACGGAGCCGTTCCTCAGATTTTTGTAGCAGACGACGCGTTTTTGATGTTCATGCCGCTTTTTCTCGCCGTGCCATATTCCCCATCTTCGCTTCACATTTGTTCTGTTTCGGGTTCAGCCTCCTCGCTCATTTTTTTTGTAGCTTTTGCTGCCACTAGTGTGAAAAACGCCCTCATTTGCATCTTTACTACCACGTTTAAAGTTCATCAAGCTGCTTTTGATTCTGTTTCCTAAAAGATGAGTTTTATTTATGAGTAACACCTCAAATATGTCAACGTGGCAACGATGCACTCCTCCTTAATGTCCAAACAGCCATAAGTTCGTGTATTTTAGCGTCCAATCTTCCCATGATACGACCATCACCCCCCCATCCAGTTTAATGTGTTAGTCCTTTCCCTTCCTTTCTCTCGCCCTTTGCATTTTCCAAATAGATTTTCCATCCAATCCCCCCCCTGCTGTGAGTAAAGCTTGCACTCTGAATGCCGCGGACCTCATCACTTGATATCTGCTCCGGAGCCGAGGAGGTGACGGGGAAAGAAAGGACGAGGAGTGGGGGGGGTCCGAGGCTAATCTTAATGCAATTAATTCACCCACGACGAGCCTCATTGGATAGAAAGACGTGAGCGATCACCGCGTTGTTTGGACCGCCGCAGCGTGAGGCTGACTCGTGTTTTTGTCCCCCCCCCACCAACCTAAAGCTCACACTGGAAGTCAGCCAGATCAAAGGTTCACATCCTCATGGCGGCGTCCTGGGCGGGGCTCACGTTGACAGGCCCAGCTGGAATCAAACACACGTTATTAGGGAGATAGTCGCTGCTGCTGCTGCCGGCCCCCCGCTGAGCCGATCCATATAGCTGCAGCTGAATGGTGAACACACTGCAGGGCCATTGACTGGAAAGTAATCCACACTTGAAGCCAGTTGACACATGCATTACTTTAAAAACCACCACCATCATCTTTTTTTTTTTTTTTTACAGTAATTTTCTTGCAACCTTTTCATTTTTTGGGCTTCATTAAAACATACATATTCATCTCTTTGACCTTTTCTGCGGAAGGTGTTTGACCTTTTGTCATCTCCGTCCCCGCTACCTCGTTTTATCATGCATTTTTGCTTTTACTTGATTGCGTTGATGTCTTTGCACACATTTGCATACCAGTGTTGGTTTGGTCCGAGCTGCAGGGGGAAACGAAGATTTTGAAGCTGAAGAACCTGCGTCCTCAGGACTACGCCAACTACAGCTGCGTGGCCTCCGTCAGAAACGTGTGCGGCATCCCGGACCGCAGCGTCATCTTCAGACTCACCAATAAACGGGTACGTCATGTTCCTGCATCCTTTTACAATCATGACTATAGTAAAACAATCAATGCTAATCAAATGCTGAAATTAGTATTCAAATGTGTTTGTTTTTTTTTTTATAAATGTGTAGTTTATCGTTAAAAAATCGCGCCCTCCTCGCCTTGGCCAAATGCTTTTGTCACAGGAGATCTGATGGACAATAAGTTTTTTTTCACTGCCGACAGCGGCTGTTAAAGTTGACAATTTGATCATTCATTTTGTACCTTAACCTTAATTATTACTTAGCAAGAAATCTGTCACCTGTTGGTCATTCAACATATTTATTGGTGATGTTTTTGGAACGCCCTCTAGTGGACAAGAAGTAAAACAACCACATTGCCGATAATAGTTTTGGCAATGTATAATAAGCCTAATAGGGTGAATTTGAGCATGAAAACTGAGAATATAATTTGAATATTAAAACAAATATGGAAGAATCAGAATAGTATTATAGAGGGAAATCCACAGCTCTAATTCTGATACGATTCCAAGTAGACTGGCGATTTAAGGGTGTGTTATTAGATACACAATTAACCACCCGGATTCAAACCCCCGCCCTAACGCTTCCTCCTCCACAGCCTCGCCGTCCATCAAGCTGCTGGTGGAGGATCCCATCGTGGTTAATCCCAGCCAGACGGTCTCCCTGGTGTGCATCACCACGGGTGGGGAGCCGCCCCCCATCCTCACCTGGGTCACCAGCAACGACAGCCTGCCGCAGAGGAGCGTGCTGAAGGGCGGCACGCTCACGCTGCCGGCCATCACCTCCGACGAGGCGGGGGTCTACAGCTGCGTGGCCAGCAACAATGTGGGCAACCCGGCCAAGAAGTCCACCACCATCGTGGTGCGAGGTGAGGAGATTCAGATGTATTATTTATCCGTAATTATGCAACGCTATGAGAACAAATTACATAAATAGTTGTGGAGGAATGACATTCCATCATGTGACTGTTGAGCACAAATCCATCATAGTAAAGATGCCCTTATGAATGAAAAGCATATGATTACATTGAATGTTGTATTACTGGCATTCGTTTTGATGAAGCAATCGGACAACATCAGATCTCACAAATGAAAACACGCGGATTCAAATAGGAGCTAAGGTGAATTTGACCAGCAGGTATAGCCATGTCTTATATCTCTCCCTCCTCACCTGAGTGGCACGAGAGGCAGGAGAGCATCCGATCTGAGCTCCGGTAAATAACTGTTATCAAAGCACCACTTCCTGCTCGCTTGTCATGCCGACTGCTCCCTATCAACGCCGATACACAGGAGATGAAGGGTTCTTTTAGCTATCACCAGACGCACGCTACGTACAGTCGTTCCTAAAAAAAAAAAATCATTTGGAGGTTAATACCAAACAGACAGACTTACCACATTTAAAGAAAAGCTGTTTTGATATAAGCCCTGCACGGATGCGACGTGATGCACGACTTTCATACTCTTAAATTGACTGCTTTTACTAAGCTGGAGGATTACGTGTGTGTGTGTGTGTGTGTGTGTGGCTTTCATCTGTGACATGGCGGAGGATCCTGATTGGCCTGAATGTGAAACCGCAGGTGAATGCAAAGATGCGTTAATTAGCGAACGCCTTCACAAACACAACAGCGTTCATGAAGTGAACGTGAATTTTAACCTTCAAAAGAACATCTCACACACACACACACACACACACACACAAACGGAATCACATATGAGAGTTTAGCAGATCGGCTCAGAAAGTTTCTCAGAGTTTCCTCCTTTCATCTTAGAGATTATGCCACAGCTCCATCATCAGGTCGCCGCGGCGCCGCAGCCTGTGTGGAAGCATTTATTTATGAAGCCATATATTTCCCCGGGATGAAAATCAAATCATCAACAAATCATTTCTGATGGCCCACCCCTTCTCTCCCCTGCATTGTGGAAGTGCCCGTAGAGTTGAGGACTTAAGCATTGAGAGGTTTACATCAAAGAGAAGGTGTCAGGTGTCCCGTGGCAGCAAATCATTCACACAGCACAGTCACCCCCGGCAACCGCTGCAGTAAATACCAGCCTGGCGATGACGTGTCACACATCTGGGATCCGGATCACACATCATCAAAACCCTTAAATATATATGATGTTTGAACACACGCTCGTGGATGCGGCACACTTAAGGCCGCAGAGCGCCGACTCGTCAACATTTAAAGAGGGCAGGCATGCATCATTCTGCTTGATGTATAGATTTGAGATGCAAGGATTTATGAGTCATCAACACGGATATCAAATCCTAATTATGTAAGTCTCACTCTTTTAAAACAATCACATGTGAGGATAAACATAAGTATTCCAACTTTATTGGCAACCCTGTGTTAATTGGGTGATTGATAATTGATCAGTAGGCTTGAATATTTCATATAAATAAAAGGCAATCAGACGGGATGGAAGCTGACAATACATTCTGTAACACTTAATAGACAAATAGACTAAAACCAAATGGGGAGATGTTTGAATGACATCATTAACCAACATGTGACCAAGCAAATTAAGGCTCAGTAAGAACAGAAAGACCTTTAGAGTCTGACAAACCGTCACCGGATCAACATGCTTAAACAACATGTCATTGAGAGATATTGATTCATCAAAATAAATTACAGAGGAAGACAATCTTAAGTGACTCTGAAGTCCAACACAAGTATCGTAGATGCTTTATTAACCCGTAAAAAGCCAAGAAAGGAAAAGAGCAGTTTTAATTCTAATACCGGGACTGACAGATGAACTATGAAAACAATCAGGGACGCCGTCGCGTATCTCGCCGCGGCATCAGGCTCGCTCTCCCGAGTCTGATGAGCTGTCACTGACGCAAATGCAATTTTGCAATCAGCGTGCAGCGGCTGACGAGGGGCGGCGCTGTGTATTAATAGACCACGTTGTGTATGAAGATATATATCGTTTGTTTCTTTAATAACTGAACAAAACAAGTAGTGGAATAATGGAGACACACGGCTGTCTTCACGCCAGAGAGAGAAGTCTACTTCCTGTTTAGGACCGACGTTACAAACGTCGGCTTTTTACTCCTCGGCTGACATGAACAGCCGACGGTTCCCCCCAGGTGAGAATGGTCGTGTTTTTTTAACAATCCACTTTCATTAAGCGGTTTGAGATGGTCCTTTAAAAGGAGAAGCTCCCAGCATGTCAATCAATCATGCATACAATCATATTCTATTGCTACTCGACAGGAACCACTCTGAAATAAGCCACCATGACTGTCGTCGTGGCAACATTATAATCTAACCGTGGAGGAATTATAGGAGACATGGCATCGTGCTTTGTTCTCCTTCTAATCTCACGTGCTTCTTCTTCTTCTTCTTCTTCGTCATATATGCCGGTATGAAAACGTGCATTTTTACTTTAATTGAGTTTGACGGAACAAACTTTTTACTGACGTTGGAGTGAGGAGAAAAGGAAACATTGAAAGAGGATAAGCAAGACTCAAGGCTGGAGCAGAGACAGACCTTTTGTGTGTGTGAGTGTGTGTGTGTGTGTGTGTGTGTGCGTGTGTGTGTGTGTGTGTGCAAGAAAGTCAGGCAACAGAAATGGAGAATGCTGTAAGCCTAACATCCAGACTGCAATGAATTAAATAACGCTCCGTTATTTGTTAAGCGTGACCATGAAGAGTTAAGTTTGACTTGGAAAGAAATACCGCCGCTCGTGGGTTGATGTTCATGTTCACATACTACACATGCACGTGGGTCGAAGGTCGCCCCGCGGCCTCTTTGTTGCCGGAGCTGGTTCATCCTCGAGAAGCCCTCTCGCTCTGCTGTCGCCAAAGGGGGCTTGTGTGTGTGAAAACACACATCTCTCCCCAGCAGATGGTGGCTTCTCCGGCCATACCGTCCCACCAGCCAGACTGCCTTCCAGGGCTTGGCCGTCTCCACGGCCGGCCCAGCAGGCGGCTGGCATCCCGTCGCCCCCGCCGACAAGCTCCTTTTTTATGGATTAAGGGTCCGCATGCAACGTCAATACTCGCCGGCCACTTCAGTCCGTATCGTCCACAAACACACCCGGTTTGTGATGGATATCTGCTGCGACGACGCACGGGAAACCCTGTTTCTGCTGCTCCGATGTGAGCAGGCAGCTCTCAGATGGAGAGTTAGCGAGGTGAGACTGGACTGGAGACGGCGTTTGTTAAAAACGGGCAGCTGGCCTCACAGTTTTGTTTTGCAGAGTCTTTGCATGTGTTTCGTGTCTTTGTGAGCGAGGATGTAGCCATCAAAGATTTCAAATCAAAGGCAGTCGGGTTTTTAGTCCTGCAGGTACGAAGCCCACCCACGTTGAACAGCTCTGATTGGAAGCTTGCTGTTATTCATAGAGAAGCAAAAACAATGCAATATTTAGACTGTTTGGATGGGGGGGAAACAGTCATGACGCGCCGTGTAAAAAAGGAAGCGGCCGTCAGCATGTGAATCAACATGTGAATGACCCTTATCAAATTTGCTTTGGAATACATTCTGGACAGAAAGCTGAATACATTTCCATTCATGAATGCCAGATTTTATAGCTGGATGGCCAGAACTGGCACAGGCCGGCCGGTCTCTCGGGCTTCAGCCCCGCGGACCGCCTCTGTGTGTGTGTGTGTGTGTGTGTGTGACTGTACACACACACGCGTGCCTGTTTTGTTTTGCATTCAGTGCATGCAAATCCTTTTTGACATAAATTAAAACCTGGAGGTCGGCCTGAAGGTCGAGAGGCAGCACTTAGGGCTCCTTTTCTTCCGACACGTGCGAGCGCCCGTTATATCCTAAAAGGCGCTGATGCAATGCGGGAAAGGCGTCAGCGCTAATTTGTTAATGAAAGGTGTCTGGATGGCGGTTTAGCGAGCGTTTTTTGGGCGTTTTTGAATCACGCTAATGTCCTTTTTTCCCTTTTTTCTTTTTTTTGGTTTAACCTTGACGGGTTGAGAGGAGGCATGAGGAGAGTGGCGGTTAGAGAGGCATCCATCTGTCTCCGAGAGATGAGCTCAGCTCCACGCGGCGATGCTGTCCGTGAGGAACACAGTGTGATGCCGGCTGAGGGACACGCAGGAAAACACGGGGGTGACCTGATGGGTAGAAAAGCAGGATAATGATGAGTTTTTTTCCGTCTTTGCTCCCAGACAAAAGGCGTGAGGAGCGCAGTGCGACGACGCTGGATAAGTGCCGCCATTGTGTCTTTGTGATTCGGTGCCCACATACGTGGATGTCATAATCATAATGTGAGCGCGGCGTGGACTTTTGAACTGCAAAGTAGCTCCCTTGAGGTTGTATTGTAATCCCACAGTGTGACATGAGCTCTCTGTAGAAAAAAGGCCTCAACCGGGGCTTCTTGCTCTTTGTGTGATTATCTGCACTTTTCATGTTCAGGCCACCCATTATTCCCACAGGCTATTAAAACTATGGAGGATCCTACAGGCGGGGGGGAAGCACTTTGGTTTGCTGGGTGGAAAAAAAAACTGAATTTGTTTGGTAAAAATGGCCGTCGGATCACGCACGTAAATCTCTCAGGTAAAATGCGATGCAGCAGACGTGGGATGCTAATGTAAGCACAAGCATCTCTTGATATCGCCGTGAAGAAAGTCGCTGCTGTAAGTGTCTCCACAGTCGATGTTTTACTCGTTGGCATGTCGCCACAGTTACGGTTCAATGACGGGGAGCTCCGATGATCATAAAAGGAAGGCAGCATCCCAAAACCCATCAATAATTCATGTAGAATTTGTTTGTGCGTAGGTAGACTTGTGTTCTGTGTGATACTGGCGGTGTTTTTTTTTTTTTTTAAAAAGACTCGATTTTCCATACTGGTGCCGGAGAAATGTGTTGGAATTGTTCATGATTTCTTGCTTTCGTTTGTGCCCGATGAAGCCATGAGTCTAAAATATTTAACGTACACTTCAAAAAGTACAGATGATCTTCTTCATCAGGCTTCTAATGTATGTCTTCTAGGTTCTGCTTCTCATACATAAGTTTTCTCAGCTGTAGGGCTGTGAACGCTAATCGATCGTTTCAGAAAACTCATATAAGCAACTATATATATATATATTTAAAACCAGGGTTAAGGCCCTAATTATCTGTTTCCAATTAGCCCTAATTCATGCAAAAAGTCTCAACGTAGCAGAAGACATAACTTTCTAAATATTTGTATTTATTTCACTTCAAATATATAACATCTAGTTGCATGTTGTTGTACAGTCCCCTGCTCCGTTGTCATGGAGATTAGTCTCCATAACAACGAAGCAAATCCGCTAATGAAGACCATGTGATACGAGTGAAAGTCCAGTAAAAGGAAACGGAATAGCAGCCGAACCTCAGGTGGGATCATGTTTATGACAAATAGTATCAAAGAGGCGTTGGCGATATTGTGTCCACCCTACGATGCACGCCGTGTTACCGTCATGTACGTACAGACTCACAAACTCACGGATATGAACGATGGTGAAACAACAGCAGGACACCGTTTTCCTCCGGAGCAAATGGGAAAGTTCTGTCTCCGAGCCGAGCTCGTTAAAGATTCATCCAACTTTTGCCACGAATCAGAAATGAGTCGGAAGAGTGACATCACAGTGCCATCGCCCCTCGATTCTCCCGGCTCTGCCCTTCTCACCTCACATCCACCCCCCCCTCCCGCGTTAAAAGACCTCCACTTTTAGATTCTCTCCCATGCATAAGGGAACAGGCCCCGTCTTAGTCTCTGCAGCTGTTCAGCAAAATTGACTACGACCAGGTGAAGTAACGTCCACTTATCTGTCTTGTACACAAATGTAGGCGATTTACCGAACGCCTGCTCGCTATTCAATATTTATGGTCGGATAAAATTGCAGGAGAGGAGGTTTGGACGGGGGAACCGTTGTGAAATATGCATGAGAGCACACATGCAGGCCTTTCTGACGTGCAGTGCAGAAACAAGGGGGGGGTTAGAGGCTGAGTCACTGTGAGTGTGAGAAAAGTGGAAAACCGACCGTGGAGATTTAATCAGACACTCTGACGTAGCAGTGAAAATCTCTGGTTGTGGATTTTAAATGAACATAAAAACACATGTGATGCTCGGCGGTGACATATTGTGATCAGTGTGATAATCTTGAGACTCCCTTGGTGTTCCTGTATTATCATAGATATTAAAAAGTGGAGCGTGGGCAGCCAGGTCAGTCTGCTCTTCCCTCGTGTCGCTAGATGCAGAATATGATAATTGACTCGAAGTCGACACATGTAAAAATAACTTTATTTGTAAAAACAATGATTACAAGCTGCTTCACACACTGTCCCTTGTTTGTTGGAGGAAGTCTGTTGAGGAAAAACAATGCTTTTTTTACTAAAGAGACTTCCTGGTTTAGTTGAGATTCAAATAAACAAAACATGTAAATAAAAGGTAAGAAATTAGGTAGACAAAACAGTGAAACACGCTATTTAGAACTAGATCTAAACTTTAGAACAACTAAGCAGTTAAAATCAATAGATATGGGTCTATATGAAAATGTCATGCCACGATAATTCTGGCCAAAATAATTGCGATTCACGATATTATCCCGATATATATAATAATCATCAAAATATGCTTTTAAAATAGTGGTTAAACATACTGTAGTGACTTAAGTATTTGTAGTGCATCATAATAAAAACAATCAAATCATCTTAAAGGTTTTCCTGCATAAATAAAGGATGAATAAATAAATAATACATCGTACATTTTGCATCCTGTATTTTTAAAATGAGGCTGACAATTTCCACGATTATCCCCATAATTCGCCGATCATCTTATTGTCCCTATTAAGCACCATAATAGAGAAAGAACGTCACTTTTATTCTGCTTTATCCTTAAATCTCTGAAATATAAAAATCACTGAATCAGCCTGTGCATATGATATGTAAATGTATAAAACCAGTCTCTATGTTTAGTGCCAGTTAAAGTCGTCAAGCTGCAGACGTGAGGCGATTATGTTCAATAGACGAGACGGAATAAACACAGAAATGATCTCCTCTGGACTTGATTACCAGAAACACAAATGTCAGAAGCAAGATCTTTTCTATCGGAGCTTCCAGCCCCGTTGACTGTTCATCAACATTTACAATACGAAGGGCCGCGCATTAATCAATGTTCTTTCCATTTGAATAGTTAAACAGTTGAATAACGCAGTTATTCAAATAAGTAAGCAATGAGCGGCTCACGGCCGACTTCTCCGAGGTTAATTTGCAGCCGCTGACCTTATTAGGGAGAATAAATCTCGATACTCTGGATGCTGGGGGGAAAACAACAACCTTGAAACACACAAATTTTTGTGAATGTAGATGAATGAGTTGATGATTGGATAATGAAATTATGAGATAATTAAAATTAGTATCAAATCAGCTGGTTATCATTGAGTTGGAGTGTCGGGGGGGGGGGGGGGGGGTCATCTATAAACGTCCTGAAGTGTATGCACACATCCGGGATTTGATTTGGCCAAATATATGATTATCTTGCAATATGTATCGCCGTATTGTGATATCATCGTTATCGTGGGCAAAATATCGCGATATTATCGGATCGTGATTCTCACCCCTCATTAGAATTATATAGAAATGTAATTCCGAACGCACCGGTGGATTTTAAATTAAATTCAGGTGAATAAAACGGAGCCAGGAACCTAAAACGTTCTTTTCTTTCTGGTAAAATAAAGTGAAGAACAAGTCTCTAGCTCCATAATCAATTTTTTTAAGGATTTTTCACGGATTTTAGAGACATTTTATAGGGTGTGTGTCTTCCCTAATTTTTTTTTATTTTTACTTTTATGAGACATATAGGGGGAAATAAAAGAAGAGTACTTCAATTTGCCATGTATTGTTGTACTTTAGCAGGTAAATTATACCCGACATTAGTGATGGTGTTACTGACTGTGATGTTGGTGTTCTAGGGTTAAGGGAGGCCAACCAACCAAACATATATATATATATATATATATATATATATATATATACACACTCACATACCTGCTGAGCGATGTAGAGGATCTCTGCGTTCAGACCGACAGCATTCTTCTCCAGACTGCAGCCGTTCCTTTGTGTTCTGGGTTTCCATTCCCCGCGTGGCTCGTCAGTCGTCACCACACAAGTAAATAACTAGAAGCAGCCGAAGACAACGACCTAAGTGCGTCCGTCTGTCAGGCATTTTTATTTTTCACGAGCAGGAGATCAAATCTCGGCCTTGTAAGGAGAGCCAGAGCCGGCTCGGTGATTGTTAAGTCGCGTCGAGCGCCTCGGTAAAGTCGAGAGAACACTGGAGGGGAAGGGAATGTAAACAGAGGGGGGGGGGGGCTTAATCCGAATGTTTATCCGCTGTCACCCGTAACAACGGCGTGTGAAATACGGCGGCTGTAAACTGTGCCGAGGCCTCTCATAGTCACAGCTCTATCAGCGGAGGGGAACCTGGTTCTCTGCAGAGCTCCTCACCGACTCATTAGCACTGTGAACACTGTGCATGTTGGCTGGAAGGCACTGGAGGCTCATGTTAGTGGATGTAGACGCTGATGCTGAGCCCAGATGGGAACTTGAGCGTGGGCTGCAGGTAATACCATGTATTATCTCCCATCCATAATCCATAAAGGTCACAGACATAACGCTGCTTACCATATTATGCTAATTGCCACAGTTTCCACACCCGCTGCTATCGAATTACACACAACAATGATTGATGGAGTATTTTTTTGGATCTATGTGGGACGCAGGAATGAAATGCAACGGTGGCATTTGGTTGTTGACGTGATTTGTAGCGTTTCTTCCCGACGTGTCAGAAACCGGATTCTCGCTGATTTCTTGCTGGTGTCAGGGAACGGCGTGCGTCACTCGCCTCTCCACCTCCACGCCGCCGCGGCTCGGGAGGCACCGCCGGGTTTTTTGCACATTCAATTTCCTGTGTTTAAATCTGACACACAGGTTTTGTTTTCACTTTTTACCAAACCGAATATGATTATGTCACTCGGGAATCGCTAGATGAAAAGATTTCCATGGTGATTTCCATACAGCATTTTTTTTTTTCTTTAAGTGTGTGTGTGTGTGTGTGTGTGTGTGTGTGTGTTGTTTTGTAGTTTTGCAGAGGAGATGAATCGAACAGTAGGCGCTGGGTTTGGAACCAATACAGCATGCATTTTAATGAAATCATCTTCCTTTTTTTCTGTTCAGAGAAGCTTTGCTTTGAAAATGGAGTTTGAAATCCAAATTGGATTAGAAATGGTGGATATTTTCTTAGGTATCTCTCCAATAGCACAGCGTGTGTGTGTTTGTGTTTGTCAGAGTGTGTGTGTGTGCAGGCTGAAGGATTCGTCAGTGCGTCGCTATCAATATAAATGTTGATTCAAAGCTCCGGCCTTCAAAACAAACACACGATTCTGCTTCACCTGTTAAATCTGTTAAATCGTCTGTTTGACTCTTTCTGCCGCATCGAAGGTTGAACCTGCAGTTGTTGTATCATCTCTACCTCTACACTACTGAGGTGACACATCTCAATCAGAGACGTAGACACTCACACAGGTGGATCAGGTCAGGTGATATGACATCACCTTTATTTCAAGAAATACAGATTGAGTTTATCTACGTATTTGAATATTTGATAAAGTTAGGAAAGCCTGATCCCAGTCTCTTCTACCCAGGATCCAGTAATTAAACACTATCGGTATCAGACTGAAAAAGTTTGATCATCCTGAATCTAAATCAGCAAGAAATCCGTTTTGCTTGCTTGAATCAGACGACAGTGACATAATCTCATAAGTCTTTTTATGCATTTGCCTAATGTGTGAAGTGCTGGAAGCCTGAGCAGTTATGAGGAAACACAGTCAGCTTTCCAGCTGATTCACTGGAGATGCAGAACAACCATCTACAAGCAATCTCTTTAACAACAAATCCATAGTCCTGTCTTTGGGATCTGAGAAACCGCGTCGATATGACAAGCAGAGCCGCGACCTGCTGGAAAGCCTTGAAGACGGGACGAGTGTGAATAATATTTTATGTTATATAACTCGTTGTAATCGATGGGTTTGTCTCTTCACAGCGCTGAAAAAGGGCCGGTTCTGGATCACTCCGGACCCCTACCACAACGACGACAACATCCAGATCGGCCGCGAGGTCAAGATATCCTGTCAGGTAAAGTCTCACACACACACACAGACGTATGCACCACGGCGAGCGCGTCACCTAAACGCTGCCGTGCCGATGGTCGTAGGTGGAGGCGACGCCGCCCGAGGAGCTGACGTTCAGCTGGCTGAAGAACGGCCGCGCCCTGCGGAGCTCCGAGCGTATGGTGATCACGCAGACGGACCCCGACATCTCCCCCGGGACCACCAACCTGGACATCATCGACCTCAAGTTCACCGACTTCGGCACCTACACCTGCGTGGCGGCGCTGAAGGGAGGCGGCATCCCCGAGATCAGCATCGACGTCAACATCTCGTCCACAACTGGTGAGTCTCACACCCCTTTGTGTCAGGGACTCATCCACCGCCCCACCCCCCCCGACACATCCGACTCATTAACATCTGACGCTTTAGACGATCATGAGGAATTAAAACATATGAAGAATGTTTGGTAGACTGTGGAAGCACAATCGAAGTCTTATTTCTGTCGTTGTTGCTATCAGTCCTGTCAGATTTTACATATTTCCTGTAATCGTGTTTAGGTTATGTCAACCATTTCTTTGGAGGTAAAAATGAAGGATAACATCGCCGTGTGAAACTCAGTGTAGAGGTGTTAAAATAACTTGGATGCGTGATAAGTGAATTATAATTGAGCATAATTCAATTTGGAAAAATGTCCGGGTCAGGTCAAGAGATTTGTTCCTAAAACCATTTTACATGTTAGATAACAAATGATAAAATTCTGAAAAAACTGTGACATGTAGAAATGAATTGTGTGGTTATTATTTTATATTTTAACCAGCATTTCAGAGTTTACATGGACAGCGATTATTTAATATACCGATTTTGCACACTGAGTCTGTTTTTTTGTTCCGAAATGAATGCACGTTAAATATCGCGACCTCACGTCGGGGTTAAGGTTCGCACACAACTTCAAAACTTTTCTCCTTCAAAAAACCTTCCAGGTTCCATTTTCTGAGTTTTTCACCTCCGTCAAAAGCCGTTGCCAGAGTTGTTTGACCCCTCAGAGCCACCGTAGATCTACAAACATCTAGAATATCATCAGACGAGCTCCTCCGCCCCCGTCGCTCAAAGCAAACCGCCGTATGACAAACAAATAAAGATGAAGGACGCGTTGCGGCGAGCGATCGGCGAGCAGCTTGTGATCGGGGTTCGTACTGCAGCAGCTGTTCAGGGTCAGTCGGATCACGGAAATCGGTGGTCTCCTTTCTGATGTGCGGTCCCATTAGTGCTGCAATCTGGACCACCGACGGCCTGGAGTCCACCTGGACCCCATCGGGATCAGGATGACTCCGATTATTTCTGTACAACGAACTAAATAAAACACGTCGGACTCAGAGTGCAAGGTTTTATCTGATGATGGATTCAAAAACAGAAATGTGTGTCCATGTCTTCCAGCTGTTCAGTTAGTGTGTAACAGACAGGAATGGTAGCAGTAACCTGAAATAAGACGGTTGGATCATCTTGTGGTATAAAAGCAGGTTTTCACAGAATTCTGCACTCCAACACAATGGAGATTAACTGTCTGTTGTGTAGACATAAGTTTCCATTGAAATTGTGTTTTTGCAGCACAAACAACATCGTCAGTGTCATTGTGTTTGATTGGCAGTCTGAGTCTCAGAGCCCCTTAGAAACTCAAATCATCAAAATGCAAGCAGATAAAAGGCAGTCTATCTGCAAGATGTATTTGTGCATCTGATTCTGGGAGAACCAAACCTCCCAGCCTCCACAGGATGAGAGAGCCTGTACGTCTTCTTTAGACTGTTGTTCCCTGCCTGACTGACCTCCAGTCAGCTGTCCCAGACTGAAACATGTTCACTGCCCTCCGTAATATCCAGTCGCTGCACACAGCTGAATCACAGCAACCGGCGGCCGCCGTTCAATCGGATCGCTGTGAAGCAGAGCCGACTCCATCCGTCCGACTAATCAGAGCCGAAGCATCCATCGTCCTCCCATCTAATTGGCTGCCTCCACCACTGTGTCCGACTAACGTTCGTGCAGCATGTTAATAACACATACCAGTCCACCCTGTCTGCCCAGCTGCATCCTAACAGTTTCCATCCAGGAGGAAAAAAACGTGTTTTTTCAACAGCTTTTCACCGCGTCTCTTAGATAACCAGATTTAAAAGAATGGCTGATATAAGGTGCTTATATAATAAAGTCATTCAGTCTTTAAAAGCATAATCAAAGGACAAAATCTGCTGTCAAACTTCCTTTTTCCTCTTTTTTTTGAAACATCAATCAACCCTCTTTTTTTTTTTTGTTCCTGTCAGATTTTATAATAAAGACGCCCTGAACAGCTTCACAGGCAACAAAAGGAGAGCCTGACTTTCACCAGATTGCGACAAAAGCACATTGAGTGCAATTAGCAATGCGTTTTGTGCTTACTCACTCCCTCAGGCTCTGCAATAACGGTGAAACGTTAGAGACGAAGCCATAAACGCACGCAGGAGCGACCTCCAGTACGAGGTCATCGACCCCACGACCCTGACACTTCACGTTTGGGAGTCTCCCACTCGACGCTCACTCATCCCACATTTTTTAGATTTCCCATGCGGGGGGGGGGGGGGGGGGGGTGCAGAGGGGGGATTCCCATGGGCCGCCGGTGCAGGAGTCTGTTTGCTTTGAATTTCCTGCCGTGTGTTTGGTGCCGATAAGTGACTTTTGCATCGTGTGACTTCTGATTGGGTTCAAAGCGAGCTTTATTTTTCCATTTTACACACACACACTCACATCGACAGGCACCCTTTTTTTCCACCGCACGCCAAACCTTCGCTGCCACTCACCGGCGTGAACATGAAAGCGGCGTGTCGGCCTTGGGTGCATAATTATTGTTAGGTAATCCTTTGATAATCCCCGCGCAATAAAACAGTGGGATCAATCGCACCTGCCAAGATTGTTTCCTCATTATCTTTTAAGTAGTGCAGTCTCTTCTCTTTCTGGAGTGCCTGGGCGATGGCGATGCATTAGCACGGACCCTTTAATGTGTTCAAAAAATAAATAAATAAACGAACACGCTCGCTGCCTGACTGAGGACATAAGCGAGGAAATGAGTGACTCCATTGTGATGGTGTGGAATGAAAGGTTTCCTGAAGGCTGCCATGTGATTGCTTTTTAAGCTTTCATTGTTCCAGTCAGATGTGTGGGTTTGAAATATTCCGAAAGGGTTGCATTGTCACGAAGCCGTTCCTGTCGCAGGAAATGTTACGGCAAAGAATCTTTTGCTTTCTGCCAGGAACGATTGCAGCCGCGTTACCTGGATGTGACTGGGTTTTTTTTTTTTTTTTTTTTTCTGGAGGCGGCAGGATGATGGCGTGAATCTGAGACGTGTCCTTAAACGTTAAAGCCTCGACTACTGACTATTTCACCAGGAATACATTTACATGACAGG
Organism: Chelidonichthys spinosus; assembly: GCA_029853015.1. NCBI lineage: Eukaryota > Metazoa > Chordata > Actinopteri > Perciformes > Triglidae > Chelidonichthys > Chelidonichthys spinosus. The sequence continues at coordinate 3,706,702 of CM056838.1, read as the reverse complement.
GATGGGTTTGCCCGTTTGAGGGCATCATCTTGGTCAGGTGTTTATCTGAGAGTCCGCACTTCCTGTCTACATTTAAGCCCGGCTTGTGCGTCTGCCTTGTCATTCGCCTGCAGCCTGTTTTGCGGTGAATAAGCCCTATTTTTCCTTCATCCCGCTTGTTCTCCTGAAGCCCGAGCCGCAATTAGAAGTCTTAATAAAAGCGTTTAGAGGAGATTACGCCGCAGGTCTGCCAGGGTTTCGTGCTGGGGAAGAAGTGGTTGGAAAGGGAGCCTAAAGTGTCTCCAGTCTGAACACTTTGGAGCTCGCTGGCTGTTCCAGCGTTGGCGCCGGTTTCACATCCTCCCAGCACCCGGATTTAGCCCCGGCCCACAGCACCTCCTTATAAAAGAGAATATTTATTATGTTTCATTCTTTCAACTTTTGATGAACGCTGTGTTTTTTTTGTTTTTTTGTTCCACAGCCTTCATGAGTTCTCCCCTTTTTGCAAAAACAGCGCTAATATTTATTATCACGGCGCGCTCATAAAATAAGCAACTTCTTTTCTTTGCCGGGGCTCCCAGAGATCGCAAGGCTAATACTTATTTATGAGCGCGGTCTAGAAAACAAGGACAGAGACCTCCCCTTTGGATAGCGTCAGGCGTAAGAGACCAGGAGCAGCTGAAAGGAGTTACGAGCATTAGTGTAAAACATCAAATATCTCATAAAAGTTCTAACGCGGATGGTGGATTATTCCCTTCATTAGCGTGCATGTTAAATGTGCTGGATTATTGTGAGGCGATGTAATGGTTGCCGTTCTACGGCTCTGACATGAAATATTATGTGGCCTCAGATTTAAACTATCATTAGGATTGTCTGAGAGATCGATCTTAATTGCATGTGGAGTTATTTTACATTTTAAGCTGATATCTGCGTATCGGCCCTCTCAGTCTGATTGATAACCACAAAGTATGAGGATTGAAGTCATCCCCCCTTCTTGAGGAGGTAAATAAACCCTTCCATGAAGAGTCAATTAGCATCCTTAAGCTCTGGCACCTCCATAGGGTGCCAATCTACAGAATCACTGCAGTTAATTAATCAAGCAAATCAATTAAGTGCTCAGCTGATTAAATAATATTAGCTGGTTTAATAAACACAAAGTCCAAAGTACAGCTGCCCCCCCCTCCTGAAATCCAGTGGAGTCATGCGAAGCTGGCGGCGAGCCCCGCTCATCTCATGTCTAGCCGCTCTTCAGCCGTCCTATTGTCTGTTTGACTCTGATTCGTCATGAGCTGCCATCATCCGAGTGAGCGAGCCACATGTGACTCTAATAGGGACGGACCGCTGATGCGCTTGTTTCAGCGGCGGAGTCAGTGACCCCCGATGAAGAGAAACCCCCCCCCGGTCTGCATGCTGACTCACCTACGAAGGTTCAAATGCTGTTTGGTCAGAGTCGGTGGGAACGACTTGTTTGCTGCCTTCGTTTTGGACGTGTGGGATGTAGCTCTTCTGTTGTTGTTGGTCAAAGGTCTATATTATTTATTAACTTTTATTATTGGGAAATGCAGTGGATACACACTGGAAATATCCTCTCAGAGGTGTTTCTTACTTTTTCAATCTTTCTGCTTTTTGCTTTATTGAAAGTCATGTCAATATGGAGCCATTTCCAAATGAGTGGAAAGAGTGACCATTGGCTAAGCCCCGCCCACTCTAGCTTTCCATTCTCACACAACTTGAATGCAGATTACATTTACATTGAGGTCATTTAGCAGATGCTTTTGTCCAGAGCGACTTACGAGAAGTACATTTGTCAAGATTACAATAATATTGGAGTGATTTCTAAAACGGTGTTTCATTTAAAGCTGGAATCTGTTATTTGCTTAAAGACATCACCTCCAGTTGACCTTTGAAGTAATGTAGTCCGTTATTGACGTCCTTGGAGATGTGTTGAGCTGGTAGACCGGACGGACACGCCGTTTGATCCGTTCCTTGCCCTTCACTTCTTCTCTTGCAGGCGTGACTGTGGTTTTGGAAAGGCTAAAAGCCGCGTGCACGCTCCGCCTCAACATGTTTGACAGGCCTGCCATGTCTGATTGTGTTCCCTAAACTGGGATTGGACAACCGCTGTTCGGGGTAGCGAGCGGTCAGTTAGGAGCCATATGTGTCTGTAATAATAAAACTGGAACACAGAGGGAATGAAACATGACTTAGAAAACCCCTCTACACTACAATCATACTGGAAATGAAACTTTCTGTGATCACAAGAAGATGCACAATGAGAAGTGAGCTAAAACTAATGACATCTGGGAGCTGCAGATCCCAGCGTTGGATTAACGAGCCAGTAGAGGTCCGGACTCTGGCCCAGTGAACCGGGATGAAGGGCCCTAACAGCTGTCTCAGAGCTGCAGCGCTGTCCTGAGAAAGGAGACGCCACGGCCATGCCGCCTTCTACGAGGACGTGCACGGAAACCACCCGGCAGCATATGTCAGCACATCTGTGAGGTCGCCGTGGAAAACCGTCCGTAAACACAAATGTGTACATTTATAGCGCCGCGGCGGCCACCGTGGAAGCATATGCTGTGACCGGCTTTCACTTAAGTCTATGAAATATGTGAATAAGACTAGACAGCGCAGCACTTTGAGCCCGCTGTACCTCCCAGTACTGCACCACCTGAAGTCATGCTTTATGGAGACGGCCATCTGGGAAATCACCTCGCCGTCCGGCTGGGGAGAAAACCTGGGAGGGAAAACATGAATAGTAAACCCTCTTTTCCTCCCTCATTAACTACCGCCGGAGCCCCTGGAGCGATGTACATAAACTCTGGTCCTTCCGGGGGAGTTGCTCACTACTTAGCAGCAGGGAAAAGGGGGTCGGCACTGGCGTTCTGGATTTCTGCTTTTCTAAACTGGGCAATGGTCATTCACTTTACCTTGACTTCTCGGCTAAATGTTAAAAAAAAAGTGGCCACAAATAAAACTGTAACCCATGAGGGCTTTGCAGGCTCTGCAACCTCAGCCCTGTGATGTCACGGGGGGGGGTTCGTGTGATTGATCGCAAGGTGAAGTGTGAGATCCGTGTGGGGCGGCATACAGCAGCAGCAGTAGTGTTTGGTCAGCTGCGTGTCACTCCCAATGCACCCAATTTGAACACATCTGTGGGTATTTATTGCACTTCAGCAGCGCGGAGCATAGATGCAGCTCCTCCACACTCCCAGCTTCAAAAACAAGTCCGCAGAGGACCTCTGGGACTCGCTGTCCCCCCGAGGTCCAGGACTCTGAGGAGCAGAGAGTCCTGTCACAGTGTGACCAACTCATCGGGCCCTCCAGCTGTCCAAACACACACTCTCACACACTCTGCAGGACTTGCAGTTGTAGAGAGAGAGAGAGAGAGAGAACTATGTTGCCATGGTGATGGGGAGTGATGTCACCCCTTTTCCCCCGAAAAAAAAAAGCAAAACAGAAGGGGGGGCACTAGGATTTGTTGTATATTCTCCCAGACGTCCGTATGCACCACTCTAAGAAAAGAAAAAAAGTAAAACGCTCTGCAGTGGGCTCACGTTTTGCACCGCGGTCTGCTCGGCGCCGCCGGCGCCGCTGGATCCCCGCAATCAGCCGCTACACTTGGAGGATCATTCCAGCCCCTAGAGATACGCAGCGCTGCTGGTTGGGGGGCAAACAACGAGGTCCGGTCCCAATTTAGCCCCTCAAAGTGCACACGCGGAGTGTGTTCAGACGGCATGTGACGCGTCGCCTTTGAGGGAGCCGAGGCAGGATCACAGCGGGGGGTGGGGGCGAGAAGAGCAACACTACGCTGACGGGTAGGGCCACAAACACATGCGAGCATACGCACACGGTGGGCACGCCCCGCAGGCATCACTGGCATTTGGATGTCTTTGGCACAATGAGAGCACAGTGAAGACCAGTGGCGGGCTTCTCAGTGGTCCGTCCCTCACACACACACACACACACACACACACACACAGAGACTTGGAAATGGCGAGCTGGGGGAGAGAGATGAGCGATTGTCTGTGTGCATGTACGCCTGTTTGAGTCCATGGTGCAGCAGAGAGACAATGGCAGCTGATGCCCAGTATTTGTGCTGCCAAACCCAATAGGCAGACAACTGTAATTGCCTGCCTAATCTGAGGCTGTGGAGAGGCCAGGTGTAATGATGGCAACTCAGTGAATGCACCGCTCCTCCACTTTGCTAATGGATGCTCGCTGCTCCCTTATTCCGACTCACCGCTGTCAATTCACCATTTCACTCGGCTTGGACCCGAGGAGGAGAGAAAAAAAAAAAGATGTGAGAGAGAGAATGTGCTGGTGGAAAGGAAATATATGTCAGCTCTTTGACACCTGCTGCCTCAGTCCAGACATTGTGTTGAATAGCAATCAGTAAATGTGAGGGAAATGAGTATCTGCTGTCATTGTCTCTGCAGAGATCATTTTCTTTTAGCTCCCTCAGTGCCAAACGGCATCGCTAAGACCCATTCTGTGAATGATCAGTGTTCATTATCCAACGCTAACGGCACCAACATGTTTATATGTGACTCGCCTGGACGAGTCCAACCAGCTGATAGCAGATTTACATGTTGGTTATAATAGCTGAAAAGACATAATCATCCATCATAATAGGAGGATTAGGCAGTACAGTCTCCCCCATTTACAGTAGAATTAGTTTAAAGCTGCTGTAATCAATATTAAGGATAATAATTATCACGCGGCTCTCGTTGCTTTCAGATCTGTGGAGCATCTTCAGATTATTGTTTTGTTTTTCCAAAGTTAGCTGGTTTTAATGTGTATAGCACCTCCTATAGGCCATTAAGTAAATGTCGCCTGTTATTTCACATGCGTGCATTCTCATTGGCTGCTTAAAGTCACATTGTGTTAGTCACATGACCAGAGCAGCCATGTTTCCTATCTGTCAGATGAACTCTGGAGAACAGCAGGGTTCAACACCTCATGCATCTTTCTCCATCTGCCTGCCTGACCCTCGGAGAAGCTCGGTTTGTGAGTCGATCCATGTTTCTGGAAATGATTTAATTACTATTTGTTGACACTATTTCACAGTCCCTTTTGTATTATTTACACTTTAACATTTGACCACGTACTTTCAATAAATAAATGCTCCTTCATCATCGAAGCTACCGATGCTTCTATCGTAGCATCGAGCAGCTAAACAACCGGATAATCCCTTTAAACAGAGCGGTAGTAGAAGAAGAGGGCTGAATGTTGGACTGACATCCATCAGATGGACAGAAATCCACATGAATGGTAATTGCTCGTTCCCCGCTGGATAAGAAAATATATCAGGTGTTACAGCTTGTTTCCCTGCAGTTTAACAGGAGAGGATTCTGTGACAGTGACAGTTTGAACCGCTCTTCAAGCATAACCCGGGGTCCTCGACGGGCCAAATCTATAGCAGGTGTTTTATGTTCTAAGTGAGGACGGCGTTCAGCTTTCAACTTTCATTCATCTGCAGTTCCAGCGCCCCGTTGTTCCCGCTTTGTGAGCAAATTCATTCTGTATGACGAAGAGTGAAACCGTTGCAGAATTGAGACGCCGTGCTGAGACCGTCGCCTCTCAACCCGGACCAGAAACGGGTCAGAAAGCAATGCAGCCGGACCCCCGTTCTGTTTTTTTTTTTTTTTTTCCTGGAGATTGCCGGCGATTTCATCACTCTGAAGCTTCATTGTGACTCGACTTCATCACGGCTGCAGCATTGTTTGGGCAGAATGACAGCGATTGGAAAATCATCAGGGAAGCATGACACGGTTTCATCATCGCTCCACTTCGCTGGCTGTAAACTATTTTTGGAGAAGCGCTACAAAACAGTCTTCAAGTCTGCTGATGGCTTGGACTCGCACAGAAATACACACACACACACACACACACACACACACACAATTCAATTTGCCAGGTCTGCTAATTAAACAAATTTACTTGGCCAGCATGCTTGATGAGGAACCAGATTGCATGATCCAACCTGCTAGTTTTCCTGTTTTCCAAACGTTGAACACAAAACACACACACACACACACTCACGGAAACCTGCAGAAACGTGTCCAGCCATTTTGGCACCCCTCCCCTTCCTTTATTAGTCGTTGATCACCTTCCAGCCGAGGCTCTACAAAGGCGAAATATTTACCGGCTCTTATTTTTGCTCCACGGCGGGCGGTAGAGCTCCATCACTGTTGTGTCGTAAACGCCCTGAAGTAAAGGAGGCCGAGGCGCTGCCTGAGGAGGCGGGCCGAGGCTCTGGAGAGCGATGGTGATGAGAATTAGGAACGTTCTAACGACGGCGCTGAGATCCATCCTGGAAATAGTCTTGTGATGAGAACGTGATGATGAGCATTATGATGAGAACGCCACGACAGATGATGATAATGTTGTAACGCTGATGATTGTGAAGGCGAGGCTGACGACGATGATGATGATGATGGTATCTTTAGAAGGGTAATGCTTGCTTAGGCAGATGTAGAGTAGATGTTATGTGTTAATAGTCTGGTAGATGATTAGCAGGATTGGATCGGCCCACTTGTAGCCCCGTTTCCGCTGCAAGAAGCCTTTTGCTCACAAAGCAGGTCCTGCTGTGAGACGAGCCGGAACATAAAAGTACAGCACGGCTTCATTCACACGCAGCCAGCGAGGAGCAGGATCAATACTAGACAGAGGGTTACTGCTTGTACAATTAATATGGATGGGAGAGGGAAAGCTAGGTTGCCAGGTTTCCAACTAGCCCCAAAAAGAGTAAGATGAGAGAGAGAATAAAATAAAATGGTGAATAAATCCAAGAAGTAACAGAGGAGACGGTTAGCTTAGCATCCAGACTGGTTCAGTTCAAAGGTTGAAAAAAAAAAATCATCATTCACTTATTATATGTCTCTGGTTTAATCCATGAAATAGGGTCGGTTGGGGTCACCATGCGGTTGCCTAGCAACCAGGGAGGACTGCAGAAGTCACTGAGTTGGCCATGCGTATGGATTAAACCAAAGATATACGTTGCATTATAGTATATATATTGATTTAACTTCATTTTAATGCATTTACATAAAGCCTTCCAAGTACAATAACTCAACCAGTTTTCTTGGGTATGATGATGGGACTTCTCTGTTCACGGGTCTTCAGATGCAGTAGAAAAGCAGACTCTATAGTCTAGTTAGAGTGGCCCGTCTAGTACCCGGAAGCCTTTGATCAAAACGGGTCGTCATTGATCATTTCCTTTGGTCACATCGTGCTCGTCACCTCTTCATTGTTCATGGCTTGGTCCCTCACTACTGCCCTCCATGCCGGTCTTCCTTCAGGTACATGCACAGGTTGCAGCTGCTAATATCCGCATGGTCCTTCCATTCAAGCCGTGTGTGTGTTGCTGAGACTCATTGCCATCGCAACCTGGATGCCCATTCGCTCCCCCATCATACCTTTCACTTCCCCCCCGCCAGTCGAGCATTTCCTTTTACCCCGCCTGCTGACTTTCTAGAGCCCCATATCAGTCCCTCCTCTGTTTTTCTCTTTCTTAGTTCCCCCCAACCTGACAGTCCCCCGGGGCAAGTCCCCCCTGGTGGCCCGCGAGGGTGACACCGTGGAGCTGGAGTGCCTTGTTTCAGGGAAGCCCAAGCCCATCATCCTGTGGTCGCGAGCGGACAAGGAGGCGCCCATGCCGGACGGCGGCATGCAGATGGAGAGCTACGACGGCGTGCTGCGTATCGTCAACGTGTCCAGGGAGATGACGGGCTCGTACCGCTGCCAGACCAGCCAGTACAACGGCTTCAACGTGAAGCCCCGCGAGGCCGTGGTGGAGCTGATCGTGCAATGTGAGTACGAGGTGTTTGTGTTGATGTGTGTGCACGTGATGCAGTGTGTGTGTGTGTGTGTGTGTGTGTGTGTGTGTGTGTGTGTGATCTTTAGCAGTGGGATTATTCTTTGGGATTGAAGTCACTTTCTTTCCTTCCACACTCATCCCATGTCTTTCTGCTGGCTGTGAAATGAGTCCGGTCCCATGATGCCCTCCGTCAGGACTGACAGGAAACAGCTCTGACTCCGCCTCTAAAGGGGGGGGGGGCTTCATCTGCTGAGTGTGAGCTATGCTGAAGCTCTAGTTACTGATGTTTACACTTGTTTTTGTGTGTGTGTGTGTGTGTGTGTGTGTGTGTGTGTGTGTGTCACCAACTCCACAGGAGACACAAACACTGTGTGCCATGCCCCCGGGCCTGATCCCCTCCCCCACGCCCCCGCCACAGTCCCTCATTGTGAGACCCCTTCCCTGTCACATTCAAAGATGGCTTAACGGCTAATTAGCGAGCGGCTAATTTATTCCCGCCAGTATTCATTTTGTATTCATTTATGGAGATTTTGAATGGAATATTTGGAGCGAACGTCAGGGATTCAAAGCGTCCTCCGTCGTTCTCGGGGGCCGGGGACGTTTCTCTCCGCTGGAGACCGAAAGTAAACGGAGAGAGATGGATGGGAGAGGAAATTAAAGCGATCCATGTAGGGGTGCTACCATTCTCTGGCAAGTGATTATAGGAAAATACTGAGTCTCATAGCCTCAGTTCTATTGTTTTCCTCATGGCCTACTTAGTTAATCCACACATTCTTCCAGAACTAACCCTAATCTAGAAGGAACCTGAGCAGCAGAACGTCACTGTTCAACCACACGCTTCACGCTGACGGCCATGTTGGAAGACGTCCACCTTAACTTCACTTGAGAAATAAATATTCAACAACTTTTTAAAGAAATGGAACGATTCCATCCTTTCAAAAAGCTGCTTTTTGTAATTCTCAATCTAAAATATTTGTAATATGTTATTTCCAGTGGTATTTATTTCTTTGCTTGCTCTTTTTTTACTGTTTGGGTCTTTTTTCAACATTTTTTATCATGAAAAGCACTTTGTGACTGTGAGTGCATATCAAATACACATATTATTATTATTATTATTACCAATATTTAGATTGAAGAAGAGCGAGAGCGGCCCCATAAGAATTAGTGCATTTCTCCCCCTTGGTTTTTTACATGGCGTTCACGTTTTTAGCTTCGCCGTGTTCCATTTTTCCATTTTCGGCTGAATTGATTATGATTATGTAGCGATGACAGCCCCATATCAAAAGGTTAGTGGCTTTGCTACGCACCGACGCCGACTCCAGAAAGGAAACGGAGGATTTGGACTCCGAGATGCCCCCTTCATTAATTAGCAACACTCGGAGGGGTGTGTGCCGTGATGGAGACAAATCGTGGGACACAAATTAAAAGCAGATTGGTGTTAATGGCTTTTATTATTAAAGTGGTGCTCTCTGTTCACACCAAAAATAAAACATCCACCACCAGTGCAGCGGTCCGTGAGGAATACTAACACACATATACTGTACCGACCCGGCCTCAGTTGTTTAAACGGAGTTAAAGAATTTATGGTGATGCTTTCCCCTTCTGATCCCTCTCAGCAGAGCGAGCAGCGAAAGGTCGCCTCGCGTTCGGAAGCAGCAGGAACACACATTGTATTCTGTGTGCCAGTTTTATTTCCCTCACAATTAGAGCAGAGGAAAAAAAAGGAAATAAGCACTAACTGTCCAGAAGCTTTATGGATATCCACTACAATTACTCAGCATGATGTGCAGAATGAAAATAGGAATGTCTTCCTCCCTCCTCCCTCCTCCGCCGCCACAGCTACAAGTCAGTGACGGATATTAAGAAACAGATCACAAAATAAAAGACTTCACTAGAGAGTACTCAGACGATTAGCAGCTTATTAAATGGCCTCAAGCCTCAAGTCTAAACTTGTAATTATTCTGTGATGTTAGGCCTGAGTTCATTGTTTATTATTGTTTTGTAAGACGCCGTGATTAGAGACGGTAAAATAAGAAAATGAACCCTTAATGGCTTCCCAGCACCATCGCGCGTGCCAGATGTAATCTGCTGCCATCTGAGCCGACGTGCCAACGTCTACCAGTCACTTCTGGCTCGCTCTCTCGCTCTCTCTCTCTCTCTGCTTTGCTATCTTTTGGAACGGGATCTATTTTCCCCGGAGCAGCTTGCAACAAGAAACACAAACATTTTAATGGGCAAAACATGCCTTTACTTATTGATGCTTCTTATATGACATGAATTTGTCCTGTATTGACATTATGTGGCCTTCCCATTTATTTATTTTGAACGCCAGCTGACTAATAGTCAAAAGTCTTCGTCCTATACATTTATCAAAGTTATATATCCAAAATAATGTAGCCTGCGACACAATGCTAGGCATGCGTCTGTTTCAGATGCAGAAATGCTCATTTAAGGGGTTTAGAATGGTCACTCTCAGACAAAAACACACCAACACGTTTTGACTCACCGTGTCCACAATTATTAGGACAGCAATACGAGCAGCTGATCCCGGAGCTGCGTGGGAGGAGAATTAATCTGATTAGCCATGCTGTGGAAATAGCAGTTTGTCAGACTGCTGCAGAAGGAAGTCTCTCGTCTGCTTTGAACTCCGGACAACAACGATGTGCGTTAATATAAATAAAACGCACATTATCAACATAGAAAAGACACAATAACGGGATATTATTTGCAAAACTAGTTGTTCTTGTATATGCAACTTTAATGACTCATTTAATATAGGAAACAAATACTGAATAGAGACGCTAGAGATTGAAAACAGTGAAATACAGATGGATACAAAGTGTCTATTGAGAGCTCATTGGACACAAAAATGTTGGCAAACAACAAAATGTATTAATATTGAAAATGTGACGGAGCCTTTGGTGCAAGTAAGACTCGGATCAGAATCCTAAAGAAGACGGATCCGATGTTAAAATAAGGATAAAGAGATCAGGTGAAAACACGTCTGGTCTAACAGAAGAGGAGGACCTTCAGACGGGTGGCCCGTCCACTGAATGTAAAATGAACACACATATTCAAAGCTTTTTATATTCATATCTTACTTTTATGTTCCAGTTCAAGCAGTAAAATCTGAAAGACGAACCTTGAGCAGCAGCCAACGCCATGTGCCAGACAGAAGTGTACACAGTTTATGTATTCATTGGAGATGGAGCTCAGCAGGGTCAAGTTGTTCTCCTCATCATTATGTTAGAAACAGAACTTCTGCTGCAGTTATGCATCCACACCTTTAAACAGAGATGTTTGAAAACCCAGCTGACCCCCCCTTCAGTTTAATTTTATTTGCTTCCTGATTCCTAAACTAGCCGTTTAGAAGCAGTATTCTTCGTTTTATGTGTTATTGAACAAACCTACATGTTAAATACGTAATAAATGAGATCAAATCTCATTCTTTTCATTTCCTCTCAACAGAAACACAAAATAAAAGCAAGCCTTTCATGTTAGCTTCAATGTTATACGTAGGCTACAATTATGACAACAAGATGAACATTCAGGCTCCCTCGTGAGGCTGAAATGTGTACTGCAGATAGAAAATCAATAAGAGATTGGAAGAAATTCTGCAAAATTCTTCCCCAAACTACTATTTTTTTGGGGGAAAAAATGTTGGAATCCCTTCTTGCTTTCTTTCTTTCTATTTTTAATGCTTTTTTCTTTCTATCTTTCTTGCTTTCTTTCTTTCTTTCTTTCTTTCTTTCTATTTCTTTCTCTCTTTTTATTCCTTCTTTCTTTCTTGCTTTCTTCCTCTTTCTTTCTTTCTTGCTTTCTCTTTCTTCTTCCTTGCTTTCTTTCTTTCTCTTTCTTCTTTCTTGCTTTCTTTCTTTCTCTTTTTCCTTCTTTTTCTTCCTTCTTGCTTCCTTCCTCTTTCTTTCTTTCTCTCTTTCTTTCTTTCTTTCTTGCTTTCTACTATATTCATCTCTGTTTGAGTGTGTGTGTGTGTGTGTGTGGGGGGGGGGGGGGGGTGGCTTCTGTAGTATTTCCTGCTACTAAGCAACCGAGTGTAGACAATCTTCAACCTGTTAACACCGGCACGCCGTTTCCGATATCCGTTTCAGGCGTTTTAGTACCAACAAAGATTATTTCTGAAAAGGTTTTAAAACGCTCGTGTGCACAAACATCATCCACGTTTTAAAAACCAGAACCTATTAGTGTGACGTCGCCTGAGACCTCCTGTCAAACACACATACTATTAGATCTAATTCCAGGCAACGCTCGCTCATCCTGCCTCTTTTAACACGTTTTATTCTGAGTACGCATGAAGTGGTCGTTTTTTAATAGACACCTCTGGTCCACAGATAGAAAAGCACCGTCATCCGTTACTACGTTCGCAGCGAGATGAGATCATGAGGAGACTTTTTTTGGGCTTCGGTATAAATGTATCATTCAGTCAGCATGTCCTGCTCCCCGTCACACTCTTATATTTGGCATCAAAGTGTGAGTTTGAAGAGCAGAAAACCTACTTGAGCCGTTGGATGGCTCTTACACAGTTTGTGTATCGGTGGGAGGGGGGGAGGGGGGGTGTCCACGACTTTATTAACACAATCCAACCTGGCGTTTGTTGTCTCAGCGTCGGTATTCCCCCGCTCCCTTCCCCTTCTCTTGGCCTGTCTCGTGGCGTGTAAGCAAGAGCCAATCCCCTTCTGAGATGCTTCCCCTCGCCTGCATCTTCCAGGTCCCAGCGTGAGCCGGCCAGCCTTTGGTGCTCAGCCATTTGCAAAGCCGCGTTTAGTAACTTGATCAAGGGAGGACCGAGGTACCGGTTCCTCTGAAGCAAAGAGCATTAGAGGCGTGAAGGAACGACTCTGGCAAGTCAACAGCTTTGATATGTTAAAAAAAAAAAAAAAAAAAAAAACCTGCATCCTGCCGGCTGGCGAGGCGACACCGGGAGGAGAGGTAGCGGGGAGCGGGGGAAGATGTCTTGCCTTTAAGAGTCGTCGCTCTAATAGAATTGCAAACCCCCCCCCCCCGATCCCGAGCCGTGACACCCTAATGTTCTTAGTCAGACTGAGTCGGCGTGGTCCAGAGGCTTCGGAGAGGAAGTGAAGGAATGGATAGAAATAGAGGGGAGGAGGCGGCGTCCTGTCCTAGATACCGCTGTCTGTCAGCGGCAGAGTTCTCAAGCTCCACTTCAGCCCAGATGCACAAGTTTCTTTTATCCCAGCTTCCCTTCTGCCCCTGAACCCCCCCCTCCTCCCCCCATGACACCTGCCTGATGCAACAAGCCTCCGAGCTAACGCTATCGCTATCCGATCAAAAAGACACACCGGGATAAAGAGCTGCAGCCTGAAAAAAAAAAAAAGTAATGAGCAGAATTACATGATTATTGTTTTTAATTAATTTTCCTTTCTGCATCAAGAAGGCCCCGCGACGCCGGCCCCCGGGGCCCGCTCTAATGTGAATCACATTAGCCTAACGCCGGCAAATTAATCGTTTGCATTACGGCGGGGGCTCACACACACACACACACACCGCAATTTGGGGATGAAATTTTAATAACCCTTTTTTTTATGGAACAATATTGAATTGATCAGCCGCATCAAATCCACACCGGGAAAGGTCAGCGAGCATGTTGGTTGTAAACACGCGGCTCGGACAGAATGATTCATAACAACAGCTGATCGGCGAGCTCTCGTCACACAGAAGGGACGTATTGATTATCATTAATTGTAAATTTAAGATCATAAACGATGGCTGAGTCTTAACAACAGTGTGGTGATGCAGATGGTTGTGTGATTGCAGCAGCTGTGGCATTCAACACATTCATTATAATGAGATTTATATGTTGTATTTATCTGTTTTCACTCATCATACGCTTCTTTATACTCCGCTAACGTTCAGAGTGGGGTTACTTCTCATATTTAAGATGTCTATGAGCGATTTAGGAGTTCAACCAGAGTCATTTCACCTCTAAGCACCATTTCAATAACTCTTTGAGGCCATGAGAGGTGGAATTAGATGATATTTCATAAAAAAAACAAAAATGTTATCCAAAGCCTGAAATATTCAATAGAAATATGTATTTGTATGTATTTCTTCTCACTACTGTTGAAATATCGTGCATCATATTATCTATCTAATGCTTTTATGGATACCACTTTTCATCAGAATGAGTACAAATATTTAACTTTCAGTACTTGCCGATACAGAGTACTTCTACTTAATAATACAACTTTGGAAACATTTAACTGTGTTTAACCTTCTGTCAGTTACAATGCATTGATAGTTCCATCTTTTTAATATATATATATATATACTGTATAAGGGCTTCTCCCAGGCGTTTTGCTGATAGTAGTTCTGTAGTTTGACTTCTCGTTAGGAACCAAAGGTCTTAATACTGAGCCACGAGGGAAAACATCGTGTTGCATTCAGGAGAAACGGGATGAAAGAACTCCACGGACCAAATGAACATCTTAGCATACAGAAGGAACGCAGTCCCACCTGCAAACTAAACGTGCACCTTCACACACTGTAGCTCCAGAACGACCCGCTGGCAGGCTCGCCCTCAGGACCTCCACGTCCTTCTCTTCATGCATCCCAATGTACACCTCTTTGTCCCGCCCCCCTCCCTGCAGACGTCCACGTGGACATTGGGGAAAAGGCCTCTGTTTTTTCTCCACATTACTGTCTGAGAATCCACCGGTGACTGATGATGGATCACATCTCGCCCGGGGCACGGGGGTGTTTTCCCTCAGCCGGCGACTTACAGCAACTCTGAGCCCTCACCGCGACTCTAACCATGGCGAGCGCCGCTCCGGGAATATCACACTGGACCTTTTTTTTTCTCCTTCTCCCCTCCTTTCTCCTCCTGTTAGCTGGGCAGCTGTTTCACAGGAGACGCACAGGGCGGAGATGAAGCATGTGTCCTTGTTTAAAACATGTTTGGGTTATATAACATTTGCTGCAGACCCAAACCCCCCCCCCCGTCTTCATTTGTCTTTCTGTGTCAATGGAAATGCACTTACTGCAATTTGGTGTAGTGCCACTCAGGGAGGCTGTGGAGCCGGCCAGTGATTCACTGCAGCACACAAACCTACAATTTTAATGTGATAAGCTGAGATTCAGACCCTTCTCTCGGAGGAAGAAGTCATCGGGTTTGGGTAAAAGCCCAGGCAGGGCTCGTTTGAAGGAGGAACTGATTGCTGCTTCATTTAGCGCAGATCAAAGCCACTTTACTCCCCACCTCGTGAAGAGCTTCGGGTGAAGGAGGAGACCCTTTTTGAATATTTGTGTTTACTTTCCCGTCACCCCGCGTGTTCCCGTTTAGTATTCATCCCATTTCAGCCGGTCATTATCTGATATAATGATGCGTCATTAATCACAGTCGCTGCTTGTGTGATCGTGATTGTTGAGGGCAGGGAAGTGAAAATCCCACTTTGGGTTGTATCATGTTGGTGTGTGTGTGTGTGTGTGTGAGAATCTCCCAAAATGCACAGCAGCAAATCCGAGGGAATCGCAAACATCGGCCCCGATAAGGTCTGGCGCTCGCAGCAGCTTCGCCCCGGTGGAGTCCATGGGTGGTGCGCCTGAAGGTGTTTGTGTGTAGATTATTTTTATTTGAAGGAATCCCACAGCTTCTCTTGGCATGGTCCGTTCTGCTTCTAATCCGAGTGTTATGATTAGCCAGGCGGCCATGTTGACCGAGGAACCGATAACCGGCTTCCTTTAAGGTCCGCTGCCTTCACCTGGTCATCCTGACTGCCCAACCATAACCCATCATCTCTGCATCCCACCGACAACCAAGCCTCCTTAAGATCTCAGCATCTTGCACGTTTATCTTTAATGGCTGATTAAAGGTGGTAAATAATAACATTAGTGGTATTATCAAATTACATGCTGTAATTATGAATAAAATGTTAATTTTAATTGCATATCCCATCAAGTACAAGACGGCTGGGTAATTAGATTATATTACCGTTGGTGAATAATGTAGAAGATTATATTACAGATTACGGTTTCTATCAGGTAATCAGTGATGTGGAACATATTTTATTTTAGAAAGTAGCATCCCCGTCTGTAGCCCGCCTCCACTTTCATACGATGTCGGGAAATATGACAGGATGCTTAAGACGCACATTTAACACGAGCTAGCATGTAGCATATCCCACACGAGGGAGGTCTGAGTTCCATCAAGGTCACATTCAGCCCCTCACTTTGTTTCCGAGACGCCCGGCTAAATAATTCACCGCCGGGTTGTCTTGTGTGGTGGAAGAGGTGAAGCCTGTCAAATACTCAGATAAGTTATTAATTTTCCCATTTTAAAAGCTTGAGGTGCACTTAATCATCCTGTTACCAATTTCCCATGAAGCGTGACTGATTTCATTCCGAACATTGTTCTAGTTTTCATGCAAAATTGATCTTCCCGCTCTCTCTCCCCGATGCAGCTCTGCCTGCGATTGTTTTCTCTCATCATTGTTCATTTACTGCTCGGGCGTATTGACTTTGAAGTGGCAATTGTATAGAAAGTTTACTTGCAGTCTGCTTCAACCTCACCTTTCTCTCTCCCTGCATGTGTTACAAAACGTCTTTTTTTCCTTCCAGCGACGTCCTCCATCTTCACCGGGTACTTTGAGTACTTTGCTCGGAGCCAGATTCCATTTCTATTCACACTTTCATTACATGTCCTCGTTTATACCTAACTCTTCTGTCTTTCAGGTATTTCTTTCTCTGTGTATATCTCTGGTGTGAGAGAGAGGGCACTCACCTGAATAGTTCTATATAGGCGTCTTTGCCTTCGGCTTTAAAAGCTTCTTCATATTCTTTCACATTTCCAACCTGCACTGTGGAACGCAGGCTGATTCTGAGCCCTTGTCTCCCCCCCTCAGACCCTCCGACGGTGGAGCCGGTCTACATGGAGATGCGGCAGGGCCTCGGGAGGCCCGTGGTGATGACCTGCAGGGTGCTGCGAGCGCACCCGTCCCGCGTGCTGCGGTTCGAGTGGCTCCTGTCCAACCGGCTGCTCCACGCCGGAGCCTTCGACGCCCAGAGAGACGAGACGGAGTACACCATCCGCAGCCTGAACCGGGACGGCTGGGGGGAGTACACCTGCAACGTCATCAACGAGGCCGGGGCCGGCAAATGCACCTTCCAGGTCACAGGTAAAGAGTGATTTTCATATATATTTACTGTACAGACGTCCCCTTAGTTACTGTTGCTATGCCTAGTGACCTTTCCTTTCACACTTGCTGTTTACAATGATGATGGGGTGGTATTTGTGATTGGTCTGGGCTGGAATCACAGCTGTTTGAGGCTTCAGAATAGCAGCCTACATGTTTACATCCACCTCCTACATCCAGCTGTGGTTTCACGTTGGAAGACCACTCCATCGTCCACCTACAGCCCCACATGCACAGATGTGGAGACAGCCAAAGTTACCGAGTTAGTTGGTGCTTAGCAACGGTTGCTACGCTGCGATTGTCTTCCCACAGTCTGGCCCGGTAATTAAAGCGCTCACCGGGAAGTATTCAGACAGCTCAAATT
Source organism: Chelidonichthys spinosus (assembly GCA_029853015.1). Classification (NCBI taxonomy): domain Eukaryota; kingdom Metazoa; phylum Chordata; class Actinopteri; order Perciformes; family Triglidae; genus Chelidonichthys; species Chelidonichthys spinosus. The sequence goes on along the minus strand of CM056838.1, from coordinate 3,689,373 downwards.
GGCTCCCGAAACGTATAGCCGTCCTCGTCACGTCCTGTTTTACTGTCGTTTCACTCCGAGTTTGATGGACAATTAATTTCAAAAGAGCGGAAAAGAAAAAATAATGGTCGATCTGAATGGGACGTGTCAATCACGTCGGCTTGGCTCTCCGTCTCACACAGTAAACCTAGGATGATGCACACTCACCCTGCCTCTTTTCATTTCATTTTTTTTTTTAGATTGCCTTGTTGTTTTGCGCCGTAAATGTCCGTCTCCTAGTTGTGTTGTTATGACGGGAACAAATGACTTTGGCTGCATTGAGTGACCGCAGGAACTCCGGCCAAGGCTTCAATCTCCCAGACCTCCCATTAGAGACGGAGCTGCAGGGTCACAGGAGGAGGATCCGTCACTTTGATCCTCTGCCACTTAGGTTGCTCTCCTCTTTGATTCCGTTTCTCTCCTTCCATTGCCGTCCTCTAATCGGGGCATTTTCTGCCCCTCCATTTTCACCGTCTCTTTCTTCCTCTGTGTCCATGTTTGCTTTCCGCTCATTCCTCATCTCTCTCATTGTAAACATCTCTCTATTCCTCCCTCCCCTCCAGTGCATGTCATAAATCTGTCCTCCCCGGTGCAGCAGGTAGAGCAGAGAGAGACAGCGGCAGATAGCTCCCCTCCAGCCATTTGTTTTTCGCAACAGGGCTGGGGTTTTTGCCTGCTATTGCTCATGTTCCCCCTCCCTCCCCTTTTTCCCTACCTTCACTGCCCTTCCTTCCCTTTCATCCTCCATCCCTCCATCCCTCTCTCTCCCGCCCAATGCTCCAGATTCTCACCATCTGGACTCGGCGGTTGCCAAAAGGTATGGAGGCTCTTTTAGCGAACCCTCCCCGAGTGCAGGAGCACGGTGCAGAAAATCCACTTTTGTTCCTCCCGTCATCCATGAACTCCAGATCTTATTCTTCAAGATTGTTTTTTTTTATTATTATTATTATTATTTTATCCTCGAAAACTCAATTGCCACAATATGAGATCAACACGATTGTGTGAGCGCTGAGATAAATAATCTGCTGGAGAAGAACGTCGGCTCCTCGCCCGCCTCAGGATGAAGCTCATTAAATATTTGTTACGGCTCATGCAGTTAGGTAGTTTCTTGGGTTTGCTCACTCGCGGAGTGAAGAACGGCCGACACCTCGCTGGATATTCCCTCGCCGCTCCTGCTCGCTCGCTGACTTCCTCCTGCGCCGGCTTGACGTGTAATAAACACATCAGTCAGGATTGTTGTTGTGTTTTTTTTTTTGCCCCCAGGAGGCAAAACAGACCCGGCCGGCATGCTATGCAAACCATATAGGTTACCATGCCGACAGACACATGCAAACTCACCAGGGCCATTTTCTTTGGCGTATGTGAACGAGTGTGTTGTGCCAGGGGAGCGTGCACGTGCACGTGCATGGATGCCCATGTGCCAAGTCATCGAGACATCTGTGGAAACAGTGAGTCGGCATAAAAGCCAAGTTGGCCATAAACGTGTGCCGGGGGGGGAAATGCCTCGGAGGGGTGTAATGTGTACCACTGAGCTTTGGCTCCGGCTCTCCGTCATGGGAACCCTGACTTTTATTTATTTATTTTATTATCAAAGCAAAGGCTGAAATCATGCTCTTCTGAAGAACGGAGATAAAGGAAAGAAATATTTCTTTGAGACTTCTTTTTTCTTCTTCTCGTGTTTCATTCCAGTCCGATGCAGTTGATGATTTATGCTCTCGTCTGCGTTTTTCTGTACATCCTGTCCTCCGGCTGCAAATGTGTACTGATGAAGCAGTTATGAGGTGAAAGCGAGGTCGCGGAGCACACACGGGCCCGAAAACTTTAAAGATGTATTCCATCAACTTAGCGCCGAACTTCATAAATTCGGGGGGAGGAACTCACAAGAGATAGATTTCTTTTGAAAAGGATTTGAAGCAGCGGAGCCTGAGATATTCTGACTTTTAGCATGGAGTACGCGCTACGCTCTTAAAACCTTGGGTCTTACAAATCCCATAATGCAACTGGCTCCCACCTTTCACTAGACCCCCCTCTCACTTCTCTCATACCGATAGTTTTTATCGCAGGCTTTTTTTATTACAAGTATCAAGCCCATGCTGAGATAACCCCGATGACATTCAGATCGCATATTTGAGTGTGACTCACCACGACGGACGAACCGAGCCTCCTGTAACAAATCAGCGGAGTGCCCCTTTAAGGCATCAGCTTCACTAATCGGTGTAAAACTAAAGTTTGGAATGAATCCCCCACCAGACGACGCATCCTGCCATTTCTAAGCCGAAATTCACAAAGGAAACACTGTTTTCTCATTTCTTCCATGTTTAATTCCTCCTCTTGGCAGTCCGTCACAAATTACCAGAGAACAAGTAAATTGTCGGGGACAATGTTCAGATATTGATTGTCTGCAGTTTTTCGAGTGTGCTCATGAAATGAATTCAGATTCAGCAACAATGATGTCTGTTTTTTTTTATTGTCGCCATTGTTCCAAAAATCACATTGTGGAGACATGCTCCCAAAAATTGGCTGCAATGAGATATGTGCACATGTTTTATGATAGATGTATTTATTATAGATCTACAATCAGTCTTTTTGATTGTTATTTCATCCATCATCTATTTCATGCTGTTGTCATCTTGATTTATTTGTTGTGTGTTCCTCTTTGAGCTGTGTTTTTAAATAGCCCTCTTGGGCTTCTTTTTTTTTTTTTTTTACAGCTTCAGTTGTGCAAGCTGATGTTTTTTTAATGTGTGCATGTGTTATTTTCATCTTTCATCATTTTTCATATCGTCAAGCTAAAGGGGGAGGAAAAAAAGTAACACCGATTTTACCTTCCGAACCTTCACATTGCTCCTGTCTCCAGGGCTTCTACACCTTATCAGCGCCGGTCTCCCATGAACATTTGTGAGTTCCAGACATGGTTTTTATTAACTCGGCTATCTGCCTCCACGGTCTGTGCCACACTCACCTGAGTTGAACTTCACCCTTTCAGTTAATGGTGGACGATGTTGAATACTTTCAGCTAAAAAAAGGCAGCAGATGTATAATATTACGTCTGAAGTTTATCAGGCTTGAAGGAGAGATACGATCTGTTTCTTCTTGTTCTTTTTTTTATTATTTAATCCTTTTTTTGTATAAATACAACATTAAACATCTCTAGAACAGCCTCCCGTTTCTAGGATAACACCAGAAGCCACAGTGGGTCAAGACGAACTAAATTTAATCCCAGTTAATATCATCAATGAATAGAAATCGTTCTGCCTCTTTATTTTTTTGGTTCAAGTGGATGAGGCAAGAAAGAGGAAGAATGAGCTGAATAGTCAAAGTGGATCAGTTCAATGCCATGTCATATATTTTTTTAAAGCCACAGAGAGATTTCCTCCTCCATCCCAGAAGGAAGCAACCAGGCAATTACCCCCGAGTCTTTGAATGTGTCTAATGTCTTTTCCCTGTAGTCCGTTAGCTGTCCGTGTGCTGGTGTTGGCTTGGCCCAGCTGTTCATCCATATGCACGCGTCATCCCTGCCACATGAAGCCGACATCACGCATCACCGTATAGCGCCGCGTCGCATATGGCGGCGTTTTTCCTGGAGAAGAATCCGTGCTCACTAACCCTTAAAAAAATGAAAGGAAGTCTGCAAACAAGGTCGACTTCTAGCCTGAAGGGTTTTCACTGAGCCGTTATGAATCATCGCGTCGGTCTCCAGTTATAAACAGGATTTATATCTTATTTTTTTAAATCAATCTAGCGTTTTGTACGTTACGTCTTGATATCCCCCAACCAGGGTTGTTATGTGGCGTAAGTGGGTTAGGTAATGTTCCTCATATTGCGTTGCATAACGTTGTATTTAAGTCTTTTTCTTTCCTCGAAGTGAGACAGCCAAATCAATAAAACAGATGAGCTAAATGAATACACTCCTTTCATGTGTTCCTATAGTGAGGTCTGGGTGGAAGCATACACTGATATGAGTCACTTTAATTAACCTTTGGTGACCTTGTTCCACTGCAAAGTGCAGCTTCTCTCCGCGTCTTTATCAGCTTTGTTATACGGCATGGACGAGACAGGATCTGCCTTATGCAACACATACTGTGTGCTCTGCAAACCGGAGCGAAGAGAAGACAGTAAGTAATAGTCTTTGCATTTTGTTGTTTTGTTGGTTTTTTAAGTTCATTCAGCGGTAGTTTGCCTTGTGAAATGCTTTTCTTACCTCGATACAAAAACATTGGAAATTGCATTACAGCACTATTGCTCATGCTGTTACGTGATTTTACCCGGCTGATGAATGGGTATCGGATTATAATATTGTATTTTAAATGACCATTTATCCATGTAAAGGCCAAATGATCTGCAGTACACTGTTCCAAAGAGTCATTAACCTGATTTACTTCCTAAAATGCAGAACAAAATGCCCCTCAGTGCTGATTTTGACTTATTATCACGGACAATTATGAGAATTGATCAAAGCCGTCGGAGTGAAACTACTAATCTTGTTTTATTCCTCCTACGAAAGCAACTCGCTGCGTTTCATGCGTTTGAATGTGAATGTTTGTATCCAGAGTGCATGTTTTTACCATTTAACTTGGATTACAGAGCAATCAGAGAAATTATGAGACAAGCCACTGTGTTAGGGATTATTATTCAGCAGGGTTTGCCCCATATTGTTTCCCAGTGGTGGTAAAGATTTAGACTTCACATCAGTTCCAGCTAATGTTGATGATTATTCAGCCGAGTGAACGCTCAGGCAGCTTCCCGCAGCGCTGATCGTCCTCTTCAAACATCGTGTGAATTCTGTTCCCAGATTTAAGGCGATATTCTCTTCTATTTGTCTTACTGTCAGCACATCCGTCGGTATCTCCACCCTTCCTGTTGCAATGTCTTCAATTCCTATTCAAGACGTCGACCGTTATGTTTAATTTGTTTTAATTATTCCCTGAAACGGCTCGGCACCTGCAGTTTATCTGCAAATATCACTGAAACAGTGGGGGCAACACATTCAGCTGTGGATTTATGCACGTTGGGTGTTAATGATGTTCATTATATTGCAGAAACAGTGTCTCATTGATGAGTTTTTGGACAACAATGGAGGTCTATGGCACCGAGGAATATCCGCCGTCAGACTCCAGCTGTACACAGAGTCTGATTGCGAGTCCAGTTCATTGTTGGTTTTGGGCTTTTCATGGGATTGTGTTTGTTTCAGAAGAATAGAGAACATCGGCAGCATTAAGGCCTGCTCACACTCAGACTTATCTGAGTCTGCAAGCTTGAAATCTAGCTTATTAATCAGTCACATACTGCAGCATGAATGACCAGCAACTAATACGCCATGATGATAATATGCGTCCTCTGTTTTGGACTCAAATAGCAGCCCAGTCGATGAAAACATGGTTTTAAATGCTGGTTGGATTTACACGTGTTTCTTGTCGTGATTAATGTATTGTAATTCTATACAGGGAATTCAAAAAGCAGACAGAAGTGATGACCTTCACAAACTCCTGACTCACAGTTTATTCCCTCCCCTGAGTGTCATACGTGGCGTCAAATCACAGGGAACAAACTGGTTCAGGGGTCTGTTGACACCAAGCAGCCCAATGGGAGAGACCACTTTAATGTTTAGGAAAATAACGGCATTATAATCCATCAACGAGACGACAGGTTTATGCCTGACATACATCAACCGTGTGCGGCATCGCCACGCCGATGCATCAAATCCCAGACCTGCTTTTTTTTGAGCTAACAATGGCGGCTCCACTGTCTCCTCCACGGCTATTAAAAAACAAAATCCTCTGCTTTTGGGTATTGTCATCCTTCAATAAACAAGCCCAAATAGCGGAGTGGCAAGCACAACAAACGTGCCATTGAGGTGAATTACTATTCTTCGCCTGGAAGGTCATCCTTGTGAGCTTGTTTCTAGATCTTGATTAAAATACAATCTTCTGCCAGCTCCAATACTTCAGCTGTCAGAAAATCAGCTCGCGGGGCTGTGACTGGAAAGCTGAAAATCTCCAAAGATGTATTCAGTCCGCGCCGCGATCGCTGTGGAAAAAAATAAATCCTGGCGGATTCCGACAAAGCAAAGCGTGTTATTGGAAAGAAACAGCGTTGTGAGGTCCGCTGCGGCGGTCTGGATCCACCTGTGCGAGATGACTTCTTATAGGGCCCACGCTCACGAGACAAAACCTGGTGCACGCTTGGATTCCACGCCGTGGACGAACTCACGTGGCATGAGATGAAACTTTAATGATCCTTCGGGGGGAAATTGGGTCATAGCAGCAACAAGGAATATCATATAGAGTGGATGAAGATAGAACAAACAGAAGATCAGGGAGGCTGCAGCCTACATCTTTGTCATGCTAATCCCGGCCTGCTTCTTTTGGGGCTGTAAAGAATTGTAAACAAAAAGAAACATTCATAAGTTTATATTGATATTCGGGGCGTTAAAACACGATATCAGAGCTTTGGTGTTCAGTCACCGTACAAAGAATCAACATCTCCGCTGTAGAAGAAAATGTGTTACCTTCCAATTTGTTTTGTTACTTCCTCTCGGGAACCTCAAATGTCTTGCTGAGCTGCATTCTTTGTATGTAAGCCTTGTCATGTTAATGATGAGACCCTCTGATCTGTCCCCCTTCCTGGACCGTCTCCGAAACACCTTCATCCCACATACTTGATCAAGGCCTTCATGAATGGCCCCTGTTGTGACACTATCTAGCAAGAACCCAGCTGTTCCGAGGAAGTCACACCTTTATGTTGTCTCAGGACGTCTCTTCCCCTCCGTGAGACGCGTATCGAATCTATGTAAATCCACTGTTTTGACCTGCCCCTTTGGTTCTGTATAAGTTGTCTCTTGCCTCACATCAGGGCAGATTGGGCTGTGTGGCAACCGCGACATTGTCTTTTCTCCACTGTCAGTGATTAAACCTCATTTGAACCAGCTACAGAATTGGACCTGAAGAGTTTTCTTCAACACCGCCATGGACTAATACTACTGCTTCTGATAATACTACCACTTCTCATAATACTACTACTACTACTACTACTACTCTACTACCTATTGCAGATGGAACCCAAGCGAGAGTTCTGCCTAAAAGCCTGTTAAGGGTCCTGGTGATGTTGGGACTTTAAAAATGTATTACCTCTGAAAATCATGAGCGTCTTCTCGTCCTGCTCGATGTGTTCAACGTCCTGAGATGACTTCTGTTGTGATATGACACTATAAATAGAATTTAATTGAATTAATAATAACTATAATAACAGTTACGAATCATCATCCATTTCACAAATTACAGCAATACATCCCTAATTACACTGGCCTTTCAAAATAAAAGCAGTCTATTTGTTTATCAAATAGTACATTTAAATGGATTTTCTGTAAAAAAAAAAATAAAAAATCATGCAATTTGCATCTGCCAGATTATTTGCTCAACAAATTCATTAAAAGCTCTTTATACAGGATTTGGAGCATTAATACAGCAGCAAACAACTATTTGTAACATACAGTCGCTCTCCCTCCGTGTGTGTGTTTTAATCCGAGCTTCTCTGTGCGTTGTTGTCCCTCTGTTAGTCGCTCTGCGCTGCTACACATACGGCGGTTACCGGGGAAAATCCCCGTAGCAACCGGCCTTCCCGTCCTCAGCTGGCTTCACATTCGGAGCTGCGCTGGAGTCAAAAGTGCACAAAAGTTCCAATTTCTCAGCACCAACTTGCTTTCAGGCCTCCACTTTAGATCAAAATCCTGTTAGTTTGCATCCGTCCGCCATGCAATTACTCGTTCCTCTGACAGGTTGACAGATATTGTTCATTTGAGTTTCCCGGTTCTAAAGTGAAAGTGCTAAAGTTGCCTAATGTGTGACATTATGAAGTGTTAGCGTGCGGTAATGGCAGCACTGCAGGCGGACCGCTGCGATGAAAGCAGGGACGCCCGCCGACTCGGACCAGACATGAGAGCAGCCGCCTGTGGCCACTTCATCATGCTATCATCATCATCATCACCGGTCCTTTTCCATTTTTCTGAGACGTTTTAATGCCAGGAACTCGCTTGTTCACACCGTGTTTTATAATCTTCATGTAGAGAGCCTCTATAAAAAGTGCAATACAGCTCTCTGATGCATCCTGGGATGTTTGCAGGCGCCGGTTGCAGACACTGTGTGTTTTTTTTGTCATCTTAAGTGAGTTCATCATTCTGCTTTCTCTCCAGGCAAGGCTTACCCCCCAGAGTTCTACTACGACACCTACAGCCCTCTGTGGCAGAACCGGCCCCGGGTCTACGGCTTCAAGCTCCAGTGGACCCAGATGAACCCCAACGCCGTGGACCGCATCGTCGCCTACAGACTGGGCATCAGACAGGTAGGATGACTAATGGCTCCACCCGCCCGCCACGTTTAGTCTCTTCTTTCTTCTGTTTTTAACCCATGTGTTCACAGTCCACATGCTGGTCACTCTGAAAACTGTGGATGGATGATAGATGGATGGATGGATGGATGGATGGATGGATGGATGGATGGATGGATGGATGGATGGATGATGGATGGATGGATAGAAGGAAGGAAGGACTGAAGGATGGATGGCTGGATGGAAGATGGATGGATGGATGGATAGAAGGAAGGAAGATGGATGGAAGGAAGGAAGGAAGGAAGGACGAAAAGATGGATGGATAGAAGGAAGGAAGATAGATGGATGGAAGGAAGGAAGATAGACAGACAGACAGACAGACAGACAGACAGACAGACAGACAGATAGATAGATAGAAACTTTATTGATAACATCCAGCAGCAGCTGGAACAGGAAGGACAGATAGATAGATAGATAGATAGACAGACAGACAGACAGACAGATAGACAGATAGATAGATAGATAGATAGATAGACAGACAGACAGACAGATAGACAGATAGACAGATAGATAGATAGATAGATAGATAGATAGATAGATAGATAGATAGATAGATAGATAGATAGAAACTTTATTGATAACATCCAGCAGCAGCTGGAACAGGAAGGGGGGGCGTTTGAACAAGTTCTGTGGTTTTCATGAATTGCTTGTGTTTTTTTCGCTCTGCATCAGAAGTTCAGTCACAGGAGTGGAAGGGGAAACCCTGCAGAGAGAGAGAGAGGGGGAGAGAGAGGGAGATAGATGGGGAGAGAGAGAGAGAGAGAGGGGGAGAGAGAGGGAGATAGATGGGGAGAGAGAGAGGGAGAGAGAGAGCAAGCAAAGCTCCTGTTTTCCTGCTTCTCAAGTAAACTCCACAGATGACAGGCTGCTAGCATTGATGGATGGCATGGTTACATTTTCTTTCTTTGGCAATCAATGTGCACCTCTCTCTCTCTCTCTCTCTCTCTCTCTCTCTCTCTCCCCATGGCAGATCTTTGCTTATGTTTTATGACTGCAGCAGGTGTGGCACCACCTTCAGTTTACATAAAGTTTGAAATGGTGATCCAGCTCCATTAAGACCACAGATGTTCGGCGGTTAACGTGGCGTTCAGAAGCACCGTTTAAATAATGTCAAAAAATAAATAAAGATAAAGCCGGCACGTGCTTGAATCATCTCGGTTCTGCTGGGGAATTAAGCAAGCGTGCGCTGACATTTGAATAAGATAATTCCATGTTTGTTTCACACCACACCCTCCAGGAATCCAGGCTTGAAAACACATTTGAAACCAGTTAGGTTTGCATAGGGCAATGATTTTCCTGTCATCTCACTCGGTCTGTTTGGTAATAAATGATGTTGTGCTCTGCGGAGCCCTACGTTTGCGCTTGCCAGACGTTTGTCTGAAAACTTGCCAGGAATATATATTTGCTTTTCCAGCGCTACTTTCAGCAGCTTCTCTTCACACATTACAACGCTTTCAAACATTTGTGTGGTTTTTGTTTTTTAATGATGTCAGACCATCAGCGTTGCTCTCCACCTTCTTGCCTCTGTGTCTCTGGAGGGAACATTCTGTGACCGTTACTTCCTTCCTCCGTTGTCTTACATGAAAGAGACTCTCCGCCGTAAGAACCTTGAGTATTGATCCGGGCTGATTGGGATTTGTTTCTGGAAGGCCTTCGGCTGATGAAGAGTTGCAGCAGGACGTCGAGGCAGTGAGCGAGAGAGGAAGGGAGACATGAGTAGGAGTAGAGGCTTTGTAATGAAATAAATAAATATAGAGAGAGCCCCGGACTGACTGTGAGAGAATGGTGCAGTAAAGAAAACGCTCCGGCACGTGTTCCACACCGTTCCAATCTATTTATAGATCCGACCGGCAGCTCCCCTGCCATTCCCCCAGAATTATTATCATTTTCTCTTCTGAATGAACGCTTAGCGCTGGTGGACCTCTGTAATGGATTGCTTTTGCTTTAATGTGCAGTGCTCTCGCGAGAGGGAGAGGAGACAGGAAGCTCTAGCTGTTAGGCATTTCACGGATGAGCATCACAAATCACACATCAGCACAACTTCCAAGGATGCGATGCTAAGGTGGGACATCTGGGCTGGTTGTGATACTGCAGCTGCCCATCTCCAACCAAGATAACGTGCTGCTCCCTCCTCCTCCTCCTCTTCCTCCTTCGCCTGTTTCCCATTGATCTGTCGAGTCAGGTTGTGCCGGCGGATCAATGGGAGCCATACGTCGTACATGCAGGCAATCTCCACTCGATCAGCCCCCGTCTCACAACACACTGTCACTTTGATTATCCCCCTGTTCCTTTCGGCTCCTGCTGTCGCTGTAATCAATCCTGCTGTTCTGTTGTTGTTTTTTTTAAGTTGTCGCAATCAAATTTATTTAAATCAATAAGGCATTCTTGCCTCTGCGGGGGAAATTTGGAGAATAAAAAGGTAATGGGATGTAAAGGGAAACTTTAAATGGAGCGCAGACGTTCAGTGATCGTTAATAGGAGGCAGAACAAAGCTGCAACATCTATAAGCTAGTGAGCATCTGTGTGTGTGATTTCAGAACGTCTGAGAAATGAAACGTTTTCTCTCAATCAGCATCTCAGATCTGATTTTCTCATTGAAATGATATTCATTTTTATATTGAAAGAATGAACTTCCATTTAGTGTTGTTATTTGGAATATGAGTCAGTGTTTGCCCAGAGCACACACACACACACATACACACACCCACACAGATACAGACACAGACAGACAGACACACACCAGTCTCCTTATAGACATGTTTTCCCAATTTAATGTCTTTAAATCTGACACAGAACCTCCAAAACTGATACAGCAACACACACACATATTTTAATACCTGTATTTATGCTTGCAGCATTACATCACCACCTAAACAAAGTGAAGTGGGAAGAATAATGAGGTGAGATAGAACCTCTCAGACTGAATTGACAGCTTGCTCCCATTATAATCTGCCCTCAAAGCCATTTGAAATGAAACAGTTATTTTTACTGAGACCTACAGGAAACAGCTGCCTTCTTTTTTTTTTTTTTGCACTGAAGCAATAAGAACATTTTTATTAATTTTGTAAAGAAACAAAAATCAATAGACATGATTCTTGTTCCATCAGAGCTTGGTCAGTCCGTTTATAGAGCTTATAAATAACTTCTGAATTTCTGAACTTCTTTAAACTGCCGATCGCTACAGACAGAGAAGAGTAAGCCTTCTGTTCAAACCCCTCGCCGCCGATCCACAGATGTCTTTACCCAGAATACCGAGCAAGAACACAACAGGAGAACGTGTCATTTCCTCTCCAGTCGGAAGCAGCAGATGTACTTTGTTGTCACCATTTGTACAGAAAGGTTCGATATTTCAATCTCAAATGTGCCTGAAATGATGGATCCACATCCAACACACACACACACACACACACACACACACACACTGCATAATTTATGGCAATTATGTGCCATGCCTTTTGTACTAAAATGTTACTTTTGTACTAAAAAGGGAAAGGGACAAGTGCTCCATTCATAATTACCAGTGGCAGTCAAAAACACTCTATTTACCTGCAAGCTAATGGTGGTGGAAACCTGCACCCCATAATCAAGGATCATCTAGGCTCTAGGTAATTACTTAATTGGTATTATGCTCACACACACACACACACATATATAAATATATTTGCACACACACACAACTCAAACACACCTTCATTCACTCTGTCTCTGTCTCTCTGTGCTGGTAACACACTTAGTCTTCCCTTTGACTGAGAAGGGCATGTAAAGTCACTAATTGTGATGCAGAAGCTGTAACTTGTCTTTGTGCAGCAGCGCTTCCCCTTAAACTGATTCTCAAGGATAAATTGTACCCTCTTCTCTTTACCCCCCCAAGCGAATGCGGCAACAAACTCGCTGTTTTGTTCCCTTTTGAGTTTCCGATGGGGCTGCATTGTGTCAAAAGACATGAAAAGCTCATTTATTTTTTATTTTTTTGGTGATACCTGAGCTTAGCGTCCTAAAGACGGCGTTTGCATTGTGCAAAGGCGAGATATAAAACGGCCGTCGGTTCCTCGTATAAATGGATGGCAGAACACTGAAAACATGATTAAAGACTAACTTTTAAAGAATGAGATGATAGTAAACAGAGCACAAAGGTGTCGTCCATACTGTACTCGGGGCCGGTGCAATTCAGCATATGTTTAATGGGGGAAATGAATCAGGATTTTCTTTTTTTCTCTGCAAATAAAAGAATATTCCTGCTGCTTGTTAATGGCAGGCTTTGAATTGTTGGGAGCTGCCTTGAAAGTGAATGTGGCTAATGAGCAGCTAGCTGTCAACGGCGTACACAGCAGAAAAAAGAATGTTTTTTTTTTTGTGGAGCATTAAATGTTGGCAGATCGCACAAATGCCTATAGACGAGGTTAATTGGCAGATGAGAGGGAACATCGTGCACTGATGCTGAGGGGGGATATATATCTGGTGTGGTCATGTGTTCCCAGTGAACTCCTCAGAAGAATTTCCCCTTGCATCTCTGGCCATATTATAAAATCTATAACTCTAAAAGAAACGTGGTCTTGGAGACGGAGACGCTCGTAAATGTAATGTACCTGCCTGAGTTGTAGTCGTACGTCCTTGGAGCGTGACCGACCCCCAAGCTCTTCGGAAGTTTGCTCGCAGAGCGTTCGGCTCCCGGGTCCAAACCCACGACGCCGACTAACTTGTGCTGAGAGATGTGTAATTAAACCTCGAGGTTCCCCCGGACCTTCGAACCGCATCAGAGTGACTGATCACAGCACCTGAAAGACGATTAGCCAGCAGCCGTTATCAATTAAAGTGGATTTCGGAGCCAAAAAAACTAAGTTGTGTTGCCTCTGATGGAGAGTTCGTCGGATTAAAACGGACTATCTAAGACAATACTGGTCAAACTTAAACTGCTAACTCCACTTAGGCCCGCTGTAATCCCCGAAGGAAAGCCCACCATCCTCTCCAGTCCGGGCTTCGCAGTCCAGTTACCGCGGCGACAGGCTCTCAGCCTTAATCTCTTGTTGTGTATTTTATCTCAAGGAGGTTTCGAGGTCTTACTCTCTTCTGACACTTTTCCTAACCGCCTTGTTTGCTGCCCCGTCATCTCTCTGTGGCTTTACTTCTATAAAGCTCCTCCTTTTTCCCCCTGTGGATATCAAGGAGCCTTTATTCACTTCCCTGTGGGACTCCGCATGTTGTCAGTTGACTTGTAGATCATCGGGTAACCTTGAACTTCGCTCTGAAACCTCTGACAGCTTCTTCAGTAGCACATTTTGGATGATATCCCCCCCAAAATACCTTCTTTTTTTTTTTTGTATCAGCCAGTTTTGGAACATTTGAAGTCTTTTTAAATAATCGTGTGATTCCTCTTCCGTATCCAGATGGGGTTGCAGCGCTGGTGGGAGCAGGAGATCCCCGTGGATGGAACGATCAACAAGGGCGAGCTCATGACGCACAACCTGACGGAGCTCATAAAGCCCGAGTCGTATGAGGTGCGCCTCACGCCCATCACGCGCTTCGGAGAGGGCGACTCCACCATCCGGATCGTCACGTACAGCGGTGAGTAAGCTGCCTTCTTTTTGGTCTTTCTGCTCTCACTGCTGCATTTTAACGTTTCCACGGAAAAATAGAAAGAAAAACATGGCGGATGAGAGCCGCGTTGCACAGGTGGAGGAATTACAGCTGCAGCTGCTCGTGTTATCCTTCAGCCAACTCGCAAACACTCAGATTACCTTCAGCGCCGCCGTATAATGACGCGTGTTCGACACCGACGGGTATCAAAGGCTCACTCTGGTGTCACCGATCGTTACCACGACGACGATCACGGTGATGATGATGCATTATGTGTGATCTGTGGGAAGCGAACTCATTAAAATGATTTGAATCAAATGCAGAAGACAGCTTGGAAATCAGCATATTTGCTTCTTCTGCTCATCATCTCGTCCCTCGTGACCTTTCATTGCCTGAGTCAGGTCTGTTCGGGACTCGCGGCCAGAAGGCTGACGTGGGAGATCATCTTGACATCAAAGCATCAGACCAATGAAACATGTAGTTTGGAGTTTTTCCTTTTCATTATTCATTTAGAGGATTTGTATTTGGGAGAATGTAGAACATCAAGAAAAGAAACAGAGCCGAGAGAGGTGGGAAAAGTTCAGAGTAAAAAAAAGTCGCAAATTTGCCACTTTATGAGGTGGCTTGTTGTCATAGCAACAGCAAACATCCGGAGTTTGCGGATGACAACAAGTGAAAAACTACTGCTAGCATCTTAGCCCAACTTTAGACTTTACGGAGCACATCTTCTCCCGGCACACAGCTTTCACCACAGAACCAGACGGACCAGTACCACGTTTACGGCCGTCATATTGTCTAATCTGGTTTTAATGGCGGCCAGACGGACATCACGAAGCCGACGTGTGCTGTGTGGCACGCCAGCCTGGTAGATGCACGTTCACCCCGGCTGAAACACAAACGCGACATTAGTTTCCAGCCAAGCCGGTGAAACAGATGCACAGGTACTTGAAATGTGCATTTTTCAGAAACAAAAAGCGGCTGACTGTTTTCTGTCTCTCGCTGACGGCTTGGCTCTTCCCAGAGTTTGTGCTGCTGCAGTTGTGAATTATTCAGTTTCACTGCAGCTCATCGTGGCTGGCGGAAAAGAGAATCAGGGGGGAGAAGAAAAAAAGATGAAACTCTCTCTCTCTCTCTGGGTATTTTTTGTAGTAGGTTGTGATATTGTGTGGTCTCCACTAAAACCTTGAATTGAATTCAGCCGTATTGAATCCAATGATAGTGAAGTGGAGAGAATTGAGGCTAATTAAGACAGAGGGGGGACAGAAGGAGAGATTGAGGCAGTCAAGTTAGGGCCTGAGAAAAAAAAGAAGATACAGAGGAACAAAGTAAAAAAAAAAAAGACAGCCAGTGCTGATGTGCGAATCAGCTGCCCGACAAGAGACCGGACTAATTATCACTCTAGGGCTGCTGTGCTCTCCCACGCACCGCACAGCGTCACTGCAGCAGCCTCATGCAGGTCTGGGCGCCGTCCAATCAGCTCGCAGAACGCGTCCCAGAAGACATGCTGACTGACGTGCACCCTCACCGGGGGAACAGGAAGTTGTGCGTCTCCCTACAACTTAACGCTGCACGATCTGTAGAGACAAACAATAAACCAAAGGAGAAGTGATAGCCATTTTGTTAGCTGTTAGGATAAACACACACTGCTGTCCTAGTTTGATCCGAAAGGTCTCCTGAAAAAATTAAAAGTGTGCTCGCCGAGCAATCGTCCTGCCGCGGCACACGAAGGCGACGGTAGCAGCTTCCTGTGCCCAGCTGGAGGATGAAGGATGGTCGTGTCACCAACCTCCAGAGACGCTCTTTTAAAATGTGCTGCAGTGACAAACTTGGCATCTGTCAGGTGTTCCTCATAACACTCTCCCTCCCTCTCTCTGGTCTCCTCCAAGGCTCAGGATTTCATGTTTAAGCCTCCTGTCAGCCCCTCACAGTTGCACACTAAAACGCAGCTGGTGTTTCTTAATTTCCCCAATTTTTTAAGCAGTTTGGAGCGACACATACAGAAAAATCGCTGTAACTAAAGTCAAAATCCACTAAATGGTGTATTAAATACAGTTCTATCGCTCACCACAGCTGAGCCGTCTGGGTGTTATCATTATTATTATCATTATTATTATTATTCGGCCCGCGGTGTTGTAGTGTAATCACTGTCTGAGCTTTTGTTCAGTCAGAGGCTCAACTTACCTGAGAACTCACAATCAAAGTATTTCATATCATTTTTATATATTTTTTGGGGCCTTGAATCATAGGGTCCTTAAAAATGTGTTATTGCTTTGGTGTTTATTCCTGTAAAGGTTATAAAATATGAGAAAATACTGAAAAACACTTGATATTCATCGCAGCAACATAAAACCACTTGTGAAGGCAAAGTTGTCTGCAAACGATATTTCTGGTTTTATGTACATGTTTTGGAGTACAGACCGTTATTGTTGCTTGTTTGCATCTGTATGTGGTGAAGACGGATGTATTAACATGTTGCAATATTGATAGTAATAATAATACACAGTGGTATTGATAAATGATAAGTGGAGGGGTGAGTATTGGCAAGAACCTCACGATACATATCACGATACTTTGGTCAAGATACGATACGTATCACGATACGATACGTATCACGATACTTTGGTCAAAATGTGATACGTATCACGATACTTTGGTCAAGATACGATACGTATCACGATACGATACGTATCACGATACTTTGGTCAAAATGTGATACATATCACGATACTTTGGTCACGGTACGATACGTATCACGATACGATACGTATCACGATACTTTGGTCGAGATACGATACGTATCACGATACGATACATATCACGATACTTTGGTCACGATACGATACATATCACGATACTTTGGTCACGATACGATACGTATCACGATACTTTGGTCACGATACGATACGTATCAAGATACTTTGGTCGAGATACGATATGTATTACAATATTTTAATATAAATAAAGATGAAAACACAAGAGCCTGTATCAGATGATATTGATCAGAGGACAAATTGAGTCAAAACTATTTCATTCCAAACAGCCTCTCCATTTTATTCATTCCCATGAAATTCACTGGAATAAATATTGAAAATAAAATTTAAAAGGATAAAGTACTGCATTCACAACACGTCTAAACATGAATCTTTTTTTGGGGGAGTTGAAAAATCAATATTGTATTGGGCGGTAAAGTATTGCGATATATTGCCGTATCGATATTTTGACCCACCCCTAGATAAGTGATATGTGGAGCACCACATGGTTTGTTTTGATCTTAATCCTGAATCCACAGTGAAGCTCATCCATGTAGAGTGATGCTATGGCAGCATATTATTGGACGTTGTGACTGCAGGAGCAGCCCAGGTCGCTTCCATCCTCTGTGAGGGAGCAGCAGTTCCACTGAAGGACACCGTCCTGTGATGTCGCTTGTGTTATTTCTATCTCGGAGACATGAAGGGGGAAGATTGCTGAATGACATTTGCCCACACTGTTATTATTCCAATTGATGGTTGAGGCTGTGAAGGCGTCACAGGGCTTAGCGAGAACGTCGTGGCATCCATCCAGAGCCCCTAAACATGATGGATGGGAATCTTAGAGAGCGTGAATTATATGAGGTCAGTGGAGGAGAAGAAAAAAAAAGAAAAAAGAAAAGAAGGCTTGGCTGCTGTTGTCTGTGAGGACACTTGGCAGCAGCCATTGAATTGTCTGCTGCTTTGTAATACAGCCGCAGGCCCGCGGGCGGGGAAGCCAGCCAAGATGAAGTCAGTGTTTGTAACCGGAACGGCCTCTACGGACCGCCGTCCTCTGGCGGTCAATGAGCTCACTTTGTGTTTCAATCAAAATTAGGCCATTTGGATGGAAGGGGATGCAGGACGCCGGCCCCAGGCGGTCCACCTGAACCACCAACGTCCCTTCACCCCCGATTTAAATCGTTAAAAAGTATTCAACCTCATTCTATTCAACCCATCATGAAAACGCCACATGGAAATAATATGTTAAACTTTTATCTGATTGGACATGTGATCATCTTTCCCGTAAACGACACCAGGCTGATATAGTCGAACCATAAATACCTCGAAACACAACAGACTGGTAGCTTCTAACTTCATATTCGGCTTTTCTAGGATGTATTTTTTAGCCTCCCGTTTTAGCCTTGAAACCAAGTCGTGTAGCATGAAATACTAAACCGTGTGACCATGGACGAGGTGAGATATATTAGAGTTATTTCTAAAATAGTTTTGTCTGATTATGTCTTCATTTTTCTGTCAGTTCCTCCCCGATGGACATGAACCGTCGAGACATTTCCCCAGGGTGAAGCTTCCCCACTTTGCTGAAGAAAGATGCCTCCCAAAATGAGTTACAGCTATTTGCAGACTGTGTGAGCTAAAGGGCATACGAAGCTTAATTCACTAGGCAAAGTCTTTAAATATGCAGTCATTAGGGCCAGTATATATGGCGGGATGGTATCATTAGAATGTGCCAGAGGCGACCTAACTTTGCCTTTTATGGAGATGCAAAGCTAGAAACCTGCTCGGGTTAAGGACGTCACCTTTCCTAATGGAAGTGTTCAAAGAGCTGCATTGAAAAGTCCCTTCGCTCAGTGATCAATGGGACTGCTTATCCCGAGAACTATCAGAACTACATTTCATCCTCCATCATTATTTGAGGCTTTTGTAGGTGGAAGGGGAAACAAAGCAGCGCCGCATTTGAGAAAGAAATAAAAGATTGTTGTTTTTTTTTTGTGTGTGTGTGTTAAAGTCCTTGCAGCGCGCTCGAGGGCATTTCACACCTAAGCTTTAACAACATTTGTGTTTGAGGTCCGCGACAAGATGAAGACGAGGCTGAAAAAAGCTTGTGATTGAATGTGTTTGTTTTAGCACACGTAAGACAGAGTCATCTAACTCGGATGTGAAATGATGGTGTGTTTCGGGGAGTTTGCATGCATGCACAGCAGTAGTGGAGTAGCCTCTGGGTGTGCTCTCTGCTCGGCTTGATTCCCTCTGTGAGTGGGGGGGGGGACGACGCTAAGGCACCGTGATTCAGTGTGGGGAGGCTGCAGGTAGAACAGGGGAACATATTTTCATAATCACACACTTGGAAGGAAGAAGTGGGAACTTGGAAGGATTGGAGAGGTAGGGTGTTGTAGTAGAGCTGCAGGGTATGGGAGGTTGATGGGGGGGGGGGGGGGGGGGGGGGGGCTGAAAAAATAGAGTTGTGTTAGAAAACTCAGCATCCGTTTCACAGCCCGAGGCTGTAAGTTGTCAGCCCGGATGATGTCCTCCCTCCCGTCCGCCGGTGTGCAGCCCGCCGTACGCTCCAAACTACGAACGTTGGGATGCAGGTTATTTTCACAATCTGTAACATTCCAGCGTTTATACTCCCCCCCCACACACACACACACACACACACACACACACACACTCCTGGAGAGGCTCCAGCTGCAGTGTTGCAGTTCACTGAATGTTTTATATGATTCAATTGGAAATGCAATGGTTGGTTTTCTCCCCCTCTCTTTCCTCGGCGCTGCCAGAGAACAAGTGGACACACATTTCCATGAACCGCACAGCAAGACACAGAAATCACCACGTGTTTCCCTCCGTGGGAATGATTTGTTATTCCTCACTTCCATTTGCTCGGATTAAAATCCCCCAACATGAACGGCAAGCTTTCATAAATCAGGCGGCGTTGGGGTAAAGCCGACGCGTCGCGTCTTCTCGGGCTCCGCGGCCGGCCGATCGATCATGGAAAATGCCCATGAATCTTCTTGACAGGTTAAATGGTATTTACTCTGCAAAAAGAAAAAAGAAAAAAAAAGGTGAAGTGCCGACTAACTGGCTCGTTGCAACTCTAGTGAGGTACCCTTGACCTTTCTGTGTTCGCTGGCGGCGGTCGCCCTCTGAAGCGATCGATGAGGGAAGTCAGGTGGAGAGGATGCCGATGCCGCCGCGCTATGGATTTCGTTGGACATCATGACATCATGTCAGCGCTGGAACACACAGAAGCATCAAGGATGTTACAGCAGCGTGATTAGACACACGTGTCGTTTCTATGATTTATTGGCTTCTAAATGGAAGGATGAAATAGGATAAGTGCTTTGAATGGAAGTCACCTTGAACGAGGGCGGCGGCGGCGGCGGCGGGAAATGGCCGTAATGATAAGCAGTCGCTCTATAAGCTTATTAATGTGGTCCGGCTGCTCTGCCATAAGAGCGACTGCTGTCACCTTTCCAACAGGAAATCCCAGACATCTCTCCGGCCCTCTGCTCTACAATTATTATTGCGTTGTGTTGTCCATGGATTGCTTCCTGTGTTGCCCGTCAAAAGCAATAGATGGAGCGAGGCAAGCGTTGATATGCGTCCGGTGTTCTTCACATCCCGGGACCATATTCCCACAGCCGTCCTACTGGGCCGCTTTCATTTAGCTTCATGACACTTTTATACATGTAGGCTTTTATTTGCCGTTCAAAATCAGCGCGACAGTTTGACGGCTTGTACGTTCAATTTCCTTTTAAGAAGTATTTCACGTATTGACAGACGGCTAATATATTCTGTGCTAATGACTGCCTGGCCTTTCTCTTTCACAGCTCCCATCAACCCTCACCTGAGTAAGTAATGTGCACCTCACTTAGCATGATTCAAAGTAGCTGCACCGAGCCCCGCAGAGATCTGACTCTCCACATGTCACACGGCACCGGGAGTATTCTTAAGTAGAACCAAATGAAGCATGGTGATAAAAAAAAATAATAATAATAATAATGAGACTTCCTTGAGGAAATCCTGCATCAGGCTATTTGGCATGTCGAGAGCTTTTAATCTCCACAGGAAAGGGTGCATTCTGGGTGTGATGTATATGCATGATTATGTGTGTGTGTTTACTTATGCATGCATCTGTGCCATATGTTTACATCCTTTAATGTTTAGTCCCATTTATGACACATTTCATTGTTGAAACTTTTTACAAATTCGCATTATTCATGCGCTGAGAATCCACACTTAATTATTGTTTGCTGTGCCGCTGCTGTGCTTCTGTGCTTTATTTCTTTCTCTACATAGAAGTGTGTTTTCGGTGGGTGTTCGCACAAGCATCGCCGACACAATAACAAACATCCTAATCACCAACATCATTATCCAAATCCCCCCGAAGGAAGCGATCTTACCTGAACGCCTCCTCTGCCTTCCTCCTTTAACGCTCCTACAAATCCTCCTCTCTCCCGGGGCGCGGAGGGCGAAAACATTTAGTTTGGTGCCCAGACCTCCATTTAAATCTGCAGGCCTGTGAGGAAGAGGAGTCAAGAGAGCCTGCAACCTCGCCTCCCCCCTTTCCTCTCCCACTCCACCTCCACCTTCTCCCCTCCTTCCCACCTCCCATCCCTCTCTCCTCCTGGCGGCGTTGCCCTTCTTCCTTCCCTTTCCCTCCGTCCACCCCCGCTCCACCTCGGCCTATGTTACCTCCATCACCTGAGTAACAAAGCTGCGGATTCTGCTCCATCTCAAGGTCACCACTCCAAACTGCTCCCAGCTACATTTTAATAAATCAATGAATATTTATCAGAACACGCGCCCGCATCCAGAATCCAAATGCTCCATTTTTTTTTTTTTTTTTTTTTTTACTATCTCTTTGAGGACAAGGCCGAGCGGCGCTGCGTTTCCTCTTTGGTTTTGTTTGTTACACAGATTAAATGGAGGTTTTGACACTGTTGATCCCGCCGCTACCCCTTAATCAACACACACACACACACACACACACACGTGTGATGTCTGACTAGTCATTAGAATTCATCTGCATCATAACGTCACGCCCAGAATGACTTATTATTCACCTGCAGCTCCACTGGCCCGTCTGCACACTTGTTTAAATGGCAGTCGGAGGGGGGAGGAGCTCCCAACACCCCCACCTGCACCACCCACTACATGGGAGATGAGAAGGAGGGAGGCGTGTCGATTTAAAAAAAACTACGTGATTACATTGAGTGCTACTAGTGAGACACAACAAAACATTCAAGGACGTTTAGTTAAACTCCAAGTTATGACAACAGATTCCCTTTTATACACATCTAGAAGATCACCAAACCTTTTAGAAATCACCGTCTGGTGTTTCCGACCTCTTTCACCTGAGATTGGCTCAATATTAGGCATCGCAACTTTATTTGTATCACACTTTTCATACACAAGGCAGACTGAAAGTGCTTCACATCATAACATGTCATATAATAATGAGGAAAAATAGAAGAATTAAAAGAAAATAAAGGCTAAATTAAAATGCATTACAGAAAGACAAAGAGAATAAAAACATATTTGCAATACAAATTAGTATCAGTATTGGTTACTAATGTATGATCGCCCATAAAGTTGGAATAATTTGCAGATGTCTTGTCTTTTATAGCGCCAAACAAACAAATGTTCTGCATGAATTAATTCCACCTGGTTAATTAGGACACATCATGTAATCATTGCACCTGATCAAAAGTGATTACTGATGCATTTAAATGGGAATAAACAGGAGGATTGTGTGTCTGAAAACAAAATATTCCAACTTCATTGGCAGCACCTGTGTGTAGCGTATAATAACCAGTTCTGAAACACACACAACACACACACACACACACACACTGCCAGTGGATGTTTTCACGGTGCGGCGCTCGTTTCATTGTAGGGAAAAAAAACGAACTCGCTGACGTCGTCACTACAGTCACCGAGAGGTCACGTCTTAATTTAGAACTTATCTTCACCAGATCGTACGGTGTAATTAAGACCTTGATATATATATATATATATATATATATATATATATATATATATACATCCCCCGGGACACACACACACTCATAAATCTCATAAATATACAGTAGTTGTCCCACCACACACACACTCTACCTGCTCGCTGCTCTCCTAACGATGTGAATGTGAGAGCTTCTGCTCTGTCGTCACCAGGAGAGTTCCACTGCAGCTTCGAGGAGGAGCCCATCTGCATGTTCACGCAGGACAAGAGCGACGATTTTGATTGGACGAGGCACAGCGCCGCCACCCGCGACACCAAGTACACGCCCAACACCGGGCCCAGCGTCGACCGCAGCGACTCGAAGCAGGGTGAGTAGGTTTGGATGGAGGTGTTTAACAGTACGTCATTAAGAGCAGTACTTTTCTACTTGGGAAGTATCGTCTCTACTCAGAGATTTATCCAAGATAGAGGTAGTGTTAGTCACCCTGACACTCAAACACACAGTCTTTTTATGTGATTGTTGCTGCGTTCTTCCAGAAGGTCTCCTTGACATAAAGAAGTTCCCCAAAAAATGATCGTCCAATCGCAGTTCAGCTGACGATGACTGTCAAAAACGGAGAACAAGAGTATAAAAGGGTTTTTCCTCTTCTATTTCTACAGTAAACTGGGAAGCTGAGATTGTTGTGGATCCAATGAGTGATGATGTCACTCTCCATAGTCACCATTTCACATCATTAGACCATTGTTAAAACTATACATCACTGTCTAACATGACCTGCTGTGACCTCCAGGATTATCACAGCCTCACTCAACATTACAGCTATGAATCTAAATGTAAAAAATCACAGCATGTATTGTTCTAACGTGTTCCTCAATGGTGTCTTATTGTGATATTTTGGAGGCGGTTTTTGATTATTTTCAATTCTCAATGATTGGATGGATATATTAGCAGAACATGAAGTGCAATCATATACTTGTATCATAATGTTGTAACTTCTTTTCCACAGTTTTTAAATCTGCTTCTGAAGATCATCTGTCCACCTTAAAAAAAGGATCTCCTGCAGACACATTTTTAAAACACGAGATATATATAATATGCTTTAAATATCATTCCCTGTCTGATGTGGACTTCCACGTTCCAAATGAAGAATCTTATGAATATGTAGATGTGTTGTGTGGCACAAGATTTCTCCTACTTAGCTGAAAAAGTCCATTCTCAGTGGATGTGTATCCACGGCACACACACAGTAAACTGCAGAGATTTAAGGCGAGCACGGAGGAAATTGTCCCCCGTCAGCAGATGTGGAAAAAACAAACTCTGCACATACATTATTCTGCACGTGAAGCTCAAACATCCGGGTGGAAATAACAATAAAACAAAGTTTTATTACTGGAGAGGGGCTTTGACAAGAAGATACGTTGTCAAAATCCAAAAAATAAATGGATGAAATAAGATTAAAATAGGTCCATCCTTTTCCTTCTACTTCAGAAGAACGCTTTATGAACAGTACAGCTGTCATGATGAAAGAGTCCAAACCATGAGGAGAGAGAGACAGAGAGACACAGAGAGAGAGAGAGCTGGAAGGGAAAGAAGGAGATGAACTGGAGTTCATTCAGATAACATATATAATTCAATTAAAGCTAATTAGGAATTTGGGGTTTATTCACAAGTAATCCGTCCCAGCCGGAGCGATCGATACCACGGTCCATCCCGTCTCTTTATGTGACCGACACACTGATGTGTGTGTGTGTGTGTGTGAGGGTGGATCCTTTTAGTGTTCATCATCAGCAGAAAAGAAAAGGATGCTGAACTGCAGCGTCCTCCGTGGCTCCGGCTGGCAGGAGGTTGGGCGCCGGATGATGAATGGTCGCGTAGCTTCAGGCCTCCGCCTTTCAGCTCCAAACGCGTGGATGTATCCATCACGTGCATATTCAAGACCGCTTCCATGGGGTTCTGATTTAAAAACCAGTCATCCGGGACCAGAGACGGCGTCAGTGTTTCCTGTTTGGCTTCCTGTGGAAAATACAAGAACGAGGATCCGTGTGCAAAGAATAGGAATAAAGACGTGTAATAGATGTAGTAGATGATTCTACTTTGTAGAATTACGTGTGAATAGAGAAGAAAAAAAACACGGTCGCTGTGAGCGTGAGCGATTATTTTTTGCCAGCTGTTAGCGTCCTCAGAAAGTAGTGCACCTGCTCATCGGATTGGAAACACGCCGGTTGAACGCACACATTTAAACGGACACCACTCTGTTATTTCTCATGTAATCCATGCGTGAATACACGAATCCCCCCGCAGTGCAGCGGCACACGGCGGCGTCATCATGTCCGATACAAAAACCTGCCTCTGGAAGCCGCACCCTTTCCTGAAACGGCTTTAAACGGATTAGAAAAAAAGCGTTCCCGACTGCACAGGAGATGATTTCAGACCGACGGCACCATTTGTGTTCGGGAAAACAACTTGTAATTGAGTTGCTGCTTCCATGGCTACCTGGACCAGGGAAACCTGCTCAGAATTTAGTGTTCAATATGTTCGTTTGCATGTTCAATACTCAATAGCCTTCGTAGATGAAGAATTAAAATGATTGGATTTTGCAGGAGGGTGTGATAGGAAGGCGTCCGTGGTGGAATATAAGTGCCTATTATGGTGCCGTGGCAACCGGCAGCAGCTGAAGCAGTAAATAATGCATTGGCTTTAATCACCTAATGGTCAAAATGTCCAGCATTTCATTACCCAGCCCCCGTTCTTCCTCTTTTTTCTTTTTTTTTTTTTGCGTATAATGATCTGATAGGAGATTCAACAGAGGGAGATATTCCGTTTGATTGGCTGGAGGTGGCGTGGAGCCGCTCGCCAGCTTCCTTCCTCCCGGTTGGCCCGTGGCGGAGCAGACGCTGGCTCCAGATCACGATGCGGCTCAGACACAATCGCCGTTAAGCGCCGTTAACGCCACTGTCCGCGACTGTCAGAGCGAGGGAGCATCAACGTAACCCCGTTGTTATCACCTCCCCCCCCGGTCGCTGCTATTAGCTATCTTATCTCGGATGGGGACGGTCTCGTTTCCACCGGGCCGATCACGGACGCCTCACTTGTTCCTCGTGTTCACGGTGACAAACGATTCGCCGGTGCGTCAGGAAGACGTCTGAACACTGTCTGACAGAAAAAGCTCTCATTTCTTTTTCAAAGAGTACATCGTCTGTTTGTTTCAGATTTGACAGTGAGTCACGATGACTTTGCCCCGGGGAAATCCACGAGGCATCGTCAGATCATCTACTCCTTACACTGTTCTACATAGAAACTGCATACAGTCGTCCTGTAGGTGTTTATGACTGAGATCTGAAGCACGACACGTTTTAAACAAATGAGATATTATTAGAGGAAGCAAAGGCGATTAAAAAAACTATATAATCTTAACACCTTCACCTCCAAATAAAGGGCTTAAATAAAGCTGGCTAAAGTGTAAGTTGTAATAAAGTAGAATTATCCTTTAAATATTTCACTTATATTTAGGTTTTGTATATTCTGATATATATATATGTATGTCTCATGTGTGTTTTCCTGTGTTTCAAGGTTTCTACATGTACATCGAGACATCAAGACCCCGGAAGGAAGGGGATCAAGCCCGGCTCATAAGTCCGTTTTTCAACATCGCCCCGAAGAACCCTTACGGCATCACCAACCCGCCTGCCTACTGCTTCGGCTTCTTCTACCACATGTATGGAAAACACATAGGTAGGCAACGTTCCTCCGGTTCTCCATCATCATCCCCCCCCGAGTCTGCAGAACAAAACATCTTTGTTTGCTCTCGGGTTTAATCTGCCATACAGTATAACCGCCGCCGAGGAAAAAAGATCATCTTAATTTATATTCACTGCTCAATAGTTCGTGGCAACTGATGAGGAAAAGGATAATTACAATCATCCTTTAAAGAATCTGTCACTGTTCTGTGCTTTTGGCTGCTTAAGCCGCCAAAAAGCAACTTAAAGCGGAACTTAAATTGCTTCGGCAATTCACTGCTAAATGAAGTAGATGCGTTCTTATCTATGCGGAACTAAATAAGAGCCAATGAGGAAGCAACACAGCAAATTGAAAATAAAAAAAAAAAGAGTGTCTTCAGGCATCTGTTGGACGACATCACGCCGGCTTTGAAGCGAATATTGAGAGATGAGATTGTTGAAATATCCGTGTGCCGCCACCTCCATGTTCCACAGTGGGGAGGAATAAGGTGAGAAACGGCAGTTTGTCACCTTTTTGTGCTAAAATGCTAAAATGCTGTAAGTGCAGCTGTCGGATGTTTTAAAAAAAAAAGATATCTCTTCAAAACCCTTCAAAGTTGTGTGTGTGCACAAATCTGAGTATTACCTCTTCCATTCCTCTATAAATGTAGATAACAACCTTTTATGGCCCATTTGACGATGGCAGAGCGACTGCAGGTCGGATTCTGAGGTTTTCCCTCCACCGGGGAGCCAATCAGCCGGTCGGCGAGCTCTCCCGCTCCGACTGCATGCTGTTTGTGTGTTTGTGTGTTTGTGTGTTTGTGCGTTTGTGTGTTTGTGCGTTTGTGCGTTTGTGTGTTTGTGCGTTTGTGTGTTTGTGCGTTTGTGTGTTTGTGTGTTTGTGTGTTTGTGTGTTTGTGCGTTTGTGTGTTTGTGTGTTTGTGCGTTTGTGTGTTTGTGCGTTTGTGTGTTTGTGTGTTTGTGTGTTTGTGTGTTTGTGCGTTTGTGTGTTTGTGTGTTTGTGCGTTTGTGTGTTTGTGCGTTTGTGTGTTTGTGTGTTTGTGTGTTTGTGTGTTTGTGTGTTTGTGTGTTTGTGCGTTTGTGTGTTTGTGTGTTTGTGCGTTTGTGTGTTTGTGCGTTTGTGTGTTTGTGTGTTTGTTGTTGTTTGTGCGTTTGTGTGTTTGTGCTTGTGTTTGTGTGTTTGTGTGTTGTGTGTTTGTGCGTTTGTGTGTTTGTGTGTTTGTGCGTTTGTAGTTTGTGCGTTGCATGTTTGCCTGTTTGTGTGTTGTGTGTTGTGCTCTTGTGTTTTTGTTTGTGCTTCCGTGTGTTTAGCGTTTGTGTGTTTGTGTGTTTGTGCGTTCGGGGATCGGGGAGGAAAGATTGGCTCTCAGCACAAAAACAGCAACCCTGTACTTTTGACGAGGAGGCTCCTTCAGTGATTTATCTGTCTCTCTGCTTCACCCGGGATCATTAACCGCTGCACGGGTTAGTGAGGCGGGTGAGGGGGTCACCGCTGGTTGGGGTCGCGGGGTCATCTGGGTATCATTGGGGACTGGATGCTGTTAGGCATGAGAGCGGTTTGTTAGATGGCGAGAATTATAGCAGAAAAGGTTTTGTGGATAGATAGATAGATAGATAGATAGATAGATAGATAGATAGATAGATAGATAGATAGATACTTACTGACTTACTTACTTATTTACTTAATTATTTACTTACTTACTGACTTACTTACTTATTTACTTAATTATTTACTTACTTACTAACTTTATTGATCTCCTAGGGGAAATTCAGCTCAAGACATAGACATACACATACACTCTATAAAGAAAACAAATATTAAAATACACACTTTAAAAAATACACATTTTGTGACAAGGTCTCTTAGTGTGTCTGGCCTTGTCCTAGACGATGGAGGACACATTACACGATGCTGAAATCATTAAAAGCCTATTATTATTCGTGTTTTGTTTAAAAAGAAGAAACGCAATGCGTCTCCAGAACCTTCCACTTGAATGCCTCCACAGTTCCCATCATGCATTTGCCTCCCGTGTCCTCTTAGCAAACAGCCGTAGTGCGATAACCTACAACACTGACATTTGCACCTTTATAAAAAAACGCAGCGACTCTATAGTTTTCTTGGCGGTGGTTAAAACGTCTGGCATTCATGGAGCCATTCTCAGTGATCCGTTCACATGCAAAACAAGCCCGGCCATAGATCGGACACAAAGAGGCCCGGAGGCAGAGTTGGTGTGGCATTTGAGGCAGACACGCACGGCGATGGGTGTTTTTAAATCCCACCACAAGGACTTGCCCAAGTCTGATCTCCATGCATGAAGATTCTGTCAATAACGTTGAATATTCATGACTCGTTGACACTAAATGACACTGAAAACGTCAGCTAATTTGCTTCATTAGGTGTGCGGTTTGATCAGGTTGGATTGACAGTGAACAAATAACCCTCTGCTTGCAAATCCTCATCGGTTGCGTGGAAGATCACAAACCGTGGCCCCGCCCCCAAAAAACAGAGAAAAACAACAAATAACAAACAAAACAATCTGGTGTCAAATCGTCAGATTATTTGTGTTCATGTGGGACATCATCACTCTTAGTCGGAAACAGATTTGTTTCATGTTTTCAATGACAACGACACCTGACAAAAGCAGAGACTAAAAATACTACTTCCCTAAAAATATTTTTACAACAACAAATAAAAGAGCAGAAAATAGATAACAAACAAAGTGAAGAAGAAGAAGAGAGTGCAGTGATGGTGAGTGAACTCAAAGAGGGGACGGGGAGTTGCAGTTTTGTGCTCATTAAACTTGATGTTCAATAAACTGTGAAATCACTACAGGCAAGCAACTGCACTCCTCGTCTTTTGATAAAAAAAAATGTTTACAGCCAACATTTGGCTGCGTTTACCTCCGTATTCTAGTGAGACGGCGGCGGCGGCGGCTCCGTCTCCACCTGCTCCACTCAGAGCTGCTGCCGCTCCGACTCCATCCCGCCCAGCTCCCTGTCTTCATGTGAAGGGTTTGAGCTATGTGTTCTTTCCTGACTCTTATGTCATTCCAACTGTTTTATTTCCAACCCCGGGAGTCGACTCTTATCGCCTCTCTTCCTCTCTGGCTGGTGTTTGGATGGAGCCGGTGAGCGGGCGTGCATTGATGTTTATGTCGGTGTAGGTTTTGTTTGGGATTTTAGCTTCCTGCTCTGTTCGGCACATTGGTCATCATTTATAAATATATAGATATAGATAGATATACAGATAGATGCCCATAACTTTGGAATATTCTTGTCTATAAAAGACAAGACATTTGCAAGTTATTCCAACATTATGGAAGACCCTGTATGTGTATATATATATATATATATATATATATATATATATATATATATATACACACACACACACATACATACACTGCCTGACTATTGCTGGAGGACTAAAGAGCATACTGTAGAGGATCGAAGCATCTCTAGTATCCAATTTAGGGGTGAGTATTGGCAAGAACCTCACGATACGATACATATCGCGATACTTTGGTCACGATACGATACGTATCGCGATATCACGATATAAATAAAGATGAAAACACAAGTACCTGTATATGTACATCAGATGATATCAATCAGAGGACAAATTGAGTCAAACCTATTTCATTCAAAACAGCCTCTCCATTTAATTAATTCCCATGAAATTCACTGGAATAAATATTGAAAATAAAATGAAAACGGATAAACTACTGCATTCACAACGCGTCTAAACATTGCGATATAATGCTGTATCGATATTTTTACCCACCCCCAATTCCAATTCCTTCTTGTTTCATTGATATGAAAGAAAACACAACAAAATCTTAATGAACGTAGATGCGTTAGCGGCTAGCATGTTAGCATTGAGACTGCTATGACTGCAGGGCCAGAGAGTGGGCGGGTACGTAGGTTGGTATAATCCAATCATGTCATGCCTTTCGTCTTCTCTTCCTGTCAGAATATCTGATTCATGAATCCCTGTCGGGATGTAAAGACACTTCCAGCCTGGATGTAAACGTCTGACCCCGGCTTGGCAGCAGGACTCCCATATGGTCTGGAATGTAGCGGGCTACTTTGTGCTGTGGAAGTGTCCAGGTGGGGTGGGGGCGGACCCAACATCTGGAGGGGCCGAGGCCGGGGAGGTGGAGAGACTGTAAGGATAGAGGTGTTGGAGGGCGACTCAGCGGGGAGATGAGAGCTCCTCCGGCTCCCTGCCGAGGTTGAGTAGGCCGTGACATTTCCAATTTGCTCAAATTGATCGCCCGCCAGACCCTCTCTTCCCTGCCCTCCCCGTCTGTGGTGAAGCCCTTGCCCAGACTGTGGCGTGTTATGATGAATGGGCTAAATGTCAAGGACTTGAAACCCAGCTCAGATCCTCCATGGCTACGCTCCATTTAGTATTCTGCCTCTGCGGCCGTGAGAGAAATTTGCCCTCGAAACGCAGGAATTTTTTTTGGTGGGTGATTTTTTTTCCCAACCCGGAGGAACGAATTGATGCAACAAATTGAATGTTTTTCTCTCATTGGAGAGAATTGGTAAATAGTTGAAGGCTTTTTTTTTTTCATATTTAGATACGTGAGTCACAAAGCCTCGTCTCCGGGAGTTTTGATGCTCTTTGGGACGGTGCTGCCGAGGTGAGTCACAGTCAAGTTGTGGCTCGGCGGCGGTGGCGGGCGGCGGCGCCGAAGGCCAGCATCAGTCGATGAGGAGTTTCGCCCACGCGCTGATGAGGAAAAGTGGCACGGGCTCAAAGAAACTCCTCCGTGCTGGCGGGGGGATACCTGAGACAAGGTCACACTTAATTACTGGAGCGCACTTCAAAGTTTGCCTTTGGAGCCCGTGTCGCATTTGTTTATAGGATTACGTCTCCGGCAAAAGCAAACCAGAGCCAGTGTGTTTTCAGCCTGACCTTCTGAAGAAGCAATGGAGTCATCCTTTTCATTAGCGAGCCAGATCTGGCTGCTGCACCTCCATCCCCGTCGCTCTGCTCCTCACCGCATAAGTGATCGTTTCCAGGAGCTGTTTCTTACTGCTCAACAAACGCATCTTTCTCTTCTCAGATCTTTTTTTTCCATTTCACAAGTGTCCGCCAGAGGTATTCCTTTTTTAAAAGGCGTTCCAAAAGAATATCCAGCAGCATCTGGACGTGATGACACCGTCGTTACCGCCTACATCGCCATGAGTTCAAAGAAAATGGAAGCTCAGCCGGCTCAGCAAGAATCCTCCGACATCCTAAAACACTTCAACGGGAGATGAAACCACGGGTCATGTTCTGTACAAGGACTCATCTCTCAGTGGAGATTGTGCTGTCGTCGTGGGGGGGGGGGGGGGGGGGGTACTGTATGGCGGGCTGATGAGAGAACATGAACAGTGACACGGCGTAGCTTTCCCCTCGTTTCTCCTCACAGAGGCGTACGGTAATGAGGCAAAGACGCACCGGGAGAACGGTTGCAGACGCTGCTGATGTCAACACAGACGACGCTTAACATACATGTGGATGTCAGTCGACTTCCTGCTGAGCGTCGCTACGGCGACGATGAGGAGCCGATTTAGCTTCTTGGATGCTTTGTCTAACCTTCAATTCAATTCTCAATTCAAAGCAGCTTTATTGGCGTGAACGTTTCGGTATCAATGTTGCCAAAGCATCAAAATATATATAATGTGTCCAAATATTTATCATTATCATTGATTTATATGAATTATATAAATGTGTTCTCTTATATCTTAATTATATATACAGGGTCGCCCATAAAGCTGGAATAATTTGCAAAGGTCTTGTCTTTTAAAGTGCAAAACAAATGTTATGCATGAATTAATTTCACCTGGTTATTTAGGACACATGATGTAATCATTGCACCTGATCAAAAGTGATGCATTTAAATAGGAATAAACAGAGGACTGTGTCTGAAGAAAACTAAATATGCCAACTTTATGTGCAAGAGTGTACATATCATCGGTCATCCACTGTCCTTCAGGTTGTGTCATGTTGATATATACTGGGCAGCAAGATACGATTTCTCTCTCTCTCTCTCTCTCTCCCCACACCAGGGAATAAAACAAACGTACACAATGGCTTCATGTTGAAGAGGACGTTAAAGTGGTTGCACTCGGTGTCATCATCCGACAGTTTGATATCAAAGCCCGAGTCCAGACAAGAGGTCTTCACTGAGTCTTCCAATCAGAGCCGGCTTTATAGTCCATTCTGTCACAATGCGAGACGGCACAGAAGTGTTATTATGGAACCAAAACTCTGTTCAAATGGATCCGTCAGACTTCACTTCTGCAAAACGCAGAATCGCTCTCGACAGCGACATCCAGGAGCTTTCGTAGAAAAGACGGGGGGAGGGGGGAAGGAAGCCGGACCGAGCCGGAATAGTTAAGATTTAATAATACATTAGAAACCATTCTCTACAGGGGAGATATTTATACTCACACAAAAAATTCTCATCACACACTGCCCATTAGTGATAATTAATTTGGATTAATATGAGCTGGAGACTCATTTATCATCGCTTACAGAATCACAACTTAATAAATGTATCAATTCATGTAACCTGAGGTTAACCTTTGCTACGGCTCGGCTCTGCTTTAAATGCAGAGGAAATATATAAATATATATACATATTATATTTGAAATGCATGAGACAGTTCTGAAATTGAAGCTTAAAAGTGGAGGTGGTTGTCTAGTTATACAGGAGGAGGAAATAAAATGACAGATGCTTTCCTGCAGTTTCATACTTTTGGTCTGACAGCTATTTAAAGTGCTTTAGATGTAAGATTTACATAAAGTCCCATATTATTATTAAACTCTTTGTTTAGATTCATCCTAGTTTTTGACAGATGTTTTTTTAGGATTTGTTCTTGAGGGTTTTTTTCCAGTAAATGCAGCGATCCGTATTCAGTCTTTCTGAACATAGTTTTGTCTCAATCTTTTCTATAATCAATATAATGCTTAAGATCTTAATAATAAAATAATAATAATAATAATAATAATAAGTAGTGCTTGATTAAATGATTTAGACCTTTTAATGTATTTCCTTAAAATACAAATAAAACTTGTGAACTGAATAATGTCAAACAGCTGGAGTTGCAGAAAGAAAAGAGTAAGAAGATACCTTATTACAGTCACAATCTTGAGGATGTCACTTTTGTTGTCTTTGGCGGCCCCTGTGGTGATTAGCAGTAATTGCAGGTCTGTTTTTTTGGATCTCTCACTCCCGAAATCCAAACAGCTTGCGATGTTTTTATGTTTCAGGGTCTTCCATCAGTGTGTGATATGTAGTCATTTAAATTAAAATTTAAAAAGTACTTTTTTTTTTTGATTGATTGATTGAAAACTTTATTGAACAATAATTAACAAGTAGTGTTCAAAAGGATAAAAAAAAAAAAAACACAATAAAGCCCAGAGGCTTGTTTCCATTGTGGTCCTTTAGATGGAAGGAGAGAAACAACACATGGACTAAAACATGGAAGGACAAACACAAAGAGGACAAAAGGGGAATAAAGAAGTGATGACCTGTTATTATATTGACAGGGAGGAATCAGACAAAACATTGAGTTTACTGGACAAAAAACCCAACTGTACCATGTTAAATATAGAGTTAGTATTGAGCTTTCTAACCAATTGGTGTTATTTTCACACAGCTCCAGTATATAATCTGGTGGCCCACTACGGGTCCACCGCCTGGAGGTTGGAAACCAACAGTGCAAATGTTCAAACCTATAACTGGAATCATGTCGTCTCTCATGCAGGAACACTAAACGCCCTCCTGAAACAGAAGGGCCAAACGACCTCCGAGGGGCCCGTGTGGTCGCTAAACGGTAACCAAGGTGACCGCTGGAAGCAGGCCAAAGTGAGCATCCATCCGACGGCATCCTTCCAGGTGAGATCCTACACCCGACTTTCCTCAGTTTTCTTCTGTTTGTGGTATTAAGCAGAGAAGTGGACATCTCACCGACGCGCCGCCATCAGGACGTAGAGCTGAAACACTCCATCCATTTTTACGACTGCAATGGCTGAAAGTAATTAGAGTTTCAGCTGCAATTCTATGTCTTTTTTTTTCCTTCTCTGCTCCCACTCCAACTTCCAAGTGCTCCGACACCACAAGTGTTTGTAATTTTAATTGTTCTGGCATTTTAAAAAACGGATGCAAACACTTGCCACCTGCTGTTATTTTTCATAAGGCGCAATTAAGCTGAATTATACCGTGTACTTACTTTGCAGCACTACTTTAGCGGCACTCATTTTCTTGTTTTTGTGTATAATATGACATAAAAACGTGTGTTTTCCTCTCTGTAGGTGGTAATCGAAGGTATCCGAGGCCCGGGCATCGAGGGAGACATCGCCATCGATGATGTCACGCTGGAGGAAGGGGAGTGTCGAGACCCTCCGCCCAGTGAGTCGCCTCCCTTCTCATCCGGGGTTCTCACGCTTACCTCGCCGGGACAAGGGTTGAGATTTACAGGGGGGGGGTGTAATCTTAGAGTGTTGCCAGTGTTGAACCACGGTTGCCGTAGCAACAGTGTCGTAATCACGTGAGTGAGAGCCACAGCGGCTGGGTGAAGCGCTGTAATTGTGGGAACAAAACGGAACGGAAATGCAGAAAAACGGGGGGAATTGACAAAGTGGTATCAGCGTTGGTACACATGCTGCTCGTTTGGATGTCAGGCGTGTACTTCAGGGCCGGAGGAACTTTACTTTCCTTCCTTCTAACATACCATCCATGCATCGAGGATGTTTCATTGTTTTCATGTGGCTGGTGGGAAATCACTAACGGAGAGTCTGAGTCCCGGGGATCGGAGATCGGTCGGTAAAATATATTCTTTTTATGTCTGCAAGTTATATTTCATGTGGATCCATTAGGATTCAAAGTGACAACGTTAATTCATGTGGAGTTGGAGGAGTGGTCGCCCGGGCACAGGACGGAGTAATGTGAAGATTTATGCATTTCCATCTCACATGATGAATCTTACTTGACGTTATGTAATTTAAGAGTGGGGGGAGAAATAACTCACAGCTCCCATCTCATAGCTGTTTAGGAGCCGATCGGGTTAGATGTACTACTTTGACATTTCGGCGAATTCATTTATGCGTTTTCTTGCCAAGAGTTGATCCCACTCTCATGTGTGTGAAACGTGAAGCTGGAGCCAGAAGATGAGCTTAAAGACTGAAAGCAGGGGACAAACAGCTAGCCTGGAGCTAACTCAATCCGCCCTGTCAGCAGCTTTTTATCTCGTTTGTTTAATCTGTTCATGAATCTAAAGTGTAAAATGTGTGGATTTGAAGGGAGGTCATGGGTTTTCTTTCTTTGGACAGAGGCAGGCTAGCTGTTTTCACTCTTTATGCTAAGCTAACAGGCTGCATTAAGCTAAGTGTTGCATGTGTTTGTGTCTGGTGTTGGAGTATATATATAATAAATAGTCTGGTTTCCACTCTCCTCCGTAGATCTCAGCGCCAAGGCTCCGTCCACATCCTCCCATATATGGCTGCTATGCATCACCTTGGTGATGACCCTCCTGGAAGGTCAAAGGTGACCCTTCTCTCCGTCATCCCAGAGGCGACTATCCAGACCCACCGTCTGTGAACTATCCCCTCGGCATCCAATCACCAAAGATTCATGCATCCTGAGAGCAGCAGGCCCCCCCCCCCCCCCCCCCCCCTGCCGGACCACGGAGGGACCGAAATCAACGAACGGGAGGAAAAAAATAGTTGATTAAAAAAGTTACACAAACAGTAATAAAGAATAATTTTTTTAAAGAGACCTCTTTTCCAGTCGAAATGCCCCCGTCGGTGCGGGACTCTGGACATCTTTACGAGCACAAAGACGGGCGGTGATGAGTACGCCTGGACTTTGGGGCGTCGAGGGAGGACAGTTTGTAAAGCACAAGAACAATTTTATGAAGTTATTAAAAATATCGTTAGAAGGCAGCGGAGTATAGACACTGTTGGCTTTTTCTTTTCTTTTTTTTTAAAGGAGCATTTCCCTGCTTACAAAGATGACACGGAATCAGACCTTTTATCTTGGTTTCTTGGCACCAGATGCCCATCACCGACACTTGTTTTTCACTCCGGCCCGGCCTCACGTCACGTCTTTGGCTTTTCTTTATCTTGCTTGGTGCTGAACTCGTAGAAAAACAAGGACAACGTTTTGATTCTGTCTGCTTAATACCCCCCACCCACCCCCCTGTAGCTGCCTATCTATTAACACTGTGCTCACGAGTCCAAGTGGCCGAACCGACGGCGTGGCGGCAGGACGATGAGGGGACGGCGGCGGCGGCGGCGGGTGTAGACAGCCGGACTGGAGGGCAGAGAGAAGGCTCCGGAGGAGGGGGAGGTGGAAGGGAGGAAGAGGAGGAACAGGCAGAGAGGTGGGGAAGGTCCTGACTGGAATATTCAGTCGGCGGTCCGCCTGTGGAACAGAAGCCACTTTACTTTCTGCCATGAAACAAAGTGCCTTCAGATTACAAACCGAATCGTGAGCCTGGGTGTTAACCAACATCGAACACGTCTCTGTTCATGTTTCCTCTGATGGGCTATTTTCTACATAGTTTCTTTTGCCCCACAAGTGCTGATGGGGAGGGCAGCGTGTTCAGAGCGAGTATGGGGGGGGAAGGAATGGAGCTCCACAACTGGATTTAACTCCTGATGGGACAGTGTGTGTGTGTGTGTGTGTGTGTGTGTGTGTGTGTGTGTGTGTGTGTGTGTGTGTGTGTGCATGCGCCTAAGCCGATGCCTAAGCCTCCGTTGGATGTGAGGGCAGATGACGAGGCCAGTTATGGATAAAAAACGGTGAAAGTGAGGCTCTGGATGTTTGCAGAAAGACGGGATCACACCGGAGGACGAAGACGCTCCGTCGAATGAATACTCTCTCTCTCTTCCCATAATTCTCCTTCCTTGCGGGCGAGCATTTCTTTTTTTTTTTTTACAAAAAGAACAACTGCTGAGTAAAGCATTGTACCGGGAGGAGAGTGGAAACTTTGGGACTGCAGGCTCTTCATTAGGGTGATACGCCTCTCGCCCCCCCTCCGATCCTCCAACCATTTATATGGAACAATATGAGAATAAAAGATAATAATGACCACAATAATAGTCATGATATTTTATTACTCTAGCGGGAATGTTTCTCTGCTTTTACACAAACTGTGAAGATTGACTGTGGAAGATCTACCTGAGACCATAACCTTAACCAGCGGGGTTTTTAAAAAAATGTATTGTAAAAAAGAGAAAATAAGAAAATGAAAAATTCCGTCCATTGTTGGTTATGACAAAAATGTTTTTGAGGACTTGTGTCTTGTTTCTTAATTTGATTTTTTTTTTTTTTTTTTGCGTTGAAGATGACTTCCCTTCCTTTTTCTCTTCTTGTTGTCTCCCTTTGCATTGCTTAAGTATCAAAGCTGACGGAAGCATAAGAAGTAAACCAATTTGGTAACTGTATAACTTGTAAATGTTAAAGAAGCTCTATTCAAAGGTTTATGATAAATGTTTTATGTTGGAGTACAGGAAGCACAACATACAGTTTAAAGGTCTCAACATATAAAAAAATCCATTTTATATTTCTGCACATACGTGACTTGCTTCCACAGGCTTTCCGAGCCGAGTCCACGTTTTAACAGCAAACTGATCTCTTTTTTTTTCTATTATTATTATTATTTTGTTTGAAACTCATTACATTCATATTTATTGTGCAACCAGAACACTGAAGGACACAAAGTCAGACGCATCGGAGCCCCAAAAAAAAGCAGAAAAAAAGGTTCAGTTTGGTGTCGTGGTTGTTCAGCATATGTAGCCTCTTCGGTGGAAGCCGGTCTGAGCGGGTCATGTTCACGTGTGAGCATAAAGCTGTGTATAATAGGTGTGATATGAGAAAACTGACACATGTAAAAGATGAATATGTCGAAGCAAAACAGAGCAGAATGATGAGCATTTTCAGGGCATCTTTATAATTATGTGTGCTTTTATCTGCTAGACATTATTTCCCCTCCGCCTTTCATTTCTGTGTGTTTTTTATTTTTTATTATCAGGCCAGGATCATAATGAATGTACACGGAGTCTTCTCTTACAGTTTAGATGTAATATTTGACTGAAACATGGTTTGTGTGCATGTGTGTGTGTTTGATGAGAACTTTCATGTTGTTTTTAGACACAATTCCCCCCCAAAAAATCCAACTTCAGATCAGATAACCATGATCTCCATCCTCCTGAGGTGGTGAGCGATGAGAAGAACCCCATGTCTGGGTTCGATCTCCTGGAGATGTTCTGGTTACTGTTCCTTTTACGGTCCCCGAGCAGCTGGTTTTAACGATTAAAAAAGTTTTTAAATTAATAGTTTGACGTTCTGGGAATAATAAGCTGTTGTTCACTTTCTTTCTGAAAGCTGGTTAGCTTAGCACAAAGACTGAGAACATCCGTCCAGACGGTAGCAAATAAGTGAAATGTTAACCTTTAAAAGTCGCAGCCTGAGTTTGCAGAATTCTTTGACTTGAATGGCAGACCTGATTTTAATCTGCACGTTTGAGACGCGTTATTCAAATCCTGGTACATTCATGCACGTCTGCAAAAACTTTCGTCTGCGTGATGGAAATTGGCCAACAAAAGGACTGGTTGTGTGTTTCCGTGGTGATCCAGCCCGGCCTCTGCCCCAGCTTCCACACTCAGCTCCACTCTGTTTATTGATAAAAGTCCTCGGAGCTTCTTCAAAGTACAATAGAAGGGGATTAACAGTTTGGGGAATATGTAAACAGCGTTGTGTTTCCTGACTTTATTTTGGATGATTAGAGGCGGCTGTGGAAGGTGCGTTCATGGAACGAGGGAGGAAACGGTTAGTTCGGGTGCTGCAGCAGAATGTGTCCTTGGGTTTCATCAAGACGTTGGTGTTGTTTCTCCCATCGGCACGTACGGTATTAGAGGTTATGTTTTTTACTTTTCGTTATTGTACTTTCACCATAATACAATTTAAAGGTTTTATTTATTTCTGTCTGCAGG
The DNA here is from genome assembly GCA_029853015.1 of Chelidonichthys spinosus. Taxonomy (NCBI): domain Eukaryota; kingdom Metazoa; phylum Chordata; class Actinopteri; order Perciformes; family Triglidae; genus Chelidonichthys; species Chelidonichthys spinosus. The sequence continues at coordinate 3,649,949 of CM056838.1, read as the reverse complement.
AATTGGAGTATGTAGTACGATTAACTTGTTCTTGATAGAGGAGACACTGAAGTCTCATGGTCATCAGCTGTGTCATCCATTCACAATCTGGCTCGATCACCAGCTGAATAGTGACGACCAATCGTATCGTACACTTTTCCTTTCGTAACAGAACAAACAAGTCCACCGTTTATTGCACGGGGGAAATGCAATAGCCGTTTGGTCTGTGGGAGGTTTGCAGAGAGAAATGGTGTTTTCCTTTTTTAAAGTTTCACCTTCCTCGCAGGAAGAAAACGACGCATTTAACTTTGAGGAGCGAAGAAACAAACACGTCCTTTGTTTCAAAGCCGCTTCATCCCTCTCTGCAAATCTGTTCTTTCCTTTTGTGCGTTGGATAAATACACAAAGGAATTATGCAGCTGTGGCTGAATGGACCCCGGTGCTTACATTAATGCCATTAAAATGGGGGCACTGTAGCATTAAAGGATGCGGTCTGTCAGGGTCTGTGCAGGCTGTAGATTGAACATAATTGCTGCAACATGCGGCGCGCCGACACTCCCAGGTTCCTGTGCTGGATTTGATTAAAGCTACCCATGTGAGATGAACCAGTTGCTATGTGAGAAAATATCGCTTAAAACAAAGTATTGCCTCAAGTCCTGGAAAAGTGCACACCTTGTGATATTTATAAACTACACGTTCTTCGCTTGAAGTCATTTTCGGGCGCGCCGTTTTCCACCTCGGCTGTACTTTTTACCGTCTGAGTTACGGCCATAATTACCTGGTAATGTATTATTCTCCCGTGTAGTTAAATGCCTGATACTTAGCGCTTCAACGGCCCCTAAAAGGAACAGTCCCAGCACTTCTCATTGAGTGGGAATGTTCTCATTTTCTGTTCAACCTAAGAAGGGCCTTGTCACATTGTGCCATTCATCATTTAAGCACCCTGAATAATCATCCTGTTCCAACTGGCGTGATGTAATGCAGCTGATGGCCCCAGTTAGCATTATATACACACTGTTGATCAAAAGGAGGTGGAGGTGGGGGGGGGAGGAGCCTCAAACGGGGAACAAAATGTCCGTCGTACTGACCGTGAAACATCACCGCCGTGCTGAATGTGTTTCCCAGAGTAAAGAAGAATGAAATAGCTGGTTTTAGCGCCGGGCGAGGTTCCTCTCACTTCCTCCACGGTGGCTCGGCAGCAGAGTGAGTGACTCCTCGACAGGAGGCTGACTGCAGGCTCACTAAATAACTGGGAGAGGTAGACACATTTCAGAGATCTCATTTTACTCCGTCAGGGGAAGCAGCAGTATGTCACTGTTTGATGGCGTGGCTGCTCAGTGTGACAACTCCACCAGTGGGGGAAACTGCCACCTCGCCGTACTTTATTGTTTCCCGCGTCGGGAGTGAATCTCGCTGCTTCCTCGATGGAATCACAGACTCCCATTTTTTACTGGAGGTTCACCCTCGCTGCCCCTCCCTCTTTTAAAAGACCCCTGGATATAATGAGGTCGTTGAGAAAGCTGTGTTTTCAGTGATGTTATTTATCTTGTCCCGTGCCGACACCCTGTAACGATGACCCGTCACTCTTCTCTGTTTTGTGCTCTATATTTATATATGATCAGGCTTCTTTTTCACTGTATTTCTTTGGATTTATCACCCATTTTTTTTGTGCCATACCTGCAACTAATGAAAAAATAAAGAAAAGGAATATTTTATGGGCTGCGTCCAATGAATTTCCCATTTGTACGTGTGTGTGCGACGGGAACATAAAGTGCATTAGGGTAGAACACAGTGTCCCACGTTATACTACAACACAAATCCTCTGGTTTCTCTGGCTTGCCTGCACTTGACACCTCCTGTCCCTAAAGTTTTTTTTTTCAAAGGGAAAGCCAAGTTATTCCCACAGTGACCACCTGTCTGCCGCTCAAAGGGGCTGGAAACAAACGCTTTTGTGTTGTGCAAATTGTTCCTTTGACAGGACTCCCCAGTTTGTGGTTCTTCTGAGGAGCCGGCGCTCGCTTTGCTCTCGGAGTCGAGAGCGTCTGAGTGATTGTGGCGGGAAAAGGACATCTGAGGATAAGGCCGAGGAATAACAATGGAGTGCGGAGGGACTTGAAAGTCATCCAGAGGTTAGCCAGCAGGGGGCCTGCCGAGTCAGGGAAGGCTGATCAACCAATTATTTTATGTTTAATCACAAAGTTGCTAAATCAATAATAACATGTGACGTTGTGAAGCAGTATGGATCCCATTCGTGTTTGCTCCATTGATCAACAGGTGGCGCTAATACGGCAACAATGGCAATGCCTTTGACTGGTAAGCATGGATGTAAACAATGCAGGTTTCAATCCAAAAGAAAAACATTTTAATTGTCTTTGCAAATGTCTTATAGGGGAAGAAATACATTCATCACATCCGTTAGAGCAGCCGGATGAACACGTTGGTGAGTAACGCTGAATTAAACACTGTTTGTAAGAAAAGTGACGCGTTTAAGTACAACTGAATGCTGACAAGACCAACCAAACTGAACACATACCATGAAAGGGTTATGGGTAGAAGATATACACCATGGTAGCAGCCAAGCCTTCATCATCTATTTGACTCTTAATGGAGCCTAATTTACTAAATGAACATCATGTCCATTGAAGAAGCCTTGAAACTTGCTATCAAGACCTTAAACCCATGTTTAAGATGTTTACAGATGTAATAAATTAACTAGAAAGTCTGATCTGATCTGCAACCAGAGGAGTCGCCCCCTGCTGGCCATTACAAATAATACAAGTTTAAGGCACTTCAGGGTTTGGCTTCACTTTTCAGACCCTGAGGTTCCCCCCCAAAAAAGTTCACTTTATGCTAAGCTAAGCTAATGATCCAAACTAAACCCAATTTCCCATCTAGGGATCAACAGATCTCCATCGTCCAGTGTGACATTAAACGCCTCATCTCACAATATTATTTTATAACATGATCATTTCATGAGAGCCTGGATCTTTGAACATCAGTGTTGAGATGTTCTACGCGTTGTCTTTTAAAACACCAGGGGTGAAATCTGCTGTTCATACAATGCTGACAGATTCAGTAACGCAGTTGTACACCATCTTGACTTCTTGCACACAACAAGGCCTCGCCTCTCCGGCGATCTGCAGCATCCATCCAGCTCCCCCGAGGCCACGCTGTGTCCATACGCCTGTAAGGCAAGTTTACTGGGACTAGAGGAATCTGCCAGTTGTGTTGTTTTTCAGCCGAGCACCCTGAGGGAACCGCGGGAGAGTGTTATTGTTTTATGCAGATTTTGTCATCAGTCTCCCTTTAGCCTCGGGGCTTTCCTAAGGCTGCCCACCAATTTAGAGGATGCTATGTGTGTGTGGCCTCACAACACAACACGTGGTTGTCACGGCGATGATGAGCAGCCAGGAAACACATGAGGTCTGCAGCCCACACCTGTATCTTTAGGTTTGTGTTGCCCTGCGATGACGTAAGCCTCTTTAACGGACACCCAACTGGTGATCTCTTTGAGTGCGTGCCGCTTCATACAAAAACATCACCACAACATTACACGGACAATAACTGTGAAGGGAACGGCAGGTGGTAACGGGAGAACATTTATTCAAGGCGGCGTGCACAAACCACACGTCGTTCCTGCACACGAGGTGCTAAAAGCAATCTCGCAGTGCTGTTTAAAGGCTCCCTGAAGTTTGCTTTTGGCCTTTATGATCTTGTTTTATCCAGCGAGCCCTCCGCGAAGCGTAACAAACCTCCTTTTTTGTCCAGATAATAAGTCGCTCCCATAAAAAATTCAGATTGTTTCTGCGGCTGATAACCCCTGGTCGCATGTGGCCTTTAAAATCTCGAGCACTTTCAATTACCCTGCTGCATGTCCCATCCGTCCACTCCCTTATCGCCTCCTGCTTTGTTTCAGCACAGCCAGAGGTTGCCCCGTAGATCCGCATTAGCATGCACACCTGGTATCTGGGCCTGCAGAACAATGCCGTTTTACATTACATTCTGTTCCCTTCCCTGCTCGCCGCGCACCGCCACGGCACTTTGTTTACAGGGCCGGCCGCCGCTTCCTGGATGGGAAAATGTCATGGAATGCTAATGGCCCGCTAATGCTCCTCTGACGGGAGTCAGTCGCAACACAATGTTTATTCAGTTTGTGCCAGCTTTTGTTAAAAGTCATCCGGGCAAACACGAGGCGACCACGTGCAGCTTGTGTTGGAATATTATCAGTTTACGTAAAAACGCGGATTTATTCGCCGTCCGCATGTGTTGTGTTTACGCTGATTTGTGTCCACCGCTTGATTACGCTCCAGAATAAATCAACATTTATTCATTTTTTCCAATAACGGAACTAAAAGAGGGTTGCAGCTGGGAATTATTTTAAGATTATTATAGCTGGGACACTCTTTTACGACGGCATATTAGGGGCAATAACGGAGCCGAGAGGAGGGCAATATTCCAATAAAAAAAGTCACAAATTTACGATTTTATAAGTGGCAAATTAATGAGTTTATAAAGTGGCAAATTTGCTGAGATAAAATTGTCAGTTTATGGGTGTTTATTGATCGGGTTGCAGTTGCTATGACAACAAGTGAAATCTACCGCTAGCATCTTAGCCCAACCGCCCGATCAATAAACACCCATAAGATGACAATTTGGCCTCATATGAATAAAAGCAACAATAAGCATCAACATCATCACCCTAAGGACCGCGACGAGGCGTCGTCACACGTTGTGATGCCGTAAATGCCGACATTTATGGGAAGTTAGCTAGCGTAAATGCCGGTTGTTAGCATCGTAAATATATGATTTTAGAAACTGGTTAATTTTCGACTTTAAAATCTCATAAATAAACTCGTAACTTGAACTCGTTTTTTTCTACCCTAATATGCCGTCGTACACTCTTTTTTTTCCCCCCAAACTAAAAAAGCCAAAGTTTTTATTTTTGGTTTTAGATTGTTTTTAAATAAAATTCAAACGTTTTCTCAGAAGATCAAAAATAATCCAAAAACAATAAAATCCGAGCAGAAGCAGAGCTTTGTTGTTTCCTCTTCATCACCTTCATGTCGAGTACAAAGACGTCGCCATCGACTCGGCAATTAGCAGTTGTTGCGTTATGAGTCACCCTCTCTCTCTCTCTCTCTCTCTCTCTCCATGTGAGCACCTGTCACTCAGCCCGTGGCTTCTTTTTTTTTTCTTTTTTCAGACATCTCCTCGTCCTCTCGTGGATGTTGCATAAATGAATCCCTCTCATGTGCTGCCATCTGAGCCGTGTTGATGCAAAACTTCAGGCTGAATAATTTATCCGTCTGCCCTTCGGAGGCCGGCGTGCTCGCACCGGGTGCCACCGCGCATAACGAGGACTTCTCATCACAGGCCGAGCCCGCTGGCGTCCGACATCTGTGTCGTGTGATAAGAGCGTAGACGGGAGGAAGACATCAGATCGGGGTTTGAATTGTGGCCGATAGGTAGAGGAAGACGGTGGTCACCTTTTTTTTTTATTTGATGCACTTTTGTTGCTTCCTGCTTCTGGGATTACTTCTGCAGCCGAGCTCCACATCTCTAATGTAGGACAGATCCAGAGCCCCCCCTTTTCACGCAGCCGCCTCATTGTTTTATCCTTGCAGGTAATTAAACAATGCATGAAGAGATTCTCAAACATCTGCCTATTTCCCGCCTAATTCAATCACGATGACGAGCGTTATATCTCCGTATTGTAACGCTGTCTCCTATAGACGATGGATTCTCTCCAGGGGGAGGTTCTCCCCTCGTGGCTGCAGCATGACCCGCTTCTGCCTGACAGAAAGTTTGAAAGACTTTTCTTAAGTTAAGAAAAAACTCACATTTATTTTCATGAATTAATTCTAGTGAGTCGATGCAAATGAGACGTCTAATTCGACTTCTGCGAGTAAATATTCCCTTCAGCATTTGTTAGCAGAGCGTTCTCTTTGTCACGTCTTAATGCTCTCAATGTATACGTTCCCTGCGAAGTCATTTAACAATTAATTGGTAGGGGATGAGGATAAAGACGATCACTCGTTTCCCCAAATCACGTCCATCACGATCACAATCAGTTTTTTTTTTGGGTGGGGGGAGAATCATTTCTCAAAGAGCTAATTGGCAAAAAGTGATTTCATAAGCTTTGTTTACTGGTAGGCTATGAGTATAATACTCATGAGCCGGCTAGATAATGATTACTGCTCCCGTGCATATCAAGCAGGTGATTCATTTGCTCAGTATGAATTGTGTGTTTATCCAAGCAGCTACTCGGGGTGCGAAGCTTTTCATTACCGCTCAAAAAAAGTTGCTGATACGGATCAAAAGAGCGTAAATCTGCATCCTCGTCAGCGGGGGAAATAACTGAACCTTTAAACTCACCGGAATTCACTCTCACTCCCGTCAGTGTGTTAACATTATGAGTAAGGTTGTGAGCAAGGTTGTTCATCATGGAGGGGGGGAGGGGATCCAACCCTGATCCGCCCACCAGATGAGCTGCTGGCGCTCTCCTTCTCTTGATGGAGTGCGGCGCATCGAGATCAGTCATCAGATGTGTTTTGCATCACACCCTCGCCGGACGGATGGGCGTGATGACACGGGCGACCTTTGGATCATCTATCAGCGCCGACGTCTCTCTCACAGAATAGGAAACGTTGCATTAGCACGAATGACCTTTTTTCCTCATCACCAACGTCCTGATTGCACGATGGCCACGAGGGTCCGCCCACCGCCGCTCCTCGCCCTCACCTCGCCGCTCTCACGAGCGGTCACGCCGTCGAAATATGAGCCCGAGAATTATAATTTAGAGTGGCTTCCAAATCCCCTCCTGCGTGGCACGTCGCATCAAGCGATCGCAAATTTGATTTGGCCCCAAAAATGTGGCGTTTTTTTTTTTTTTTCCCGTGTTGGAGAGCGGCCGATGGTACCCTGAAGGGACGAGTCATCTCAAGTGCCCTTTAAACACAAGTAGGTCAATCAACACGACACAGAGACGAGAATTAATTTTCAATTTGCGCTCCTTGAGTCAGCATGAAAACAAGCGGCCGCTATGACACGAGTGATGAAAGTGATATGATTGCAAATCAATTCACCCTGACTGTGTGAACAAAGTTTCCCTTGATGACGAGCAGACTTGAGGAGAGTGGAGTCGCTGTTGTTAAGTCCTTGTAAAACTTCATATTTCAACCAGCAATCATCGATTTTTAGGCCACTTGGGAGCAGTGCAGCAAAATGCATATTAATATCTTATAAAGTCAGCATTGTTTGTGTTATCCAGCAGATAAGCAACAAGTCTAGCTGACTGCATGTCAGAGGCCGTTTTTAAGGCACACTAACACCCTCAATCCAGTAATCTCTCTCTTTATTGCTATACAGGCATATATGGGATCACGAGCTGCTGTAGGAAAACGGAAGCCGTTTAGTCATGAAGTAGTAGTTTTCACCAGATGCTCTCTAACTTGTGGTAGTATATAGGTGTAGGAAACGTAAAGGTAGGTTCTAGAGCTATTTTAATGGTAAATAAACCAAATATCACATAATAGGATAAGAAGTTAAGAAAAGTCAGTGGTAGTGAGAAGAGACGCAAGGTGGAGGTAGTAATGTTCTGTAAGGTGTAGGTAGAAGCGTAGCCGTTTGTCAGATGGTACCAGGTTGTAATAGTAGGTTAGAATACGTAGGAGTAGGTAGTAGTGTAGGTAGCTAGTAGAGAATAGGTAGTAGAAGTTGGTTGGCTCAGGTAGGTAAGGAAAGGTAGGTAGGTAGGTACGGAAGGTAGTTAGGTAGGTAGGTGGTTGGTAGGTAGGTAGAAAGGTAGGTTGGTAGAGTAGGTAGTTGGTAGGTAGGTAGGTAGGTAGGAAGGTGGTAGGTAGCAGGTAGGTAGGTTATCTAGGTAGGTAGGAGGTAGGTAGGTAGGTAGGTAAATGGTAGGATAGGTAGGAGGAGGTAGGTAGGTAGGTAGGTAGGTAGAGGTAGGAAGGAAGGAAGGTAAGGAAGGAAGGTAGGTAAGGTAGGAAGAAGGAGGTAGTAGGTAGGTGTAGGTAAGGTAGGTAGGAGTAGGTAGGTAGGAGATAGGTAGGTAGGATAAGGAAGGTAGGTAGGTAGGTAGGTAGGTAGGTAGGTAGGTAGGTAGGTAGGTAGGTAGGATAGGTAGGTAGGTAGGTAGGTAGGATAGGTAGGTAGGTAGGTAGGTAGGTAGGTATGGTAGGTAGGTAGGTAGGAAGGTAGGAAGGTAGGTAGGTAGGTAGGTAAGGTAGGTAGGTAGGTAGGTAGGAAGGAAGGTAGGTAGGTAGGTAGGTAGGTAGAAAGGTAGGAATGAAGGAAGGTAGGAAGGAAGGTAGGTAGAAAGGTAGGAATGAAGGAAGGTAGGTAGGTCGGTCGGTTTGGTAGGAAGGTAGGTAGGAAGGTAGGAAGGTAGGAAGGTAGGTAGGTAGGAATGAAGGAAGGTAGGTAGGTAGGTAGGTAGGTAGGTAGGAAGGTAGGAATGAAGGTAGGTAGGTAGGTAGGTAGGTAGGTAGGTAGGTAGGTAGGTAGGTAGGTAGGTAAGTAGTAAGGAAGGTAGGTAGGATAGGCAGGCAGGCAGACAGACAGACAGACAGGCAGACAGACAGGCAGACAGACAGATGAAATCATCCTTCACAACATGATACCTTTCTAGTTTTCCTGGCATAGTTCACCGGGTGGCTGAGCTCCGTATTGCGAGTTGACTGGAAGTCATTTGGAAATGTGCCGTCGCCGTGTCTGACAAGTTCCTCTGATCCCCGGTTCCACTTAACAGGTTGTGGTTCTTCGATTTCTCCAACCAAATCCGCCCCACGGCGTCGTAAACGATAGTTTTCAGCCTGACAACTCGGGAAATGACTTTTTTTTCTCCCTCCCTTTTGTTTGCCGTGGAACGGATGCTAACTGTGTGACATGTGTTTCATGTGAAATGATATTTATCAAGCTGGTCAAAATGGATTTTGAAATCTGTCTTGGGAAAGCAGGGATTGTGCCAGGCCGGGTGTGACTCTTGGTTTTTGGCCAGAGAGGCACGACTTATTTGACAGCAGCTGCAGCGGTTGTGTTTTGTCTTGTCTTGTGGAGAACAAAGCCGACATCCTGTGCCAGCTTTTCTCCCAGAGGACGAAACCTTCTGCTGGGTGAAAGGGGGAAAAACACAACAAGGAACAGAGTTTCACAGAATGAGATCCAAAATGTCTTTAGTGCACACTTCTTTACGCTAGATTTGTTCAGCACATGACACATCTGTCTGTCTGTTGTTCCAGCACTTTGCATGGTTTTGTTCATTCACTGACTTTTCCCCTCTAGTGCCACTCTGAGTTTAAAGGTTTCTATTCAGAAACACCTTCTCTTATAGTACTTGAAATCCTCGTAATGTACCGATAAATACATAAAAACATTATAAAAATATCATCTGTGGGCGTGGCAGGACTGTACAAACCTCGTCCAATCAAAAGAGGACTTGGACTGCCTGCCTGTCTGTCAACGCTTACTTCCTGATTGTCGATCTCAACTCGTTTGGCGTTTTGAGGGCTTTAACAGAGATCTGAATGAAGGGGCGGGACTTTATCGGTTCTGCGATGCGTTCAAAGCCAATGTGTTTTTTCAACCTTTAACAGGTTGTTTTTTTAGGGTCAACCAATCGGATGGATCATCATTTGATGGGATACGGATAGCGGTGCAGAATGTCATTTTTGTTTTCACTTATATCCTGTGAAATATCTCGACGTCTTCGAGATGGATTCACACAAAATACTGGAGCCAAGACCATGAATCCTGGCTTTGTTTCCATGACGATCTCAGAGAAATATCTTGGCAACTACTGGATGGATTGTCTTGAAAGGTCACCTCCGTCTCCGATGACTGTAATAACTTTTGGTGATCCCTCCGACTTTGAATCTAGCGCCCTCATCTGGTCACATTTTGAATTTGTCCAATACGGTTTATTTGACTTTTGATTACTTGCAAAATGGCATTCCCATTGGAATTAGCCGCTAGTAGGCTAATCCGGGCTTGTATTGCATCGTGCATGATTCCTCTTGGGGTTTTAATGTGCATGCATGTTAGCATTTAGCTTAGTCACGCCTGTGCATAAGTCTGCAGACACATCTCTGATATCCTTCTTACTACATCGCTTACTTTTACCAGTTATTAGTCACCCCCTCCCCCCCTTTAACTTTGTGTTTACTGCAAACTTTGCTGTTATTCATTTTCCTAATATTGACAGTCTGTGGAATGCAGTCAAGAGTGAAATTTTAATTGTGTGCCGAGATCCATCTCGAGGTCCCCGGGGCAAGAGGTGGAGATGTAGATCTGGTTCAGTGAGGTTTTCACTGCCTGGAGCGCCTATTGATCAGGAGAGAACTGTAAATAGTGGGATATGTGGACAGATGTGGCAACCCCTTTGCTCTGATGCTTAAAGCACACACGGCTTCTACTTTTTTTTGAAAGATAAAGTCTTTTTTTGTCTTTTTATTCTATGACAGAGCTCAGAGAAAGTTAGATGATTGAAAAATCACGGTCCACTAAGGGAGAAACTAGGGATACATTTTAAAAAAACAAGAAGTCGGACAAAAGGAGTGTAGAAAAAAAAACAAATGGGTGGAAGATAGTGTATATAGCTGGCTCTCTCACTTAAGAGCAGACCATTCTGCCTGTGAAGGAATTAATCCTCGTATTGTACCGGAAATTCCTCCCGAATGAGCCGAGCTAAACCAAACTCGTAGTCGTCTGGTCTGAGAGATTTGTGTCGACATTATGAGCGCGCTCGAGAATATACAAAGACACAGAAAAGCACTTGAAATTCCATTTTGCTTTCAGGGAACTTAGGATGGATTTGTATTTCAGCGCTGCAGAGGAGGGGGGGGGGGGGGGGGGCAATCACACGACAGCAACAGCCCCGAGTGGAACAAAGGCCAACAGCGCTGCTCTCCCCCCTCCTGGCTCTGGTGTAAACACGGAGAGCTATTCTCGGTGCTCCTTGGGTGCAGGTGTCCAATTATATTTCACACTCTTGTGGAGGAGCACCGAGAGGCTGCTGGGGGGGGGGGGGGGGGCGCTCAGATGTACCCCCCCCAGCACGGACCCCCGAACATGAATAAGGAAAGAATACCAATGAGGAAGAAGTTTTCTGATTTCAGTTTCACAATCTCTCACTTTACGTGCTTTCATGTTGCACAAATGCCACATGGGGAGCTTCCCCCTCCATCAGACGTGACCTTTGACCTCCGAGGTCCAACCATCGACACGCGTTGTTTGGATTGTGAAAAACCTTGCGGATCAAGAGGCCATCGCTGAGACATTTTGCTGTCTTCTCCCGGACAACAGGGGGAAGTATTGGATGAGGGTCGGGATGTGATGCGGGTCGAGGGGGGGTCGGGGTCAACTCGGCGGCGTGAGGTGTATTTATAATAATTTCAGGAGCGCTCGCAGCGATACAAGGAGGGTTTTTTTTGTTCCTGGGCTATTTGTTTACAGCTTGTACACATTTTCCAGTCCAGATGGTTTGAGATCCTTTGGGCTTGTTTTCAGTTGTGCTTCTTTAGTTATCTCGCGTCGCTCAGGAGGAAGGAAGGAAGGAAGGACGGTGGTGGTGGGTGGAGAGAGGATTTCAGAGGTTTTGTTCCTGTCGGTGCTTAAACATGCTCCACATTCTGGAGGAAGTTGTGTTTTTGTTGTTGTTTTGTTTCAATCAATACATGCATCTGTAGGCTCTGTTATTTGTTTATCTACTGAGAACAATAGAGCAGAAGGAAAATGGAAACATATTTTTTTGTTTTTGTTTTGCTGGATTCTGGGATGTCCTGAGGAGTCCGGCGTAATCCGAAGGGGCCGCTCCGTGAGATAAATTGGCACATATGGAGCAAATGTTTGGAGTGTATCCGCAAAATAAATGCTTCTCCGACACCGGCACGGTGACGAGCCCGTTTCCAGCTCTGCTCCGAGGCTCCGGCAAGGTGACAATCAAACCCATCACCTCACATCACCTTCCCTCAATTCAAACGGGATTGTCCCCTTTTTTTTGGAAGCCTAGAATGAAGCTTTTATCCGACATGAAAAAAAAACACGCTGTGCAAGAAACCAGGAGTCTTCATTATTTAAAGAAAAACCCACATCATTTCTGGAATTGAAATGGATAATTTACCAAATACTTGCGTGTGCAGTTGGTAGAAGTGCAAACCTTCCATATAACTGAATAATAAATGCTCTGAATACATTTCTAGAGTTCACGCGCAGGCAGTTTACCTCCCTCACAAGCCGGCAAGACTTAACAAGCAGCGGTTGTTCAAATCGTGGAGAATTCATAATCGGCAGCTTGAGAGAAATGATAAATCTGCTGTGATGTCACGGTTATGACGTGGGAAGTCGTGTACATGCAACGTGGGACATGCTTTTCTCTTGTTGCTAATAAATTAGCAACGAAGCTTTAAGGAAATGCAGGAAATACAAACAGCAGGTGGAAAAAGATGATAAATATAATTTAAAAAATCATTATAACTGAAACTAGAATGTGTTAACTCCGGTTCTGAAGTGTGACTTGTTAACATGTGCAGCTCATTTTAAAGATATCCTCAGGCAAAACTCACATATTCATGCAAAGGTACAATAATCACTGCCACAACCCAAAAAAAGAGCTCACACATAAGGGTTATTATTGCTGACTTGTGTGAGACTTCACTGATTCATCACAAGTCTTGTATATATTTTATATGAAATATAATCATGTAGAGTCTGACATGAAAAAGAATCCCTCTCAATCGTCACCTATGACCCAGTAAAAGTGTCTGATTGAGTCCTTTTTTTATCATTTTTGGCTTTTCGTGACATTTCTTAACACAACGTTTTATTCCTCTGATTCACGGCTTTGTTCTCATTAAAGCTTCTTCCTCTAAAGCAACCGTCAAACCTAACATATTAGACCTTTCAAGTACATTCTGCTGCCTTTGTACTTCTATCTAAATTTCCACTGGTAATTGAACATTCCATCATCTTTACTTTGGCAAATAATCTGAATACTTCCTCCACCACTGACGAATACACAACGTTTCCCCCTGGTGGTCACGGGCCAACATTCTTGTACAAAAATAATAAAACTAAATCATCAACCTCTGTGGCGTCTCAGTCAGTGTCAATTGATTTTGATGCTCGTCTCTATTGCGGCCCCATTTGGAGGATTCTGGCCGAGGCGGTTGTGTTTCTACATAAAAACCTGCCAAGCGGAGCTTTAAAATGAGAATTTATTGGAGAGTTTCAGTTAACTTACCGTCAGTCAGTAAAACCAGACAGCTGTAAAAGAAGAGGAAAGAAAGAGGAGGACTTTTTGTGTGAAAGCTCTGCTTTCATCGACCTTCCAGCGGTGGAGAGAAAAGGATCTAAAATAGGAAATTTAAAGTCATTCTTTCACCCGGTGACAGTGTATCTTTGCTCTTATTTCTCCTCTGCCAATCAGTGTCTCGCCGCCGCTCTCTAAAGCTGTCAGAGCAATTGGTTTCGGCTCTCCTCTAAACTTATTTGCCCGCGAGGGCCACCTTTTCCTGTCCTTTCACTCCATTTCCCTCTTTCATTAACCTAATCGCTCACAGTCTGATTCCCCCCCCTCCTTCCTCTAGTCCTGGACCATCCCAGAGGGGAGCGTTGTGAAGGTGAGTCAGCCGATTAGCGTCCAGCTGATGTAGCGTCCCTTTGCAGATACGACCTCCGTGGTGTCCCGGCGGACCGGGCCCAGAGTACGGAGGGACAGCTGGTCAAAGCGAGGCTGCTGATGCTTCCAGAGGGGCGTGGATCACCCAGAGAAGTAGACCACAACCACATCGATCTGGCTTCATTTAATCTTACTCCATCAACAGTAACGCCTCAAAGGACAGCCAAAGTTATATATATTAAAAAAAATGAAGTACAAACCCTGGATTTAAGGCTATCTCGATGACAGATGAGGGCCGTGATTCGTCATGAATCATTCCTGATTAAGAGAGTCAGCTGCTGAGTGGAGCATCATTTACAACTCCTACATTTCTAATTACATGGCTTTCAACAGTTACTAATTAGTGTTACAAGTTGCTTAATTGGACTATGAACAACAAGCAGTTTACAGAAAAACCAGTCTTTGGAGATCTTGCTGGTTACCAACGGAAAAACAGGTCCAGGATCCCAGCGGCGTCGCCACGGTGATAGCTGATTCATTTCTGTTAGACTAAATGGAGAGGTTGAGATTAAACACTAAAGAAACAATACTTAACATTCCATTCCTGCCACTTAATGCTACACGCTGTTCCATAAAGTGCGTTGATTTAATGCAAAAACTATTCATGAATCATGTTCAAAATTATGAAATTAGTTCACGTGAGATGATAAAATGTAAATGTGCATTTTAATTCCGACACGTATTTAATCCATTTACTCTATGTCATTTGATGATTGCCTTTTCTCAGGTATGCATAAAGATCCTCAATTAGTGTTTAATTAAATCACCAACTTAAGCATGTGATTTGTATCTTTGTAATTAATTAAATATAATTAAATATATTCATTGTGTGTCTCAGCAGTTGTGGTTATTTGTGTCTTTTTCTTCACCTGGCCACCAGAGGTCCTCATCCTGGTCACATGACTCCCACAAATCCTCCAGCTCACCTGTGCCTTGTTTCCTAATCACCCCATCAGCACACACACACACACACACCAGCATGCTGGACCTGAACCCTGAACCCTGCAACCTGGATCGAGTACCTGCCGGTAAGCTGATGTGTGCCTTTTCATTTATCACCAAATCCCTGAACTGTCCCCGTCTTTGATTGATGATTGTCTGCGTTCCCCTCGTTGCCCAGCACTCACTGAACTGTACAGAAAACTAAACACACTAAACTGTTTTCTTCTCCCTACAGCCTCGTCCTCCCGATGACATCATCCCGTCTCTGGTGGCGTCTCACAGCCCAACCACGAGGTAGGTTTCCCTCGGATCCTTTGGGTCATTTTTTATTCTTTTAGTGGGCGTTTTATATTGTTGAATAGCACATTGAACCTCAATGCATTTTTAGTGAAAGCCTGTTGCTGATATCTGATGCAACTTCTAGTAGAAGTTGTCCAATTTCAAATGTTTGTCAGACTAGAGATCGAGACGCATGTCAGCTGAGAAGTAGGGTCATTTTCCTCATCCACTTCTATACAATTGGACTTTTTGCAACCAGAGGCGCCCCCTGCTGACCATTTAAAAGAATGCAAGTTTATGGCACTTTAGCTTTGGCTTCACTTTTTTCCAGTCTGGTCTATTACGTCCTTCTTCCTATCTGGTTTTTGTGGTCACCTCATCCTTTAGGCGCCTATTGTCGTTTTAATAAGTCGTTCTCTGATCTGATTCTGCAAACAGCCAAAATGATAGTTTCCTTAGCCGAAGAGTTGGAGGTGTGAATCCCGTCTACTGAGGCTGCTCACTTCTTCTTCCATTACTCCTCGCAATATTTCAAGCCGATCCACTGTCAAAAAAAAAAAAGTGATGAAATTGACTGCGTCCTTGTTTTGTAGACACTTCTTTGATGAACGATAGCGGTCGGTGTCTCGCAGTCTCGCTGACAAACGCCTTTCTTGTGAATACTTTATAATAAAAGCCCAGTCATGTTTCACCAGTTAAATGCTTTGAGTGTGAAGTTACAGCAGTAAATGTTCGGTTTGCATTAGCAGTAACTTACTTCACTTCTCTTTTTTTTTTTTTTTTTTTTTTTCTGGGAATGTTGCCATAGACACCACCAGTTGGTAATAATGCAAATGTAATGGACCATAAGCTCAATAACCATTCTGTTGCCCTCACTCAGTGATAGGAAGTGATTTAATACATATTTATGTGAATGAAAATCTTCAAGATCAGGACTTTAAACCAAACCCAAAAACTAGAAGAAAACTGCAGCATCCCGCTAATTCTGGCAGATGTAGGTTCATTGAAAGATATGATCGGAAGTAACTCTCATTATTCATGAATTATGGGAACAAGGAATATTGTGAAAAGGGTAACTATGATTGTATTATGAAATCGATGAATATTTTCTGAAATTTAAACTTTATTTCAGCCTTTTTTTTTTCGTTTGTGTGTCCTTGTGAGAGACTGTTTATAAGAAGTGAATGCAACCAGCAGTGACACAAGAGGGCGGAGCTTAGTGCACCCGAATGGTGAATTAGGCTGTTAGTGAACTGAAAACACACATTGGTAGCAACCTGTCCATCACAAGGAAGCCCCGCCCTAAATTGTCGTCCATTTTACTCTAAATGCGACCATAATGTACTAAATGAACATCATGATGTGTTGAAGAAGACTTGGAACTAGAGATTGAGACAATAAAAGCATGTCTAGTGAGAAGTGGATATGGACTTCTATACAGTCAACCAGAGGAGGCGCCCTCTGCTGACCGTTTAAAAGAATGCAAGTTTATGGCACTTTGGGCGTTGGCTTCATTTTTCCGGTCTGGTCAGGTATCGACCCCACATGATGTTTTAGCTGTTTTTACCTCTGGTTGGCAGCACCACTGACTTCTTTATTTACATCCACTTGCAGTACGTAACATTCAATCATTATTCAGTGTTTTTTGCGGCCGCCTCATCCTTTAGGCACTAAGCGAAGTTACACAGCGAAACGAAGCTACCTCTGCCCTCTCGCTACACATGAGAAGAGGCCACTGAGTGGCTTAGCGGGCTGCAATCCATCAGCGCAATAATGGAACCAGCTTAGACGTAACTATTTTTAAATTCAATCAGATGTAAATGCAAGCAACTCATCTTATCCGCGCAGTGATTCTGCAACATTACATCCATTGACTGCCATTACATTTCTTTATGGACTTTCTGAATGTGTGATTGCAGCGAGCTTGGAAAGTTTGAGATGGTTTTCAGCTGTATTATTTTTAAATTATTCATAACTGTGTTCATCAGGGAATGGCTTTCTCTCCATTACATTATTGGTTTATGCAAAGCAGGGCACCACTGGCTGCTGGGATACGAGCGTATGTGTGCATGCATGCTGTTAAGTGGCGGAGGCTTTCCTCGTCTGTAGCTCTCAGTCTGTTTGGGCGGGTGCGTGTGTTATTGGGAGTCAGAGATTGCCCAGTAATTTTGAAATTAAAAGCAAAAGTGCTCCGTGAGTTGTGTAGAACCTCCTCGCAGCAGCCATATCCATCCATTTCCACCTGACATTTCACCTCTAGCGACTGAGAGGGGGCCATTCTTCACACAACGTAATATCGGGTTCTTGGTTTAGTTGTTGACTGTTGGTTTGTAATGTTGTCCACGTGACTGCAACACCTCGAGTAATAAAGCTGAAATGTCACGAAGAGAATCCTTTAAAGGGCAATTGCCCTTAAAAGTTGCATGCTATCCCCTTGTTTATGTTCATTTAATACAGGCTTGTTTGTGGTTATACAAACACATTATACAGTTGCTAAAGTCTATAATAATCATGTTTTTAAATTCTTTTGTCCGCCTGGTTTTGATGGTTATTAGATGTCATGTGTAATGATTGATTATTGGTTGATCAGTGTGTTGTGGCTGTGCTGTAAGCTAACGGTTTGTCATGTCTGACGGAGAGAATTTATCAATAATGTGTGATTGGCGATTGATCAGTCGGAGTCGATGTTCCCGCTGCACCTCCGTGTCTCTGCTGTGTGACTGACGGATAAAAAACACATTTACTTTCAATACAGTCTGTATCGTTTGAATAAACGTCCATTAAGTTCATTCAAAAGGATTTTTCTTTTTACTTTTCTTTTGGCGTAATGTTACATGTTGTTGTGACCAGTCACCCATAACTCTACTGAATGGATGATAGATGTGTGGATGGATGGATGGATGGATGGATGGTGGATGGATGGATGGATGGTGGATGGATGGATGTGTGGATGGATGGATGGATGGATGATAGATGGATGGATGGTGGATGGATGGATGATGGATGGATGGATGGATGGATGGTGGATGGATGGATGGATGGATGATAGATGGATGGATGATGGATGGATGGATGGATGGATGATGGATGGATGGATGATAGATGGATGGGTGGATGGATGGATGGATGGATGGATGATAGATGGATGGATGGTGGATGGATGGATGATGGATGGATGGATGGATGGTGGATGGATGGATGATAGATGGATGGGTGGACGGATGGATGGATGGATGGATGATAGATGGATGGATGGTGGATGGATGGATGGTGGATGGATGGATGGATGGATGGATGATAGATGGATGGGTGGACGGATGGATGGATGGATGGATGATGGATGGATGGATGGATGGATGGATGATGGATGGATGATAGATGGATGGGTGGACGGATGGATGGATGGATGGATGGATGGATGATAGATGGATGGATGGATGGATGGATGGGTGGATGGATGGATGGTGGATGGATGGATGATGGATGGATGGATGGGTGGATGGATGGTGGATGGATGGATGGTGGATGGATGGATGTGTGGATGGATGGATGGATGGTGGATGGATGGATGGATGATGGATGGATGGATGGGTGGATGGATGGTGGATGGATGGATGGTGGATGGATGGGTGGATGGATGGATGGATGGATGATGGATGGATGGGTGGATGGATGGATGGATGGATGGATGGATGGATGGTGGATGGATGGATGGATGATGGATGGATGGATGGGTGGATGGATGGTGGATGGATGGATGGATGGATGGATGGTGGATGGATGGATGTGTGGATGGATGGATGGATGGTGGATGGATGGATGGATGATGGATGGATGGATGGGTGGATGGATGGTGGATGGATGGATGGTGGATGGATGGGTGGATGGATGGATGGATGGATGATGGATGGATGGATGGATGGATGGATGGATGGTGGATGTGTGGATGGTGGATGGATGGGTGGATGGATGGATGGATGGATGGATGGATGATGGATGGATGGATGGATGAATGGATGATAGATGGATGGATGGATGGTGGATGGATGGATGGATGGATGGATGGATGATGGATGGATGATGGATGGATGATGGATGGTGGATGGATGGATGTGTGGATGGATGGATGGATGGTGGATGGATGATAGATGGATGGATGGATGAATGGATGATAGATGGATGGATGGATGGATGGATGATGGATGGATGGATGGATGGATGGATGGTGGATGGATGGATGGATGGATGGATGGATGGATGATGGATGGATGATGGATGGATGATGGATGGTGGATGGATGGATGGATGGATGGATGGATGGATGGATGGATGGATGATGGATGGATGATGGATGGATGATGGATGGTGGATGGATGGATGTGTGGATGGTGGATGGATGGATGGATGGATGGATGGTGGATGGATGGATGGATGGATGGATGGATGGATGATGGATGGATGATGGATGGTGGATGGATGGATGGATGGATGGTGGATGGATGGATGGATGGATGGATGGATGGATGATGGATGGATGATGGATGGATGATGGATGGTGGATGGATGGATGTGTGGATGGATGGATGGATGGATGGATGGATGATGGATGGATGATGGATGGATGATGGATGGATGGATGGATGGATGGATGGATGATAGATGAATGGATCTTTATTGTCATTACAACACTTTGTTGGGAGCAGCCTCTTGTTCACAGATAAAAAATGACAAATATAAAAATGTAGAGAATATAAATATATAAATATATAAACAGCAGTATTTATTGCACACACAGTTGCTGCATGAAGTACAGTTTTATTGCACATATGCACAGATATGAAGAATTAGCTTGTTTTTCTCATGTTTTATGCGTTTCTTGAATGTTTTATGTAAAGCACTTGGAACCACCTTGTTGTTGAAAGGTGCTCCACAGATAAACTTGCCTTGCCTTGTAAGCACCGTTCCATCCCAGCAGGCGGCGGCCCTTAAAGTAGGCCAGCACCACGCTACCATATACATCTCCCTGCAGACGGTGAGTGGCGAAAACAGAGCAGGCAGCACCGGTACTACTCAAACATGAGTTTGTCTCTCTGAGTGTCTCTTGCATGTGAGGAGGGAGAGAAAACCCTGTGTATAACAAATCGGCTGATCTAAGTACAGCATCATGGGGATTTGGTGGGGGTTGAAGTTAGCCCACATCGTTATCCCTCCAGAATACATTCCTCCCCCTTCATCACTCAGCGTGTTATCACTGTGACGATCAGGAGTGCAGGAGGAGGAAGAGGGGAGGCGCAGTGGGGAGGCAGGTGGGAGGAAGAAGTGATGGGGGGGGGGGGAGGAGGGGTGAAGGCTCTCAGAAGTCAGATAAGAGAGCCCAGACAATCCCTCCTCTCATCACACTTGTTTTTAATATCAAGAGGGAATCTATCATAAGCGGTGTTGTCTTGGCTCCACCGGAGATGGTCTTTGAGTTAGCAGAATCTATTAGCAGGCATCTGTGTTTATTTGGGAGCTGGAAGGAGTTGACAGGGGAGAGAGAGAAGAATGGAGCCGGTTGAGTCTGACGCCACTGTTCCAACATTGATTATTCCGTGTGTTTTTTCATGTACAGTATTTATACACACGCATGCACATGTTGCATCAGAGCGGCGAGCGAAGAGGAATAAAGAGAATTCTATGGCTGTTATGAAACAAAACCCAGAGAGTGTGCTTTGATCTGCGTGTCTCTGTGGGTCTGATGGTGATATAACACATGTTCTAAATTTTTCATACCAGATGAAAAGCAGTATGTAGGCTACACATCACAGCGCTGAAGCGGCGCTGCTGAAACAGTAATGCTAGCTCCACTGGATGGAGAAAGAGAGGCAGAACATCAGGGTTTACACTTTTTTACCGGTCGACTGTCTCACACCTCGGTGTTGCAGGAAGTCATTCTGTTTGGTATCATGTGGGTTTTTCTGCAGGTCCTTTACATTGAGAGTGAGGTGCATTTAGGCAGTTGGTTTAATTGATTTCAGCTGCAAATGAACTTAAATAATGCTGTTTTGTGTTGACTTTATGGAGAAGTAAGCGAAGAAAGTGAGGTGGTTTCTTGTCTGCAGGGTCACCAGGTAATAATGTTGATATTAGAAGATACTGAATGTGTTTAACGTCCATGTCTTGTTTGGGTTTTTTTGTTAACAATTCTCGTTTTCTACGATGTCTTTGCCTGGCGAGTACATTTACATTCAGGCCATTTAGAATAAGGAGAAGTACAGTATAGCGATGGTAAGATTTGTAATGTGTCATTTTAGAATGGTTGTGTATAAATTTGTGAAATGGTCTATATCTTGTTTATAGTTGTGATCCTGACTGAATACAGGCTGAAAATCCATGAGAATCCCACTTTTTAAAAAAAGAAAAGGCTCAGTCATGCATACTTATCCTGAGTGTGCGTGCGTGCCTCCACGAGTGTGCATCTCCGTGTCCGTCCGCGGCCGATCTGGCGTTCTGCTCCGGGTGGTCACTTTCAGCTGCACGCTCAAAGAACGGCTCACGCTTTCTCAAGACACCTTTTATCGCCTGTTTTTGTGCTGCCGCTGACCGCCTGCTGACTTCTCACACACGACTCTTCACTGACCCCGGCGGGGGGGCGGGGGTGATGCGTACCAGCACAGAACCAATCCTCTGTTTGTTCCTAAAGGCATCAGTAAAAAGACAGAGAAGACGAGATTTTTGATTCCAACTGTATTTAAAAAGGACTGAATCTGATGTGAGACGCGAGTTAAAAAGACGTCTGATGCACTCAATAGACAGTGAGGACAGTTGTGGGTTATATTCATTCAATCCTACAGTACGGCTCAGTTTGTATCTGGCTCCGGTCTGCACAGACCCCGGTCCTGGACCAGGTCCTTATCGCCCAACTTCAGTGGCCTCACTGATGCTGTTCTATGTAATGGGACTAAATCCCTGCAGTGTTACAGAAGAGAGGGAGGCTGTTACAGCAGAAGATGAATGCCTGGGTTTTGACAATAATGGATGATCAACAATTATATACGCTTGCAAAGTTTGGGTGTTTGCATATCTGACTCGTAATTCATCTCAGATATGATATTTTGTGTTTCTGCTCATTCGGTCAGAACAACCTTTTTTTTTCAGGTTTCTGCAGCTTAAACTGTACATCATGCATCATATTAATCTTTGCTGTAGACCTCCATATAATCCACAAGTTCTTTAGGTCTGTCCCAGCTCTGGTGCTCTACAACAGGATGTTTTTAGACTGAAGTTTTACTTATTGAATGTGGACTAAAATATCTTAGTATATATTTTTTCGGTCTAAATTCTGTGGGTTTGGTTGTCCTTATCTTAGTTCCTCATAGTCCTTCTGATCTGTTGCTGCTCTCCTCATGCTTACTATTATTTATTACCTAATCCTTATTCATTCATTTGATTTTAGCCACTATGTTTCCTGCCAGTCTCTACTCAATCTGATATTAATGTTCTTATTTATAACTGTCTAATATTCCCTCTCAGTGTTGAGTGTTTTGTTTGCCTGAATGTTTTTTTTATATCCTCCCCTTCCCATTTATGAGTAAAAATGATCTTCTCCAAGGTCTTGTTTTGTAATACGAGTTTGTTCTTCGGCGACCTACATGCATAAATAAAGTTGTTTTGTGGTTCTCTACGCTGCCAGATTCACCCCGTGTCCTTGGGATCCAAAGACATTCAGTCCTCACAAGAAATAAAGAATGCTCCTCTTATTATTCAAAGCTCAAAACTCAAACAGCAGTCGAGCAGAGGACACTTTTTTTTTTTCCGTATCACTTCGACCCCCAAGAGATGTGTTCTATTAGAAGAAGACCATATGTTGCTTTCTGATGGCGGTTTGTTTTTCTCTGAATTCACAAATGAAGATATACGTCCCTAGAGAGTGTGTGTGTGTGTGTGTGTGTGTGTGTGTGTTCACCACAGCTGCAGCGTTTACTCGGGTTCACCCAGAGCCACAGCTGCGACCATCTGCACGGCAGAGACCGGGGCTTCTCTCTGGGATCGAGCCACCGAGCTCTCCGGGTCCATCGCCCATATATTTATATTTATATATCTATGTCAACCGTGCATGACCACGTCTCGGGTCTTGGATTAAGAACACGAGTGGGTCCCTTGGGTGCACATCAGCACTCTGAACTGATAATGATGATGACGCCTTGACTCTCATCTACTGACCCGCTTCGTCCAGTTTTTTCTGATTAACGTAAAGAAGAATAAAACCAACCATGTATCAAATGTCCATCCATAGATTTACTACAGGAGCTCGTATGTGGCTCTAGGCAAGGCCATTATATATGTATAGCACCGTTACCATAACAACGAGGTATTTCAAAGGTATTTAGATAAAACATTTAAAGCATTGGACAGAAACTTTTACAAGAATAATTAAAAATAAATAGAAACAAGACGGTGTAGCTGTTGATGGTTATTGTGTAAGTGGTCGTATATATAGTCTCTGATATTCAACGGTTCGCCCCGTAAAAGGGGGAAAAACATTTTTTTGAAGTGATTCATCACATAATTTCAGCTTCAGAGTGAATAAAAGAGTCAGAAACGGCTTCAGCCTCGAGTCTAAATGAAGATTTCCACTTTCTAGCCCGTGTGGAAACCCTCTCTGCGATCGCGTCTAACAAGGTGGGCGACGTCTGCCGTCTCCTCGCTGCCATCGAGAGTGAGAGATGTTGACTGGGAGGAAGAGGGGAATCGTGTCGTCTCCGGAGGACGAGCATCCTGCTAAATTTCCTGTTCGAGCGAGAACGCTGGGAAAGAAAGGAGGCATGAAATAAAGGAAGACACGGAGGGGGAGGGAAACGAATAAATTTGCTCTGACATTTTCGAGTTAACCGTGTAAAGTGTGTCGGAAACAATTCTGCCTGCGTGTGACTTTATCGGAGATGACCTCCATTGCTGCACGCACAGGATCTACTGTACAGCTGCAGCACTACTGTACTCTACAGTGGGGTTGCATATTTATTCATTCTTTCTGGATTCGACCTCGCCCGAAGTCGTGTTTGTGAAAATTACACACGACACAGAAATGTCCTCCCTGCAGCCTCCACGTGTTCCAACACGTTGGGCTTCTCCCGCCCACACGTACACAGAGCTACACGTCGTATCGTTTGGATCACATGTCACCGTGGCAACGCCTGTCGGCTGTCATACACGGAGCCTCCTCCTCGTGTCCTCGGCCTAACGAGCTCCCTAATGTCATCATCGGCGTGATGAGGAGGGCTGATTGGATGACGTTAACCCCTGAGAGTGGAGAAGAATGACGGGATGAAGGTGAAGTCGATATGCTGGCACAACCTCCAGCCTTATCTCTTCAAAAAAAACACATTGTTCAGATATGATTGTAATATCTTTTTTCATAACATCCCCCTCTCTCATTTCTTTGAGTCAAATATTGACATTTTCTTCCTTTACGTCGGGTTTCTGAAACGATCGATTAGATGTTGATCGTGTCTCCATTCGCTTCAAGTTTTGAAATAACCTTAAAATATACACATATACTCTTTAAGACTTTTTAATCGGTGGTGCGTTCAAGAATGCAACGTAAAGCAACGTTTGAGAGTTTGAAGATGACGTATAAATCGAATGTTTTCTGGAGGGAGGGGTCTTTGTTTTGCTTTAATCTGCACTCATCAACATGAAAGCTGCCGTCATGTTTGTTAGAAGCAGTTAGCTTCATAAAATGTCAAATTTATAAAAGAAAAATAACGATTTGAGTTTTTATTTCTAGTAAATCTATTTACAGCAATAATGTAGCGGATGATGTCACAATCCTGCCTTCTAAACTCTGATTGGCTGATATCTCTAACCAGTGGAAATGGTAGGTAGATTTATTAGTCCAAACTTAATCAACGATACAGCAGATGAAAAATGAGTCGTTTTTATTTGTCCATTTAAATGTATTAGGATTCGTTGGTCGACTTACAAGCAGCCGTCCATGTCCACAGCTACATTGCTACACAATGAGAGCTTTATTTTTATATTTGTTTCACAAAAACAAGAAGGTGACTCGATGCTGACCTCGTCTGAGTGAACACTTTAGTTTCCACTGAAAGCAGGAAACCATCGGCTGCCCTAAAAGGTTGGAAATCAATCTAAACAGATCCATGGCTTTAAGAACAGTCAGCAGAAATGTAAAGTATACAAATGTAATTAGTGGACTTAAGGTCTGAAATGACTTAGGTTGTGCTTTAGAGGCAGAACCAGTCAGTTCCAATTTATGTATGCAATCACACACACATGTACACACACACACACACACACACCGTACACACACACGTCACCCAGCTAATTCATTTCTTAGCCCTGCCGTTGTTCCACCCCACAATTAGCCACGCTTTGTTTGGGCTAAATGAATTTTCCCCGACGTGTTCAATTAGGAAAAATTGCAGCTCCAAAATAACTAATCAGATGACGAAGACGAAGAGCACCTAGCTGTGTCGCATAATTGGTGGTCTGGTTTCCCGTATAGCTTTGGGGGTTGCACAGGTAACAAACGGATTAATTGTATGATTACACCCATCTGGTTCCATTCATCCGAGTTGGCGGCGCCTCTCTGTTTGTATGTATATTTGGATGTTTCCAAACGCTGCATGTATGCGGGGACTTCAGGCTGCAGCAGCTTATCTGTGTTTTAGTGCATTATTTAAAGCAGCTGTCGGGTTTTTTTTTTTTTTTCTTGCACTGAAAATGTTCTGATTTATTACGAGGCTTCCCGAGTCGTCTCCCAGCCATCTGTGTGCGCCGGCGTTGTGATCGTGCACTCGTTTCATAGATAGATGACATAAATATTCACGTGAGACATATGTACGTATGAATATTCACAACCTCATTATGCAATCCTCCTCCTCGTTCACGCCGAGCGATAAAGCTCACAAACTTCACCAACGGTTGCACCACCTCTCGGCGCTCGTTTACCACGCGGGCGCCGTCTGAGGCCTCGGGGGTCCAGGACCGGCCAATTTACATCCAAGCGTCGGAGACGACCTCTGACCCGAGCTCAGACACGCTGTATACCAGAGGAGGAGTGTGTGTGTGTGTGTGTGTGTGTGTGTTAGTCATGTGGAGGAAGTGCTGGAATGATGCTGCAGGAGAGAGACAGAGGAAAGTGGTGGTGAAAGTTGAAACAAGGCTCCGCCCCCTTTTGTGCTCACCTCGGTGGGCGGATTAGAGAGAGGAATGACAGAGTGAATGCAAAAGAGAGGAAGTATCCAGATTCCTGCTGTGTGAGAGAATAGGATCACTAATGGATTTTTTTTTCTTCTAATGAGGAAGCAGGTAGCGGGAGAGGCCAAGTGGCGGGTCGGCGGGGGGGTCAGAGGCAGAGACGATTGCTATGCAGGTTTAAAGGTGTCAGAAACCGGGATCACAGCCGACGGCGAGGAGGCAATCTATTCATAACGTCTGTACATAACATGAATCCATTACAGCAAATGGTCATTTTACTTTAGTGGGTTTAATGTAGGAATTTGACTCGAGGGGTTTTAGCAGCACAAGACTGGTCATACATGATCAGGTCCTATGATGCTTTATTATATTCTTATTTACATGTTGATGAGGATGAAGAGCAAGAGTCGGCTACGCCAAATCGTTTCTAATGAAATAGGGAGGATTGGTGGGTCAAACACAGGACTTTCACCCAGGAGACCACAAGTTAACTTAAGTAACATAACTAACCTTATATATAAATAAAACCACAGAGACTTTGACTTTGAACGCATCGCCGCCCCCTTCCTTCAGACCTCGTTATCAGGAAGTAAGCATTGACAGACAGGCAGACATTCATAGCATTTAATGCATTAGGATTTCAAGTAATATACCAAAGTGTTCCTGGATGGAATCACCTCGTCAACCTTGAACATAACTCAATCATGTTGTTGTGTTTTCTTTGAATTCACAATATTAAATCTATGACTGTAATCCAGGAAAACCATCGTTGAAAATGATTTTTGCGTGGGGACGGTGTATCCCATCATGTCCGTAGATCCTGAATCAGGCCGTGTGATGTCAGCGTTGAAGGCCGGCTCAGATGGAGCAGGTTTCTAACAGCAGGCAGAGAGCTGATGTAGCCCGGAGACCTTGTTAGCCTCTCCCCTCTGATCAATGAAGAATGACAATGCCGGGGGCGAGGCACCGTCCCACGGGTGCTGCAGTCAGCCAACGCACGCCGCGAGCGCCACCCACCCAAAACGGACGGGAGTGTCAAAGACCAGCAGAAACGGAAAGTTTGTGTTGAAATCTTTAAGATGTCATGTTTTACGTTTCGCTCCACATGTGAATGTAAACCTCAGAGACGTCGGAGGGTGCAGCTCTCCACGGAATGCATGAAAGGCCGATGTAACGTGCATCATCACGATCCGAGTATGTTGGATATCCTGAATTTATGTCGTAAAGTTTGACCCTCGGCCCTCTGAGGTCAGTTCTCCAAAGATGGTCAACTATTTATTTTATTTACGGCTGTTTGAGCTTCGGGATGCAGCTGTGAGTTAACTTTATACAAACTGATCCGAAACAATAACGGCTGCTTGATCCATCACGATATAAATAAAGATATTGTGCTTTGATTCTGCGTGACGGAGAAAACGGCTCAACTGATCCATCAAAAAATAGCCAGAAATGTATAATTTTTTTGGAAGTGAGATGTTCAATAATACGCACATTTTCACACAATTTAACTGTATTATAAATAATTAATTGTTACGTGAAAAAATGAGTAACAATGTAAATGTTTTTCTTACCGTAATGTCTTGGAAAATTGAGGTCAAAGAGGTAAAAAAGAGGGCCTTACACTGCCTGCAGTGGAATTATTATCCACTAGAGGGCAGAATACATTAGATTTTTAAGGAAAGTATTGATCATGTTGATAAGATGGAGGTCTCAGAAACAAATGGTTATAGGCTCCGTGAGTATTCGTGTCCAGGCTCAGATATAATCTTGTGAAATGATGTTTAAAGCTAAAAGAAATCAGGATGAAAGCAGAAACCATGTAGCCTTCGATCACGTCACGTTTTTACATTTTCCACCCGTCAAACGTCCAGCGAGTTGAAACGAGGATGTTTTGAAGGAGTATTTAAGTGCTTCTGATGAGGTTTCAGGACATTGGGGTCATCGCCACGTCGAGCTTTCACCATTATGAAGACGCAGGTTAATTATTTAGATCCCTCGCTGCCGTAGACCTGCATCGGCGACTCCTTTAATGGCTTTATTACCGCGGCTTTCTGCCTAATTAAATTGCTCTAATTTATTTGCGAAGCATTGCGAGGTGTAAGTTCACGCCGCTGGCCTGTACTGCTTCTGTCACCGCGGTACGAACGTCCATAGAAACGCAATTAAACCTGCAGATGGCAAGGTTTTATCACATGTAGGGGTGACCTGAACACTAACCATGATTCTATGTGCCAGGAAATCAATGCCAAGGAAGTGAATGCTTGTCAAATAGTGGACTCAGAAAACGCTTTAGAGACCACAATCAGGAGGCTCGAGCTGACAAATGCTCAACGAGACGGAGTAAAATTAAAACCAACCCAGCGACTGTGTTTATCCCTCCGGCAGCGAGCGGAGCTCCTAGGTCGCTGGGAGACTGTTCAGTTTCGGCGGCTCCTCCCGCGAGCGCTGACAGAAGCTGCTGTCAGACAGACCATCATTCACCGTAATGGTTGTCGCCGGCTGAACAGTCGCTGCTGGTTGCAGGAAGCGTAGCTGCATTACACGCCCAGGAGACCGGCACGCACGCAGGAAACAAGCATCACAGAAAACAGGCTGTCACGCCGACTAGCTTTGGTTCAACGCAGGCAATTAGCATGACTGCTGCAGGATGCTGCACTTCTTCTTCTTTTCTTTTTTTTTACCACTGTTTGAATTCAAAGGTTGAGTGAACGTTTACAGCAACACCTGAGTTGAATTTCAGATTTTTCTCTTGGAAAGCAAGCCTTTCACATGACCTGAAACAGCAGTTTGACAGCTTGCTGGTATCTGTGTGCTATATAGAGCCAGAAGGTTAGCTTAGCTTAGCACAAAGAGTGGAAGTGGGGGGGAGCAGCTAGCATCGAGTTCAGAAATATGCACACCAACACCTTCATAGCTCACTAATTAATGCGATGTATCTCGTTTGTTTGAGTCGAACACAAATGGGAATATAAATGACAATCTGTGTTGTTGTTTTTTTCAAACAGCTCAGCAAGCAAGCAAATAACCGTATTTATCAAATTGATGAATTTCTCCTGAGTAATATGTGAAAACATTGCAGAATCTCAGTGTTGCATTTGATTTGCCAAAGGGGAAAAAACAAAAAAACAACTGGAGGCTACAAGGTTTTGTTTTTAAACTTTTAGACAAACCTGTAGAGCCGTGTGGATCGCTCCAGTTGTTCCATGACCTTCAGTCTCAGCTTGTCTTTCTGTCCTTCAGTGCAGATGGCGTTCACCGGCAAAACAAAAAAAAAGGCCTCATTTGGTTTGAACGCGGGCCGATGTTAGCTTGGCACCAGAGTCGTGTCAGCTGGACAATGATGAAATGGCGAGCGACTTGTCAGGAACAGCATTCATTGTTGTTATCGGGGTAATTTATTGTTCGGATGTACTGAGGCTTTGCCATGTCCTTCTGGGGACGTTGCCATTCACGCTGATAGGATTGGCAACGGACTGCGACAGGTTTCTCGCCCGCTGACGGACACGAAGTAAAACACTTGAGACAGCCCCGAAAAAAACCCGCCTCAAGTCTCCTGGATCTTGTTTACTCTGAGGGCTCGCTCTCCGTCTGGTGTGGACAATAAATACGTAAATGTAGTCGAGCACACTAAAGGCACACGTCCACGTTCACGTGCAGCTTACATTTAAAAAGAAATATTCTATTTCCATCTGTAAATCTACGACGGCGTATTTGCGAATTTATACATCCATCCAGCCTATCCTGTATTCAGGATCACAGGGATTTACGAATTTATGAATTGGCAAATTTGCAAGTTTAGAAAGTTGAAAATTTGCAAGTTTAGAAAAATGAAAATTTGCAAGTTTAGAAAGTTGAAAATGTGCAATTTTAGAAATTGGCAAATTTGTGATTTTTTTTTTAAAGTAGCAAATTTGCCAGTTTATAAGGTGGCAAATTTGCAACTTTCCAAAGTGACAAATTTTGCGAGTTTCTAACGTGGTAAATTTGCGAGTTTATAAAGTAACAAATAGTGAGTTTAGAAATTGGCAAATTTATAGAGTCGCAGATTTGCTACTTTATTACGATGCTAACAACCGGCATCTACGCTAGCTAACTTCCCATAAATGTCGCATTTATTTTTCGAATACATCGTCTGTGACAACACCTCATTCAGGGTGATGGTTTTGATGGTTATTGTTAGTTTTATTTATATGGGCCAATTTTTCATCTTACAGGTGTTTATTTATAGATTTATTTAGATGTTTCTAATACGCCGTGGTATAGAGGTGATGATGGAAGATCACAAATTGGTGTCGGAGTGTCTTCTGTTAATAAAGCCTGATATGAAAAAATGCCTTTTTAACCCCTTCAGATCCTCCACCTCTTTAACAACATATGAAGAATTACACACAAAAAAATCCATACGGTCATAGTTTTATCTCAAAATCCAACATTTTTTTTCTTCCAACCAATAATATCACATCCGTTCCATTTATCAATCTGCAGCTACGCCTCGGCACACAGAAGGTCGTGAGTTCATCGCCTCAACGATCAAATCAAATTCCTCCCAACGTTTCCGCCTGTCTTTCCTGTTTCACTGAGAAATATGTCACGTTACGCAAGAAAACTTCATCATTTTACATTATGTAGTCAGAGGATTCTGTCTGAAAACAAAATATTCCAACTTTATGGGCAACAGTTATATATATAAGTACCTTTACAATAAGAAAAAATGATTTATTTTAACGGTATAGCATTTTTCAAAGTAGATATCTTGACAAAAGGGTGTGTTAAGCACCAGATAGTAAAGAAGATATTGATATTGTTATTTGTTGTAATATTGATTCTTTATGGGCAGCAGTGTATTTTGACCTTCAGGTTGAATTTATTGTTTGTTTGCTCTGATAACCAGTCAATAATCATACTTCCTTCACACAACATGCTGATTCTAGAAACACGGCCAATTAGGCTTCGCCTGTAAATGCCGCCTCGTGTTCGTAACACAGAAAGTCCCAATTTGTACGTTGAAAATCCGAACGCAGAATATCTAATAAGTTTGTTGACTTCCGTGACCTTTCCTCTACTTTGTCCCAGCGTTTAGCGTTATGTCTTGCTCGTCACTCGCGGCCCACAGTGACTGCTGTCTTTTAAAGGTCACACAGTCCCGCTCTCGTCTCGGATCGACGCCAGAGTTCATCTCTGCTGATCGGGGGAATAAATGCTGGCGTGTTTGGGGAAAAACTGCACTTTAAAGTGTTAAAAAAAGATGAGATTTTGAGAATTCGTTTGAGATCTATTTTTGGTACGATGGCACACATCTTCAGCTTTCACTTTATTGTATTTTCATCCGTAGCCTATATTGTTTGCTCCTTCAGTAACCAATTACCTCACGCAGGGATCAATAAAGTTAATCTTACTTTAACACTCCAGCTTCTTCCCTCTCCTCGCTGCCGCCCTCTCCCTCACACACGCATAGTATCAATGCCCACATCAATACTATAGAGACATGATGCACAAACACACAAACACATCCCTCACACACACACACACACACACACACACACACACACACTCCAGCCTTTTTAAAGCAGAGAAGCCTCTTAAGTTCCAGCACATTGCATTTGCAATGAGACCGGCGAGCAATCATCGCCCATCTCCGCCCGCCGGTGAAATGAGCCCAAAATTGTGACGAAAAAAAAAGCAAAAAGAAGGGCCGTTTTGACAGGCGGGGGTACAAATACAAGGCGATAGAATCTCAATGAGGCCTGAAAGAGGGAATGCATAAATAGATTAGATTGAAGGGACCGCCGCCACACAGAAAGCAAATCTAATTATGAGGCGGCTGTGTCTCCTGATTCTTTTTTTTTTCCTCCCGTATAGGAGGGGAAGCTCATCTCTAGTCAGCGGAACCTGCCGGATCCACTCGGACACCTGAAGCCATCGAGAGAGAGAGCATATACAGTATTTCATCCTCTAACAGGGAGGATTTCATAGTGAGCAGCACATCCAGGTGTCTTTTTCTTTATCTGCAGCCAGCTGTAATAAATGCAGCAGATGTTCAGGCTACCATGACACCCATAATGTTCTCAACAAGGCCGGGATGGAGAAACAAAATGGCCTATTAGGATCTCCACGTAGCTAAAAACAAAAGATTATGACTCCCGTTTTACATTAAAACCCACTAGCGTTGGGGTTTCACCCCTCGGACATGGGATTTAAAAACCGGGGGCTCCATTCTGCACCGCAAAGTGGGTTAATGGAGCGCTCCCCGTCTTCTCGCTTCCGCTTCCACAAAGTTATCTCCATCCGCTTCCATTTTGCTTCATTTAGCCGAAAACGAGGTCTGATCGCGACGTTTCGACATCCGGATGAAAAGTCACCTCACTGCAGGGAGCAGAGAATATATATATATATATATGCCAATTTATTTTAGGACCGGGATATAACAATTAAAATTCATTTTCCAGTAATTATACGGAATCAAATTAAACACAGAGCCGTTCCTCCAAGGAAAGTATAATGTATGTATGTAATTGAAATATTCCCGCATCGTAATGGCTCACACAATTAAATATGCATTAGCGGAGCGGCGTCCCTATCAGTCAAGAAGAGTGGGCTTCACTGTCGCCTGCTGCAGCTGCTCCACCAGCTTAAGGACGCCGCTTGTTTAGGGTTAATTGTTAAGACTACTGCTTTTAGATATTACCCATCATGCTTTCCTTAATTATGCTAATGTGACGAGCGGATACAAACACACTCAAAAGCCAGGGTAAGTGCAGGGAGTAGCTCTAGTGGTCATTACGGGTTTTCCATATGAATTGATAGTCATGTTGTGCATCCATTCACATCGCAGCAGGAAGCAGAAGGAGACAAAACACGGAAAGGTTGGTTTTTTACCTCGCAGAGAAATGAACATGGAAGTAAAACTCCCCCCAAAATAAGCAGCGTTAACAACTCAATCAAAGGCCGAGTTGGATTAAAAAGCAGGTTAACTCCATTTGTTGAGAGGAACATTGTTCAAGGTGTTTATTAACTCCTCGCAGCCTGGAAGAGTCTCCTGCAGTGACAGACTTTTCTTTTTTAAATAATCACAGCACAACTACTATCACTTATCATATTAACTCCTGCTTGGTGCTTCAAGGATATTATATATAATTCACTCAGCTGCAAAAGTAGGAGGGGGTGGAAAGAATAGATGTGTGGTGGAAGAGTGGGGAGATTTATTTCTGTGTTCTGAGACTTGAAGAGGAAACATAAGACTTTAATGAACTGCAGACCATTTTACATAAACATGCAGGGTCGCCCATAACGTTTGAATAATTAGCAAATGTCTTGTCTTTTATTGAGCCAAACAAATGTGATGCATGAATGTATTTCACCTGAACACATAATGCAATCATTACAGTTCAGAAGCGATAAAATGATAATAATAAACAGAGGATTGTGTTTATAAAGTGCTAAATTTGAGTTTATAAAGTCAAGACAACGCCTCATTCAGATGATGTTGATGGTTATTGTTAGTTTTATTTATACGGGCCAAATTGTCATCTTATGGATGTTTTTATTAAGATTTTTCATTTAGATTTTTCTAAAACGCCGTCAAATAAATAGCCTGACACATAATGTAATCATTGCAGGTCAAAAGTGATATTATAATAATAATAATAATAATAATAATAATAATAATGATAATAATAATAATAATAATAATAATAATAAACAGACTTTATGGGCGACAGTGTGTGTGAGCATGGTCGGCTGCATCCAGCATGGTGATTATAACCCATCGCTACCTTCCATCCAGTCGGTCAATCATGATGTCCACATGACCCTTGACCTCCATCCCCCCCACACACGTCCCCAGGTGGAACAGTCCGACCGTGCCCCTCGCTACGACCTCCAACATGCATCCCTGCTCACACTCCCCCCCGAGCGCTGTCTCCGGTGACGGAGTGGCGAGCGCGGAGGTGTAGTCCAGTCGCCCGGCGTGCCGCCGCCCGCCTGCCGGGTGAGTGATGGGCGGCGTGGAGGTCTTGCCAGGCAGCAGGTGGAGTCGGCGACTCCGTTGCTCGGTCGGCGCCCGGCAGCTCTGACCTTCAAACCGGCCGCCATCATTTTCAATCAAAAACGCTTCCTGTCGTCGTTGGCCAGTCCGACGGCGAAATTTAGTCAAGAAAAAACATGAAATATGGATTTAAAGATCAGGAAAATGTCTTTGTTGCGCAGCTGCTTCTGCATATTTCTGTTTTTCTGTCGTTTCCGTGCCAACGTGCACCATCACCATCATCCAGATTCACATCCCGGCGCGTTATTGGATCCATCGGAACTCCATCTGCTCTCCCGCTGCTCCCGACAAGCGTTTTTGACAGTAAAAACACATCTTCAGCATCGAGTCCCATCAATACGAGCTCCATGGCGCTGCCTTTATTTACAGAAACAGCTTGCATGTTTCCATCCGTGGTAATGACTCGGATAAGCGGCCCCACACACAAGCCGTTGTTTGGCGTATTACGCCTCGCTGGAAACAATACTTCACCTCAGAAATTGGAATCTGTAAACACAGATTTCTTCACGTTGTCTACAAAAAGTTCCATCGAAACTATTCCATGCATTTGGTTTTTCATCTGTAACCTCAGCGGCCTGATTTGAAAGTAAAATCTTTGCAACTGGAGGAAGAATTCGGGGTTCTCTCATCTCGACAATTAATTATGATAAGCCCTGAAGTAAGGCACTTAAACCTGTTTATGTTGAGGTTTAAGACTGGTTATCCTATTATCCTGGCAGATGTTCATACGTCGCTGCAGCTGTATGAATTCAACACCACGCTGGAAAGAAGAGCACGCATGGTCAGCAAACCGTCCCTGGACAAATAAGGAAAAAAGGAACATTATCCTCCATCAAGGATATGTCGAGCCACCTGTCTCCCCTTCCTCCACAGCCCGATGCTTAAATCCAACACCAGCTCGCCAAATAAGCCTTGAGCCGGCAGCCAGCTATTTTCCCTGAGCCGTAGACCTTGACCCCTCGGCGCCACGGCCCCAGACACACTCGCTCCGCCCGGGTATCATGACTGCTGCCGCGGAGGCCCGGCGCAGATAAGACATGATGAATGCAGATTGTTTGCCGTGTGACAGACTCATTCGTTTACAGTGGGATGGCGCCTTCAGGAGGGGCAAAGTCATGCAACCCTTAGTCCGAGAGGGAGGAGGAGGAGGAGGGAACGAAAGAGGAAGAAAACAAAGTGAGAAAGGGAGAATTTGTGTTTATATGAGAGAGGAAATGAGTGTGTGGAAGTGATGCTCATACTGGAGGGCACTGTGACACGAAAAAAGTTGCGCTCTCATATCGCCACGGCGGGGAGAAGAGTCTATTTCCCCTTTTTTTTTTTTTTTTTTGGCAGGTAGGAAGTTTGGAATGAGAGGAGTTGAGAAAGGACTCGACAACAAAGTGAGCAGAGAACAAAGGCGAGATAGAAAAGATGCATTCAGCACATTCCCCGTGTTTGTAATCTACCAGCTTTTATCGCAGGGCTGTTGGGATTTATGCTTCTCTGTGACACACACACACACACACACACACACCCTGTCTGATACTCTCCATGGCAACTAGATGTGGGTGACTAATTTTAGGGGTTGCGGTTTGGATAACACTTCAGTTATTAAATACCCGTCTGACAGCTTCCATGCCGCGGCGTCTCCGAACAGAAGGAGGCTTGTTTCACATGCTTGGCCTGGATTTAACGTGTTCATAATTCCCTCTGCCATACATGTGGCGAGATCATCATTTTTTTTCTTCCTTGCACAGATTGTGTATTTGTTTATCAAACCCCCTCGAGTGATTCATCCATCTTTCTGGGATTCACATATGATGCATGAGACATATTTTTAAATCAACAAATGACTGTGATGATGTAAAAACACGGAAATATCAGCCAACTCCACCGCGGTTTTTAGTGTAGATTTCAGCGTCGCATCGACTCCGTTTCCAGCAGCAGGTTGTTTTTTTTCAGTGGGCAAGCTCTAAAAAACGGCACCAAACGGCACATTTAGCAGGCAGCATGTGACCGGAGCATTCACGGAGAGGTGGTGGCGACCAAAGCAGAGCTAAAAAAACAAGAGAATATCAGACTTTGGTTTGTTGGGAGGCCAAAGGTCACTGAAGGTCACTGTGTAAACTTTACAGGGTGACAATATGTTGCTGTTTACATCTTGCATTGCCTTAAAGGAGGGGGGGTCATGCATCTTTAAAGAGATTCTCGCTGTAAACATTTATTACTACAGAAAATGATTTCCTATAACTTTGGAGAAAACAGGAGCCAGAATCTCACAAACCCGTCCAGCAGCTGTTGTGGAGCCTTTGATGCTTTTTGTTGGAACATTAAGTCTAAAGTTTTTCAGCTGGCGTCGATAGAAGAAGTCGGAACGTTTACGTTTCCATGACGACTGAGCGACTCCATCAGACCCTTGGTCATCATATCTTATCTGTAATAGTCTCGTTCAATATTATTATATTAAACGTTACCTTTTTATTTCTGTCTAACTGCCAGATATTGAGAATTATTGATCTTCTCTCCGTTATTGGCATGAAAGGTTTGGTCAAACAAAGTTGCCAAAGCTTCAAAATACATATCGTATGATGTCTGTCTGCCTGTCTGTCTGTCTGTCTTTCTCTGTGTCTGTCTGTCTGCCTGTTTGTCTCTCTGTCTTTCTCTGTGTCTGTCTGCCTGTCTGTCTGTCTTTCTCTGTGTCTATCTGTCTCTCTTTTGATCATTGTCTCTGTCTGCTCTGCCTGCCTGCCTGCCTGCCTGTCTGCCTGTCTGTCTCTCTTTTGATCATTGTCTCTGTCTGTCTGTCTGTCTGTCTGCCTGCCTGTCTATCTGTCTGTCTCTCTTTTGATCATCGTCTCTGTCTGTCTGTCTGTCTGTCTGCCTGTCTGTCTGACTGTCTGTCTGTCTTTCTCTGTGTCTGTCTGTCTGCCTGTTTGTCTCTCTGTCTTTCTCTGTGTCTGTCTGTCTGTCTGTCTCTCTTTCTCTGTGTCTGTCTGTCTGTCTGTCTGCCTGTCTCTCTTTTGATCATTGTCTTTGTCTATCTGTCTGTCTGTCTGCCTGCCTGCCTGCCTGCCTGTCTGTCTGTCTCTCCTTTGATCATCGTCTCTGTCTGTCTGTCTGTCTGCCTGCCTGCCTGCCTGCCTGTCTGTCTGTCTGTCTGTCTGTCTGTCTTTCTCTGTGTCTGTCTGCCTGCCTGCCTGTCTGTCTGTCTCTCTCTATCTGTCCATCTCTCTCTCTCTTTCTCTCTCTCTCTCTCTCCCTCTCTCTCTCTCTCTCTGCCTGCCTCTCTCTCTCTCTCCCTCTCTCTCTCTCT
The DNA here is from genome assembly GCA_029853015.1 of Chelidonichthys spinosus. Lineage (NCBI taxonomy): Eukaryota > Metazoa > Chordata > Actinopteri > Perciformes > Triglidae > Chelidonichthys > Chelidonichthys spinosus. The sequence goes on along the minus strand of CM056838.1, from coordinate 3,612,515 downwards.
GTCTGTCTGCCTGCCTCTATCTGCCTGCCTCTCTCTCTCTCCCTCTCTCTCTCTCTCTCCCTCTCTCTCTCTCTCTCTCTGCCTGCCTCTCTCTCCCTCTCTCTCTCTCTCTCTCCCTCTCTCTCTCTCTCTCTCTGCCTGCCTCTCTCTCTCTCTCTGCCTGCCTCTCTCTCCTCTCTCTCTCTCTCTCTCCCTCTCTCTCTCTCTCTCTCTCTGCCTGCCTCTCTCTCTCTCTCTGCCTGCCTCTCTCTCCCTCTCTCTCTCTCTCTCTCTCTCTCTCCCTCTCCCTCCCTCCCTCTCTCGCTCACCGCTGCGTATCGGCCAATCAGAGAAGTTTGGGAATAATTCTAAAGTTTTGACTCTATTGTTGCAAAGAAATGAAAGTGATTTCTCAAAGTCAGGAGGTTTTCTTCTTGCTTTCTATCTCGTGGCTTTAAGAGCGGTGGAACATGAGAGAGAGTTCAGGTGACAGCTGATGCATATATAAGATATTCAGATTTTACTTTGGGGGGGGGGGGGGCTTTGTTAACTTATCTTTTCTCTCTGCCTTGTTAGTGATGTATTTTTGTAATATTCTTTTGCAGTATTTTTGTCTTTAACGTGGTCGTTGAGTGTAATAAGGCGACTCTAACATCCAGCTCTAATGATGTCTGCCGGGAGAACCATGCAGACTCGTGTGTGAGTGCGTGAGAGTGCGTCTCTGCGTCTGTCCAAGGCTGAAGTATTGCGTCAGCAAACTGAATAATAGTTTGTGTCACCAGTTACGTCTGCAGGCTCAAGGACCTCTAATGTTTGCGTTGACTCACGCTTTTACCCAGTTATTAAATGATCATAATAATAATGATAATACATTTCTTTAGCTCTTTTAAAGGTACTCAAGGACACTTTCCATGTAAATAAAATAAAAACAGGAAAAAACAGTAATAACATCAGTTGGACATTGAGTTGTATTCATTCAAGCAAAGCATTCTTTTTTTGCATCCTGTTTCCGTATCGTTATCTAAGAAATACCAGCTACATAAATAGAAATCTTTGCATCTACTTCCTTCTTGGTCAATAACGAGATGGTTACGGTGATTATATACCCCACATGTTTCCATACAGCTCTTTGTTTAATGTCCAACACTCCCGACTAATGAAGAAAAGATTGACTGCTTAATTGATACTCTCCTTTGGCCATATGTGGGCCGATGTCCCAGCAGCCCGCAATTATCGATGAATTACCATATCATCAATATTAAAGTAATCTCTCACCGGGTAACCAAAAGATTATAATGGGCTGTAATTTGTAAAAATATATATTCTAAGGAGGGATTTTTGAAGCCCAGCTTTATGTCTGTGATGAGGAGGTGAGCGTCCTCTTGGCCCATTACCGCGAGGACAGTCCTCTCCACCGGCTCCAGAATCGACGGGGGAGTCAGACGTTGTGAAGGACAATTGGCAACTTGTGAAAATTTAATCAGGGCCATGAATTAATCAATAAAAGAGGGAGGATAAATGAAGCAGGTGCGTGCAGCCTAAATGATGGCAGGGGAGGCCTCGTGGCCCGCCGCTGCGCTCACTTCCTGAATAAATCATCTCCTGCGAAGGCCTGGAGTGCCTTCGGAGGAGCTGCTCCCACATTCAGAAATCTTCTCCCGAAACTCTCCCGTGTGGATCTCAAGGCCGCGACGGAGAGCTGGGAGCTGAGTCTGTATATCCACCAAACCAAAATAGACCTGAATATTTATCACATCACTTTCTTACGGGAGACGATTTTTGGGGGAAAGCTTTGCATGTCGATGTCATGCAATTAAGCCTTTATAACGCCAGGTATCTGACTGCTGTGTGCTGTTGCATGCTGGGACTTAATTGCTATAGTGTCTTCACTCACAGGGGTCTTGCTTAATATTACATCGCTTTATATTCTTGTCTTGACTGTAATTACCGGCTATACCTCCGTTTAATACTTTGGCACAGAACCGCAGGAAGCTGATGGCTTTTAACAGTCGGTGCAATTATCCAGTTTGAGGGACGCGCCGCACAGATTGTTTAGCATGGAGACGCTGCACGGCAACGAGTAAACCTACCAACCGCTTCCTGTGTTTGTGGTCGACCGGGCTCCCCCGACAACATCCACGCTGTTCCTCTGCAATATGCATTCACGCATATTTGGGTTTACTTTTTCTTTTCGCCAAGTGAATGTGAAATCGAAAAAATGTGAAGGCACCCGCCGTGGTAATTGGTAACTGGAGACCCTAGCAAGGATAAATCTGCAGGAACTAAGTCCACAACGAATTGAAAAATGCACGCTTGTGGAAAGAGTGTGGAAGGGAATTATTGTCTTTTAGGTTACGGGACCTTTTTATGATTCAAAAATCAGGAGAAAGAGAAAGACTTGGTGAGAGAAAGAGAATAAGAAGCTATCATCGGAGGGGAGAGGGAGTCAAGTGTGGAGGAGACGGAGGAACAAGGGAGGAAAGAAAAAGACTTAAACTGGAGAAGCCAGCCTCGGCTTCCCGTTGGCAGCGTAGTGCGCTTGGAGCGATGTATGAGTCTAGGTAAGCAGCTATAGCAGCATGGAGTCTCCTGGGCACCGTTCTCTTCTATCTCATCCTCAGCACTCAGTGGAGCACAGCAATCGCTCCTCTCCACACCCTGCCACGGATCTGCACCCGCAATTACACCCCAAATCAAATGAGTCTGGGACTGAGAGATGGAGGGGGGGTTAGAACAGGGATGGTTTGGCAGATGTGCATACAGATTTATCATGCCAGCTCTGGATTTGAGTGGTCTGAGAGAAGAAAGTGAGGAGTGAAGCACGCTGAGTTTTTAGAATTCATCAAAAGCCTGTTGGTTTAGAAAGGGCCATTCATGCAGAGACTTTTTTTTTTTTGGCTGTGAACAATAGTGCATGTATGAAAGATATGCCCCTTGAAGTTAAACTATTTCTTCTCACTTTTTTATGCAAATTGAATGCTGAGATCTACATTTTTCACCCGCACAAAAAAAAAGGGGGAGTATGGTTGATACCCTGTGAAGACAGACGAAACGGAAAGGTTAGAAATTGAAATGGGAAATGGCAGATCACAGTGCTCATCTAGGATGGCAGACTAAAGTCTGGCGGTAAAGAAAACGGTGGGAGAAGAGAACACGGAGCTGCAGGATAAAATACTTGAATACGTTTACCATCGAGATCCAAAAAAACATTTAGTTTGGTTACGCTTCCTCGAGTTACATCAGTTGAGGTGATTTGTCAGACTTTACAGCTCCCTCCAGGATAGTATACAACATATATGCATTATTACATGGGTAAAATTGGTGTAATTCCCCTTTAAAAATGACCTTCTCCCCAGGCAGGTTCCTTAAAGTGTTAAAACCAAAGAGATTTAGCTCCCAACTAACTTACGTGAGACATCCATTCATCAGGCGGCCAGAGACGAAACTCCAAATGAATGCTAATGTGTGTTAACTCCTCGGAAAAGCTTTTTATTTTGGTCTCTTTTATAAATTATTTATCATGTGTAACACATGCATAAAAGAAAAGCGTGACCTGTCTTAAAAATAGCTGATTATATTTATTCGATGCAGAAAAATGGTCAGGAACGTTCTTTTTTTGCACATTCTCACCATTTATTGGGAATAAGACGTTAATGTGGTTTTGGAGAGTGATGAGCAGTTGAAAGGGAAAAACAATGAATACACCGGGATCGAACTCTTGAAAGAGAAACTATTGCCTTTTGAAGAACAGACTAGTAAAAGCTCAAATTGAGTCCAAACTGCCTCATCATTCATCGATTGCCCCTCACCAACACTCTGGTTTGGAGAAATGGGAAGGTTGTAGAAAGCCTCCAAAAAGGGCGGGAAAGTGTTTCTGTACTGCGGGAGCCCCGATGATGGACATTTGGGGGGAAATTACAACATGCACTTTTGAGCTCACTGTAAATCTCTTACATCTCTCATGACCGTTACGCTTTGACTTTGCTAAACAAACAAAAATGAACAAATCACAAATATCTGATTCTGCTAAGCTAACTAACCAGTTAGTTTTAGCCTGATTGCTTCTTTTCTCCACTATTTGAGGCACTTTTTGTTATGTAATTTGTAGTCTTCTCAGGTAACATCACTATTAAACAGCAGATATGAGTTCAATGTTGTCAGCGTATTCAGTTAACAGGCATAATGCTAGCAAGCTAACGTTAGCCAGCATCAGTTGTTGTGGTGGAAACTGTCATTATTATATATGCATCCCTCAAAGCTGCAATAATTCAAAATATTTAAAACTGGATGGCAGGTGCTTTCAATCATGGCTTCTTTTTTTTTGTACCTTTTTTCAAGTGTTTGTACTTTTCAATAATATCTGCAGTAAATTAAGACATGACTCGCTTTGCATACGAGACGGATAGCATTTGGACCAACAACAACATTTTTTAATTAGTCCGACTAAATTGATTTTCTTCTCGAGTGCAGACATTAGTGTTTGCTCGTTTGCTCCAAAATGAATTTTTACTGCTGCTGTTTTGGATGAAAAGCAGAAGTAAAAATTCATTTCTCATAAAATTCACGAAAGCGGTAAGTAATTCTCAAGCATTATGAGCAAATGGGTGCCCGGTCAGGGATTTTCACACATTGTTTAGACGTTGGAGCGGGACAAGCCTCCGAGCGGCGGCGGAGTGTTAACGCTTCAATGTGAATGACTGGAAGCGGAAATGAAGGAGACAACGGGGCGACTGGCCCATTGCACTTAAAAAAAAAAGAAGAGAGAGACAGAAAACAAAGAGCTTTTCTCTGTTTTCCTCCAGAGACGGAGGGAAAAAGACAGGGGGGGGGGGGGCAGGAAGTGTGTTATTGGATGTAAGCGAAACAGAATGAAGAGATGGGTAGTGAGGAGAGATAAGGTTCATTAGAGGAGGTGAGCGGGAACAAAGCCTAATCTACATTTTAACCTTACCTTTAGAGGAGGCCGCCATTGCCACTGTGATAAAGGACTAGTGCAGCCCAAAGCCACGCACGGAATACTGATTCATCCCTTTGCCATTGTTATCAGGAGATGTCAGCTAATGCCGCGATGGTGAATCGCACTCAGCCGCCGTGGCCGAGGACATTTCTCTCTCTCTCTCTCTCTCTCTCTATCTATCTATCCCTTTCTCTTTCCCCGGCTCTTGTTCCATTCTCTGAGTCCATTCGTCTCTCTCTTCACGAGGGAGAATAGGCGCCGGGGGCTTTTGATGGCGTAAGGGGGGGCGTTAGTGTTTTGATAAGTATTGATATCAATCTTCTAAATCTGAATTTAATGACCCAATGTGCCCCGACTATATGGACATTTGTCACTGAATCCTCACATGAGGAATAAAGCTAAATAGCTTCTCTGAGTCCGCATCGACTCGCTCGGACAGACGATGGCTTGCTTGTGCATTATATACTATGCCGACAACTGCACAAAAAAACGTGTGGTTTTTTTTAGAGAGAAAGGAGGAAAGGGAGGAAGTGGTAAGAGGCTAAAGATGAGAAATGTAAAAAAAAATAGAGAACAAGAGGGATAAAAAACCAGAAAGGAGAGAATCCTAGAGAGGAAGATCAGTTGAGCCTCAGCGTGAGTCCTCGCCGTCCTTCCTCCCCTCCACCTCCTCCTCCTCCCTCTTTTAGACTGTCTCTCTTGATGGATTGGCCCATCAGTTAGAAATAATTAGGATGAGCTGTAGTCTTGTCTTGCTCAATGCAGTATCACCAGGGAGCAGGTTCAGGCCTTAAAAGGAGAACTCCATCCTGCCTTCACTTTATATTCCTACAGGGGAGGTTTGCACATAAACTTGCATCATTCCACTTTATTACTCTGATACCTGGGCACGGGATCATGCAAAGACGAGCCGTTAAAGTCAAAGAGCTGATGATTACACCTGATACTTTTGGTGCAAACCCCCGAGTGTGCATCGCGTTGTAAAACTTGTTATGTTCACCCCGCAACAAAAAAAAAGAAAAACGGTGTCCTCAGCGCGATCAAACAGACAGTTAATGCATACGATATACGACTCCTGTCAGTGTGTAAATATTATTCCTGAGCCCGAAGGCGTCGTCGCATGCACAGCTTACATTTCCATTCATTTAGTCCACTCACCCCGCAGCAGACGATCTCGTCCACTGGAGGCCACCACTCCACGCGGCAGATTGCTGATTAAACCATTTTCACACTTATGCTCCTCGAGTGTACGCTGTTTATTAAACTCCAACATACTGTTATGATAAATGGCTGAGCCAGATGCATCGTGGGACCTGAGAGACTCAGTGTTGAATCAAGAGAAGAGAAGGGAGGCGGTGTTAAGATTTAGGTATAAGTCGTTGCACTAATCTATATATTTACAGTAATTAGTGTTACATAGTGATTGGCCTTTTCTTCACACAACCACTCCTAAAACCCCAAACCGCCACCATGGACAAGGCTCGCCGTGCACCTCGCCTCCGGCAAACCAGCCTTTGATCAGCACCACGGACAGCAGCCAAAGTCAAAATTTATCTCTTTTAATTTAACGGCATGCCCTCGACTCCGCCGCAAAAATGTTATCACAGATTACTAGATGTGCATTTTTCCAACCCTATGAGAGGTGAGACTTACATTGCTATGGGTTTTTAAAACCCCCTACTCATGCATTAGAAAACCCTTAAAGGTTTCCTCCTTGCTGTTTGCTACATTGAGTCATTTCCTGTAAATACCGCAATCTAAAAACGTGTGTTTTTTCGGTTTTAAAAAAAGAACAGCGTGGGAAGATGAGTGGTTATGTCTCCGGTCTGATCTCGAGTGCTTGCAGAAGTGCATCACGGTTAGGACGCGGAGGGGAAAGGCGAGTTTTTGGGCCTCTGACAGCTCCCCGTGCAGCAGCGCCGGTTCCACCGTCGATATTTACTCCGCCGTCTCGCTGCTCTCAACCTCATTTCCAGACTCAGCATGGTGGCTGTTTTCAGCAGGGGGGGGAAAAGCTCCAACAAAACAGACTGCACATAACAAGCCTAGCAAAAAAATAAAAAGAAAAGTGCAGCCAGACAGACAAACTAGCTGGTGAACACAGCAAAGCATTGAACTGCTTAAGAACATATAACATGACGGTGTTTAAAGGTCGCCGCGCTGACCCCAAGTGGACAAAAAAACAGCATATTTTTATCTGTTTTTATTTGGGAACAAATCTTGATGGTTACAGACAATTACAGCAGCACTGTCACAACACTGACAGGGACAATATTTCACAGAACAAGGCACCACATGTGGCTGTCGACTCACAGCAGCTTTAATTTGAGATTTTTGAGGGAAGAGCCGACAACGCGGCGCTAAATTGATGGTATTGTCGGCGCCAGAAAAGAGGATGTCGGGTAGCTCTGCACATCTCCACCTGGAGTGGCTTGTTGATGCACCTCCACCTGCTACTGTATTTGCAGACTGCAGCCTCTCTGTCCTTTACACATGATGAGCCTGAGCCCCAGTGGATCATCTCACCCATCCAGATAATGGCTTTTTTTTTTGTGGTCAGGACAGAATCTGACCTTCTGCTAATACCAGTGAGCAAAGCCATAATATCACACTCATCATTCCCATCTCTCTCCGTCTCTATTCTATATTTTGTTTGGCATGTAGGGAAGAAGATATAGAATTGAGACTCTCTGGTTCCTCGTAGGAGCGATTCATCCTCTTAGATGGAAAGTTCTGCTCGTCTCTCCTCGAGTGCGTCTGACAGACGTTGAACCCGTGGTCACCGCCTCGCCCATCCGGAGAACATTTGTTAAAAACGCCGTCGTCATCGTGGGCTGTAGTTCATTCTCCGCACAGATTCATTATTCAAACGTGACCTTTTCTCCCCCGTCCCTTACCTCCTCCACCTCTTTAAAAAGTGGAACCTTCATGATTTTTGTCGGAGAGACAGATTGGTTGGCACCTTAAAAAAAAAAAAATATGCAAGGTGGTAAAAGTGCCACCGACTATCCGGGGAGCGGTACTTTTCTCTTCTTCTTCATTGAGATGATGGGGATGTGAGAGCGAATGAGAAGTGGAGGAAATCTTTGGGTGTTTTTGAGCCGTAACAGAGTGAATGATAGCGTGAGAGAGAGCAGACACATACAAATGAAAAGGTGTGTGTGTGTGTGTGTGTGTGTGTCAGCATCCACATCCTGATCAAACTCTGGTGGCTCAGCTGGCTGGAGACGACGCGTATTTAAAAATAAAAGACCGGTCACCTTTTTGGCTGCTGCGCCTTTAACGTCCCGTGGTCCGGCCCCAGGTGCACCGGATTTAACACGCTCTCTCCAAAGTGTATTCAAGCACATGCATGTGCAAAAAAAAAACAGACATCTGCCCATGGAGAACAATTTTATTTTGCAAACAACATAATGGGTTCAAGACTGTCACATGTTCGCCCATCTCTCCTGTTCTGATTCCCCCCCTAAGAGGAGAGATCCTTAGTAATAACCTTCAGGAGATGTTTCATAAATACTAAGTATACGTCATCAATAAATCTCGACAGTCACAATGCATTCTACATGCAGCCACATTGAATCCGGCTCCGTCCCCGGTTGATGGAGGAACAGAAGGACGGGAGATGGAAATCCATCTGCCGAACGCAAACACGTTTTCAATTACGCCCGTTTGTGTTCCTGTAAAAGGGAAGGGATTGCTCCGAAATGCAATCCAATTTTTGAACAAATGGGACGGGAAGTTGTGACATCCCTGCTTAATGTGTGCAGAGCGAAACGGCCCTGTGTTTTATTTGACATCCCGATAAGGTGAGGTCATTCTTTTTCATATTTTTGCTGAATGTTGACTGTTTTTAGTGCAGCGGGAGGTGAGTGTAGGGCCACGCTGGGTATCCTGGCATGGATTTAATGTTGAAGTCGGTCTGAATTGTGATATATATTCAGCCGACAAAAACTGTGCTGTTAGGGGGGGGAAAAAAGAAAAAGCTCCCAAAATCAGCATATTTTGAAATGATGAGCAAATAAAAAAAATACTAAAATGCTCCAGAAATGTTTCCAACAGCTCCCCATTTCATTATAATAAAAATACTAGCTTTCCAACATGCTTCTTGACGTTCAAATCCAATGAAGCTGAGAAGAAAGCTCGTTATCCAAACCGTGCAGTCTTGACATGTGCCTTTCAGTGTCACTTCGTTCTGCCTCCGACACAAAAAACCTCACAATCAGCATTCCCCTTCACCATCGCCACACATCAACCACCTCAGCACCGGGGATAAACATTTAGAGCATGTAACGCTGGTGGACGCGCACACACACACACACACACACACACACGTAGCTCATCCCAAGGTCGGTGAGCACAAATCGAGGGGCCTCGAGGTTAGGGAGGGTGACGGAGTCTAGAGGTTAGGGAGGGTGACTGAGTCTAGAGGTTAGGGTGGGTGACGGAGCCTCGAGGTCAGGGATGGTGACGGAGCCTCGAGGTCAGGGATGGTGACGGAGCCTCGAGGTCAGGGATGGTGACAGAGCCTCGAGGTTAGGGTGGGTGACGGAGCCTCGAGGTTACGGTGGGTGACGGAGCCTCGAGGTCAGGGATGGTGACGGAGCCTCGAGGTCAGGGATGGTGACAGAGCCTCGAGGTTAGGGTGGGTGACGGGCCTCGAGGTTACGGTGGGTGACGGGCCTCGAGGTTAGGGAGGGTGACGGGCCTCGAGGTTACGGTGGGTGACGGAGCCTCAGGTTACGGAGGGTGACGGGCCTCGAGGTTAGGGAGGGTGACGGAGCCTCGAGGTTAGGGAGGATGACGGGCCTCGAGGTCAGGGATGGTGACGGGCCTCGAGGTTACGGTGGGTGACGGGCCTCGAGGTTAGGGAGGATGACGGGCATCGAGGTTAGGGAGGATGACGGGCCTCGAGGTTACGGTGGGTGACAGAGCCTCGAGGTTACGGAGGGTGACGGGCCTCGAGGTTACGGTGGGTGACGGAGCCTCAGGTTACGGAGGGTGACGGGCCTCGAGGTTAGGGAGGGTGACGGGCCTCGAGGTTACGGTGGGTGACTGAGCCTCAGGTTACGGAGGGTGACGGGCCTCGAGGTTACGGTGGGTGACGGAGCCTCAGGTTACGGAGGGTGACGGGCCTCGAGGTTACGGTGGGTGACGGAGCCTCGAGGTTAGGGAGGATGACGGGCCTCGAGGTTACGGTGGGTGACGGGCCTCGAGGTTAGGGAGGATGACGGGCCTTGAGGTTACGGTGGGTGACGGAGCCTCGAGGCTAGGGAGGATGACGGGCCTCGAGGTTACGGTGGGTGACGGAGCCTCGAGGTTACGGAGGGTGACGGGCCTCGAGGTTACGGTAGGTGACGGAGCCTCGAGGTTACGGAGGGTGACGGGCCTCGAGGTTACGGTGGGTGACGGGCCTCGAGGTTACGGTGGGTGACGGAGCCTCGAGGTTACGGAGGGTGACGGAGCCTCGAGGTTAGGGTGGGTGCTGGAGACTCGAGGTTACGGTGGGTGACGGAGCCTCGAGGTTACGGAGGGTGACGGGCCTCGAGGTTACGGTGGGTGACGGGCCTCGAGGTTACGGAGGGTGACGGGCCTCGAGGTTACGGTGGGTGACGGCCTCGAGGTTACGGAGGGTGACGGAGCCTCGAGGTCAGGGTGGGTGACGGGCCTCGAGGTTACGGTGGATGACGGAGCCTCGAGGTTACGGTGGGTGACGGAGCCTCGAGGTCAGGGTGGGTGACGGGCTTCGAGGTTACGGTGGGTGACGGAGCCTCGAGGTTACGGTGGGTGACAGGCTTCGAGGTTACGGTGGGTGACGGAGCCTCGAGGTCAGGGTGGGTGACGGGCTTCGAGGTTACGGTGGGTGACGGAGCCTCGAGGTTACGGTGGGTGACGGAGCCTCGAGGTTAGGGTGGGTGACGGGCATCGAGGTTACGGTGGGTGACGGGCCTCGAGGTTAGGGTGGGTGACGGGCCTCGAGGTTACGGAGGGTGACGGAGCCTCGAGGTCAGGGTGGGTGACGGGCATCGAGGTTACGGTGGGTGACGGGCCTTGAGGTTAGGGTGGGTGACGGGCCTCGAGGTTAGGGTGGGTGACGGGCATCGAGGTTACAGTGGGTGACGGAGCCTCGAGGTTAGGGTGGGTGACGGGCATCGAGGTTACGGTGGGTGACGGGCCTCGAGGTTAGGGTGGGTGACGGAGCCTCGAGGTCAGGGTGGGTGACGGAGCCTCGAGGTCAGGGTGGGTGACGGAGCCTCGAGGTCAGGGTGGGTGACGGGCCTCGAGGTTACGGTGGGTGACAGAGCCTCGAGGTTACGGTGGGTGACGGAGCCTCGAGGTTACGGAGGGTGACGGAGCCTCGAGGTCAGGGTGGGTGACAGAGCCTCGAGGTCAGGGTGGGTGACGGAGCCTCGAGGTTAGGGTGGGTGACAGAGCCTCGAGGTTAGGGAGGGTGACGGAGCCTCGAGGTCAGGGTGGGTGACAGAGCCTCGAGGTCAGGGTGGGTGACGGAGCCTCGAGGTCAGGGTGGGTGACGGAGCCTCGAGGTTACGGTGACCAAACAAAGTACAGCTGAGGCTGATGGGAATGTAGTTTTTACAGTTATGGCTACAAATTGGAATTTCAGCCACCTGATGACTTCGTCGGAGGAATAGTTGGATATTCACGGGTATTACGATTCATCAAATTGATCCCGAGGGGGGAACAGCAACCCATCCTCATGGTGATTCAAGGCGATCGCAAACATTATTAGGGATTCATCGTCCTGGTAGTAATATCTGCAGTTTCACAGAATCCAGTCAGGATAGTTGCTGTGCTTTTTCAGTGCGGACCAAAGCAACGGGCCGACTGATAGACCGACATCGCCTTCCCTAGAGCCCGCTGCCGGCACGGATAAAAAAAACATCCTTCAGGCACTCTCCTCTCAGTTCACCAGCAATTCAATTGGTCTTTTGTGCATATTTTGATATGACAGGTTTTTTTATTATTATTGTTATCCAGGCTGTATATAAAAGTCTGAAGACACACTAAGTGAACTAATAGTTGGAGAGAAAAATAAGAGAAACAACCTTTCACTGCCGGGGCTTTTAACGAAGTGTATTTTTCAAGTAAATCACGAGCTGTGGACAGAGACGGCGCCGTGGAGTAATAATGCAGCGTTTCTAAATGCATAATGTGCACTGAGGATGCAGCCTTGAGTCTCATTGTTTAAATGCAAACAGACAGTGTGAGAGTAATGCGAGGAGACAAGAGTTTTGGGAGCATGTGGCTCAGAAGTCTGTCCCTTTAAGCCCGGCGAGATATCATACTGGGACCGGTTCCAATTGAAACTTCAAATCCATCTTTTCTCTTTGGTTTCTAATTAGCGGTTAACAGATGATGCATCCCAGACACAGAAGGGAGAGGGAGCACGTATATGGGGACAGATACCAGCCCCCCTCCCCTTATGCCACCCAGTTCTTCAGATTTATTTTTTCAGGTGAGCGATTTCCCCCTTTTTTTCCCCTTTTTGCATGCTTCTGATCGGGGTTGGGCTGATCTCAGTTAAACTCTTAATAAGCCCCATTTCACGGCATGCAGCCAAGAGATTAGATGTGACAGGGCAGGCGTGGGCTAGTTCTGAGACTACAGATCTGCAGGCTAAGCTCCGGATTGGAAATGTTCCAGCGCCTTGTTGGATGGAGCAGCTCCTTCGCTGCATGACGATACCGGGAGCATGATTGTGTGAAATTCCACGCTCCCTATTGATCAGCCCACCTGCTGCATCCGCAAACTCTAATCCGGCCCCTTTGCTCCCCCCTCCTCACAAGACTCATGTTGTATGTGGATGTTTTTCTGTTTTTATGGAACCGGGTAACGGGTCTCGACTTTCTTCCCCGCCGTATGTTTGAGGAACCGCTGACCTCTGATCTGCACCCTAGAGGCGCTTCGCCGACATCACATGAAGTGTGAGCTCGCTCGCTCGCTCGCTGGCTCGCTGCAGCACATGAATCATTCCATATGAAAGCTGTATTCTCACAGAGCAGGCAGGTGAACTCGGCTTGCCATATGGCTGAGGGGGGGATCTTATTAGAGTCTGAGCAGAAAACAGATTATCCACGGTGGACCGAGGCCACCAAGGGATGATTTCTATTATGGAAGCCTTTAATTCCACTGGTGTTAACAGGAGGGAGATGTGGAAAAACACTTCTGGAGAGGAGCTGCTTGGCTAATGTATGCGTGGATGATAGTCTTTCACTCCTGCACTGAAGGAGAAATGTGATTTCTCCCACTTTATTCCCTGAATAATAACCACGTTATAACGATCATCCAACGTTTTCTCCCTGTTGTCCTCTTTCCTTCTGAGCTGAACTCCCAGTAGCTTTTTTTTTTCTTCCTGGAGAAACAAAATGTGATGTTTTCATCGTACCAAACCAATAATTTCATGACATCCGACCATCAGTCGATCCGTGAGTCAGAGAAGGTTATCTTCTGAACCATCCAATCATCAAACTTTGAGGTGAAACTTCCCCTGTTTGTTGTTGCAAACACGTGGAGGCGTTTATCAGCAAACTCAAGGCCTGTAAATGAATAGATCTGAAAACACATTGTTGCATTTCCTCTCGTTTACCGACGGGTGATTTTCACATGTGAACATTAACAAAAGCGTATTGATTCATTCATGATGGAGCTACAGTTCATTGACAGTTACACAAAGGAAAGCAGCAAATGGATGGTTGCACTCATAGGAAGACTATTTTCTTTTTCTAAATGCAGAAATGTTTTAACCCTAAACACAAAGGGAGCCAACCGCCATCCCTGAACCCCCCCCCCCCCCCCCTCCGGTACGTACGGTATTTATTATTGCTGCTCTTCAGCGGGGTGAATCATGGCAATTTTCCCTCCTGTCAAGCCTTATTGTAAACATCATATATTGAAAATATCAATCTTTTGTCAACGTTCAACAGAAGCCTGCTCCCCCTGCTTCCCCCGACAACAACGTGTACACACTGCCCCCTTGAGGCCAAAGGTTGTAACTGCAGCCAGAAGGGAACTTCTGCCTGATCTCTCTGATTTCTCATTAAAGACATTCAAACACAGTGAACATGGAAACATAAAGCACTTATGATGTCAAAGTCTCTTTTAAAGAGTTATGGAACGCATGTACAGATAGTTGAGTATTTAACCATCAGAGGAGGTTTAAGAGACTTTGTTTTAAAGACTTTGCAATCTCTTCTTGACGTATCTGATCATATCTTTGCTCTCTGAGAGAAAAAAAGAGAAATCTTTTGTCTGAATCTCCACCAGTAATAATACTCTACATTATAAGTTATTACAGATGACGATAAGACCAATAATATGAATTCATATGGTGAAAAGAAATCCATTTATGAGATTGTTATAGCATGTCATTTACCTTCATCGTGCTTCATCGTATGTGGGCTTAACTGTTCTGTAAAGAACGTGCACCTGCTTTTAATAGCCTGCTAATTAAGAGTTATATTAGGGTGAGACAGCTTGCCAAATTCATATCTCCATAAATACAGAGATTTAGATCTTTGGAACGCTGGGAGACGCTGAGCTGTAATCCTCCGAGGTAGACATCAGCTTAGCACAGAGAAAAGTCACACTATTATTAACCTGAGGAACAGACAAACTGACTTTTAACATTACGGTTAAATTGTGACACTAGAATCAATATTACAACAAATTTGCAATATATTTTTGGTGCATAATACACCCTTTAAAAAACACTTTATAGTCAAAATAATGAGTTTTTTCTTATTTTAAGGTACTTGTAATGAAATAACGTTGGAATATTTCGTTTTCAGAGACAATCTTTTGTTTATAAATGCATCAGTAATCACTGACCAGCAATGATTACATTATCTGTCCCAATTACAGGTGCAATTAATTCATGCATAACGTTTGTTTGGCGCTATAAAAGACGAGACATTTGCACATTATTCCAACACTATGGGCGACCCTGTGTATTTACACGGACTGAGAATTGACTGAATGAAAGGTTTACATGACTCTTTGATGAAGGACATGTTTCTGCAAAGACAACGTGAGGATTATTGTTTGTGAGGCACACCTTTGGATCTCTTGTTTGTGTAACGTGGATGGTAAAAGCTCTCGGGAGGAGATGTGAGCTCATTTAAGCTCCTCGGCTTTGCAAAATACTTCATCACAAAACGATGCAACACGCGAGATCCTCAAGTCGTCTTTTTTTTTTTTATTTTCTCCTGAAACTTCCTGTGGCACGAGTTTTATCCAGACACTCAAAGATGCAAAAGCAAACATAACGCTGGTAAGAATCACAGAAAGAGACGGAGAGAAAAGAGGAAGTGGGTGCAGGAATGATGAAAACAACAACAAAAAACTTCTGGTTGTACTATAAATGGATACATATGCATGATGTTACCATGACGATAACATCACATCCCAATATCAGAAGACAGTGGAGGCCCAGTTCTTCTGAATCCAACCGTTTGTGACCGTTTTCCTTCCACAGGCATGAGATGAAATACGACCCTGGAGATTTCCTGTAGAGATAATTAGCTGTCTCCTCTTGCAGACGAGTGTCACTGAGGGGTTAAGAACTCTGCTTGACCCTGAGCGTCAGCTGTAGTTTTGATGCAAATCATCATCTTGCATGCTTTTCAAGGTTGTTGATGAATGGAGGCGAGATTTCCAGGACTGAGAGGCTCGGTGATGCAACAAAGATGAGCAAGGTCTGCAGACTGACAGGTGATGAAAGTGGGAACCTGCCTTCATGTTACTACTCATGTAGAATAAAGAGACACATGAGAAATGATTATGTGCCTCATTGGGAAACGTACAGGAAGACATGATTGCCACACATGAGGTGTATCAATTTTTATAATTCGACTACAAACAGTAAGAGAGTACTTGGTATTAATGGTTACGGCATTAAGCTTTAATGTTGTGTAAAGAAGGAATTAACCCTTACTACATTTCTGTCTATCTCGGGACCAGAGGGCCGTAGAGACTCGGGAGTCCCCAACCATAACCCTAAACCTAACCCCAACCCTGAACCTGAAAAATACAATGATTGTTTATCACATAATGGCATACACTCATGATGGCAGCATCTGTCTGATTTGTCCTAAAAAAACAAACATGGTATGCCTTAAAAATATCATTAAAATGTATAGAATATATGCTTTAAAAGTATTCTTTACATTTTAGTATTTTGGATATGTAGAATGTAGAATGCTATGATGTAAAAGTGTGAAAAGACATTTAAAAAAAGTCAAAATATCAGAAATAAAAACAACATTCTTGCTCCAATTTTTCATGAGCTGAAATCAAAGATCTCAGACTTCTTCTACATATTAATTTCTCTCACATTTAGTTCTCAAATGTGTTTAAACCTGTGATGGTGAGATAATCCCTCCACCTGACAGGTGTGGACTATCAAGCTGCTCATTATTGCACAGGTGTGTGTGTGTGTGTGTGTGTGTGTGTGTGTGTGTGTTGGGCTGCTCACTATAAAAGGCAGATGGCAGACAGCATGTGTGGCTTCATGTGTGTGTGGGGGGGCTTTGCTGATGGGAGTGTTGTGAATGGCCCATGGGGGTATTGGGGCATCGGGGGTCGTGGTCTGGGCAGGTTTCAGACACGGGTGCGTTTTATTGATGGTATTTGAAGCACAGAGACGTTGAATGAGATCCTGAGGTCCGTTGTTGTTGTTCATCCACTTCCATGATGCAGCTAGTGATGCATGGTGCATGGTGGTGCATGGTGATGCATGGTGCATGGTGATGCATGGTGCATGGTGGTGCATGGTGATGCATGGTGCATGGTGATGCATGGTGATGCATGGTGGTGCATGGTGGTGCATGGTGATGCATGGTGCATGGTGATGCATGGTGATGCATGGTGGTGCATGGTGGTGCATGGTGATGCATGGTGGTGCATGGTGATGCATGGTGCATGGTGATGCATGGTGGTGCATGGTGATGCATGGTGATGCATGGTGGTGCATGGTGGTGCATGGTGGTGCATGGTGATGCATGGTGGTGCATGGTGGTGCATGGTGGTGCATGGTGGTGCATGGTGATGCATGGTGGTGCATGGTGATGCATGGTGCATGGTGATGCATGGTGATGCATGGCCCAATGGTGCAAGGGTGTGTGCACAATTCCTGGAGTTTTCTTTTCAGTTCTTTTAGATGGCAGCAATAATCATGCTGTCTCATCAGCAGCTTGATCCACCACACCTGTCAGGTGGAGGGATTATCTCCAAAAAGGAGAAGTTCTCACTGAACACAGATTTAAACAAATGTGTGAACAAAATGAAAGAACTGATTTCAGCTCATGAGAAATTAGAGCAAAAACAAAAGGGTTGCGTTTACATTTTTCGTTCACGTTTATATTTGTGAAAAAAACTCAATAAAAATGTCAGTGTATTATGCCATAGAAAATGTATTTAAAATGATCATGGTATGTTATAAAAGGGTTAACCCTAACACTATGCCATACAAATGATATTTAAAAAATATCTTGGTGTAATGTGCCATAAAAATGCCCTTCAAAAAGGCTCAACACATTGGTTTTCAACCAGGGGTCCTTGATGGAGTTCCAGCTTTGTACTAGAAGTTGTGAAATATTCCAATATTTATATCACATCAAGTCTGAATGTATTTGCAATATTAGGGGGAAAAGATGTGGAACACATGTTGGATGTATGTATTCTATTGTTTTCTCTCTCTTTTTTTAAAATAAATTAGCCAAGAAATTCCACTTGCTTTTCCCTTTTTTAGGATTTATATCTGACTTACATTGCCATAAAAGACCAGGACTTAGCCTTTATGTTGCTGTGATTAAAAAGAAAAGAGGTTACAGTGAGTCAAACGTGCCAGGAGGAAAAAACGAACAGGAACTGTTGACTTCGGAGTGTTAACCACCAGTGATGAGTAATGGAAATAAAATTAATGTAAATCAGAATTAAATAGCAAAAGTGAAACCGAGAAGGTTTATTCTCCAAAGAGAGTCAATAAGAGTCATAAGAGGAACTATTGTGAAAGTCATACTCATCAATAATCCTACTCTTTTACTCCTGTAGTTGGAAACTATTTAATGTGTCATTAGGATTTGATAACGAGTCAAATTATCTGCTGAAGATTAGAACTATATTTCTGTCACTCACATACAAGTGTATTTGTGTAATCATGAATTTGTCCACTAGATGGCGAACACATATTACAGAGAATGTAAATTGATAGGTGTAAATCGCTCTAATTCTGACTAAAATCTTCTTACTAAATGGTGCTGATATTACTGAATAATCCACGAGGTAAATCAAACGGTAACGACATCGATACAAACATCAGCACGTTTGGGTTCCCGGTAGAATCACAAAAAAACGTGTTTGCGGAACATAAGATACGCGAGGAGGGACAAACTTAACCCAGTTCGCCTCTCAAAATGGCGGACGAACCAACACGGGAGTGGAGCGATGAGCAGCTCAAAAGTGACGATTTGCCCAAAAAAGACCTTATAAAGTTCATTCAGGACAATGCAGCTCACTCGGTACGTTCCTCGCGTTATCTCGCGTGCGGTATTATATTTGAATATGTGCCCGTTTTACGTCATTACGGCTAAACGCGAGCCGTGCAGCATGCTGCGTGGTGAGCTAAGTGTAGCCGCATCGTGAAGGCTGAGTGTGTGTGTGTGTGTGTGTTAGCATGTTTGCGAGGCAGGATGTACAAACGCGGGAGTCGTGTTTACACTATTATAGTGCTGCACCATCCAGATATAATCTACGAGAAGAAGAAATGACGTCACGTGCCGTTAAACGTAATTTTATTTATTTATTTATTTTTTGAATAAATTAGCTGTGACCGAATCCTGTCGTGTAGCATACAGATGCTGGTGAAACCCCCCTTTTTTATTTTGTTACTAATATTATTAATAATATATATCGTTATTAATATTAATACTTACTTTCTCCTTGTTTTTTTTTTTTGTACATTTTCCCTTTTTCAGTTCCTCAATGAACACAAGCTGCTGGGAAACATAAAAAACGTTGCTAAAACAGCGAAGAAAGAACAGCTGATAATTGCCTACAACCAGCTATTTGAGAGCAAAGTAAGTGATTTATAATCATATTGACATGAAGCAGAGATTTGACACTAAATTCCAGTAAAAAAAACATCAAGTTTCCCACATTCTGACACACCCACGCTCCCAAATGTTTATTTCTCATGCTTTTCTCGTCATCTGCAGCGGTTTAAAGGCACCGAGCCCATCGAGGAGGTCACGGAGCAGGTCAAAACTGTGAAAATCGAAGACAGGCCCAAAGAGGTCCCGACAGAGGTCGTGGATGAGGTGATGGGTCCCTGACATTCAGGAGGATGTTGATTTTTTTGGGTTTGTTTTTGCACATGCATGAACTCCTGCGTTGCCTTTTCTTAGGGTCCACCAAAGTACACCAAGTCGGTGCTGAAGAAAGGTGACAAGACCAACTTTCCAAAGAAAGGGGAAAGTGTGAGCTGCTGGTACACCGGCAGCTTGGAGGATGGAACCGTCTTCGACACCAATATTCCCACAAGTATGATGGAACCTGCTGCTCCCTACTATATTAGATATTAAAATCAGTATCCTATGAAGATTCTGTGTCCAAACTTTAATCCTTCTCTCTTTCCTGCAGCTGCAAGAAAGAAGAAGCAAACTAAACCCCTCAGTTTCAAAGTCGGCCTCGGCAGAGTCATCAGAGGAGTAAGTGATTCTGAAGGGCGTTTTTTTTAATCGGCATTCAATTCAATTTCTGGTATATGACTGCCTCTTCACATCAGTAACCCTGCCTCACGTTCACAGTGGGACGAGGCCATTCTGACGATGAGTAAGGGGGAAACGGCTCGAGTGGAGATTGAACCTGAGTGGGCCTACGGACGGAAAGGTCTCCCTGACTCCAAGTATCCTTTTCATTGGCTGAACTCGTTCTTTTTGTGTGTGCATATATATGTATAAAGTAATCTGATACCCAGATTCAACTGCCGTCTATTCCTTAACCTCGACTCTTGCAGAATCCCACCCAACGCCAAGCTGATCTTCGAGGTTGAGCTGGTGGCCGTCGATTAAATGGCAACTGCTGGCTCGCATGCACTACAGTTTAAGGACGGACGGAGGAAGAAAAAAAATTATAATGGCCTTGCTGTAAAGATTGTTAGTTAAAATGGCATTTTAATTGCACTGTTTTGTTCCTACTTTGTCTCATTTGTCTTCACATTACAAGAAAGTTAAAGCATTTTATGTTTTTGCCAGAAAAAAAAGTGATGGCTTGTCAATAATGTACATATGAGGCACCCTGAAACCTTATTCTTTTCGTTTTCTTTTGCATGTACAATGTAAATGATAAATAAACCCTGTTTCAGTGACTAAATGGTGACGAATGACAAATTATTTCACAATTGCATATAGATTAAATGTCAAATGTGTAGTTAAATTATTCACATGTCATTCGTGGAGGGAATCTAATTTAGATTTAAATTTATTGTATGAAGGCTTGAGCTATACTCATGTGCACGTATTTTAGGTTTTACTGTCACGACCGTCTCCGTTGTCCACCAAATATTTACAGCAGATGCCAACTTAGATACACAGGCATAACTGCACATAAATCAGACTTATTGATTCATTGTTCAACTCTTATATTCAGTATAACTTTATTAAAATGAGGCAAACAAGATGTGCCGTTTCCAAGGGATACCATTAAATTAATCGCTTTCAAATCCCAGTATTGTATTTAAGATGGAATTTGTCACAAATGCCAAGGAACCCTCTATTTGTAGGAAACACCACACAAAAGTTTTTTTGTCCAAGCCAAAATTTTATTCTGTACAACAGGATAACATTTAACCGGGTAAAAGCCAACTGGTCTCGATTGCTTCCCTCCTTTTGGGCCTCGGGGCACTTAGGAGTTGGCGTTGGGTCCCTTCTTCTTTCCGAAGGTGGGCACCACGTTCACGAAGCGCCTGTTGTACTGGATGCGACGCTTGGCACGGCCAGTCTTCTTCTTCTTCTTCTCCTGCTTGTCAACCTGGACAACATGACAGGGAGATAATGTAGACTTAATGCCTAGCTCAATACAAATCACAATCCATTTAGTATTTATAATCATACTGGAACACAAGATGTTGGAAAAGGCATAAGACTGTACCTTGGGTGTCTGTCCCCTCACTTTTCCAGCACGGGCCAGAGAGCCGTGAACTTTACCTGAGGATGGAAAAGGAAATTAGTATATTTCTCCTGTGATGGTTGCGACAATGTACCCATTGTTAAACTAACATGGGGTCACTGTCTAATGACATCACTACATCCACAATATTGTAAATATAATGACTTGTGTTACTGGTCTTATAGAGCCAACAGCATATCTAAATGGCTCACAAGCTTTTAGATCAACAGGGAAAAACTCCACCGCGTCTTTGGATGGTCAAATATTCTTAATTTGAATACTAGACAGCATACACAGAGTTGTGTGATACATCCGTGTACTGACCTCCCAGCAGCCTGCCAGCTACCTCCAAGGTACACAGCTCTGAGACTCCACAGGATGCCAGGGAGGCATCATCCTCCAGTGGGCATCCAGCGAGCAAAAGCACCTGCTCTTCAACCAGGAGACCCTCCAGAGTCTGGACATGGGCCTGAGAGAGAGACACCAAAGAATACGCATTATAATCAATACCACGGGCTGTCTAGGACTCGGCTCCAGCACATGCACTCTTCTACGTCAACGTCACCGGGTCCCGAAGCCCCTTAAGTTTTTAGTTTAGTCTGAATATAATTTTAAAATGCTGCAAAGTATGACAGAAAATGGTGTGAATGCACTTTATTTATTACAAGAACTGTCACAATGTGTATCGGGAGGGACTTGTAGATTCAAAGAGATGGAGCGGTAAACGATGCATTTGTAAGGCCCACACTACATTACCTGCATATGTTTATTAATATTTCAATAAACTAATGTTAACACTGTGGAGGGAAGAAGTATTCAGATCTTTATGAGACTGTCTAAATATGAGTAAAAGTACATTACGTATTAGTATCAAATTATACATCAATTAAGCTACAAAAATAAAGCACCAATTAAGCAAAATGACCCAAACTATATTATTTCAGCAATAATGTGTTCATCACTTAAATGTTGAAGTTGGTAAAAGGTGGACCTCATTCTACTTACTTAATATTCTACTGGGTATTTTAATCCATAATAATATACATAGCGTATTAATCAACTACATGTATTAACCTGCAAAGTAATTATGTTAAATTAATAAATCAACGGTGTATTCTCCCCCCAGCTTGTAGACACTTTACCTTGATCTGTCCGACAGTCTCCTGTCCGGTCACCTCAAGGGTGTGAGTGTTCTGGGCACGCAGGAAGAGTTGCATCTTGATGCTGGAAGAAAAACTTTATGATTAAACTTCATTATCGATGTTGATGAGAGCGGAAATACGCTTGTTGGCGTTGGGGAGTTATTCGTGACAGCAACATTGGACACCAAGCGAGCTCGAATCTGAGATAGTTATATAATAAGTGGAAATATAATAAGAAAGTATAATAACCCCGTTATTAAACGGGCAGGTGAATAAATAAAGCAGTGAAAAGCAGCATGCCGGACCTGGAAGAGACTCTCTCGGTAGCTTGCTAATGCTATATTAGCTTCACTAGCCGCATGGGGCACGCGTTTCAAAAAGTCGCTTAAAAACAGGCAAAATGTGAGATAACTGTTCAAATTAAGTATAAACAGAGATAAATGATTGTATACGCGATGTATCCGGTTCGATAAACACACCAGGGTTTCAAATAGTTAGGGTTTTTCACATAAATTGCACAGGCCTTACCTCGTTTGATGCTAGTCGTTCAACACTAGGCATAGAAAGGGCTGTTGGAAGGTCGACACTGCGCATGTGCGGTTTTACGTAAGATTCGTCTGAAGCAGTGGCCACGCCCACGCGTTAGTGAGGGGGCTAGTTATTGAAGGATTGATTATATTGGCTTTCACGTTGTTTTAATCAGCAGCAGCTCCGTGTGCGGTTTTAAAATAGCACAAAGCTCCATTAATAATGTTAGAACATTATCAATATATATTTGCCCAATTAGATTATTATAAATTAACTGTGGCTTGAGCAGGCATGGTTTATTTGACCATTTAATTTATTTCAAACTGTTTTTCACGTGACACAGCAGTGAGCAGTCAAACTCACTGTTCAATAAAAAAAATACAATTTTAATGTTGCATTAATGATTTGGTGCAGAATGGCGAGCATTAATTAATTGTGTGCTATGCCTTTAAGTAGCTCATGGGATTAAGATCAATTAAGAATTAAAAAATGACTGAATCAATGGGCGACACTTCAGGATATCAATCTCTTTATTATGAAATCAAGTCAAAATAAAAAAGGAGGAACTCTTCATTTTCTTTATGGAATCGAAACCATGAAATATATAAAAAAAAACTTTCAGTTTGGGAGGGAGTACACGACTCAGAGGTACATCAACGGACGCCTCCTTTACAAGTTTAAACCTTAAACACAAAGAAAGAGACCAAACTATGTCATCCAATCTAAGAATTAAAAAGTTTAATCACACAAGAAAAAAATATATCTGCCTTCACAAATAACATGCATTAAAGAACCCAAAAAAGCAGCCGGTGTTGGAGATGATGAATGTAGCAATTAATGGGGTTTTTATTTTTTTATTTTTAAACAACATGACTGATCAAGACGACTGTCACAGAGGACTGTGTATTATATTCCAACCAATGGCTAAATTCCAACCAATGGCTACAAAGTTTAACTGATTAGCACACTTTAAACCAGAAAGAAGGAACGAATCAGGTTCTGTGATCGGACTGAAATCTCCATGACACCATGTTAAGTAGCCCTGTTCAGAGATGTCGGCAGGTCAGAAAGGATGCTTTTCCTCTGAGTCTCCATCTTCATGTCAGGATGTTGTCCATCATGTTGGGGGAGGAGGGTAGTACTGGTTATACTGGGCATATTGGTTGTACTGTCCCCAGGAGTTTTGACCCCAACCGCCGTATTGCTGTTTAAAAATGAAGGAAAGAGAGGGGAAATGAGAAAATGACCAATCCATTTTACTAGAAAATACAGATACATACATCAGCTGCTCGGATAATAAACCCACCTGGTACCAGTTGTTGTATGCGGTGTTGTTTGCCTGCGCGTCTGTCGCTGCATTTACTGCGTCCGAGGATCCGTCGTCCACGCGTTGTCTCTTGGTGTCGGGCTCCTGAGTGCTGGAGACCAAATAGTTCACGTCAGTTAAAAATCCCTTGTAAAGTAATTCACCAACATATAAAGCTTCATCACAGCCACAGTGAGTGGAACGTCTAACTTGTAAATCATTCCCCGGCATGCTGCACAGAAGTAATAACGGTTTGTATGGTTGTTTGTATGAGAGGCAGCAACAGCACAGGTCAGGCATTGGACGTTGCACTTAAAAAAAAAAAAAAAAGTGTGTGTGTGTGATGTGACCCTTGTTCCCATATCTACCTGTCATATCCGTTCTCTGCTTTTCTCTTTGTGGATTCGCTTTCTTTCTGTAAGTTCTGCTGTTCTTCATATGCAGCCACAAGCCTTAAAGATGTAAAATAATGAAAATGACTTAATATCAAAGACAAAAACAACAAAACACTTTACCATTACTCTGTCTGTAGAAGTAAGTAAAGGAACTCACACATTGATGTCACTGCCAAAGTCCTCGAGGAACTCGACCTTGCGCTGGCAGAAAAGGAGGCGGGACTCGAGGGGCATCTGGCTCCTCAGGGCTCGGTCGAAACAAGCCAAGATCTCAGCCTCGTTCTGAATCACATCCCCACTATATTCCAGCTCAAGCAGGTTGAGATAGAGTTTTGGACTCGTCTGCAACGAGACAAGAATATTAGTGTGTAAATCATGAGTGCAATGCAGTCATAGTGGGTACAAAATCCCTTTTAATTGCATGTGGATTTCAGATTGTTTGCATTCTGAGCACAATTTATTGCGGGAGAAACTGTCCATATTTCTCTCAAAAGTAAAACCTGCTAACTGCTTTGTATTTGAAAGAACTTTAAGCACGTTTTTCAGTCAAAACACTTTTAATGAGATGTATCTTAAGTTTTCTATTGACCGTTTATGCATCTGAAGAATGGTTCATCAACCACATCTCACCTGGTCTTTTTCGATAGCATCCAGCAGCACCTTCCTGGCCTTGCTCAGACTTCTCTGCACCTTTATCATCTGCCTGGCCAGCTTCACAGCATAGAACGATGTCTCAGTAGCATTCTTCGCAGAGTCCATGGCCTCCCTTAACAGCGCTTCCGCCTCCTCCAGGTTACCGTGGCGACGCTCAAGACTGACCCGCCGAAGGCGCACCATGGCCAGACCTGTGACCGATGCCTCCAGGGACTTCAGGATAACACGAGCCTCATCTACATTACCTGGGCAAAGAGAAGACAGAATACTTTCAGCATGGCAGTCAAATTACATGCAATTTTATTATTCAAAAGTCTATTATGTACACAGTCACACCCAACAGAGGCAATTTATTCATACCCGTAGACACTTTCCCTCAAAATCTCCTTGGTAATTTGACTGTGTTCAATTTGCATGCTGATTTGAAAGCACGTCACTCACCTTGCTGCTCCTCGAAGGCAGCCCACAGCAGATGGATGGCTGGTTTCTTGGGCATATGGATGGAACACGCCTTCTTGTAGACATGTCTCACACCATCAGTGCTGTAGCCCTCTAGATATTTTGCATACTTCAAGATTGAAGAAAGAGAGACCCAGTTGGAAGAAATGGAGGAGAAACAGAAAAGAGAAGAACAGAGGAGAAAGGAGAAAGAGACAACACATTTTAAACCTAAATTTCAGTCAGTGAACTGAATTTCTTCATTGACAAGATCGTTTTTAGAAATTTTCTGTGTAAACCCATCAGCACCTTCATGGAACCAATTAGATAAGTTTCTGTAAGGTAGTGGGAGACGAAGAAGATGCAACGTAGTAGTTGGCAAATGCTGCAGTCAAATCTTGTGTGGCAAGCTGGCCATCCCCTAATACAACAGATACAGTCACATATCAACGTTACACGCAAAGAGAGTGCAGGACGATTTACTGTGTCGATGTGATATCATCGTTGGTGGGGGAAGTGCAGGGAGGTAGCGGGAGTGAGAGAGAGGTTAAAGACCACATTACCTTGATCCAGAACTCTTCGTAGAGTGCACATGCGATGAGGCAACGTTCAAAAAGAACAACCACGCGCTCCGGAATCCCATTTTCAATTTCAAATTCCAGGTACTCCTTCCAGTTGTTCAGCTGGGTCTTCTCTAAGGCTTTGACATGGAAGTATGGTCTCTTAATCTGGAAAGACAAATATAATAAATAAAGTTTTTGTATTGTCAAAGAATAAAAAGAAACTAGAATGAGCGCCTCCACTAGCTGCCTAAAAACACATTTACAACGATAACATAATTGTGGAGGAAGTGAGATGCCTACCCCTTCCTCAAAGGTCCAGCGCTTGCTGACTTCATGTTCGTTGTGGTTGAACACTTCCTGCCGAACCTCGGTCACCTTGTGGCGCATGTTCTCGATCTCAGTCACCCTCTAGATAAACACACACAAAAACAATACATGGTCAAGACCCCCCATGGCTTCTTCACGTATCACATTCTCCACTTGATGTAGAAACTGCTAGTCCTGCAGCCAAGGATTTACATCACCATGAGCTTGCCAGAGACAAGAAGCCTGTGGAGGGGGGGGAGGTATGTATGCACTCTGCACATCAGTCTCTGGGTGCAGGTTCTGGGCCTTGGTTGATCCATTTAGTTAGTGCCCCTGGCATTCATTGGCTTGGCTGCTGACATAAAGACACCTCTTCAAACCTGAACAAAGCTTTCCACCTGGCAAGCTCCTGCTAACCCGTGCAAGCAGTGCTTTTGTAATTGTGACTCCGCTGTAGGAGGCAAGGGGATTTATACCTTGGCAGGATCTGCAAGATCTTCGGTACCAGGCGGCAACTCCTCCTGAGCAACAGGTGTCTCTCCATCCTCCCCGATCATCGCCGATAGGCTGGATTTAGCGAGTTCGAGTCTCAGCTGAACAAACTCCTCTTCTGACAAGAAGTGTTTGGGGTTGTTGCTCTGCACGTGTT
Organism: Chelidonichthys spinosus; assembly: GCA_029853015.1. NCBI lineage: Eukaryota > Metazoa > Chordata > Actinopteri > Perciformes > Triglidae > Chelidonichthys > Chelidonichthys spinosus. The sequence continues at coordinate 3,585,416 of CM056838.1, read as the reverse complement.
CTTTGAACCTGCAACGAACATGAGAACATGTAAATGAGGTGCAAGAAAATCCATGACATGAACTGGGAGGTCTTGGCAAGTTGAAATGACCCTGTTACAATTGGAGGACTAAATTCTGGTCTATGTTTGATTTGTTTCTTCAGAGAAACTGATAGAAAAAGACAACATGGCTACAAACAAGTTTTATTCTGTTTTCCCCTACCTCTGGAAGTGCTGGGAGTACAGCTGGGTTGGGATGCCCAAGACACGGTCGTAGATGGCGGTGACGTTGGCCAGTTTCCCCTGCTCCGTCTCCCAGGTGATGAAGGATTCCCACAGGCGGTCTGAGCGAAAGTCTGTGCCTGCCGCGAGCACTGCATGTTCAAAGGCACTAAGAGTAGAAAATAACAGGAATCTAATCAACTGTTGCTTCGTCGTGTATTTGATTACATTTTATTTACACAAAAAATAGGGGTAATAAGAATTAATATTTTTAAATGTAGATTATTTTAGTCTTTAACTCACGCTCTAATGCGTCCCTCGGTCTCTGGGTCAGTCAGGTCCGAGTTCTCTTTGATGTAGGTCAGGTAATGTAGCCACAGATCCACACTGAGAGGGATGGCCTGCAAGCCTCTTCTGTACACCTTGGGAGAAACCAAGAACAAGTCGGTCAATGGCGGCAATCACTTTCTTTATTATTTTTTTACTATTACAAAACTCTTTCCCTCTGTTGCTGCAAAAATTATGAAATTAACATTTACCTCTTCGGCAACCTGTATATTCTCGTGTTTTTTCTCAATATCAGCGTACTTTTTCCAGTAGCCATAGCAGTAGGGATAGCGTAGGAAGAATGCATCAAATGACTGTCTCACAGCTGGAAGGGCATTCTGCAAGACAGAGGTAACAACCAAAAAGATTATGGTACCATTTCCCATTCAGTATAATGAGTAATTTACAAACATGTCTGCATAATTGTCATGTCTTCTCTTACCTCTTGCTCCACATACTGCAGCAGGTAGACCCAACCATTGAAGTCTTCAGGGTTATCCTCACATCCTTTGTAGAGTCTTTCAAACTCACTGGGCGGCTCAGGCTCTGGCTCCGTCGGAACAGTCATTTCTGGTGTCTCTTTGGGTAGTTCTTCCAGCTCCATGCCATCCTCTGCCTGTGCCTCCATCGCATCTGGAAAAACTAATAACGAAATAACAAGTATTAAATGGAGGAGCAAGCAAAGTATTGGTAGTAAATGAGTTGAACTACGGTATTAGCTGCAATCACAGCCATTGTGATTGGGAAAATAACGTATTGTGATTGTCAAATAACATATCAGAATGTGTTATGTAACCAGCAGTTTAATTTAAATTAAATTCTGATGTCTAAGGTACTGCTGCGGTTGAAGAGACCAATTATGCACCGATATATATCAAATACTTAGAAACAACTATTTTGATTACCCTGAGCGCCATCCTGCACAGGAGCTTCTGGTTCTATAGCCATGTCCTGACTGTCTTGCTCAGACTCTGCTTTGTGTTCTGATGGCTGTTCTGGCTCTTCTGCTGGCTGTGGTGCCTCCTCTGCTGGCTCTGGTGCCTCTTCTGCAGGCTGTGGTGGTGGTGGTGGAGGAGGTGGCGGTGGTGGCTGCTCCTCTTGGAAGAGCTGAGCGCTGGCAATCTGAAACTGCTCCACAGCCTTCTCCACGGATCCCAGCTCTGAATGCATCTCTTCGTCTGGTGACTGCTGTTGCCGCAAGGCATCCTGGGACGCATCAGAGTCCTCGGGCAAGATATTGGTGAGGGGTTCTGCTGTAACCTGGTCTACGGACCATTCAGCAGTTTGGCCTAAAACAGGAAGTTCAGGAAGAAAGGCATCCCCATTGCTCTCCATGGCAGGGGACTCAGTGTCCAGCATTCCAGTAAAGTCGTCTGAGAGCTGCAGGCCTGTTAAAAAGCAGGATGGATTATCAATAGCGATGCAACATTAGTCAATAAACAAAACTGCATCAGCAACTATTCTGGGGCATTTGTTTCAGTCACGTTGCAAATAAAAAAAAATACCAAGCCATCACAATGTGCATGGATAACTTGTAAATGGTGTTTTAATATTTGTAACATTTCACAGACTAAATGTCTACTGAATAATTTAAGTTAACAAGCTTTATACCAAAAAAGGGCACGCCAGTGAAAGCAGCAGCTGCTACAGGACACTTCCTTGTTCTAACATTAACACAGCTGCAGCTTAGTTTAAAACCCCTAACGGCAACCACTAAAAATAATGTATGTTGCCCACGTGATCGGTGCTCTTCCTTAAAAACACCACGCGTGACGCCAATCAATCACTCCATAATTCAATCGCAAATGATGCGCAACGTAACGTTGGTTCGGCGGTCCCGCTAAGTCCATTAACGTTAGCATTAGCCTTGTTTGCTATTCGAGGCCACGGGGCACCCACGAAATTGTTTGCATAGTTAAAGTTCAACCCGAAGTTAGGCCTAGGGTGCCATCTATTTCCTGAGATGCATCACACGCACACACGGCACTCCGGAGGTTGACGTTAGCATCGCGTTAGCGCTCGTTCAACGTGAACTCAACTGTTTTAAATGTAACTACAAATCCCATCTCACCAGAGGCAATGCGTTTTAATATTGACAGTTAACTAAAAACGTTGATCGATTAGCGCTAACTCGCGATCCCGCTCACCTTGCGCCGGCTAGGACACAACCACAACGTGCTACGTATTTTTGCCTCCGCCTCCAGTTGATAGTCGGGCCCCGGCGGCGTCTCCACGTTAGCTAGCCGGCTAACGTTGCCGATTTCCCTAGCTACGTTTCCCGTAGCGTCTGGCTGTTTTAGTTTACCGCGAGAATCATCACAACACATCAATTTCCCTAACAAAGACGCGCTGTGATATCTTACCAGTATCTTCCATGAAATTTCGGTCAGCCTTGTTAACTTATGAGCTTTTGGAGTATACTTTATCCGACGCTAACCTACAACGGCCAGGCGCGCTTCACCCACCATACTTAAGTTGGAGGAAGAATCCAGAACGATTATGCGCATGCGCATGTTCAACGCCCGCCCCGAGTGTGGTGCGGCGAGATAAAATGTTTGCAAAGTATGCAAGGTCACAAGATAAACACTATACAGAAATCAAATGATGAATATGAAAGTATGAGGAAGAACGGAGACACATGAGAGAACGATTCAGAAAAGAAAAAGTACAATTTGATTTGTATTGATATTGTACATATTTTACAAAATAATTCAAGTGATATCAAGTTATATTGCATTTTCTCAGGGTAACTAATTTGTTGGAAATATACAGGTTATTATTATTATAATAATTGTTATTTGTTTGTTTTTTATTTTATTGATTTATTTTGCTTAGTTTGTTCTAAGGTTATTTCATCCACACTCCATACCAGATGGTGGCGGTAATGCACCAAAAAGTTGTTTGCCAACCGCCAAAATAACAAAAAAAAAAAAAAATGTTTTAAAAAAATTCAAAAAGGTCACATCAAGATAGTTTATGCAGAAATTTAGCAAATACTATGACATCATTTTGATAGTTTTGTGAGCAAATCCTGTAGTGTTTCATTATTGTGAGGGGGTAGCTCGCAGAAAAAGAGAACACAAGCCTGCACTTAATAGAACGCAGAATTCAACATCTTCCACATAGTAAATACATTACACATACATACACATGTTCTTCACTTGAGGATTTTATTTTTCTCACAACTTTTTACTCCCTAAATTTTAAAAGAAATATTTGTATTTTCTATTCCTTACAATTTAATGCAATTTATTTATTTTTTTCTTATTAACATATATATATTATATATATATATATATATATATATATATATATATATATATATATATATATATATATATATATATATATATATATATATATAATAGGCTGCTTTTGACAATGCGTAACAGTCCCCCCACTCCCCCCCTTTCCGCCCCGCCCCCTCCGCCCATCTCACTCACAACCTCCACGTCACAGACTAATCACGTGGGAACCGGTTTTCGAATGAATGATCAGACATGTCGGAAAGACCCGGCTGTAAACCCCCTCTCGAGCTCTTTAGACCTGTTTAATCACCAGACGTGTTTCATGTGTGCAGATCAATAACTTATTAACGTGGAAAATGTAACATGAGAGGCGATTTAACACACAGTGAAAGCTTTAATGGCGTCAACACGAGCTAATGGAGCTGCAGCAGTTAAGGAGCTTTGAAGCGCGCATGCGAAATGGCGTATGGTACCTTTACTGACCGTCGGAAATCTTAAAATTTAAGTGAAGAGTGCATTTCCCCCCCCCCAAATGCCCGCAGTGGTTTGTATGCTATGATCATGAATTGATAAAGTTATAACAATCCTGAAATACATTTAATGTGAATGCTGAATGAATAAATAAAAAAAGAAGAAGCCAATTAATATGTATTAATATTACCAGCCAGCTGTCATGTTTATGTGGGAGTCACGTACAGGTTCCTGTTGATGTCCTGTGGGTTGGACTGCATTTCATTTTTAGGTAACACTCTGTTTAGAATCTTTAAATAGCAGCAGCAGGTACATTTTCGTTCATGCGGGGGTTTAATTTCTCGCCTAGTTGCAATGATGCAGAAGTGTACTACAGGGTTTGTCAGTTATGACATCACCGCTGGGTGTGATCAGGGGCGTAACGGACTTGAAAACGTTCAACCAGAAGTGGCATAGTATGGTTTATTCCAATTTGATTGACAGTGACTTAACAACCTAGTGACATCAGATTTTGATTTTTTTTAATTTTTTAAAAATATTGCTGAATCCCGATTGGTGCACAATAGTTTACTACATGACATTACCTTATTCTTAATTCTGACTTTAATCCAGATTTAAAAACATAGGAAAAATGAAAAAATCTCAAAGGTGGAGTAAGTTAACACAACTGTATAATAATAATAATAATAATAATAATAATAACAAAAACAACAACAGAACTATAGAAAAATCTAAAAACACAGATAGTATGTTATTAAAAAGTAAAAGTGCAAATTAGTGAAAAAACAATAATAACATATTTATTATACTATAATACATAATAGTATAATAAATGTGTTAATATATATATATATTATTTATACAGCCTGTTATAGACTAATACGATTAATACTTCAATTAACCCCAAAATATACAAAATAAAACAGTATAAGAGCAATATGAGATCAGTTTACAATCGAGTGTTTTTATGCATCGTCAGATGTCCGAGCTCGTGAGGAGCCCCTGAACGCAGCAGCAGTGTGTGTGAGCAGTGTAGAGGAAGTGGCGGCTGATCTGGGTCCGCACCTTTTCCGGTAACACACAGCACCGCCACCGCTGTGTGACTGAACGGCTGGAGAGAGAGGGAGAGAGACAGAGAGAGAGAGAGCGGGCAAGAGAGGGGAGAAACGGCCGGAGGGACCGGGGGATGATCGCCGCACACGTAGGTATTCATCTTCTGTGTTTTTTGATTTCCGGGGGCTTTTCCGTCCGCGGGGAGTGCATTTTTTTCGGATTCAAAGTTGTACGTTAACTGACACCCCTCCCTTCTCCGGACCGCTCTTGTGTCACAGGGGGAAGAGAAGAAAAGTCGGATGAATCAATGACCTTTTGAAACGCGCTTTCCTTTTTCCTGGATGTCCCGGCGAGCGAGCCGACCGGAGAGCGAACATCCGAGCGTGCTTCGGGCGGAAGGGAGGGAGACGGCGGTGCGTTGAAATCCATCGACTGGAATCGGCAAGTGTGGACTGCCGGCAGCCGAAGGAGGAAGTGGGAACCCCGGGCTTGGACAGGGCCTGATTTAAAGACTGAGCTTCTTCTTCTAAAAACACATTTTTAAAAACCCACTATTTATCAAGACTGAGAGGGAGGGATTTCATTTTTTTTTTTTTACTTGAAATGTGGATTTTTGAACGAAGTCTGTGAAACAAGGGGGATGTAATATTTTCTTCATACATCGGAGGGCAGTGGATCATGAAAATATATCCCCACCCAATTCTGCGAGGGCTACACACACACACACACACCCTCACACACACACTGAACGCTCAGGTTAGGTCACCACAGTCCAGCTAATTGAAGTGGTCCGTTATCCAACTGTACTTGAAAGTTGCCTTTTTTTTTTTTTTTTAAATATTGACACTCGTGTCACCGCTGCCAGCACGTGGTGAGCTTTCAGCACACACCGAAACTGTCACAGTTGTATTGAACACAACTTTTTTTTAATTTTTATTCAATTTTCTCTCCCAAGAGAAGACTTTGCTTCCTCCACAAAGTATTTATGCACAGCAAACACGATGGGGCAAATGATCTCCAAGATCTTCGGCAACAAGGAGATGAGAATATTGATGCTTGGACTTGATGCTGCTGGTAAAACCACCATCCTGTACAAGCTGAAACTGGGACAGTCGGTCACCACCATCCCCACCGTTGGCTTCAACGTGGAGACCGTCACCTATAAGAATGTGAAGTTCAACGTGTGGGACGTTGGGGGTCAGGACAAGATCCGACCCCTTTGGAGACATTACTACACGGGCACCCAGGGCCTCATTTTCGTGGTGGACTGCGCCGACAGGGACAGGATCGACGAGGCCAAGCAGGAGCTCCACCGGATCATCAACGACCGGGAGATGAGGGACGCCATCATCCTGATCTTCGCCAACAAGCAGGACCTCCCGGACGCCATGAAGCCCCACGAGATCCAGGAGAAGCTGGGCCTGACCCGGATCAGAGATAGGAATTGGTACGTTCAGCCCTCGTGTGCGACAACAGGAGATGGACTATACGAGGGCCTGACCTGGCTAACGTCAAATTACAAATCTTAATGTTTCCGTCATCACCAGCCTGGACACTTGGATGCAAAAAAAACAAAACAAAAAAAAAAAGTAGCTGAGAATGAAAACACAGGTTTAAAAAAAGAAAATGCAATCTGAAGCAATGGCCTCTCTGCTGAGTGTATATCAAAGAGAGTAGCAATTATATTTTTGTTTAATTTTCCTATTTTTTTTTTAATGATTTCAATATAACCCCAGATTCCATTTAAACAAAAGACAATTTATTTTTTTTTGCCTGGCTTTTTTTTTTAAAATAGTTTGCTTTGGTTCACATTCTGTATAATCAGTACTGTTTAAATATACAATACACTTATTTTTGAGCTCTTCTTTTTTGTGTAATTTCTTTTAGGGGATTTTTTGGGACACACTTTCATATTGTTTTTCCGCTCTGCTTGGCTCTTATTGCGTCTTCTCATAGCTACATATCCAAATGATGGGATGAGGGGGGGTAAAGTCCAGAAACCATTGCCTACATCAGCATATATTATACTTTGCAGCTCAAACTGCCTCTGTACTTCAAAAGAATGTGTATTATGGATGTGTGTGTGTGGGGGGGGGGCTTTTCATAATTGATTGTACTGGGATGGTTGAGGAAATGTGTTTCCTGTGCGTTGATCACATCCATCATGTGGTGGTTTGTTTCGAAAGACACTATGTGGATGCTGGACACACACACACACACACACACACACACACACACACACTGTGATATGGATATATATTTCTGTTGTTTCAGGGTCTGAATCTGTTACCACCAGTCTTATTACCGCCTCTTTTTGTTCCTCCCAGAGCTTCCGTTATTGTTGAGTATTTGTACCTTCGGCTGCCTTAGGAGGGACCCGGATTACAGGTGCCCCCCTTCCCTCCCTCCTCCCTCCCCCCCAAAATCTAGACCGTTACTGCAGCAAAAGCTATTCTCAACTGCTGAGTTTGCACTTTGGGAGAGAGGCTGGTTACCAACATAACTGGCTGTGCACATTTAGTTTTTCTGTGACTTTTGGACTCCAGCAAATGTTTACGACCCCCCCCCCCCTCCCTCCTCCACCAGCACCACCTCCTCCAATGTAGCTGCTTCTAATTTTGTTTTTTCTGACCCATCATCATCATCATCATACCTGTACACTTATGGTCCTACAAACACACACCAAAACCTGTTAATACTCCTCTGTTTTTATTTCCTTTTATTTGCTATGCTGATGAAATGATAATAAAAAAATATATATCCAGATGAGCACAGAAGTGACGCCTTTTTCAATAATAAGCAGCCGCGACCGTTAGACGGATGGCAAAAAAAAAAGGGTGATATAGATATACATCACGGCTGATAAACTTGTGAAGGAGGAAGTGAGAGTTCGGGACGTTGAGAGCGACGCCAGCTGTGAACGCGAGGCGAGAGCCTCGGCCTGTTTGCTTTCCTGCGTTGGCAACGTGTGAGTCAGTGGCTGTGAATAAATGATGACGGCTCTGGTTTCGGGGTCGTGATTGTCAGGTGAATCGTGTCTGAAAAGTATCACTTCTTTTTCGATCTGATGGCTTTTGGTGTTGAAACTTTAAAACAAAAGTTAAATGGTGAGTTGGGACCGTGGAAGGGTTAAAGTCAACATCGAGCTTTTAAAATAGCAGAACACTCGACGTTATCTACTAATGATTAACCTTGGATTTGTGTGTTTCAACAAGGGTTCCTCACAAACCCAGATTTATACTGTCATCACGATGAAACAAACTGTACATTCTGGTTAGAATTTGTCCAATTTGGGTGCAAAAGGAGCCGCGTCTCCCTTCATGCTTGTGTAACTACTGAGGTCAAGGCGACGGCCTCGTCTAAAGGCCGGCCTCGGTACACGAGATCACGCCATGACTCCGAAAGCCCTTCATGTTTTATTTGTTTTAAAACCACATGCTGCATGTCGTCGCACATGTTCCTAAAAGCCACGAGAAGAAAAGGAGGGGGAAAAAATAGCTGCGTGTCTCCAGAGTTGGAAATTGTTGGTTGAGGAGCTGACGAGCAAAAAATAACATCAGGGACACGTCGATTTGTAAACATGAAAGGTGAAATACTGAATTGTGGTGTTTAGGCGGTAGCCTCGCCCCTCAAATATCCAGAAAATATTCAGATTTTTAAAGGCATTCTTTCCCCGAATATGTTAGATGTTCAGAGGAGTCCAAGTCGAGCGATTCCTGTGCAGGAATGCTTGTTCTCTATCTCCATATTTGCTCGTGGGGTGTTTGCTCTGTCGCTGATGATTTGAAGTTTGACCCGTCGGCTGTGTTGACAGTATCAGGGTGCATGTGACACATCCAGCCTGAAGGACTGGGACACACACACACACACACACACACACACACACACACACAGGGAGGGGAGGGGGGATAACATTTACATTTAGGGCATTTAGCAGACGCTTTCATCCAAAGCGACTTCCAATAAGAACATTTGTCAGAAGAAAGTGAAACGACACAGTAAGGATGTCAACAGAACAAGTTTCAAGCACTTCTAATTGCTAGGTTAACCCGTTGCTAAGATGCTACACGATGCTAAGTACTATTTTAAGTGTCAGGACGTACGAACATACAAGTTAGTACGGGAGTTTTTTTGGAGGGAGGCTTTGCAGAGTCCAGGTGAACTCTGAACAAGTAAGGCCACGTTTACACGTAGCAGGTGATTTAGAGAACGAATGTTTACCCCCCCTCCGTTTTCAAAAATAACACAGCATCGTTTTCAAAAGTTGTCATTTACATCAACCCGCCTAAATCCGCGGTTGAGCACCGTTATAACAATGCCAAACCTATGCGCTGCAGTGTAGGGAGAAGGATGAAGTCATGCAAGCCAATCAGAATCCTCAGAATCAACAACAAATAAGTGACTTCCTACCTAAAACCCTCCCAGTTGACACGACAACACATAACCGGCGTTATCAGAAATCTCCACTTTGGGCGGCGTTTTTAGAGATAATCGTTTTCTGTGATTTCGTGTAAATGAGAGGCCGAACCGCGTGGAAATATCTGCGTTTTCCCTTCGTGTAAACGGGGCCTGACTCTCAGTGAGTGATTCTGCGGTCCTGACATGGGCAGGGTATCAGAAAGTATTGCATTGCATTATCAAAAGTGCGTTATTGTAATGAAAAGCGTGTTATTTGAACAGTCGAGGGTTCGGGCCTCTGCTACGTCAAGTCTGATCTTGTTTCCATTCACGACTTCCAGTTTTAGATGTTGTAATTCCAAGGTGAAATCTACAAAACGCCTTTTCTCTTTTCTCAGGAAAGCGAGTTTGGAAAGGGAGGGAGGGGGGGGTGAATCATGCTGAATAAGTCAGAGGCCTTTTGTACAGCTGTCACTGCCCTCAGCAGCAGATGCAGCCGCCGCACATTGGCGGGTGTCAAACGCTGTCAGGCTCACCTGTGACCCTCCGTTGACGGGGACGCCACGTAGACGTTGGTATTGTATCTGTGGATTCAGCTAGCAGAGACGCTCATTCATGCTCTCAAGACGTTCAGCAACCTCAATGAGGCGTTTCTTTCAGTTCCTCTCCATCGTCGTCATCGGTCGCATCATGATTCACTTTGAATTGTGTGTTTTCTGTGAGCCGTCTCCCAGTGAAAGCTTCCTATACGGAAGTGTTGGTTGATTTGAATGAAAGGGCCGAGCCGACCGGCTCCGTTCTCCTTTCAGTGTCCAGCTTGTGTGTGTTGCCATTGTATGTTGCCGGGGCGGCGGCGGTGGTGGTGGGTGTGATGCACCATTGTACACCTTTTTTTTTTTTTTTTTTTTTTTTTCTGAAAGGCGTACAATAGTTTGAACTTTTAAACGGAGCTCATTTTGCAGTTCCGCTGTCATTTGTTTGCTCAGGCGTTCCTCTTTGATTTTTTAATCGCCCCCTTCAGTTCTTCATCTAGCAAACCAGGAAGCCGTCACAGAAAGACAATGTACGTTTCAAACAGGAAGGAGCCGCTCGCTCACAAACACACATTTCATGAAATATGACACACACACACACACACACCAAAAACTTCCAACATGCTTTCTAGGCGATATTTACCTGGTTGCCCGGCACTGAACCAGCTGTTGGTGATGTCTGTCATGCAACTGTGAATCATAATCTGCTTGCTAAATGCAGCACAAGCACTGATTTCAGTTAACCACACACACACACACACACACACACACACACACACTAATGGAGAAAATACATGGACCACCTACCATGAATCTTAGCTGGACGTCTCATGATATTTACTATTTAATTATTGAGGACTAGAGGAATAGTTTTGTTTTTTGGTACAAATGAAATAAACAAAATAAACCATGTTAATGTTCTATGTTCTATTAATGAGAGAGTTATGTTAATTGGTGGCGTTTAAAGGTGCTGGGTCAGGTTGCTAGATTTGGTTTCCTTTGGACAGAGCCAGGCTAGCTGTTCCCACCTGTTTCCAGCCTTTGTGCTAAGCTAAGCTAACGGATAGCTGGCTGTAGCTTCGTATCTAATATGTGGACATGAATGGTGGCGAGCTTCTCACCTAATTTACCAGAAATTTATGTTTTTGGGGAAAAAATGTTAATTATTATTATAATAATAATAATAATAACAAATTACACAAAGACTGCGGTCAATTCAAAAATTTAGCTACGAGAAAAGCTTTGAAAATCGAGGACACAATTCACCCTTTTTTTTTAGTCTTTTTCAAAAACCAACTGTCTTTTGATTGGGTGATTATCTTCACAGGCATTTCCTGTCTGACAACATCCACTATTGATGGAGACAAAAGGGACTTTGGGACCGGCTGGACGGGCCGGAGCTCCAGCTCAGCAAAAGTCTCAGAGTGTCCCGGTTGTCATGGCACCCGTTTTAAAACAGTGTCGTAAAAAAAAAGCATCACGCGGAGTGACATTCAGCTTCCAGGCGGTTGTAAGCTCCTCCGGAATCTGTCGCACATCGCGATGTTTTCCTCCTCCTGCTTTTTGGACAATGTGCTAATAATTACAGGGAGCCCGAAGGCCTGTGTTTGCATTTGGCAGAGCAGTTGTGCAGTGGGAGGAGGGATGTGTGCAGCAGCAGTGATGCAGCCTCACAGATGTAATTAATGGAGGCTCTGCATTGAACGTATTGCATTTTAACATCCTACTTTTTCACCACTGCCTTAATAAAATGTAGAAATTAGAGCATTTGTATAAAACAGTGAAGCAAAATATCCTTAAGCCTGGTACATATATGGCTGGCTCAGCGTGTATTTAATACACATTTTCAATATCATTAATGTGTTCGTGATCCATATCTTTTTATACACCAGTGATGACAAGTGTCTGCTTCAAAATTATACCTGAAACAACAGGAAGCCATGTGATATTCTCACGACAGAAAGACTTTTATCTGTACGACACAAACTGGTGTGAAAAATGTCACGTTGTGCTTTCGTTTGTGACGGGAAGTGACATATGCTGCAACCTTCCTGTGTGACACATGGAGCCACGACGTCTACAGATGGACACACAAAGATTCATAAATAATAACACAAGAACCAGATGAACAGGGTTGTAGAGAGAAGCACAATAGATGTGTCTGAAATAAAGCACAACAGGGGTTAAAGTAAATGATGTGTAATTACATGGACCGACTTTCTGCTATGAAACACACGTCATTCAGCCTCGGTGCAGAAAACCTGGAGTGGAATGAAAATCATTTTGTTGAATCCTTCTCGTTTTCTTCCTCCTGAGATAAGAGAGTGTCACTATTTTATAAAAGCCGCCGTAATAAAAACCTGTTGAACCCGGGCCATCCATGCGTTAATGTGTAATTATTAATAGGTCTGCTTGTGGAATATTGTCAGACTGAACAGGGAGCCAATTACTCTAAATGTCTCTCTCTCTCTCTCTCTCTCTCCCTCTGGTGCCTGTTGGAAACCTCCCACTCACACAAACACAGAAATAGAGTCACCAATACAACTTTCATCCCTAAATAACACACAACACACAAAAGAAATCCCAAAAATAACCCGCCACATGCAGCCTCCCCACGGCTCTCATTAATGACCCCGTCTGAGGCGCCATCTGCCTTCGCGTGAGGCAGCTGTGTGTGTGTCTGTGAGTGTGTGTGGGGATGTCTGTGTGTGTGTGTGTGTGTGTGCTCGGGTCATGTCCATGTGTACGGCAGGTTGTTGGCAGGTGCATCCTGGGAGCTCGATGATTTGTAAAGCAATCCGAGAACATCGCCGTCTCGGCTCGCTGGTCGGTGTTTAAGCTGAGCTGCAGGTTTCATATCCCACACTGTGGTGTTTTTTTTATTATTAAGTTGCAATGATGCGTCTTTTTGCAAGCGTTGCCTCTATTTGGTTATTTTTGTGATGGAACGTAATCAATAATTCATTCAAACTGAAACCCCGGAATACATAAAGGGGACTTCCTGTAACCGACTGAAGGTTAATCTTTCACATATCTGACTGTGATTTGGCTGAAAAAGTTGTTTGCACCGCGTCATCAAAGGACTTCCTCATCCCTTGCTTGTCACATGATCTCACATGATCTCACATGACACACGATCAAAGCTCTTCACAGAAATCAGAAAAAAACCTGGCAGTATTCAAACCACACTGCAGATACTGTACGGCGGTCTGCTCACAGCGATTATGTACAGTAGACACAATCATTGTTTTTATACCACCATTCGTTTGCAGGAAACATGCTGTCTGTGTGTATGCAATTAGGCTTCCCCATGGGGAGCCAAAATCACTCGCAGGGGCCCGTTGTGTCCAAGAATGGGAGTATGCTGAGCCATCTGCAGTATCGTGCCTGTTCCATGCAGGAGTCCGCCGCCGCCGCCGCCGCCCTCCTCAAGTACAGGGAGTGTGTGTGTGTGTGAGTGTGTGTGTGTGTATCTCTCACACACACACACTCCCAGCAGGCATGTGTGTACTCGTGCATCACAGGTAGGACACTGTCTTTTTTGTTCCAAGCCCTCGTGCATTCACACAAGCACACGGTGATGGTTTCTATTCTTTGATAACTCTTATCGCTCTGCTTGTATTTCACCCAGAACCCTTCACTGTACAAAGCTACAAACAGGGAGGGGGGGGGGGGGGGTGCTCAATGACAGGAATACCTTTTCTTTGTTTGGTCTCGTCTCTATGGCAACGTTGACAAAGGCTCTGCAGCAGATGGCTTTGGCACATCTTGGCCGTCTGAATTCACTGTCTTGACTCCCTTTCTTATCATTCCTCTAACAAATCTGTGTCCGTCTTTTAAAGCAACTTAGACTTCACGTCACTGATGCCCTCATCTCTGTGTAAATCATACAGAACAACAAGACTTCATACAGACTCCTTAACCGAAATACCTGAACAGCAGCAGTTATGTGATTTAGTTAAAAAAAAAATGTATATTCTTCTTCTATTTTGCCTTCTAGTAAGTCATTTTTTGGGTACATGTTGGGTTTTTTAAGTGTTTATATGTATATTTATCATCTGTGATTATGTATATGTCAGAAGATCCATTTCCCTGTAGGACATTTAAGAGCAGAGCTCCTTACTTACAAATGACCGGTAGCTACTCCATCGACTGGGTTTTGCTGGACCTGAGTTGCGGCCTGCCAAAAGCTGCGTAACCATAGCAGAAGTAATGCATTCCACATGTTCGCAATTAGGCATAAAACTCTGATTTGGGATTCGCTCACCAAATATGGTTTCTAGATGACTCCCGTGATGCAACACGGTTGCTTCGCCGCCACACATGTGGCTACAAACGTAGATTACACATTCCTGTCGGACCCCCTCCCCCTCCTTATATCCATGCCGGTGACATAAATGTCAAAGCGAGCAGCCATAAATGGAGTTTTTTTTTTTTAAATTGCCTTGTACGGACGACTCAGAGTTGAACTACTGTGCAGGATTTTTTTTTTGTGTGTGTGTATTCTGTGAGCCGTGATTATAAATAATAAGCTACAGGAGCAAAAGAACAGCCAGACGGAGATCTCACACTGTGATCAACTCACCGAGGATTTTGTCAGGATGATGAGGCCGTCGTCTTGGCTGTCGATCCAAAACTGCCATGTCGAATTTTATAGTTAATTACACCTGCTGCTCTTTATCTCGTCATCCGTGAGATCGTGGAAAGACAATCTCTATAGAAACAGTTTCTCACCTATTTTAACACAAACTCTGTGATGACACCTTCCCTGCCAAGCAGGTTGATGAAGCTATGAAATGGAAGACATTCCTCGTCTCCATTACATCGAGTGGATTTGTATTAATTCTGAGCATTATTTCATTGTAAACTCCGAGTTAGACCGAGTAAATAATCCTCACAGCACAAAAACGTGGATCCTTGGCCTGCCGATTGATTATTATGGGCCGAGAACAACACAAATTAAGAGGGAGCAGTGAGGATTCCTCTTGCATGATGTTTACATATTTTCTAGATTTATAATGAAATTCAGCCAAACGGAGCCATAAAGAGAAGAGAGAGCAGATGGGGAAAGAGTAGAGAAAACGGGAAGAGAGAGAGAATGAGGAGGGTGTGACCTTAATCCCAGAGCGGGAAAGAAAGAAACTCACACTCAATGAAACACACACACATCTGGTCCATCCAGTTTCTACTTTGTATCTCAGATGAAAAGTATGTGAGAGGTTAAACTTCTGATACGTGGAGTGAAACCGGAGCGCTGTTCTGTCCCCTCGTTGAGGTGAGTCAGCGCTCCAGTCGGTTGATTAGTTACTCAACGGGCTATCGTTGGTGGATTAAGGGTGTGGTTGTTTGGTTTTCTTGTTTATGCCCCGTGAGTCACCACCCCTATCTGAGCCACCACCTCTGTAGTTGTGCAGCGATGTTATGAGGGAGGACACACACACGGTGCCATGTCCAATTTTTAGAATTGGTCATCATATCATTGCAGGTGACATCTGAGTATCTGCACCATGCAAATGTAAAAAAAACAACAAAAAAAAGCACCGACATACCCAGACAGCAAAGGGGCCAACATCCCCACATGCACTGCAGAGTCATACTGCATCTGCCTGCAAGCCACTACATGTTACCCCGCCCCGCCAAAGAACACGAGGTAGGCTCCCATTCCAGGTGGAGGCAGCCATGCCACCGTGCAGAAATGGATTCTTGTTACCGACACCCCGGCTCTGCATTCATTCTGTCCCGAAACAACACAAAAAAAAGCAGCCCGCAGCAAAGGCTTTGCTTTCTATCTCATCGAATAACAATGATATCTCCAAGTGTACGTGCCAAACCCATGCTGTACCTGACGCCGACGCCATTCATTCATATTACTCCATCCCTCCATCCCACAGCGCTGACCCCGACGAGAGGTCACATGGAGTGGAATACAGTGGGTGTGAATGGTGCAGTGCAAGGGTATAAATGATGTTCAGATGTGCAAGTTAGCGTGAATAGTGATAGTTGATACTTCATAGGCGGGAAAGTTGTACTATAGCAGCTGAGACGTACTGCCCTCGTGTGGTCACAGTAGTGTGAGTATGTAAGTACAGGAACACTACGCTTTCCTGTGTGTGTGTGTGTGTGTGTGTGTGTGTGTGTGTGTGTGTGTGTGTGTGTGTGTGAGAAAGAGAGAGAGAGAGAGAATGGAAGTGTGGGATCCAGCAGGATCTAGGTCTGTCTCCCAACTCCCTCATGAAATGCAAAAAAAAAAAAAAAAAAAATTATAAAAAAAGGTGTCTTGTCTGGGGCGCAATGGTGACCCACATCTGCTGACCCCCGCCTCCCCCCCCCCCCCCCTCCTCCCTCGAAGCATCTCATTACGTCAGACTCCATAATGACCCACGAGATCAGAGCTATAGGATCTCCATACGTGACATGAATGCTTGCTTTTAACTTTAAACGTGCCAGTACGCCCGTGCATGCCAGTAGGATGTACGTGGGCACTTCCTCTGGATTTCCAAATGCCTCATTTTATTCTATCTGTGGGAGCCAGCGTCTCGTCGAGGCTGCGTCCATGTCCTGTTCCACGGGAGGGGGGTCACGTTGACGTGCACTCGTGAAATTGAACCATGGATACAGTTTGTTCCCATAATCACCTATACAGTATACACTATATGTCTCTAAAATATCAACAAGCATGCATTCATCCTGTAAGGGTAGTTTCGTGATCTATTTTTAAATATACCATTAACGTTCACCCCCCCTACAAAACATGGTACGCCCCACTCCCTGCCGTTAGCCACTGTTGTATCCTATGCTAGTGGACAGATATGTTGCGATACTAACTAGCTAGCTTCACGCTTGGCGTTAAAAAAAAGCGACGAAAAGATGCGCCTTCACGGGATTAAAACAGTAAAACAAACAACAAGAAGTCTGGAAAAACTTTGCCCAACTGTGTCCAAACTTTGGTAGACCGCAACCCAAATTACTTCCCCTTCGGTTTTCGAGTGTGTTAGCATTGTTTTATTTCAACCACTATTGCCCGTTGGACGCGTTTTTTTTCTTTCTTCTTCTTCTTCGGTTTTTTTTTTTCTTCTGGAGGAGTCCTAGTCTGATGAATTCACCGAAAAGGGACGGAGATGATGATGTGCCCGTTAAAGACCCGGTGAAATACGGCGAGTTGGTCATTTTGGGGTAAGTCTCTTGTTAAAAAAAAAAAAAAAACGTAAAGCGATAGTAAAAAAAAAATGTGTACGTCGCAATTTAACGTTTTAATATGTAGCGGCACCATCAGCACAATAAGACAACGGATGACGTGTGAGTTCAGGTTGTTAATCCACTGCTCTTGATTTAAATACACCCTCTTTATAGTCGTTTTTCGGATTGTTAGTCACGTTTTTAGCCCACACCGTCGTATGTGTGGCTGTGTAATGACACAAACTAACTTTGTGTTACAAATAAAGGCATTAATGGCAGAAACTAATGCCACCGTATTGTTTCCACGTCGTGTGTGTGTGTGTGTGTGCAGAAATCAGCTGTATTGCATTGCATAGGGCTACTATACGGATGTAAGGTTTTTCATCAATGGTTGTAGTGGAGGGTTTGGGTATGAAGCAGCGCTGTTCAGGCTGAAAATCCCAATGATGTCATACTATGCTGGGTTGCTAAAAGTAGGACTGGGGATGATATCATTGTCTGATGAAAAGAAGAAGAAGAAAAAACAACACATAAATCCTGCTCATATAATTTGGTCATAAAGAATCCTCTATAAGTAATTAATTATCTCTGCCGGATGACCCATGTCATAAGGAAGGAAGGAGGAGGAGGAGGAAAAGCCCCTTCTACATCACACACACACACACACACACACACACACACACACACACACACACACACACATGCACGCAGAAGGCAGGATGTGCTGATGACAGCCACCAGCTTCCACAGCATTTCCACCCCTACAGCTCCACACTGTGCAGCAGGGGTCTGCAGAGACCAGAACCACCAGGCATACACAAGGCCTCCCCTATTGCCCTGCAGAGCTTCCTGTGTATGCCAAAGATAACTGACCTAATGGCCTATCTCTTCCCCTCCAGCTGAACATGGAGCGAGGAGGCTGTAGCTCGCCCGCATAGGAATACTGATTAGTTGTCTGGCTGTTTAAACGGAGGAGATCACAGTACGGAATTGATAGTTTTAATCCACATTTTTAAGGTTTTTGGACATGAGGCGTGCCCTCATCGAGCAGTGGAAGCAGATTTCTCAATTTAAGGTTTGAGGTTTGATGTGATCTTCCGAAAGTGATGGTCACATGCTTGCTGGCTACGATAGGTGTCATCTCTGTAGTTATGGGTCAGGGTTGGGGGAAAGTTTTTGCTATAGCCGTTATAGCTGTTAGTATGTATAAGTGATTACATAGGTGGTCCCATATCTGGGTCAGTGGGATGTATATGGTTCAGTTTATCTGTCCCTTCCCAAAAACATACAGCAGGTAACTTCGTCAGCTCACATATCATATTTTCCTGCACCGTTATGTGCAAGTGTTTGGTCTGACTTTGCAAATGTCAGTCTTGATGATCACATGCCCTGTGTGGTCGATGCCTGCTCCGCTGCAGGCCTTGTGATCTTTGCAGTGGCTGCCTGCCATCGCTCATTACCTAAGTTAGCCTAGTCGCTATGTGCAGCGCCGCCGCGTCCAGCAAGCTGAACTCACTCATAACCTCCTCCCATCGTTATGCAAAAACACCCTCCCTCGCTCTCTGTATTTATCTCTCACACACCTTTTTTTTAATCTTATCTCGGGGCTTAACACCATCTCTGTCGCATTCCTCCATCTCTCGCCCGGGTCCCTTCCCTGCCAGCCTCGCAGTGTTTCGCTGAGTGCTGACTTTCACAGAAGCAGCCCTCCTCGGTGACTTGCCCTCAACGAAAATAAACTCTGAGTCGAGGGGCAGAAGGAGTGAATATTTCATATTGTGCTTTATGATGTGCACACATGCGTGACGCAGGCCAGAGCTGCCCAGGCAAATCTTGTGGAGCTGCTCCTCTGCTGGCCTTTACCCTCAGCCCATCTTCCTAGGCTTGTCTCTTAGCCTCCTCTCTCCCTTGTGACTCCTTTGCACCCTGCCCTTTGCTTAATTTCATCCATTTAGACGTAGTTTTCTGTCTCTGCTTGTCATGATAGCTTCACTCAAGATGCTGGATGCACCTTTTCCCCTCCTATAAGCTGATTTTCTCTCCTGTGCTCTTGTCTGTGGTACCATTACATATCTTCTGCCTTTAAAGGCGGGTCCACACCGGACCGACTGCCCGACCCGCGTCGGTAAATGAAGCCTGGCTACTTAACATGGCCGACTCGAAGAACGACATGGGCGGTTCACACCTACGGAACTACAGCCGACGCCATACGTTCCGCGCTTGCGCGAGATGTAATGTCTCCAAAACAACAGGCGGCGCTAATCTGTATTGTGGGCCAAAAAACACGAAAACCGGAAGTAGGCGGTCCTCTCTAGACCACCTTCTTCGATTCTACTGGTTATCTGGTATGTTTACCATCGTCACTTCTGGGCTTCACTGATTCGCTAGTCAAGCTGCTAGCCTCCACCAATCAGAATGGTAAAAGAATGACCGACTCGAATGGCGGATTACACATTTGAATCGGCTGAAATGAACGCCGACGTGGGCCGATTCGAGCGATCACACCAAGCAGACTCGTGTCACGGACGCCGACTCTCTCAAAGACGCCGATTTTCGGTCCGGTGTGGGCCCGTCTTTAAGCGGACCCTTCAGAAACCCGTCTTCTCCCCCTGACCCGTTATTTTCACGACACCCCAGTCCAGTTTAAACTGTCCGGCGGGGCCGTGAAGGGAGCAGGTAGCACTGAGTCATCTGCTCTGATAATCTCAAGTAAATATGGCCTGTTTGAAAAGTTTTTTCCAGCTAACATATTCAGACCTCATCCCCGATCTGGCTCACAGAAAATACATTTTGGTCCTATGATTCATGGGAGCATAACTCATCAAAAATGCATAATGTCAACAAACCTCCCTAAGAGAAAGACACACACATCCATGAAAGTAAAAACAAATATAGGCCTATTTCACGATAATTTAAGAGATGTAAATATAGGCAAAAGTTTTGCAATCCGCCATGCAAAACTTTACACTTTGTTTTTGCTACAACTCAGGCTGGAAATGTTGCAGATTGTCTGGGTTTCTCTCTTATTTCCCCCCACATCTGTTCAAGTAGCATATTGAGCTATAATTCAGATTTTGAATGGATGTTAAAGGTGCTATATTCGTTATCCAGAGCATTAATATACAGTAGCAATAAACAATTTTGCTGTTAAAGATATCGTGGAGTAATGTTTCCCTGAGCAGAGAATCTCTCTCTGTGTTGTAACCCAGGCTTCTACTGACTTTGCTTGATAGCCACATGCTTATCCTGTATGTTAGCTAATAATCACAGCTCTGCACCGTGACAGTGTCCGGCTCCCCCTCGTGTAGACACTGTTAGCACCGTTAGCTGCGAGCCATATCGAGAGACATTACCCTTTCCAGCCGACGTCACGATGACATCACAGTGTTGAAATACTGGAGGAAAACACGACTCATGTCAGAGCAGTGGGCGTAATTTACACATTGAAAGTGTCATCCTGCTGTGTTGGTGGGCGCTGCATTTGATTTAGCATACATTTGAGATGTCACGCTGTGATTCCAGGATCTAGAGAATGCTGCTAATAGTGTGGTTTTGCCTCTTGCTCACCGTTCACACTGAAGGCTAAACTACTTGAGATCACCTGCTTGTGGACACGTCCGCCACTGGCTGAGGGGTTGGCTAATATGGTTATGTTGGTTAATGTTACATTTTTCAAGCAGCACCTGTGGTCCTGGAGAGGATGTGACTCTACATATTGAGAGAAAAGGGTATTTCCTCGAGCCAAAAATCCCCCAAAAAACAACAAAACTTGCTAGCTGGCTTCTCAATAAAGCTAGACGAGCGTATTCAACATGCAAATTTGTGGTCTCTCAGTATAAACTGTCTTCTAATCTAATCCAGATGATCTGAACGTGATGTCCTCGTGTCCGTGCTCACGTTTCGTGTCTTTCTCCAGGTACAATGGCTCTCTTCCAAGCGGGGACCGTGGGCGCAGAAAGAGCCGCTTCGCTCTGTACCGAAGGGCCAAGGCCAACGGGGTCAAACCCAGCGCTGTGCACATCCTCAACACACCACAGGACAGCAAGGTGTGTGTGTGTGTGTGTGTGTGTGTGTACTGTTTTATCAGTGTGTTACATGAGTTTCCTTCCTCTGACTCCCTGTTGTCTTTTCTAATTGAGCTAGAGGAAGGATGACTAAGCATGACGACTGGCGTACGTGGGTTGTTGAGCTGTGTGTGTGTGTGTGTGTGTGTGTGTGTGTGTGTGTGTGTGTGTGTGTGTGTGTGTGTGTGTGTGTGTGTGTGTGTGTGTGTGTGTGTGTGTGTGTGTGTGTGTGTGTGTGTGTGTGTGTCTGACTGCCTACATATAGATGCGTGATTGTCTGACTGACACATGATGATTATCTGTCATATGTCACACGTCACATTAACGTATAAAATTATTATTTCACAATCACAAATGGAGGTGCATCTTGTGGATTTTTCAGTCACAATATGATTCAGTCCCGCTTATGTTCTTGTCCAGAAAATGAAATAATTTTTCCAGAAGATGAGGAAATCAACTCTGCTTTTTTTTTTTTGCCATTGCAGGCTGTCCACAGCAGGGGGCAGCACAGCATCTCTTTCACTCTGTCCCGTAACCAGACAGTGGTGGTGGAGTACTGCCATGACAACAGCACAGACATGTTCCAGGTAACCACCAAAAAAATGTTTAAAACACAAATACTGTGATCACAAAGTTTCTCTCCAAATATTCTGTTATGTAACGTTATCAGAGACGGTTCTCCAGTAGGGCAATTATTTTAGCTCTCTAGTGGCTATTGAGTATTAAGTGTATGTTTGGAAAGTCTCCAAGAAATTCTATTTTTATGCCCCCAAGTCCCGGTTTTATAATAGTATCACAGATTTATTCCAACAAATGATAATGCATCTTTCACATACAGCAATAAAAACCACAATTAAGGATTTTTTTTATTTAAACTAGTGTGACTCTAAATCTATTAATCACAGTGTAGTTGTATATACCACAGCTAATGACACCCCTCTGTTCCCTGCAGATCGGACGCTCCACAGAAAGTCCCATTGACTTCGTGGTGACGGACACCTCCGGAGGCGGGAAGGAGGGGGAGGACCCCTCCATCGCTCCCAGCACCATCTCGCGTTTTGCCTGCAGAGTGGTGTGTGAACGCAACCCACCTTACACTGCACGCATCTACGCTGCTGGCTTCGACTCCTCCAAAAACATCTTTTTAGGGGTGAGTAGACGGACGATCCAACCAACATAGCTTCCTTATAAAAAGACAAAAAAAGTTTTTAAATATAATATCTATGCCGTTACAGGAGAAAGCAACCAAATGGAAGAACCCTGATGGGCATATGGATGGTCTCACCACCAACGGGGTGCTGGTGATGCACCCGGAGGGGTTCCCCGAGGACCCCAAGCAGGGTCTGTGGAGGGAGATCTCCGTCTGTGGGGATGTTTACGCCCTGCGGGAGACGCGTTCTGGACCCAGCCGGGGAAAATTGGTGCGTCACCCGTCTGTCCCTTTTGGCCCCATCAAAGTTATGAGGATTCCCTTCTGGTCTGACTGTAAGCATGTGTCTGTTTGTGCAGGCGGAGGGTGAGAGCAGTGCACTGCGTGACGGTTCCCTGGTCGACCTGTGCGGCGCCACCCTGCTGTGGCGTACAGGTGAGGGGCTCATGCGTGCTCCCACCCTGCGTCACCTGGAAGCCCTTCGCCAGGAGCTCAATGCGTCCCGGCCCCAGTGTCCCGTCGGCCTGAGCACACTGGCCTTCCCCAGCCTCCCACGCAGCCACAGGTGGGAACCACAATGTGTTTTAAGAGTATTTCTATCATGATTTTCATCTCGTTTTATTTCCAGTGTCCTGCCTGTAAAGATGCCTCTTTATTGGTGCAAAGTTTAAACATACTGACACTGTTGATGTGTTACTCCAGCCTTGAAGAGCGCCAGCCTTGGGTCTACCTCACCTGCGGCCACGTCCACGGACGCCACGACTGGGGCCAGAGGTCCGAGGGAGTGGAGGAGCCGCGAGAGGGCGAGGGCTCCACAACCCGCCGAGAATGTCCCCTGTGCAGAAGCGTGGGTCCCTACGTGCCCCTGTGGCTGGGCTGCGAGCCCGCCGTGTACGTGGACGCTGGAGCTCCCACTCACGCGTGTGTGCCGTGCGGCCATGTCTGCTCAGAGAGGACAGCCAGGTACTGGGCTGAGACCCCGCTCCCCCACGGGACGCACGCCTTCAGGCCCGTCTGCCCCTTCTGCTCCACCGCCCTCAGCACCCCCGGCTGGACGCGGCTCATCTTCCAGGGCCCCATCGACTAGTCGCCTCGGCCTCAGCAACCACTATCACAGTAACAGATCGATGCCTGAGGTTCATTCGTGTCGCAAACGTTGGTCAGTGCTTCTTGGTCATCTATATTAGGAGCGCAAACATTCTGAGCGGATCACAAACGCCGTCCAACATTGTTACAGGATGCTGCCCAAAGCTGAATCCTTCCCCTCGTTTATCCCTCGGTGCTTGTTAACTGGTATAATATCTGGAGAAAGAAAACAGAATGATCAACACTGTTATGTGGGAAGTATTTACTCTAAACTAAACAGTATCTAATCCTCTGACAGGGAAGATTCTGCTGTTTCTCACTCCAACCAAAACCCTAGCTGATCACCTCCAACAAGAGAGAGTTCTGCAAACAAGAACTTAAATAATGCTGCTTTAAAACAATTATATTCACTCCATTATCAAACCACTCAACTTCCACTAAATTACACACCGTCATAAAAAAAAAAACAGATAGAAAAAAAGATGTATTTGTCTGTTTCAGAAGCCATGTATGAAATGACTAAGAAGTTTTTTGCACAAACAGAAAAGGTACGGCCTTTTTAACTCAGTTCATCTGCGGCGTCTTACACGTCTGCAGCGCCTGTGTGTCCTTAACTCGGTGAAAACGCCACCTCTTGCACTTCTCGGCCTGATATCCGACCTCTTCTTAATTTCTAAATCATGTAACTGTAATCAGCGCCAAATGCTGCCACACGTTGGAACAGTGTCACCCATCTGGTCTCAGCTTATGCAAAAAAAAAAACAACACCTTCACATTTCACCACAAGGCTGTTTACAGAGTTGCACCCTGACTTCCCTGTCTTCCATCCTGAATGACCAGTATTTATATTTATAGCTGCACATTTCAAGGGGAGATCAGAGGCTTGTGCTTCTATTCATTTTTCCTTACATTACACATTTTTCTCCATGCATCATTTTAAGTGTAAAATCCATGCAGAGTTGCCCCATACATGAGACCCGTTGTGTAGTATTAGGTTGGAATGAAAAGCTGCAGAGTCTTTTTGATTATCTCCGAACCACGAGAGGGAACACTACGCTCTTTAGACACAATTCACCTCTTAAAGGCCAGATCTTATCCTGATTATCAAGCAGACCGAGGATGAGCACAGGCTGGGAAGGAAACTGGGCAACAATCCACTTCATAACTCTCTACAGCAATAACAGCACTCCCATAGATAAGCTAGATGTTGTGCTATGTTTAGCCGAGTGTTGGGTCGGTTTTGTTTGAACGCCGAGTTCAGGGGCTCGACCAGAGGCGTGTTCAATATCGCAATTTTATTTTTTATTTCCAAACGTGGGGGTCGGGTGTGTTCGACGTAACCAAAGCACTAAGAATTTTAAAGATGAGCTGAATCCAACCAAGCATTTTATTTAAATACTTTGCATGAATAGCCTAAACATTCGGATAGAAATGAGCATGTTTAGGCTGCAGAAGAACACAGCAGCTGCCCTGAAAGAACATCTGTTACTGTTTTATTTGAACACACTTCTGGTTCCCGAATTATGCTAAACAGGGTTAGTACGGTGGAGTGTGGAAAAATAGGTTTGACCTTGCATAACCTCAAAAGATACATTTCTCTTTTTGTTTCAAAGAAAACTATTTTGTTATGAAATGGGGGAGGGATTTATTTGGGGAAGCGGGAGGAATTCTTTTAGATGTTCAGTGTTAAAAAAAAAAAAAAAAAAGAGAGGAAAAGACAACTATTTTTCTAACTGATAATTGGTTTTAGTTAACTATTGTTACTCAGTGTAAGCAAGTTCTGTATGTTTCCGAATATTATCGTGTGGTAGATCTAGGAGAGCTTGTGAGTGAGAAAAAAAACATTGCCAACACTGTGTCCAACAAACACACACTTAACACACTGCTACCGTTAAAACATTGCCCAGACAATGAATGTAGCCAAATACTCAGGCTATATTAAGCCTTCCCTGGTGCTCATATTGAATGGTCTATATTGTGATACTATTTTTGTAACATGAATATTATGGTGTAGCTTTGGTGAACTAGCTTGAAAAAGTCAGTGAATAATAGCCTCAAGTGTGGAAGACGTATAAATGCTAATACACACGCTCACATGGAAATCGTGTCTAGCCTGCATGTGCTCAACGTACACGTACATGTATGTACACTACACGTACACTTACTTCGGAAACTTTGCACGGTCGGTTTCGCCGACCTGTTCGCGCTGAGAGCGTTCGCCGAGGACCGACATGTCTTCCGAGTTCTCAGCTGTTTAAAAAGTTACTGCAGCATTTATGTTTTTATTTGTTTTGGAAGTCCTCTCCGGATGGAAACGGAACAAAAAAAAATAGCCGGAGAGTGAGCATTAAAAAAAAAAAAAAAAATCCTCATACTTGATAGATGCGTGACGTTTGTGAATGAGACCTATCGAGTCCCACTTTGTACTACTATGCTAATATTTTCCACCAAACCAACTCACTGCAGAAAGAAGTCCACGTTTGTTTTAATTTTGTATTCAGGCGGATTATGGAACATTTAAAGCTATTGAAAGACAGCCTGCTGTTTTGAAGAAGAAAAAAAAAATGCCGTTTGATGTCTAAATACAAGATTTAAACTCCCTATAGTGCGGTGGATAACTGACGTAGTGTTGACAATTACTGTTGCTCAGGATTAGTGGTTTGAGATTCACAGCTGGCAGAGACATGAAGGAAGCCTGGTGGCGAGACGCTTTCAGTCCAAAAAGCTTCACAACTGTACAACACATAAAGTAGATGAGTGTCATCATCTAATGTAAATGCCAAATTGAAGAGGGTATACCTAAAAAGAAAAGAAAAAGGGGGTAGGTCCACAGGTCTGGGATCAGTCACACGCGGGTCGAGGCACAGATATGAAAACATCTCGATCAGCTGCACGCCAAATCCAGTGAACCTGCTTTTGAAGATACTATATACAATTAATGTAACACCATTGGCATGTGGATGGAAGAACCGCTGCAGCACCCTAATTGGCTTCTAGTTTATAACCTGATATATTTATTTTTAAGCTCATTTCTCTTTACTTTAACTTTATTTGTATTCTTCATTTGAACCCTCTTTAGATGATAGGTGTCCATATGCAATTTCCTCTCGTTGTTTTTAGATTTTTAGTATTTTTTCAGATACAGTATTTTAGGTTGTTTGATACCACCAGTAACGTTAGCAGTTCCCTACATTTTTTTTAAATTTGTATTATATGTTTTAATTGACCTTTTTTATTTCAGATGGCAAAACCTCAACATACGAACTCATCTTACAATAGGTGAGTGAGTAGCTGACACGTAATATATACAGCGCAAAAACCTCACAGTTAATAATGCATTCCTTTTAATACATCTGTGTTATGTACAGCTATTTTGTATTATTTTATATCATATTCTTCTGTAATCGTCCGGTGCACAGACAATCGCTATACACATGTCAATAAACCTGTTAAAAAGTTGAATTTGCTCCCTTCTTATGGCTGTTTTTTTGTTGTTGTTGTTTTTTAATGGATCATAAAGTTAATAATGTGCTTATGCCATTCATTGCATTTAAATGGAAAAATGTACTGCAGCCAGCAGAGGGCGCTCTCTACCAACCCTGAAGCTGACAGCAGGGAACACACACACACACTCACACACACACTTTGAGGTTGCTCTGAGTTGCATCACCTCTTTAAAAATAATCAACCGTGTTTAATGAGCAGTTTTGGCAGTCAGGTTCATCACCACACAAATGTGATAAGTCGCTGCAAAATTACAGAACATTTGATTTGAAATAGCAATTTAGAAGATTTAAGTTTGTTTTCTTTGAGAAGTATTCACGATGTGTGCCGAAAGAGTCGGAAAATAAACCTGCTGAGAGCGGCGTCGCTTAGAAGTTTGTTCAGAAATGATCTCATTCTTGAATCGTGGAGAAGAGGCTTTTTTATTCTTTCAAAGAAGCCTGTTTCATGGGTGTCTCGGTGACACACTACATTTATTTATTTTTTCACAGCATGGGTGAGAAAACCTGAAGAAGAGGACAAAGTCGATTCTACGACATGTTAAGATATCCTGGAATAAGTCGTAATAAGTGATAGATACTCGTGAGGATCAACATATTTTGTGGTGAGAAAGAGTTTGCCAAAATTCTCATTCTAATTATAACAGTTTGGCAGATTTCAGAGAACTCAAAAAGGTAAACTTTGCTGTTGAAAGTTAAAGTTTTAACTTTTTTTTTCTTCACAGTATAGGTTTGGGATAAAAGTTTTTTGGGAGGTACAGATGAGAAAACTGCATGATGGTTGCATGTAAGGGAGACTTAGCGGTCAGAAATACAAGAGCTGGAAGAAATGCTTGATGTTGTTTGAATCTGTTCGTCTGATTTCGAGGCTGAATTACCAAGCAGGTAAAGTGAGGAACTTCTTCAGGGCCTAAGAGGGTTTGGTTTGGGGCTTGTCCTAGTTAAATATTGTGTCTGTATATGACGAATGTAAAAAAACATGTATATTTTCCAGCCTGCAACGTGCGGTTTCTACTCATCATGAGACTTGTTACCAGGACAACCTGTCTCGTACAAAATGATGTTCCCATACTAAACCAAACTCAACTCCAGCTGTAGTACATTTAAGATTGTGTTTATAAATGCTACAGGTTCCTTCATTTTGAATGTTTTCTTTTAAATAAGTTCAGCCCAGAGATGAAATATCCCATCATAGGAAATACTGTACGTGTTGCACAAAAAAGTTAGGGGGCGGGGCTAATGGGAGCCCGGCAGCTCCTTCCTGCCCTGAGGCTCCCTTGCAGGTTTCTACGGTCATGCTCAGTGTGTGTGTGTGTGTGTGTGTGTGTGTGTGTGTGTGTGTGTGTGTGTGTGTGTGTTTCATGGGACCTAGCATAGATGATGGAGGCCGGGTTAGAAATACAGTTCAATTCTCAGCGGAGGGATTTGTAGGTTTTGATCCCAGCTAATTAATCTGAAACCCTCAATGGGGAGTAATGAGTATCTGTGGCTGGGAAGTTTGAAGGGGACTGTGTGTGTGTGTGTGTGTGTGTGTGTGTGTGTGTGTGTGTGTGTTTACATGCATTCATCTTATGCACAATCACAGCAGGCTTGAACAAGTGCAGGAGAACGAGAAGGCGTCTGAGTCGGTGTGTGCGAGTGTTAATCAAACGGCTCGGATATCTTGGTCTCTGCGGACTCACTCTGGAGGTAACGGGGGGCCTTCATGCCATTGTTTCATCAATCCACCCATTAACTACAAACACTGGGAAACTTTAATTAAGCTGGGGGCCACAGACGATTAATTAACTTTAAGACTTTCACTTCTTTTTTCCCTTCCCTTCTACACATTTCACTAAGTCACTGAGCCATAGGAAGTGTTAATTTAGCCACATAATTTACAAATCCAATTAAAGCCAATATATTAAGGCATCACAAGCTGCTGTCCTGTGTTCTCTAGTCTTATAAGACCGTTCTCTTTTGTGACTGGCAGAGAATGCCGGCGCACGTAAGCTGAGCAGAATGTATTAAACGGGGGTTAAGAGTCGTAATAAGTTTGATTATTTTATGGAGTTTGTGATGCTGTGTTATCCTGTTAGGGAGGTGATGTTGTGGCAGTGGGTTGGTAATCCGGACTGTCTTGTGTCTCTCACCGAGTGGTCTCCCACTCTGCCTCGCTTGGAAGGGAAGGCCCGACGTTGGATGTGACTGAGAACAGGACAGAGGAGAAAATCTGTTCCAACGCCTGTCATGTAGCCTACGTAGCTCACATCACCGCTGAGATGATGTCATTTAATTTCATATGCATTAGTAAAGCAAGGTGAGCGCCGAGGTCATGTCCTCACTTTGCATTTAACTGTCAATAACCTGCACATGGTGGGTGTTTTAATGGTCGAGTCCAGTATTTTAGACCATGTTGTTTACACGTGAATATGCTCAGGTTGATAATTAACTCCATTACCATTTCATTCCTTGCAGTGTGATGAAGGCGGCATTAAGGCCTTCATTTGGAGAATTTTACATGTATAATTAAACAGTTAACAATAACTAGATATGAAAAATAATAATAAATAATAAAAGCAAAATTTTAGACTTTTGTCTGGTCTTTTATTTTTTGTGGGGAAGACCTCATGACCTCAGTATTTTTAAACTGATAAACTGATCCTTTAATTATATATTTTTTAATATAGATATTCATGCTTTTTCTTTTGCCATTCTGCTGCTATGGCAACCACTTTGGTCCTCTATTATTATGATAGAGCAAGTGTATGCAAATTAACACCTAGGTTAAAATAATCAAAGAGTCTATATGACCGTATTATCAATATTTATCTACACTGGAATGTGTCACAACAAAGCTAAATTAAAAAGTGCGCAGTTAAATGACGCAGTGGTAAGCCCCGCCCACCCGTTTGACGTTCTGAACGTGGACGTCACGTATGTAGCATGTTGGCTATCATGTAGCACCACTTTTATCACATCAAACAACTAAGGTAAGTTTCTCCTTTTTAGATACTAAACCAATATTTCGTCTGTTCTTCACCATAAACATGATTTAACTTTATGTATGTAGCATTTAGCATGTAGCTTGTAGTAGCTTTTAGCTTTGTGTTGTTTTGTTTACATACTCTTTAGCTAGTTTAGCTTCTGAAACTAGTGAAATCCAAACGGCTAGCTTGATAAATGACTTGCTTTAATCCTCTTTGTTCCCTGGTGAACAGAAGTCAGAAGTTGTTGTTTACTGCAGACCAATTTAATGGTTATGTTTAGATGTGCTAGCTAGCTAGCTGAATGCTTAACCTGCACAACTAAACATAACTATTCAATTAGTCTAGCTAGTTTAATGCTAGCTAATGTAGGCCGGTTATCAGGCCTATATAGGTTTTGTGTTAGGCTTGTCATTTTCTTTATTTTCAACCAAATGTGACTCTTTTATTTATATTTGTGATTTCCTAAAGTCTGCAGCCCTGATTTCATGTTTGATTCTCTTCCTGTTAGTTTGTTTTTATTTTGTCTTTAAATGTTCCTGTTTGATTTTATTTAGTACATTTGTGTTGAAATCCAACTAATTTTTCTTTCCTGTTCCCCATTTTGTTCCCCCAGTGCTCCTCCTCCTCCTCCTCCTCCTCCTCCTCATGCTTGCTGACTGAAAATAGGCCAAACGCTCCTCTGACTCCCACATCTTCCCAAAGTTCCTCCTCTTCCTCGCCGACTCTCGTTGCTCGCTCTCAGCGTGACCAATAACAGCCCCGAGGACGCGTCCTCGTAATTCCCCGTAAATGACAACTAATGAAGATGGTATTTCCCCTTATTACTTTGTGTCTTTGAGGAGGGGGGAGGGGGGGCTTTCAGTGCTGCTCGGTTGATGCAAGCGGGTGTCACTTTTTAATTTTTTTTACTGTCTGCTAAGCACTCATGGTTGGAAAACTAAAGTGTTCCCCTTCTCTCCTCAGCAACCTTTCGACACTCACAGATGAGCACTCTCCTCTCGTGTATCAAGCACACGTCCAATTAGCATCGCATGGTAGGTGAGAGCCATTTTGAAAACATTTCTCATTACACCTTATCACAGGGGCACAGGGAGGAGGGGGGGGGCAACATGAAGCAAATTAGACGGGTGAATGAGAGACGGAGAGCGAAGGAAAGAAGGAGGGAGGGCTGGAGACATCAAAGTGCTCCCGCTCTATTTAAATTGAGTGATCTTGTGTGAAAGATCCCCACTACATAAAGATTAACCCCATCCTCCCTCCACACACACACACACACAGCTAATATCACACACCCACATACCCTTGGATTGATGTGTCAAGGGTTAATAACTATGAGGATGAGGACATAGAGGGTGGGGGGGAGGTCATGTGTGGTGCATGTGTGTGTGTGTGGGCATGAATATGTAGAATATGTGTGTGCGTGTGTGCGTGTGTGTGTGTCTGTGTGTGTGTGTGTGTGTGTGTGTATAGAGACTGAGTGCATACTAGCAGGGAGGTAGCGATCACGCAGCAAACGCTAGAGAGGCTCAGTTTCATCTCAAACCGACGGACTGACATGTTACAAATCCCAGCAGCTCTGAACAGACCTGCCAGCTCTCCTCAGAAAAAGACACAGACACACACACACACACACACACACACACACACACACAGACAGAGACAGGGAGGCTGTGTGACAGTTGCTCTGTTGCCTGTTTCCCACCAGTTTCATCATGTCCTTTAGCTAAATGCAAATGGTGGTCCTTTTCACCACGTTGTGGAATGGGAGAGTTGCGGTTGTTGGCGCGTGTACGTGTCGGCGTTCATGAGCCTTTCATTTCCTGTTAGTATGTAGGTATCTGTTTGATCCCCGTTGTCTTCGGTATATGAAAGAGTGTGCGTGCGTTCTGCGTCTTTCCCGAGTTGTCTTTCCCTCTGTGTGTGTGTGTGTGTGTGTGTGAGTGTGTGTGTGAGTGTGTGTGTGAGTGTGTGTGTGCAAGCGAGCTCAATCCCACCCAGTGGATTAGTGACGTCGGCGGAACTCACCCTCTCCCTCTGATAAGGCCACGCGCCGCTGCCTCCCGCTCTCTGCTCCCCGCGCTCAATTTCAGATAGTGCTAATGGAATCTGTCCTGCGCGATTGTAATGCGAGCGAGACTCATTTTCCACGGAGCTTGGAGCTGTCAGCTTGGCAGGACTGTTGGGTAGTGTGGAAGGGAGGGAGGGGGGGTGTCGGTAGGGGAAGGAGAGAGCCAACGAAGAGAGGGATGATGGGAGGATGAGGAAGGAGAGGCTGATGAGGAGGGTGTGTGTGTTTGTGTGCGTCTGACGCGTGTGTGATGGTCGGCCTCCTCCTTCTCATTAGGAAGCTGTAGAGAAGCTTCCCACACATTGCCAATCATGGTGCATACACACACACACACACACACACATTTCCAGATGTACACTGAACAGTACAAGTTGACCCGCCACAAGTTAAAGGGCTGGTTCCCCCTAAAAGACATAGTTGGTTGTTTACTTTTTGTTTAGTTTTGGTTGAGATATTAACCATGAAATCTACAGGATTAAGCTGTATTCACACCAAACACACACATACACATACCTCCATGTAGACGCCGACAATGTTTCATCAATCATGGCTGAAATAATCACTATTGCTGCGTTGTACATGTTGTACAAGTCTCGGATACGATGGGTAATCAAACGGCACCCAGAGGTTCAAAACATCACCCAGAGGTGCTCTGTGAAATCATTGAGCTAGCAAGTCACACGTCGGCTGGTTTACGGCAGCGCTATTAACCCAAAATAATCAATGTTGTTGTGATTTAATTTAAATAGACGGGTAAAAAGGATACCGAAGTAACTATAAATTGACATCAATTAGAAAAAAGTACAAAGTAATGGTGTATTAAATCGTATATAAGATGATAGTCAAATAACTTCTAAAATGCTTGTTTTCTGAATGGAGTTCGGATGGATGGGAGCTAGGGTATGCATACAGATAGACATAAATACAGTGAGCTTGTTGTTGATACCATAGACAGTCTCTGGTTTCATTCGGTCTCTGTATTTATGTGAGTAACTATCGTAATTATGTACATATGTATATATTATTGTATTTTTTAAATAAGAACTTCAAGTGGACCTCTGGGGGGAAGTTTTCACGAGCTTCAGTGTGGATTATGTATGGATTATTTTGGCTTTTTATTGCATTTTATTTGAAGTTTTTTAATTTTTCATTGCAATAATTGCCACCAAAATCATGATGGTCTTGCATAATATTCATTACACTACACACTCAACAAATATAGGCAGATGATTACTATGTTTTTACTTCATTTTCGTGTTGTATTATCAGTTATTATCAGTCAGTTTACAGCATACTGTTTTTCAATATCTTCTAAAGAGAGATTCCTCTTCACACAAACTGAATTTTCTATCCTAATATTGGATGTTGTGCATGGTTTTTTTTTGTTTTTTTGTTTGTTTTTTTTGAGCGTGCGTTATGGAGCGGCTGTGTCTTACAGAGCAGCCTGCAGGTGGCAGTGTTTGCATGATGAACAGTCTCTGAGAAAAGGCGCTGACCACCGGACTACTTCCCTCTGCTCTCCATTTTGTTCCATTCTTACATTTTTATCTATCTTGAGTAATTACTATATTTCCTCTCTCTAATTCATATTCGATATGGATCACCTGTACTTAGAATTATTCATATTCAGCTCTCTTCACACTCAGAACTTGAACACGGTATTTTTTTCTTTTGTGATCACCAGCTCAACTAATTCTTGAAACTAGTTTCTTAGTAATGATTCTTGGCATTAAATTTGTTTCGTGTTTCAAAGAGAATTTCCCTCCACTCCAACACACGGGGCCACGACTTTAGTCAGATCAGGCCTCACAAGTCACTATATGTGATGCTCGTTCTCGTCCTGTCCCGGTCTCTGCTCATTCAGGGCTGCTCAGCTCGGGGAAGGGAAGGAAATACCAATTTGGCAGCGCTACAGGGATTACAGTAGTAGTGGGCATTTTTAATCTGGGACAGACTGTGGCATTTGTCTGCACTTAAAGCTGTCATCAGTCCCGTCCCATCCATCGGCCTGTCACCCCACCGTCCCATCCCATTAAGGGGAAAAAAAAAACACTGCTGGAGCTGATTAGACTCTTCAAAAAATAAATAAACGGTAACCTAAATCTCACAGCAAGAGCTTTACGCAGCCAGAGCCCCCATTACTGGTGCTCTACCCCCTGGGTGGAGTTTAGTGTCGGATGTGATGGAGATCCCTGGGTGGAGGAGGGTCCCTGTCCGAGTATTTTGATATAAACATATAACGTATGGAAGTTCAGAACGGGTCAGAGCTGTGCCGTGTAGCCTCATGCAGCTGAGGAAAACTCTTAATGGCCTTAAATCCTGTGTTATGTGAAGAGCGTGAGGAAACTTGCTTCTACACACACACACACACACACACACACATACACACACACGCACACATGCATGCACACAAACAGAGCAGCACACATGCAAAAGAGCATATGCTTAATCACCACTGGAGTTTCCCAGGAAATAAAAAAAGCGTGGATTAAATCCTTCGAGCTGAACATTAGAGAAGTGCAGAGTTCAGCTCTGAGAGAGAGAGTGAGAGAGAGAGGTAGAGAGAGAGAGAGAGAGGTTGAAGGCGGCAGGCTTTGATACTGAGGAAGAAAGGCGTCACATTGAGAGGAAGACAGACTGATAAAAGAAGGAAGCCATCAGCGGAGGAAGAGAGAATGGGCCCCACAAATTGGCAAAGGGAAGTCAGGGTCTCTCTGCTTTGCATTTCATTTACATGGCTGGCCGTATCGACCAATCGGATTGGGAGCGGAGCCCGTGGCTTAGGAAGGCGAATAAAGACTCCAAATGCCTTCACTGCTCTCATCCCTCTCGCTCATAATACCCTGTCTGCCCTTCTTTTCTCCCGCTCCCTCTCTTTTCTCTCCTCACTGTCATAATACCCTTTCTTTCCCCATTCTCTGCTCTCTGGCGCCGTACTATAAGTAGACCCTGTCCGATGTGATAGTGGGATGAGGAGAGGAGGAGGAGGGGGAGGATGAGGAGGAGGGGAGCTTGCCGGGATGACTTTTGCTGCCACCCACTAAAAGTAAAAAAAAAAAAAAAAAAAAAAGCAAGTGCGTTTTTTTGTTTGTTTTTTTTCTCTCCCGGATATAAACCAGACACAAGCAGAAGGCACTTTCATCCCGTGTTGGTTGTTGTTGTCGTTCGGAGGCTTCCTGCGGTTGCTTACCTGCATGACACAAGCAATGCAACAGCAGCAGAACATTTTGTTAACCTGACAAATCCGTTTTGCCGCAGAGCATGCTGTTAAAACACACACACACACACACACACACACACAGACTGAAAGGAGACCTAATACATGCTAATTGATTTATAAATGCTCTATAATTAATGATAATGTCTGCGTAATTACACATAGTAGATAATTAACACCGATAGCTATCGCATTACTTTTTTGATGTTCAATTGATGGCGGTTTTCCTCAGTGGACACACACACACACATGCACACACACACACACACACATGCACACACGATATGTTACATTTCCCCTTGAATTAATTTAAATAATGGCATGTAGACAGACGTGTTAGAGAAACCCATGAATGGCCCCAGGCATTTTTCACATAAGACATGCAACCACTTAACGCTTAAGCACACACACACACACACACACACACACACACACACACACACACACATGCCTTGAAGGTATAATTTTGTGCCACATTACAAGTCTAATAATTTGCCTTCCATCCATTGAAGAGAGGTCTCCATGTGCGAGTCAAAGGAAAGTTCTGGAGGATGAAACAGGAATTGATTCCCCTCTGTCATAGATAACAACGATATCCACCACATTAGTGCGGCACATTGAACTGTTCCCTTTGTGCAGCGGTGGTGCTGTGATTTAGTTTATAAAAGATAGCAATACATAAATGATAAAATACTCCATCACTAGTCATTATTCTGTATTCATAGTTTTACTGAGGTACGATCTTCAAAATGTATAACCAGTGTCTTTGTTATATTGAAGAATATGTGGTTATATTATGCATTTTTTGGAGCTTCAGTCAAGGGGTGGGTGGCTGTGGCACAAATTCAACATGTTGAAGGTTCCTTGGGTGAGATACTGGACCCCAAATTGTCCCTGAAGGCTGTTCTATAGGTGTACGAATGTGACGCCATGTATAGATGCAGGTCAATTTACATGTTTTTCCACCAGCTTCATAGATTATCAACATTATCAGTTTCAAAAGTATGACCCACTTTTTTCCGACTG
Source organism: Chelidonichthys spinosus (assembly GCA_029853015.1). Taxonomy (NCBI): domain Eukaryota; kingdom Metazoa; phylum Chordata; class Actinopteri; order Perciformes; family Triglidae; genus Chelidonichthys; species Chelidonichthys spinosus. The sequence continues at coordinate 3,548,926 of CM056838.1, read as the reverse complement.
GCATCGACAAAGCAAATCATCGTCACATCAGCAGTGCCAGGGAGTTTTGTGAGGACCAAAAGCTGCTTGGTTATGAAACAGTTGCTCTATTGTATGTTGTAAACATCTTTATCTGTAGAGCCCTCAATATGCCGCGATCGCACCGTTTATAAAGAAGTTTAATTTGCGGCGTAACGCGTATTCAAACCGTGACATAGTCACCACTCGTTGGTGTGTGTGGGCTGCCGTTTTGAAGTCTCAAATTCAGCATTTTCTGTCGTCATATTTTTAACAACCAGACATGACCCGAGAATTTGGCGCATTCGTACAACCGAATGCTGAATACGACATTTTAAGATACCAAAAAGATAAATTTTTTTAATTGTCAATTGCAAGGTAGCCACACTTTTTTACATATCGTATAAAATTGTGTTGCTTATTGAACCGGGCCAATAATAATAATAATAATAATAATAATAATAATAATAATAATAATGTGTAGTGCAGCCTATAGTGCCATATATAAGCACTTTGTAATGATGAATGAAATTTCTACATCACAATTTCACAACAGAACATTTAACAAAAGGGAACATTTATGTTTGCCTATTATATGTTGCATTATTATTATTATATTTACATTTTTGGAAGAAAAAAACGAATTTCAGGGACCCCCCTGCAGTTACTCTGCAGACCCCCTCGGGGTCACGGACCTCCTGTTGAAGGCCTCTGCTTTATCGTCTATGCTACTCTAAATGGGACCATACTTTAATGAATGTTGAAGAAGACTTGAAACCATTGATTGAGACCATAAACTCATGTTTACAGTGTTGAATAAGGTAATAAATGAAGAATTACTTCGAGTGTAACTTCTAAACTTCACTATTGAAACCCAGAGGATTGCCGTCTGATTCAAACGAGGACAAAACGTCCATCTCTTCTACTGTAGCTGCTCGGCCGCCTCGCACGGTTGCATTTCAGCTACTTAAGATGAGAAGAGAGTCACCGTTAGCAAAAAAAAATGTTCTGTCAACATCACTTATCCTCATTGCTGCCACTTCCCTCCACGCTGAGGTTAATCTGCGCTCACACCTCCCTTGTCATCATCATTCATACATCAGCCTCATTATCCTTTTCCCTGGCCAAACACACACACACACACACACACACACACACACATACAGTACCCCCTCATTGCTGTTAATCATCAATAACAATACCTTATTTGTCAGGGAGGAATGTTTACAATGGGACCCCCCTACCCCCTCAGCGTGTGAGCCCCTCCCCCAACACCGCAGTGTGTCAGTGTGCTACCAATTACCGAGCGCAAAGTGAATGAGGTCATAACGGGATGGGGTCATTAGCAAAACAAACCCGCCGACCCAGTGGGGCAAAAAGGAGGTGAGGAAGAGGGGGAAGACGACGGTGGCAGAAGATCCCCCCCCATGCCTTTGGGGGGGATCTTACACAACAAGTGTGAGATGTCAAAGATTTAAAAAAAAGAGCGCCGGTAGTTTACGTTCACTTCATTTCGTTGGCGGAACATCAGGATCTTGGCGTCCTTTTACATCACCTTACTGTAATTTCTGTTCAAACTTGTCAGTAAAATGGATTTAGATGACACCGAACCGCTGAATTACATCATCCGTACAAAAGCAAATGTTCCAGCGGTGACTATTTAATTTACATGCAGGAAACTGATGGCTACTCTCGAGCCCAGTGAGGTTTTTTTTCCATTCACGTCCCTGTCTTATGTGTGAGAGATTGCTCGCTGTAGACGTCATATAGAAAATACAGATGTTTTATATAATTGTTCAAATTTACACGTTAAAATCAACTTTGAATGTTGTGTAGTTTACTTTTTTTCCCATTTTACCCTAATTGCATTCTTTAAGTGGATTTTTAAAGAGGGCTCTTCATTGATTTAATGCAGTTGGTGGGATCTAAAAAGAAAGCTTGAAGGCGAAGCTGTGGAGGTGAAGTTGTTCTGCTTTCAGACCGTTTAGCGTCTGCATGAGGCTTTTGAGTTACTAGAATGTGAGCATACCTGTGTTAAAATGCTCTGGGAGTGCAAAGGCATATTATAAAGGCCGAAAATATGACAATATCATTGTGCGTTGAGTCATCTTTGAGTGTTGTGACTTTGAGCGCGTGGCCTTTAAACGCAGACGCCATCTTTTTGTCATGAATGAGAGTTGTTTGTGTTTAAGACGTCCGTGTGTTGTTGTTTGTTAGCGTTGATGTTCTGTTTTTGAGGACCGTTCTGTTGACGTTGACGTCACAGTGTTTTTATGGTTGAAAAGTAGGACAGCTCTGTTGTGGGTCACACACACACACACACACACACACACACACACACAAACAGAGAGACACGCATGCTAAAACCCACTGAAACAACAAGTCCAGTGAACGCTGCAATAAGCAACATTAATCCTCGATAAACATGCATGATAATGAATCCACAGACAGGAGCACAGAATGTTCTCCTCCTGCACCTGAACGCATCGTTCCACGTTAATGTAAACGTCATCTGCCACGTCGACCGCTTGCGTCCAGTCGTCATTGTTCCCCAAACTATCGAAATATTGAAGATGCTAAAAGCGATTAGCGGCGAAGCTGTCCGGTGTGTGTGTGTATGTGTATGTGTGTGTGTGTGTATGTGTGTGTGCGTCCTTTGTTGGCCGAAGGCATATTTGTGTTTGTGTATCTCCATTGTGACGCGTGTAATCCGCATGCTCTCTAATCCCAGAGCAGGTGGCCAGGCGTGTGGCGGCTGTGGGGGTGCAAGGAGGGCACACTCCTCCTGCTCCCCTAAACACACACACACGCTAACACACACACACACACACACACGCTAACACACATATGATTGATCCACAAACCCATAAACACACCCATACTTCCTACACACTCCACATAGTGCTTTATATTAACACATAGGGAACACCTGTGGTCACACACACACACACACACACATCCCTGTTACAAGACTTGTAGCTGGAGAAAAGACCTCCGCAGGGTAGCACGTGCCAGCCTTTGCCGGCCGCCCCTCCCCGACTGCCTCCTCGCGGCGTGCATCCGCAAACAGTCACGCTCGCCTCCGGGCGATCACGGCTGCCCTTAACAGGTGGGCCGAGGCCGAGGCGAGGGCGGGGAGAGAGAGAGAGAGAGAGGCATCTGTCAACAAACTCTGCATCCGTCCTCCTCCATACTGTACTGCCTCTCCATCTGCCCCAGACAGAGAGGGCGTGAGGAGGAAGGTCAGTAGTGCCATGGAAACGGGGGGGAAACCATCGTCATCATCAGGCCTGTCATTCAGCCTCCAGTTTTATAAATCGTGTCCTGCTTGTCTAATTGCAGCAGGGATGTATGTCGTTTCGCACACTGTACGGTTTTCTAGACGAGCAACAGGAGGGCCCCTTGACCTTTGACCTCTTTATTGTAAAGGGAGAGGAGAGGCTTGGCAGTTGAGGTTGCATGTGTGTTTAACAAGTTGTCCACTTAGTGAGCCGGTGGCCCTGATGTGACCTCGGAGAGAGAGAGACATATAATTAAGAGTAAAGGAGAGATGGATGGAGGTGTAGAGATGTCATCATTCCAGCTGATTAACACTGAACTCTGTCAACTTAACGAGATCTTAATCAACAGATCTGTGTGACTCAGCATCCACAAACAAAGAATCACACTTTTAATCTTGTGTTCGGAAGCGTTAAAAAATATCTCATTAATTAAATAAATCTAGACTATTCATTGGCATTAAATCTATTTAATTGGGGTTTTAGAAAGTTGTGGGGTTAAGTTTGAAAGTCCATAATTGCAGCTCCACAACTGTGCAAAGTCCATTCTCTGAGAAGACCTAAAAGCTCTAGGAAAAAAGATAGTAAGTGGACCTTGAGTCAAGATATTTTCTGCCTGTTTCCATGTGAACGGGCTCAAATTAGAGGTTTTAAATGGTGTAATGTACCATTTGGGGATTTCAGTTCAGCGCTCTCAGCAACAAACTCAACATCTATCATCCCTCTTGAGCCAAATAACACGGACGGCTTCAGATTAAGCGGTTGGGATCAAAGTTTGCTGAACGAACCGTGCAGGTGTGTGTTTTTATTTTCAGTATTTGTGTATCTGCCGACTTCCCTTCAATCGACCGTTTGAGTCCAAATGCTTTTAGCTTCAGCTTATGGATGTAAATTTGGCCATTACAGTAAATGCATGTAATCTGCTATTACAACATCTCCCGTTTTGCTCTTATAAGGAGATTTATGATTTTGTTGCCCCCTTCCTGCTAATGGTTTGTTCTCAAAAGGGCGTGAGTGCTTTGTTGGCTGGATGTCCAGTGTCCACTATAATCCGGGGTCGTCAGGTCCTGAAGCTAAATGGATTCTTTGCAGCTAAACAAAAAGAGAAAGAAACATTAACTAGGCATTAACTTTATGCAGTAATTCTATGATTTTTTTTAATTTTTTTTTTTTACATATGCTGGATTTACTTTAAACCTATAATCAGCTTTCTGTGTGTGTGTTTTTTACAGTGCTTTATTTCCTCAAATGACAATATCTCAGCGTTATTAATATGTGTATTTGGCTCACATGTGTAATTCCAGCCATATGGGGGAGATACTGAAATCCTTACCACCCCCCAACAACACACACACACACACACACACACACACACACACACACACACACACACTTACACTTGGAAGTAATTTAGTTTAACATTTCACTCATGTTTTTTTCTTCATAAGAGGTTTGAAACATGTTCATAATAGGCTCAAGTTTTGGAAATCAGTTAATTCAACATAAATTGAGTTATTAGTGGTTGAGATTAATGCACAGATTATGATGCAGATTATGATTCAGAGCAGGAACCGTGCTCATGCTGGAATCTACGGAGGGGTTTCTAATAGTCTGCGATTATAACGGCACTTAATTGATTTTTTTTTAAAAGGAAGATCTAAAACTGCACATTCATGGTCGTCTTGTAAACAAAATGCTTTGGTGTTTGTCAGTGTCACACGCATGCAGTGTGCCCTGCTCGTGATACAAAAATAGCGTGAACAGAAGGTGCCAGCAGCTATTATTATTGGAGGAGCACTTCGGGAGGTCCGGTTCGTGAGCGTTTTCTGCAGCAGTTTCCGTCGTATGTTGGAAAAGGGCCGAACGGACCTCGTCACCGACACGTGGCTCCGTGATCCTGCTTTCACACACGGTGATGCCAAACTCTCCGGGGACACGGGAGTCAGAACTGGCAGTCAGAAAGCAGCGTTGATTCATGAATGGAAAACTTTGACTTCATTTATCACTTGTGTCCCAATGGCCTCCTCAAAACAAGTATGAAAATGCATAAAACTCATCATCAAAATGACCCATAATCACCTAATTGTATGCCTATGTTGACAGTCAGTGAAATTTACTTTTACATGACGGTTTTCATTCTATTTAATTTTCATTTCATTGCTTCTCGATACTCTGATACCACTCTACCGCTACACGTAGCAGAGACAGTTTAACATAAATGAGATACGATGATAATCTCCTAGAAAAAAAACTTTGGAGAGGACCAGACCCAAGCTGGGTATCACTGGACTAAACTACTAAACTACATTAATCAGAACCAGAATCCTCTACACACACAGAAAGAGACATACGTAAACATATTACTACTACAGATATAAATATAAGTATATAAAAGCAACAACAGTATTAAGTAGTTGAAATTAGCTCCACATTGATGCAACATATAGGCCTGTCACCATATCTGACTTCATGATTATTCTGGCCAATTCATTAAAACGATATTGATAAAAAACATTTAGAAAAATAATAATGCTTTCTGTTAGAGACAAAGTACGAGTGTAGGGAGTTGGAGAGAGTCTGTAACCATAACTGTACAAAAGTGGGATGATTTAAAGGGTAACGTCGGGATTTTTCAACCTCATTATTTAATGTTTTGTGTCAATGTGACTAATGGGGGTAAAATTTGTGAAATGGGTCCCATATTGAGCGAGAACCCAAGAAGTCCAGTTCCGAAGTCTTGAAATCTGCTAAATATTCAGCCGTGAGCGACCGTTTAAATAGGCTTTCTGTGCTCCCAACAGGTGACCGACAACACGGACGCCTCCTTGTTCAACTCCCTCTGGCGGCGAGTCACATGACACGATGACAGACAGAAAGCCAAAGGTCAGAAAAACGTCTTATTTATATGTCCTTTCCATAATGTTGTTGCACACAGTTGGCTGAATATTTAGCCGATTTCGACGATGTGGACGCAAAATTTTAGATCGATTTGATCATTTATTTTATATATATTGTGCAACACGGGGATGCACAGGTTTATAATGACAATCTGAGCTTTCAAAAATAGTTGTTGCCATAGTTACTTAGACACGAAAAGGTGAGAAAATAGTTTCCAGGTTGAAAAAAAATAGAGAAGTTAGCCTTTAAGAGGCACTGGATGATTTACACATTAGTATAGTATGTGTATTATGAACCTGATATCAATATTTATTTATTTTTAAATATGTTTATCACACAAACCCCTAATGCTTGTGTTAACAATCTATGATGTTATATACATATCAGTCACAGGGGCCTTTTTTCTCTCACTTATGATACGTCAATTAATTTTACTAATAATATTTAGTAGAATTTTGAATGCAGGAATGTCACTATATCCAATAAGAGTGATTTTACAGTAAAAACGGCTCGAGGAACTCAATTTTTTTCATGAAAAAATGTCCAAATGTGAGAACAGTGCTTTTTTTTCCCTTTTTTTTTACATTAGAGCACAACCAGTTCCTTCCTCGACATTCCTGGATTCCAATTAAAAGAGCGATTTATTATTTTTTTTGCACCGGTCCCATTAAACCATCGCACGGCAACATTTTTAGCGTGTGCATCGGAAAGAATTGAGTCTTTAATCTCATCAAATTGTATAATCCGTGAGATGAAATCACTCGCGACATTACACGGCTTAACGCAGATGGGAGAAGGTCACGAAGAGTTATACTTTTATACCATTTACCATATTCCTCAACCGCCAGTCTGACGAGTACAGCAACACTATTGTCTCAGTCATTTAAATGAGATCCTGTTGTTTATGCAGATGAATTATGTATGCATTGCTGTGTCGATATGTGATAGACATCGTCTCTCTGGGAATGTAGGACACATGCTTATGCATAACAATAGTCTTTAGTTGTTTCCTCGCCAGCAAAACTGTCCGTTTAACTCCGATGTTCTTGTCTTCATGAAAGAAACTGAATTCAGTTCATCTTGTGCTTATTTCAAGGCAACTGCTGTCGTGAAATCAGGTCCATTACCAAACGGCGGTTATTCATGTATTCACGATTGTTGCCCCGCTGCCCCAGTACTTTCACTAATTCTGTCTCCGTTAGACAAACAGAACATGGCTGTCAGTGGCGTTGATAAACGGGCGAGCAGCATAGTTAAATTAACTCCGATAAGCTTCTTTTAAATCACGGATTGTACGACACAAACGGTTCTTGATGTCTGATGTCATGCCTTCAACTATCTCCACACAATAATTGGCATACTGGTTTGTTCCCAACGGGGCCGTTACATTGGTCTGACTTTCAAAAAAAGAAACAATCAGTACGTAAAGTGATTACTGTAGCGGCTGCGTGCGTGTGATGGTTTTTCAAAGCTGATATGAAGCCAATCTAAAATATTGTCATACACACATGACACTGCCAATGTGGATTCACGTGGATTCAAATGCAAAAAAGGTGAAACTTTTCAAACACTTCTGCTTTTTAAAAGGCTTTCAGAATTCTATTCAACTGTTAATTTGACAGAAAAGGAATATTATCGTGAGTTACGGTCTAAAAAAGATCATGAAAAGCCCCATTCCCCATTAACTTACGTTGACTGTAAGACAAATATGTAGTAGCAGAGCTCATATTGGATGAATCTGTAATGATATCAACCAAATCAGCACAATACTTATCATATATATACTTTTTTGTACCAGCCTATAGATGTTGATAGATACAATCTCCACTTGCCAATCGTTTATATAATATAACCTCCTTTATGAAGTAAATATGCATTTTTAAATCATGTTTGTTCTTTATTTAAAAACAACGGTGTGAAATAGTGTAAAAATGGTCAAATAGATAATGAAGCAAATGAGGAAAAGGTAGCAAAATACAAAGTCATAAACGGTAAATATACTAATATAAATAATTAAATAACTCAATAGCTGATCATATAGGCCTTACTTTAATATGTGGATATATAACACTGATAATGAACATTTGTATGATGTTATTGAATTACAAATTATATTAAAGCCTACAAGGCAATTTAAAAATGAACGCATACAACATTGTATATTTTATCTAACTTGTTTGGGCCTCCAATAAAAACAAATTATTTTTCATATTTTGGCTGCCTCAGTATTTATGTGCTTGAGTCATATCTTTGGTGGAGTATTGAGCGGCTCGGCTTGGCTCTGCTCGGCTCGGCCCTCCTGCGGGGTTCAGGTCCCCTCTCCACCGGCGGGGAGAACCAGGAAATCCCCGGTAAAGCCGGTCCTCGGGGCCGACGGGTCGACAAAATGTGCGGTCGCTTCAGCCAAGAAGAGGACTTCCGAGGCTCCTTTTTTTTTATTGTTCAACATCCTCAAACGCGATGAGAGGATTAATGAAGCGCGTCTGCCGGAGCCACATGTCCCCTTCAGCCCGCTCTAATTAAAACCGAATGGATCCTCGGGGGCCCCGGGTCCTCCTGCTGACTTACTGCTCTCTGCTGACTTCTACTGAACCTGTTGAAGCTTTGAATCTCTCTGGGATCAATACATATATATCATTTACAAATGTGACAAAATGCATCCAGTTCAATTTGTTTACAAGCAGGTTTTTTGTTATTATTTCTATATGACTGTGATGTTGAATAAAATGGAAATCTAATCTTTATAGACACATGGATTTGGCTCAATTATATCAATTGGGGATGTTTTTTTTCATTGTGTTTGTATTTGTCTGCATTAATCACATCTTTATTTAGGTCAAGCTTTTAGGAATAGCAAATGTTTGCGTGGTCTCGGCTTGTGCCAACTCCAAATCTTTTGTTATTACCCAATTAAAAACATATTGTGTATATATATATATATATATATATTATACACATATATAAATAAGACAGTTGGCTTAATTTGCAATAACGCTGTACACAGCGCTCTGTAATAGTGCATGTCGTGTTAGGCTGCTAATTGGGGGTCAAACGGAGCACGTCAACGGCTGCACAAAGTCACGCCAGAGTTATTAAGCGAGCCTCTGTGACGGCTCCTGTCACATCCTAATTAGACCGATAGCACGAGCCTTCTCTTCTTCTCTCCTTAATCCGTCCACGAGCCCCCCGGACCTGCATGGCTCATATACTCTCCCTAAAACTAAACCTGAACCGCGTGGCTTTTTATGTCCACACAAATCCAAACGCACAACACAGGACTTAATCACAATCCCTGCAACAGATGTCTGATGGAGCTCATTTTGACCAAAGGCTTAAACGTTTTATATGATTTTGATCGCCACGTATATATATGCAGATGATCTGATGCAATTTATAGATTTGTTTGATTATTTTTCCTGAAAAATATACCGTTGTTTTAATTAATTTACCCACTTTTATATGGATCCTAAATAGCTATTGTTAGAGGCCTAAGCGTGCACTTCCTGCTTTTTTCCTCCGTGTGAACCGGCGATCTGTGCACCCCCTGAACCAAAGAACAGCCATCAATAAAAAAAAAAAAAAGTTGGATTATCCTCCTTATGAGACGGGATTAACATAGCTCTCACATAATTCACATTCCTCCCTGCCTGGACGGGAAGCACGAACCCTGTGATCTGGTAGAAATGTGAAATAGTGGGCAAATTATCATGACATATGATCATCACAAGGATGCTTTGTTTTACTAACACTTTTAATATAACATTCATCCCAAAAGGGTCAAATATAAACACGGGGTTTCCCTCCTCCAGGGGTTGTTGTGTGAAGAAACAGGTGATACAGGAAACACAAAAAGATTTAGACGCATTTACACATGCAGTCAGGTTTTTTTTGGGGGTCAGGTCAAATGGTCTTTATTGTTATTTCATGTGTCCGTGGCCTTCTCAAACAGCTCGCTGGCCTGCTGCTGGCTCCATTCACTCCCCATTTAATTCAACGAATACGTCGTCATAATAATTTATCATTGAACACTCAAGACATGAAAAAACAACAAAAAAAACCTGTCAAATTCACAGTTGGAGGGGGGAGGAGGAGGAGGGTGTGTGGGGGGGAGGGGGTGAAATTGCATACAGGTGGTACAAAGAATCACAATTGGAAAAAAAAAAGAAGAAATCTAACACATTGGGAGGGGAATAATTAAAAAAAACATACGGGACATTTATGGTGTGAGCACACAGCAAACGGACTGATTGTCTCTTATAACTAGTTTTTAAACATTTCTCATAAATTAATAGTGCATCCAGGTTCACATCAGCTGCTCTCTCTCTCTCTCTCACACACACACACACACACACACTCATGCACAACGCTTTGATCAAAGGGGCCTTCAGTGTGCCAAAAAAAAAAAAAAAAGACAAGAGGGGAGTCTTTAAGGAGCTTATAAAAAACCCTGACCTATTCCTCAGACTGATCCAAGTTAGTCTTGGATCTCTCGCTCTTTTGATCCTTTTTTCTTTTCTTTTTTTCCCTTCCTTTTGGTCAACACATTTGTTCCGTGTCCTTGATCAAAGTTGGGGAGAAGTCAGTGTGAATGTTCAATAAGTTAACCCAACATGTGAGACAACCGGCCGGCAGTCCTGATCTGCTCTGCCCCGAGGTAGACGTTGCGGCCCTCGGTTTGGTGGTGATTTCACCTCGCGTCTCTGCAGCTTTGGGAAAGTGTCCCCCTCTTTTTTTTATTTTTATTTTCTCTCTCTCTCACAACACTTGAAATTTCCACGCTGCTTGGTCTTTGTAATCCAAACAGTCCGCGTTGAAATTGAGCTTCCACGAGGAGGCCGTTTGGTCCTTATAGTCCAGGCAGTCCGCGGCGCTGCCGAAGCCCAGACCCGCAGCCCCGTACGCCGACGACGCGTTGCCCAGGTGGCCGGACACCCCGTTGCCGCCCATGGGGCTCATCGCGGACCCCGCCGCGGACAGCTGGTGGTGCATAGGCGAGAGGTAGGAGCCGCAGTCCATCCCGGTGAAGTAGGACGAGGAGCCCGTGTAGCCCTGGTTGTAGCCCGACGCCTGCGTGTAGGTCATGGGGTAGGAGCGCTGCATGCAGGAGGAGGAGGTGGACAGCGGGTCGGAGAGCGGGGAGATGGAGGCCGGGCTCCAGATGGACACCGGTGCCGCGCTGCCGCCGCCGCCGCCACCACCGCTGCTGCTGCTGCTGCTCACGGCCGAGAGCGAGGTGCTCGAGGGCGGCGTGAACTGCCCGCTGGCTCCGCTCTCGGAGCTCGCCTCTCGGACCGGGGAGCTCTTCTTCTTCACCGGCTTGCTGACTGCCTTGTTCTGGACTCCGCTCTGGGTTTGCTGGGCCTGTTGGCGATGTTTGGCTCGCCGGTTTTTGAACCACACCTGGAAGAAAAAATGCGTTTAAATACATTTAATTAAAACAACAAACAAATAATTCAATTTAATGGAAACGGGGAAAAAAATAAATTAAAGTGATCACATAAAATATATGCCATGCCCCCTCCCTCCCAAACTATTCATTATATTCACACGTTCCTTCTTTATTCTGGAAATATGGCTTTTCATAAATGTTTAACTCAGCAATTAATCAAAGGAAACCAATACAGCAAAGGAGGAAATGATCGCCCGGAGGAGTGACTGTTATCGAGCACTCCTCCAACAATGAAGAGGACACTTCGCCCTGAAGTGGAGCGTCTCGCCCTTCACAGACCAATTATCGACCCCCCCATGATACGGTTTGTGTGCGTGTGGAGGGCTGGAGGAGTCGGGGAGGGGGCGACTCACCTGCACTCTGGACTCGGGCAGGTTGATCTTTAAGGCCATCTCCTCTCTCATGAAGATGTCGGGGTACCGGGTCTTGTTGAACAGACTCTCCAGCAGGTCGAGCTGGGCCCGCGTGAAGGTCGTCCTCTCTCTCCTCTGTTTGCGAGGGGCTCCTGATGAGAAGAGGGGGGGTAAATTAATAGATGGAAATAAGAAACAAAATAACACCGCTCGTAATTTAATCTATTCTTTTATTTAGATGCTCATTAAAACAGTCGCTCATCTGTGCGTAAATAATGCGTAAAATAATATGGATGATTTAAAAATGACTTATAATCAAATTTAATTAATTTCTAACCCGTTTCTCTACCTTGGTATCCCACCGAGGGATGCAGCAGGTCCACTCCCGAGGATAAGCTCAGTCCGTTCACTGTGTACGGCGGCTGCTTCAGATAGGACATCATGTTGGCGGCCGGTCGAGGGTGGCACCGATGCGAAGAAATATGGAGGAAAAAAAACTATAGTCGCAGAAAAAAATCGCGTATTTAATCCTCCGTCGTTTCCTTTTTTGGGGTCGTCCACCTGAAACAGGACACAGAACAGGGAAGGTTTGGATGGTGTTGAGGTTCGGGTTTAAGTCCGCAGGAGTTTTACGCACCACCGGTGGGTTTAAAGAAGTGGGCGTCCTCGGACTCGCAGGGCTCTTAAAGGCGAGAGGAGACCCCCAGCTGTCCCTGCTGGACTGAGGATGCTCTGTCTGGCTGACAGGCGTTTACGCCACCCCCCCTTCACCACCACCACCACCACACACACACTAACTGCTACTATAACCCCGCCCCTTCCCACCCCCAAACACACTCCTCTCCATACCACCAAAACAAAACATTGTCGTTAAAATGCGCACTCTCTTTGGGCTTCCAACCGGGCTCTCAATTAGCATATACCCACAGGTTAGGCGAAGCTAAATAGACAGCTGATTGGGGGGCCATTTGCGGAAACAAAGCCCACTGTTGACCGATAAGTAATGCTGATAACAAAAGACTTCGGGGAACAAACAAAGAAGCCATGCTGCAAACTGAGCGCTCATTCAAATACAACCGAGCATCTTCATTTCTATATATCGGGGGGTCTTATTGTCGCTCTCCACTAAAACCCTTGTACATTCAAATGTAACGAAATTAAAATACGAAGGACAACTTTAGCGAATAATTGGAGACATGTATGCCTTCCCCAGAGTGAATTGTGACATATTATTGACACTCCTCGCGGCTATTCCCCTCCTCTCCTAATGAATTGCGCTCGGTAATTAGATTTGGAAGGTGAGACTATCGAAAAGTGTTGATTAGAGAGGAGCACTTAATCTTAATCTAAACAAACAAGGAGATGGCCCGGTGGATTTTATCTCAAAGTTTTACTTTTAAAACGTTAATTTCAGACTCATATTTCACTTTTATCCAACATCACATCATATCTTATCAAAGTAATATGTCCAATAACAATTCGTTAAAATTGTACATAATAACAAACAAATAGAAGCAATAACAAATCATATTGACAAGGATAATCAGCAATATTCCGATCTCACATATTATATAAATTAATAAATCATATTTATATTAATACGAGATAAATACGAGACACGTGTAAATTAAATTCGATTTTTTTTTTAACGGTTTAGGCATATTAAATATGTATATGGACAATAAATAATTAATTGGGAATAATTATGCACAATTAAAATGTAAACAATCTCTCTAAAGGGAAAGGCAATTATTTGGCCTAATAATAACAATGTTTAATATATGTTCTATAATAGCTAATGCATCTGTGCTGCAGCTGTCTGAGGCCTCGTCACGTTTCCGTGGACGCCTACCTGTAGAGTAAAGTTCCCAGGGTGCTCCTCTCTCCCTGGCACGCGGGACTCCCCGTTTTTATACAGCCAATAACGGCCACTCCTCAATCTGTCACGGCTACCGGTCGCTCCACATCCGTTCAATAATAAATACCCAGCCATTAATTATTATTATTGGCTCCGAGAGATTTTTTTCCCTCCTCCTCCTCCTCCTCCTCCTTCTCCGTCTTCTTCTTCTTCGTTCTGTAAGAAATTAACGAGATAATCCGGACGGCACGCGCTGGCCTGATTACAGGACGCCAGCCACGACTCCGCATTCAGGCCTCCTTAATTTTCTGCGTCACGAAAATAAAACAAAGCCTGGCATTGTATTTATCAGACCAGCTGACTGCCAGACAACCGACCCCCCTCCATAAACCCCCCAACCCCAGCACAACCAACCCGATAACTCACTTTCCCAAACTGACACATGCACGTTCACATGGACCTTTATTAGTATTATTATTATTATTATTATTATAGGCGTAAATGTAAAATATTTTTCTTATTATAGCCAGCAGCTTGATTATAAGATGAAAGCTTTCATTTAAAATTTAAAAACGTACTTTTAATGACTTTTATGAATTACACCCACAGTATGTGCAGCTCCAGCGGCCTGCTGTTAATCGCTTCAACGCCCCTTTTGCTCGGAGCATGAAGCCCACAGAGGAGAGGGAGAAAAGTTTCCCTTTAACAACCCAAAAAAAAAAAACCGAAACACGCCTATCCAATTATCTCCCTGTGGGTTATCTGCGTTTCCATCGCGCAGCTCCAGCAATGTCGATTAACAACAACAAGAAAACACTTCTCACTTATACATTTACACAAAACACACTGGCGAATTACGTCACTTACTTTAAAGGTGTTTTTGTCTCGGCAGAGCAGAGCGCATATCGATCATTATTCCCTCCCGAGTAAGCTCGTTGGATGCGGATTATACCGAGTATTTATTCAGAGAGACTGCGAGGAGTTTCTCCCTTTTTTTCAGCCAATGGAAATGTGAGGAACTATGATGGGCATGAAGTGTGAAAGGGTGCTGGAGGAAAGTAGCCCGATGGTGGCAACGTCAGCTCCATCATGGATTTGTCCTTTAAATGAAACAATGCTGCGTTTTTATTTATTTATGAGAGTTTACAGAGATGCCAGTAAAGGTGTGCTCGCCTTGACCAAGAGCAACCAATCAGAGTGGAGCACCTGAATATCCCCTGAGTGCATCATATAAATACGAATAGGAAGATGTAAAATCCTGCAGATTTAATTGTCAAAATAAGCTGAGCAAAGCAGTGTTTTTAAGAGCGAGAGGTGTGGAAATAACTGTCACGGTTTGATTCTGTGTAACCCAATAAAGGAGATTTAAAGGGGGGAGATGGTGGTCCGCTTTACACCAACACCACTTCTATGTTCCTTTTTCTTCTTTTTTTTAAAGAGAGATGAAGAATGTCACTAAAGACAGGTATTTGTCTTTTGTATTACACTGAACATATGTTTAAATAAGTGTTTTACTAAATATGATGATGATGATGAAGACAGGTTATTATTAGAATCAGGGAATGTTTATTATATCTTATTTTTAATTACAAAACACTGTCAGCAGCAATAAAAATCTACTTTTGCTGTATTTTCAGGAGATACAATAATAGAGATAATAATAATCTTCAGACTATAAATAAGAATTGGACTGTGAAGATTGGTGTAAGTGGAGATTTCTGGCAAAGAGGGGGGAAAAAAGCTTCCCTCAAGAGAAAACGGCCTTTATATTTAAAATTACAAACATTTTGAAGACACGGTGAAAAGCTTAACAAAAGATATCAAGGTGAAACTTCCCAAATAGATTACTTACATTAAGCCAATTCTTATTTGTATGACAGCCTTTCTTAAATTAAATGTTTGAATATGCTAATAAGGTAATCTGATGCAAATAAGTAGTAAAATAAACACCTAAATGTGTATTTTCAATGTTTCTTAGCTCTATTCTGAAGGATGATGGCAGCAAAGTAGCCCATAATTAACCAAAACAATAAATTAAAGGTCATTTATTGCTTATTAAATTTGCTTGAACCACCCCAACCTTTATTTTGGATCAAATAAAATGCCTAAATGTAACTGTGTTAATGTAATATTTGTTAGTTTCCTAACATTTTGACCAACCTTTGGCCCACTGGCGGTTTTGATTGACGCTCCCAAACAAGCAGCAGGTTAGAGAACTAATTAGGAGTCTACATGCCAGATGAACAGACTGTGAGGCTGCCGGCTTGTTAGACAAGACTCAAAATCAATACGACCTTTTTAACTCATGAGGACTCTATTGTATAGAAACCCACTTGACAGTAGCCTATTTATGGAGACTGTCATTGTTGCTGATTTAGTGTAATTATATAAGTCAGTGTTGTCAAAGCAGATTAAAAAGAAGATGGAATTTTGTTAATATTGCATTTTTGGGTCATTAGTGGACTGAAATAGTTTGGGGGCGACTGTTGGAGTTTTCCCTTTCCCCCCCTCAGCGGTAAAACAAACAGCCTCTCTGGTCCCCTCGTCGTCCCACAGCCATGTTCTTGGCTCACTCACGCAGAGCCGCTTTCATCTTCGCCTCTGATATATAATTCAAAATATCTAATAGCCCTGGGGAGCGTTTCTGCTAAACGGGGTTGTAAAAAAAAAAAAAAAAAAGGTGAAGCCGCTTGTTAATGTCTGTGGCAATATGCCCTCCCCCTGTCTCCGGGCCAATTGACGAAGTCACGGTTTCTCCTGCTGTCAGGGAGACGAATTGAAGGCTAAGAATCGTGGGACTGCGATACCGCTCTCTCACAGCGCCGGATAATACCGGCTGGCACCGAGAAGGTATGGTGCATGTGTGCTGCCTCCTCCAGCAGCTCTTTGTTTAGCTTCCTATAGGAGTGGTTCACATGGGCACGGACCTACGTGATAACTGAAATCATAAGGAGGCTTTATCGCATAAATCTTCTTCATTATTCATCTTTTTCTATATTTTAATTATTTATTCTTTTGAATTCAGCATTTTAAAGGGGCATTCCACTGATTTAGACGAGACAACCATTTTTAATTTATCCATTTATCCGTCTTAAAATATTAGTAGTCAAAAGTCTATTATGGGATCTACTGATTTAGCACCAACCACTTCAGTTCACTTCAGCTGTCCCGTCTTCAAGGTCAAATCAATGACTTGGCCCGCTCAGCCCAACCCCCATCTGTTACACGCTGACACACAAACACACGCTTGCAAACCCAATCGGACATTATGACCGCTTGCTTTTTTTTCCTCTTTCTTTTTGCCATCTGCACCATAGAAGTCGTGCACGCCGATAAAGACTTATTGATAGGCATAGTGGAGGAAGCGATACATGTATTGATGATGCAGCAAAGCCTTCTGTACGCCGTGTCATCAGAGGAACTCTGGACAGTTTGTGAGAAATCGGACAGCTGCCAGTTAATTTTCTTGTCCGTTAACAACACTTTCTGACAGGTCTCCTGGATGAAAGTCGTGTGTTTGTTTGACCCTGTCACTATCTCTGACTGTTGTCACATGGTTTCCTTTAATTTGTGGGTTCACTTCATCCGAATTGACTTTCCACTGCCGTTCTTCTGCAGCCAACATGTCATTTTAACACTTTTGTTGACAGTTTGTGACAATTCTTTATGTATTTCTGTGAGGCTTGACGTAGGCTTATTTCTAGTGTATGCCTAGCTAGTCGGTCACTAAATTTTCTCTATTTTGTCTTTTACTCCCTCGTGGCATTTTCTTATCAGAATTATCGCTCTTTTTACACTTGTTTCCCTACAGAGGCCAATAAAGTAAATTTCTTGTACCTGACACCTCTGATGAAGGCCGAAACTTGTCAGGTACAAGAAATGTACTTTATTGGCCTCTATAGAGAAACAAGTGTAAAAATATATATCAGTAGGCTGAATGAACCTCTTCAATATAAAATATAGAATCATCGCTTATTTAATTTGATAAAAAGGTTGGATTTCTGTCTGAAACCTTCAACTCTGTTCCTTCAATAGTCTCAGCACTGTCAAGACAGCTGGTTAGTGGTCAACCGCACACATTTGTGCATCAAAGTTGAACCTTTTTTTTTGCATAGATTTACTATGATTGCAACAATTCCATCCAAATGAACAGGAAAATTAGCCAGCTGCAACACTTTGATGTAAAGAAATGACAGCTGAGAGACGTTGCTTGACCTGTCTTGGTGGGAGAATGAATCTCTGATATCTGAGTGTCAGTATTGCACCTGGAATATGTGATATGTTATCGTTTAACCCCCTTTTGCACCAACATCATATCACATTCACACCCATCAGTGAGATGCGTCCGCCACTTGTGGGTCGCCCAGGGGAGGGTTGAATGTCTTGTCCCTGCTGGTACCTCGTTAACCTCCCACAGCCTGCGGCTAGTGTTAGCCGAGCTGAGAGGCCTCATACCTGGGTATTGGTCAGCAGGGACCAGCCCCGGGGGGGCCGGGACCCCCCACCGGGGCCAGGGGAGGGAGGCGGGCGGGACAGAGGAGGGCCAAACAAAAACACAACCTGGCACCCCCACGGCAAACAGCCCACCTACTGTCAGCCAGCATCTGGGGCACAGCACACAGCCTCTCCATTCACATTCTGATGAAGGCAAATAGTGGTGAGCACACACACACACACCACACACACACACACACACACAATGTTCATACAGCAAAATGTCACCTCGCATATAAATTGACTCCTGGCAAACTTGCAACAGAATGAAGTATTTTTTGAAAATGACGTAATCTGTAACTGCAGATCATCAAGGTTTCTCCTGAAAAACGTATACAGATGTAGCTTCTTTGAGGTCAGTCTGAATGCTTTGAATGCATTGTTGAACTGTAGTTTCTAGGGGGATGAAGGGCATGCGGAGAACAAAGTTCGGAAATTGCAAGAGTGAAAGAACGACGGAGAGAGATTGGAGGAGAGAGTGGTGGAGAGAAACAGGGAGGAGGAGGAGGAGGAGTGTAAAGTTAATCCAGTCTGAATCGATGGGCCCACGGCTGCAGGAGTGACACTGAAAACAGTTTTTCTTTTCTTTCTTTTCTCTGCAAATTTGCTCTCCCCTCTCCCTCTCTCTTTGCTTCCTCCCGTGCCTCTCGCTATTTTTCTGCCTTCTTATCCTTTTTAATTAGAGGGGCTATTCTGCTGCACAGAGGACCTTAATCCCCAACTGACCAACAATGCAAAAAGCCAGCCTTTGAACAGCCGACCTGCACCCGTCTTGCCCCCCCCTCCCACCTCCCAACTCCTCACCACCAAACACCACGTTGCCCAAACACTCCACGGCTCCCATCGCTGGGAAAAACTCTTTCCCTTCTCCCATCTTTTCCAACATCTTGGACAAAGCGCTTTGGCCGACCGCTGCAAAGAGAACATTTCTGAAAGAGCATTTCAATATCCGCCCATGGCTCTTAAAAAGCTTTGGTCTGGTTCTGGGGACGAGGCCCCAAGGTCAGATGGCAGGTGACTCTGAAAGGAGAAAAGTTGCTAAAATGACCTGCTAACATCTGAAGAGTGTGTGAGAGGGGGGGAAGCAAAAAGTTACAAAAGAAGTTTTTAATAGAAAAAGAAGGAGTCAAGGGGAAAAGGTTGCACCTGCTAAGAAGCCAAATCTTTGAAAAACATCTCTAACTAAAGTTTCTTTGTTTCTTTGCCCTTATTTCTCCTTGATTTATATCATGTTTATCACTCTTTCCCCCCTCTTTTCCTTCTGTGAAACACTTCACAACATAATTATTAAAAAGTGCAATGGCACATTTGTTTCATTAAACAATGCAGTACACACGCTAGTTTGAGAGGATTTACTCTGTTATTTTCCAAAAGAAGTGATTAAATTCACAGACGGATTAAAGTTGGTCACGTTTCCATTCAGAGTGGGGAGAAATATCTTTCTGTAAAAAGTACGAATCCTCCAGAAAACAAGCAGGTTAGACGGCAACGCTGTGAAGAAGCACATTCCCTCACTGGGCCTCATTTGCATATGTATATGCATCTCAAGATGGAGTCTATTAAGACTCACCCCTTGTTGTCTTGTTAGATGATTATGTGCGACCTTTATGAGTAAATTACCTACAGATTGAGATCATGAGGGTCAGAGGAGGAGAACATAATATTACTTATCAGAGATAATTAAAAAAAACCTCCTCAAAGTCATGCACTGATCTGTTTTGTGCATTTTTAGTTATTAGTCCAGATATTTAAACTATAAGGAGGGAAAATAATTACTCTGCCTAAAAGAAACTGAACTAAATTCCCTGTAATTTTGTTCAAGTGGATTTTCTGAAAACATTTTTGCCAACAAATCGCCGCCGGAGCACAATGACACTTTCAACTCTGCCCTGCATGCAGACGAATGGATTTCCTTTCACCGCCGACGACCGCGGTTTCCTATTTTTACGCCCGGCGTGCTGGCTCGACACTCCCTCTATAACAGACAGGGAGGGGGAAAAAAAAAACAACACAGGCCAGCCAAACACTGCCTGGCTAATCACAGGCCCAATATTTCCATAGCAGGCAATTAGCATCCTGCTTTTATGTGTGAAATGGCTAAGGCGCGAGTAGCAGCGAGTCGGGATGGAGAGGCACGGCGCAAACAGAGAGAGAATAAAAGAGCAATTAAGATGTTGGGTGAGCGGAGGACAGAGACAGGCAGTCTGCTGCCGTGTGATTTGAGGATTGCAGGCCCAGTAATTAGCCCTTCATTGTGAGATAATGGACTTGGCCGGTTCTTCCTGGTTCCCCGAGCTGCCCGGGCCGACACGACCCGCTGAAGGTCAAAGGGCACAATGTGCTGTTTGGCTCCTGCACGTCTGTGTGTGTGTGTACGTGTGTTGTTGCGTAAACCAATTGTTCAAGACTTGCATCATCTATTAAAGTCAGGAAACGCAGAAAATACAAGAATTAGCATGCAGGTAAAATAATGATCTGTTTTTTGGGGGTGAATCTGCCCCTTTGAGGCGTGAGGAGTCATCACTCCCCTGGCCTATCACTCTCTTTCTCCCGCCATCTTTAGAAGAGCAGTAATCTGTGAACCCTGAATCATAAGCTTTGGGTAAATCTATGTAATACGGGTAATTCGATGAAGCAGTATTTTCCTGGTGAGAGGCAAAATCCTGTTGACTATTCAAGGATTGAATCATCCAACAGTAATGCCATTAGACCAGTGCCACGGATTCCTCGGAAAATGCTGTTTAATTGCCAGTAACCAACCATTGTTTGGTGACGGGTAAACACTAGCCGAGAGGGAGTTGGGGGGCGGCGAGCGAGGAAGCGTGTGAAAACGATGGCCCCTTCGGCTTCAGCCAATCGCCATTGAGAGCCGGATTTACTCGACGAAGCCCGCGCTGCGAGAGCGGCGGAGGCACTGGCTTAACGAAAGTCTTCAGGAGTATAAATGCAGAGTAACTCTTTCTTTTTAAGACAGGATTTGCTCAACAATGCGATTTAGTGGGGGAGTCTGTTCGAGATAGACATTTTTTTTTTTTATTTAGTAAGGATCAAGCCTTGTTGCTCACGTTTATTAGCACGGGACTCCACAGCTTCTGGGATTGTTGCTGGTTGTAATCGTGGAGCAGTTTATCCATGTTTGTGTTGGGCTTTACGTACATGCACCCTGACATTAAGTCCCATTCTTTACACCTGTACTATTCTTTAAGAACAATATCCCCGACCTACACCTCGCTGTTTATCCTAAGCCACAAAAAAAACCCTCATATCAACTGTCCGAATCATCAGGAACTGATCTAAAGCTTCTCCAGGAGTGTTTTTTTACTTTTACTAGTTAATCCAATTCTCAGCACACAAGGATTTTTTATGAGAATTTGAACATTTTGAGGCGCTTTGTTGTTCGTGCCTCCCCTGCAGCCCCCTGCTCTCCGGCCCGTCCCGGAGGATGCAGATTGGAAGTGAGAGGTGTGGCGGGCCGAGGCTGGCCTCCATTGTGAGCCGGTGCCTGGGAGACGAGCAGCGCTGCCAGAGCTGACGCTGATGGGGTTTGACACTGCGTCCAGGAGGCGAGAAGAAGCTTTTCTTTTGCTCTTTTTTTCTTCTATAAGTAAAAAAGAAAGCCCTTTTTTTTTTGTATGAAAGACCCTCCTCTGCTCTCCGCTCTCCTCGAACTCCCCCCCTGGTTCTGTTGTGCTCCTCGCCCTCCTCCTCGCTTCTTTCTCTCCTCTCTTTAGGTTCCTATATTGACTCCCACATTTTATTTTCTCAGATTAAGACCAGTGGACTTCTGTTTCTTTTGTCCTCCTCCTTTTATTGTCCCTCTCACTTGGATGTTGACCAGTAAATTTGATCCTCGGCATCGGCAACATTAAAAAAAATGTGCCTCTGTTCCCTCTCCCCATACGCAACCGTATTTGTTACAGTAATTATAATTGCATATACATCGAGGGGAAACCAAAAACCATCTCCTCCCCTGAACATATTATTTTGCTTGGGGTACTTTCTGTCCTCTATTCTCGTTTGGGAACATCCAGCTGACACTTAGCTTAGCTTAAAGACTGGAAATGAAGGTAACAACTAGCCTGCCTCTGCCTGAAATCTACCTAGCAGCATCTCAAAGTGATGTCTTGTTAGTTTTATGTGTAAAAAAAAGAAAGGAAATGTTCTAGTTGTCCGGCCTGTCATCTTCCATAACACCCCAATGTTGCTTCTACATCTTCATAGGTGCTGGTGGCTCAGATATAGGGTGCAGATTCGTGTCATCCATCTTCTCATCTCAGTTGGCAAGAAAAAAAAGCAAAAGTGAAAACACATCCAATGTGAAACACTCATTTAGTGACTGAAAGG
Source organism: Chelidonichthys spinosus (assembly GCA_029853015.1). Lineage (NCBI taxonomy): Eukaryota > Metazoa > Chordata > Actinopteri > Perciformes > Triglidae > Chelidonichthys > Chelidonichthys spinosus. Next base: position 3,526,255 of record CM056838.1, on the reverse strand, counting down.
TCAGATTTCTGACTCAGAAAGTCAGACGAACCTCAACATCCAAATTAAATTTGACTGCTTTGCACATAAAAACAGTGTAAAATAAAAAAAAGCTGTACTAATCTGCTGTTTACTCACACTTCTGTCTTACTTGTGTCTCATTAAATCAGTCATACGTACAGTAAGGTCGCTACTTACACAAACTCAGTGTGTCCTTCCTAAAATGCAGGCTATAGTCACACATGTGGTTTCAACCCCGAGGATTATGGGTAAGTGAGTTTAAACATACGGGGCCACACTGGCGGCACTGGAGATGTGGGAATGTGGAGAATGTGGGAAGTTTTATTGGTATTGATTAATCTTCCCGTGCCGATCGCCAGAGAGCACAACCCTCTCGATCCGCTTAATAGAGGCTCTAATGAGGAGCCCCATTAGTTTAATATATGCTTTTTATCGCTGTGCCCTTAGATGACTGTAGCGTTTCATTAGACATGTCTGCCTCATATCTCACTTTGCACCCAGAAGAAACTGTGAAGGGATTAATTTTATGATGGACCCCCTGCCTCATGCTGCCCCCCTCCTCCTCCTCCTCACTCCTTCCCTCCCTCCCTCCCTCCTCATCTCAGCTCAGCTCCCAGCCACAGCCAGGGGACCCAGGAGGAATAGTGTCTTTGTCGTCCTGCCGTTTTTCGGAGTTGAGGAACAAGAGGAGTTTAATCCTCATTGTCCAGGAGACTGCAGAGGGTGAGGGGGGGTCCTCCGGCTGTAAAATGATCCAACTGGCCTCGGCTAATCCTCTCCTAACCCCCACTCCCGGGCCTGACCCCCCTCCCGGCCTTAATTCATGCCCCGTACTACCACAATATCACACTATAAACACAGACACGCATCAAAAAAATGTTAGAGCTCTGATTGGATGTACATCTTTAAAAAAAACAGAAAATCTGGCGTATAATGACACCAAATCACTCCAATATTGATTGTTTTCACCATTTTCTTCCTCTTATTCACATACTAATAATAATAATGTCATTCATAGTTATTCACTAAGTGGTTTAGGGGGGTATCTTTAAGTGGGATTTAACTTAATCACCTGCACATGGGCTTAATCGAGTAGTCTTCCACTCATGGGGATCCTCATCACTGGTAGAGGTGTCTAATCAGTGTGTGTGTGTGTGTGTGTGTGTGTGTGTGTGTGTGTGTGTGTGAGTGAGTTATTTGAAGAAGATGAAACCAGTAAACAGCCTGATTTTGTACTTATAACTGGTGACATGTATGGATATGTGTGTGTTAGTGACAGAAAGTGAACAACAAACAGCTTCATGTCTTCATGATGAGGAGTGATGATGTGAGTGGATGTGTAAGAATGTGTGTGTGTGTGTGTGTGTGTGTGTCGTTGTATTGTCCTTCTCATTAGCTGAAGGATTATTTGGAGATCAGGCAGGACAGGGCTGGACGTCTCTTTGACGTTAAGTCTTTCTCTAACAAGACGGATGCTCTCCAGTCTGCACAAATCTTCTCCTTTGAATTTTCCTACCTTTGCTCAGACGCCTCCCTCCCTCCCTCCTCCCTTCCTCCCTCCTTCCTCCTCCTCTCCCTCTCCCGTTCTGTCTTTATTTCTCTTCTGTTTCTCGCTCTCCCCTCCTCTCTTTCTTTTCCGTGCGCTCCTCCCTGAGTGACAGCTCAATACCCAGCTCTCCCAGGCTTATCTAGCCTCAGCAGATGGTTGACTTGGATCACTGTTCATACGCCGCGATCTGGGCTGCTGATAAAGACTGTTACAGAGGGAATATATGCTATCTCTCTTTCTCTTTTTACTCCTTTTTACTCCTCTCACCTCCTCTCGAGCCACGCTGGCGTTTTCCTCCCTCTCCGCGTCTCTTTTCAACTTTTTTCCGTCTCCACCTGGACATGTCCTCCCTTCTCCTTGTGACGTCCTCCACCTTTTCTCAACTGTGCACTTTGTCCCTCCTCCTCCTCCTCCTCCATCCTCCCCTCCTCGTCTCCCTCCTCCATCCCTCCATCTCTGTGCGTTGAATCTGGTGCGGCTTGATTGTCTCTGCTTCCCTGCTGGGCTGGCGCCTGTCTAAAGGGCCCCAGGACCCTCACACACTGAGGGGCTCCAGCCATGCCAGAGATGCCCTCTCTGTCTCCCTCGTCCTCTCCCTCCTCTCATATCGGTTCATCTGGTCCCTCTTCATCTCCACAGGACACAAGAAAAAGGTCAAATCGTGCTTCTTTCACCTCTTCTTTATAACCAAAGTTGTATCTAAGTGCACATTTCATGCACGTCTATAAAAAAATCATTTAAAAAGCTCCGTATGAAATGTTTTCAAAAGTACAATAAACTATAGGTAACCTTCACATCGTTTTCATTCGTTTCCATCACTGCATTCACAACAACTGATGTTCACTTCACAGGCTTCAAACGGCCCGTTTCATGTCCTTCACTAGTCTGGACTGAATATCTGACGTCGTCTTCGTTCTACACAAAACCGACGGACAAAGCAAAATGGAGAACGGTATAGCCGCCACTCACGGATGATAACAAAAAAAAAAAAAACAGGGCCGAGTGCTGAAAGCGATATGAGTGAGAAACGTACCTGGCAGAGACATCACATGTACTCGCCATACATTAGATCAGCTCTGTGTGAAGTGTGCCAGTGGAAGTGGGACTGAATGGAAGGTGGTTTTCTTGTGGAAAGAAAAGCTGGATCAGATAATAAGTACAATGATGCCAGCATGGGAGAATAAGGAGCTGCCACCCCATAGGTGGTGGAAAAACCTCCTCTCTCTCTCGCTCCTCAATACTCCAGACAATTTGCAGCCATCTTAATCTGAACGGTGGAATCTGGCAACCAGAGTGAAGCACCTGCATCCGTCCAGCATGACCCGCTTTTGTTCTGGTCCCGACCCCCTAACTTTAGCCTCTAATTAACCCAACAGAAACTAATTAAATACAGCTCTAGTGGACCAGACGCCAGACAGAAAAGACTAAAAAAAAAAGAGAAACAGAAGAAGGCGGAGGATATAGGGAAGTGAGTGGAGCCAACGTGACAGGGAGGAGTAAAGGGGGAGAAGGAGATCCAAAGCCAGGCCCTCCAAGCCCCCCCTGAGACCGGGTTCAGACACACAGGAAGAGGAGAGAGACTTGTTTGGGTGTCATTGTCAGCCTGGGTTATCCTGAGCGCCATACTGACCCTATACTTCTTTACATGCTGTCTTTTTTTTTGTTTGTTTTCAAGGTATTTTTGGGTTCTTCCTCACAGACGCTGTGTGGTTGCCAGCTGCTGTAATCACAAGCACACCAGTCACATGACGCAACTGATGCCCTGGAGATATTTGGAAAAGGGTAGCGACAGGATGGGGAGAGCCACAGAAAGAGACAAGAGCAGAGTAGAATGAAAGCAGGGGGAGGAGGGGGAGAGAAAAGGAAGGTACGGGATAGGATTGTGAGAAAGAAGATATATAAATAAGGGTTCAAACCAGCCAAGTGTCTCTGGCACGACGCTACGCTGCTCCTAGTCCCAGGCACAGCTCGCTAAGTGATAGAGAAAGTAATTAAGAGAAGCCTGTTCAAGTAGATAGGCCTGTAAAGGAGATTTGAAGAGGGGAACTGATTGTGCATGTCTGATTCCAGCTCTTCAGAGAGTTCTCAGCCCCAAGGCTTAGCTTTCAAAGGGCCGTCGCTCCCTCGCTCTGTCTGTTTCTCTGTCTCTTTCCCTGTAACATATATCTACAAACAGAATAGGACTCTCTTCTTCACACACACACACACACACACACACACACACAGATATATATATATATATATATATATATATATATATATATATATATAGGTGAATGTAGGACGGAGAGTGTGGACGGAGAAAGTGTCTCTCTCATATGACAAGACATTATCTCTCTATCTATCTATCTATCTATAGAAAAATGCAGCAGGGTGTACCACCACACAGGACCCCAGACCAGGGTCTACCACACCTAATAGGACCTCAGACCGGGGTCTACCACCACACAGGACCTCGTGTGCACAAAGGTGGTTGAGAATGACCAAGCTAAGATCCTGTGGGACTTCCAGATCCAGACCGAAGAACTGGACATCATGGTGGCGGACCAACAACAGGAGTCAGCGTTAGTGATCGGTGGAGCTATCCCAAACAAGAATCTTGACATGTACCAAGTGCTGAAAGAGGAGCAATCAAAGATGTGGAGATTAAAAGCATCAGAGCACTCTGGGCTGTAGATCTGTCCAGACGAGTGCAGACCTAGGAGCAGCTAAAATACTGAAGAACCCTCGGGCTCCCCAAGCTTGAAGGAGGAAATAGAAGTCTGTTGTTTCCACTTGCTTTGTAAGTAATGCAATTATTTTGGACTGTAAAGTTCACAGGATGAGTTAACGGGCACAATAGAGCAACACTGCCACCTAGGAGGGGCTGCACCACCCTGCAGGTCAGGCTTTATGGTTCATATCATTGCCCTTTAAACAGCCAGTCATTTGAAAATCTAAAATATTCATGTATTTTTTTTTTTACATTAACAGGGAAATGTTTCCAATATTTCAAGGAGAAGTATGCACAGTGTGTAGCTACAAGGACACAACGTCTCCCTAATGAATGAAGATTTGCTTGGATTGGATTATTTATGCTTTTTTTCACCCCATGTTTATATTTTAAATGTTGTATTTATTTTTGAAAAACATAAAATGATCAACGGCTCACTCAGCACTGTCACAAACATTTTTTGTGTGTAATAGGCAATTTAATTGAGAATACATAACTCAAAGAATCTAACTTAATGTTTTAAAGTGTTGATATGAAAGCATTCTAGAGCTGGGGTTCTTACTACCCATAATCCATCACTGCTCTGTTGTTTAATGAGTCCATCATCCAAGGTCATGTATGCCTACCGAGCAGTTCTGTCAGAATTTAAAACATTTAAAACACTGATCACTTTTGTTTGATGCAAAATAAATTAATGCTGTGCCACAATGTGGAAAAGGGGACTTTGCGTAATAATAATAATAAATAAATAATGTATTTATAAAGCGCTTTCCATCAACCTACAGTCATGTAATCAGAAACTCTGTTAGCACGACCAAGTTGGCAGCAAACCGAAACTAATCTACTGGTGACATCTGCTGGAGAAAATACAGCGTTGATGCAAAAGGAAAATAATAATATATCCAAACAAATAAATCGTCCCTCTGGCGCCCTCTGCCGGTTAGACAGTAGAACACTCAATTGTGAATCTTTCTGGACAACTTCCAAAACTGTTGTCAGTAATTTAGCCTAATAATAAATAATTCTCACGAGTGAAATTATATGGAGAAGAAAAACATACCACACATTTGTGATTTTCCCACTTCTAAATATATATTTTTTTTATCTAAATGTGACCTTCTGTGTGTCCAGTTTCTCTCATTATAATCCTCCTAGAGATTTGCTTCTCAATCTTGCTTTGTATGTCATGTTAATAAACAGAAGTGGGCTAGTGTAATGACTTTATTTAAATAGTAAGCAGATTAAAGTGCCTAATTGGCTCAGGTGTCAGGGGGAGAGAGAAAAAAAAATGCATCTGTCATGCGTTACACCACTGTCGTAAAACGTTCCTGTCTGCTGTTGCAATGGCGTTTGCTGCGACAGCACTTTCCGGCAGCAGGGAAATTGAGGAGAAAGCAGCGACAATCGTCGCCAGCGGATACGTTATCCCCTCAAATATCCTCGGATTTATGCGATATTCGGCTAACTGACTTGTATATTGATTGTATACCCACTTCGCCTTGTGGATGAGCTTGTGTTCCAACGTTTTTCCAAGCGTGAATCTCCACCTTAATGCAGTGGGATGGCCACAGTGCCGCCTGGGCCTAGTAGCGCACTGCCTTCATCCCCGGCTGAAATTCCTCCTTTCCCCGGGGCTGGGAGCGCGGAGCCGGCAGGGGTGGACGGTGAGCCGGCCTGCCACGGGGGAGACTGTGTACCCGCCGGCACAGGGACGACGCCGGAGCCGGGAAGCGACGTCGGCAGGTCGGTTGATAAGAAGCAGAAAAGCATGCTAGCTCGAGCTAGCCCGGCGGCGCTGCACCTCAAAATGCAAGCCCGAGAGCAGCAGCAGCTGAACGGCTTGGCCAGCCCCTCGGAGGACGGTGTCGGCCACCACCAACTACTCGCAGGGAACCGGCCCGACAATCCGAGACCGTCCGTGGACAACTGTGACAGCAGCGGCGAGGAGGCGCCGGCCGCTAGGAACAACACCGAGCACCGCCACCGCGAAGGCCACAGCCCCTTCTCCAAAAACGGCAGTCACTCTCCCTTAGTTAACAATAGCGTGAACGGGATGCCGGGTTTCACGAGAACTGAGGCGGCCTACGGGGCCCCCTGTGACGAAGGGAGAGAAGGGTTTGACCTCACGGAGCCACCGAGACCGCCGAGCGGCGAGCCGCCGGACGCCGGGCCCGGCGGAGAGGAGGCGAGCCCCGCCGACCCGCAGCAGCCGCCGGCCGCGGAGCTCGCCCGGCTCCTCCTGAGCGACTCTCCCGGCCGGGCGGAAGAGGACAGCCACGGCATCCGCTACGTCCGCTACGAGTCCGAGCTCCAGATGCCGTGGATCATGAGACTGATCACCAAGGACTTGTCTGAGCCTTATTCAATTTACACATACAGGTACTTCATCCACAACTGGCCGCAGCTCTGCTTCCTGGTGAGTACCACGTCATTGTGTATAAAAACCACACTCATTAAGTTTGTTCATTAAGTGTGAACCCCTTAAAGTCCATTAAACCTGGTCACCTAAGGGTGCCTGTGAGGCAGGGCGTGACTGCATGGTTACAGCACCTCTCAGTGTGTCTCAATGGCAGCCAAACTGCTGATATACTCACACAGCTGCTGACAGCACATTAAGTGTGGAAGTAGTATAATAGTAATATACATTGTGGTTAATATAAGTGTTGAATTTAGGAGCAAGCAGGTTTAAAACCTGTACTATCCTGTTTTAGTAACGTGCTGCAAGTAGGCGTTTCCTTTTCATACAGCCACGGGTCATACCGTCCTGTCAGGGGTGTTTTTTCTACTTTGACAGACTGACCTCTCTTTTGTTTATCCTTCTGAGCCTCAAGGCTGTAAACTTCCCAGTTCCAGTTTGTCTGGAACGACACATGTACCGCATGAGGAAGTGCCGTGAAAATACAAAAGGTCAGGGGTCACCTCGGGGGAGCCAGCAGGGTGACGGGAACCGTTGCTAGGGGCTTTGACACTGTGTGTGTGTGTGTTGTGTGTGTGTCTGTCACAGGCCATGGTGGAGCAGGAGTGTGTGGGAGCCATCGTTTGTAAGCTTGACATGCACAAGAAGATGTTCCGTCGTGGCTACATCGCCATGCTGGCCGTGGACTCCAAGCACAGAAGGAAAAGCATCGGTGAGATCTGGACTCACGTCACGTACAGACACATTTATTTATTTATACAGCGTCGAATCACAACACAACGTGTCTCTTTTCACATATCTGCCATGTGGATTTCACTGTGTTGTAATATTTGTTTGTTCTGCTTGCACATCTATTGCACTTATGTTGACTCTGGGAGACGGATGTGTTTTTCTGTAAAAAGGTCTTTTTTAGGGAGTTTTCATTCGTCGGTGGAAGGTCCCGGGACAGAGGATGTCGTGCACTTTACTGATTGTAAAGCCTTCTGAGGCAAATTTGTGATTTGAGGTTGTTTAAATGCAGTGTAATTGAATTTGGAATTGACAGAAACCCAACATTGACCCATGAGTACAGGAAACCAGTGGCAAGAAAAAGATATAAACTTGGTTGAAAGAGAGAAACAGAGAGACAATACACATAATGAAGAATGAACAGAAATCGGCCCTTTTGCAATGTGAAGCCGTGACCAAGTTGTGTAACGGCATCGTTTGTGCTTTTCTTTGACAACCAAATCTCTTAATGCAAATGTAGTATTTAGATAAGCTTTACTCCCTGAGTTAATGTGTAACGCTGTACTTTAACCTTAAGTGACATCATATATGACCAGACATCAAACCAGAATTTATTAAAGCTCAAAAGTAATTTTATTAAACGTTAATTTTGCATGCTGTCACTGACTTCTTCTTCTCTTCCAGGTACTAATCTGGTGAAGAAGGCCATCTATGCCATGGTGGAAGGCGACTGTGACGAGGTAACAGCAGATCCTTTTTCACAGCATGCTTTATTACATCCACAGAGTATTGACGTTTTGCAGGAAAAAGCCTGAAACACACTATTGGATTCTTTGCAAACATTCGCAGGTTCTTGGCACACAATCAAACTCTACGTCGGCACATTCGCTCTCAGCAGCGCAGCATTTCTTTTTGCTTTAACATAAGCAGATTTTACACAAAAAAGAAGAAATCAAAACCCCCGGACAATACAGTTCATACATAAAATTACAACTTGTTAAATGATTTAAATCAACATTTGTGTACATTTGGCATTTTAGTTTAGTGTTGGCTCAACTCCAACGCCTCCAAGCAACCACAAACAGAAAGAACCCATTTGCTGGCAGTATTTCAAGGACCAGTTTTCTTCCCCTGTCCTGCACTTATTCAAGTTTGCCTTGGATTGTTTGGCTTGCTCTGCTTCTCTCTGAGTAACTGTGTACCGTCTCACCTGCTTCCTGCAAACACACACACACACACACACACACAGTAGGCTTGGAAATCATTTAAAATCTCCAGAAATGGCAGGCGTTTGAGGTGGAAATGAGATTCCGTATCCTCCAATCTCTTTGCTGACTGACACCAAAGGGCCGGTGATGATTCAACACAGAATTCTTTTTCCCTACATACTTATATAGAAATGTATTTTTCCATCAATCAAGCTACTGCGAACACTGTAGCTCCATTGCAAGTTGCTTTTCCCCCAGCTCTAGTGTTTGTGTAACAGCACATAGTTTCCTTTGCATGGACCCTAAAAATCATTATACCTTGGCTCCTGGAAGCTAAAACAAGCATCAGTGGTTTTACAGGATTCCTTAACATAGACATAAATGCTTCACGTTACACTCCTGCTGTCTCTCTGCCAAAGCATACCATACATTTTAAAGACTTGATTGTTTAATCTTCCCCGCCCTGTTGGGTTTTGTGGCTTTGTTGGTGCTCTCAAACACTCGTAGGCTCATACCACGGTCTACCAAATTCACTTTGTCTTTACTGTTGAATTTCCCGGCTTGTAAATGCGATTCACTTCAACAGTAACCTTCCACAAGGACTTCCTTAAATGCACAAACAAGAGAGCTGGCGTAGCTGGTCCCGTCTTGCAGCTGCATTGCTACATGAAAACATCTTTCTTTATTAAAAAAAAAAGTTCCTGAAGGTCCTGCCTTTTGTGTTATTGTGCCCATTAAATATTCCCTTAAAGGGATAGTTACCTACAGTAGATGAGGTGTTTTCATCTTTATTTATATCGCGATATCGTGATACGTATCGTATCGTGACCAAAGTATCGTGATACGTATCGTGAGGTTCTTGCCAATACTCACCCCTAGTTATGGTCCATAACAATCAAATAAATCTTATTTTTTACCACGTTAAAAGCATCAGTCAATCCACTCATGTTTAAAAAAACCCCACCAAAACACTGACATGGCCCTCTGTGTGTCCCCAGGTTGTATTGGAGACTGAAATCACCAACAAATCAGCCCTGAAGCTGTACGAGAACTTGGGTTTTGTCAGAGACAAGCGGCTGTTCAGATACTACCTGAACGGAGTGGACGCGCTTCGGCTCAAACTGTGGCTCCGCTAGAGAAACGACGAGGGGGACGGAGGAGGAGGACGACGGGACAGCGGGTGCTGTTCACCTCGTAAGCTATCGGCTCGACAGCCTCAGCTCTGCCCTGGTCATTTCACTCTTATACACACACACACACAACACAACACACACACACACACCCTGTTTTTGCCCTCGACCTCGAAAAACAACCGGTGTTTAGGCAGAAAAGGACTGTAATCCCACCTGGTGTTCTCGTGAAAGGGGCGTCTGATACTTTCTGTGATGAGTGAGGGTGGTCTCTGGGACGACCATGACTGGGGGACTTGATGACGTTTTGACCTTCAAGCTTGGACGCTGCATTGAACCCCCGGGGTGCGAGGTGTGAGGCAGCTCAAGTGAGGGGCGTGCGTCCGAAAGAAAACAAAAAAAAAAACCCCCAGAGGACACGGCACCACAACCAAATCCTCCAACAAAACACGGGACAAGAAAAAAAACTTAAAGAAAGCAACGACATGTGAAACAGGAAGTGGGGCAGTAAAAAACAGACTGGGAAGAACATATTTGTGGAGTTTATTTTTGTGTTTCTTTTTTAACCTTGTGAGTTGGATGGGGGATGGAAAAAGCTATAGTATGACTGCCTCATGTTCTTTTTTTTGGGGTTGTTTTTGTGCGTATGTGTACGTGGCGTGCTTGGTTTCACTGTGAGGAAGTTGACGTGTTCGTGTGACTGATTGGTGGGAATCGTGCGTGATGTCGTATGTTCTTTTTGTTTGTTTCCTGTCCGGTTTGGCAGCAGCAGCTGCTGTTTCCATCACCCGCCTCAGCCTCCAGGACTGAAGCCTGTAAAGATATGCATGCATTTATTTTAAAGCGAGTGCGGGGAAAAGTGTGAAGAATGTGTGTTGGTTAAGCCCCTCCCCCTTCTGTGATTGGTGCAGAGCAGTTGATCGAAATCACTCCATACGCGCCTCAAACTTTGCCCCAGCTGGTGGATCTGCCACCTTTATTTGCTTCACTTAATCTCTTACATTAAACCCTGACGTTAACGGGTGAGGAGGATTTATTTCTTCCTAATTTTGCAGATTTTTTCCCCCAGAATGCACTGCCAGCTGCTGCAAAATTCTCAAAAAAGGAGAAAATTGAGTCTTTTTTTATTATTAAAAAGGCTCCTTGCCAATGACGGTCCTTGCCGTCTCAAGTTTGCTTCTTTTTTTTGTTTTATTCATCCTCTTTATTACAAGTGCCACTCAATCCATCAGCACTGTCGGCATAGTGTTGCATATGCTGGAATCCTGTGTGTGTGTGTGTGTGTGTTTATATCTTGATTTTTAAAGAAAGAAAAAAAAGGAAAATAGACAAGTATTCTTAGCAGATTATATTTTATTCTTTTGTTGGCTTTCAGTTTGTTTAGATTGTCTAATATAACACGATGCACTTCCCAGGTGCCCTAACTCGATGCACAACCAACCTCGCTAACGTTTTAAGATCTCCCGACCCGGAACACGGCGCTTCAAATCCACACACTAATGATGCGAAGAAAGATTGCTTTTTGTTTTTGTTTTTCTTCAAAGTAATATGAACAAAGGTCAGATGAACTTCTTTTGGAAATTGCTGCAGTGTGTATGTGTACGTGTGAATGTGTGTGTGTTGTTCTTTTGACTGGTGTGGATCTGCCCCCCCCCCCTCCTCTCCACACAGGAGAATCATAGAGGAACAAATCACTTTTTCTTTTCTTTTTGTTGAATCAGTGTGATAGAAAGGGCAGAAGACAGTTTGGTTGATAGTTGAGGGGAGAATAAACCCGAAATCAGCTTTGGAAGTGGATAAAAAAAAAAAAAACAACTTGGATCCCACGTGTTTTATGCAATTTTTAAGTTAACAAATGTAATTGGACATCTGCGCTCTTTTATCCTGCCTAAAACTACGCGACACTGCCATGTGGCTCATCAGAGGAAAATCTGCTCCCATTTATTGAATGCAAAACACAAAAAACAACAAAAGTCTGCAGCAAACGCGGCTCGTTGCTGTGGCGTCGTTTTGGGTTTATCCCCCCCCTGGTGTGTGTGTGTGTGTGTGGTGTGTGTGTGTGTGTGCGCGTCGCATTTGGAACAACGGATCAGACGACCTATTTTTGTTTCAGATTTGTATACGAGTGTTCTATTCCTCGGATATATTGAGAGTATGTTGTTTAGTTTTTTTTTGGGAGGGGGGGGGGGTTGGGTTTTGGGTTGATTTGCCAGATTTGATTTTTAATTTTAATTTCTTTGCTGCTTCAGCTCATAATGCGAATGATGAGCGGTTCATCGTGGGCATATGAAAACACTCCGACGTTCACATCTGACAGGGTTTCAACTTAAATCGTGACCCTCCGTGTAAAACTCCTGGTTTCTATTTTGGAGGTTTAAAAGTCGTCTGTCCCTGTGTTGGACGCCGGTCTCCCCCTCTATTCTGCCCCCTCCTCCTCCTTGTCCAGGCCTTTTCTTCTCTCATACAGCGACGTACTGATGGACGAACGGGACAGGGTGGGCCTCGCGGAAACCGTAACCCGTCTCGGTCTCGTTGTCTCAAACCAGCTGTCGGCATGTATGAGGCGGTGTTTCAGATTTTGAAGGAAGCGTGTCTGTTATCTTGTGTTTTTGTGTTCCTCCTGTGAAACTCTGGCAGTTCCACATGGGCATTACAGCCTGTCACGACGAGCCAAACAAAAAAAAAAAAAAGGCTCCGTTGAGCTTCTGATCACAGACTGAAGGGCTTTGTCATCAACATCAGTTTGGAGCCATTGGCCTGTGGTGTTTGCACACTTTTACCCAGCTCTTTCTCACCATGCATTTGGAGTTTTGACTTGACATGCCAGTTCAGTGTTCACAGATGTCGGGAGGCGGGTTTCCCTCCTCCTCCTGGACATCCGCTGTTCAAATCCAGGTTGCTAAATCCATTTTCTGGCTTCTGCCAGCCCACATTTCTAGTGTTAGTTATTAATTCCTGGTCCCTGATTTGGCTGCAATGATAAATATAAACTGTGGTCCCTTTACACAACCACAGGGGCTTCCTGAAGACGTTTTGGTGGTGGGTGGAGGGAGGGAGGGGGAGGGGTCGGCCTCCGCCAGCGCCAGCCATCCAGAAGTGTGCAAAGGGGAGAGAGCAAAAGTGTTTTTTTGCATGTCAGATCTGTCCTCCCCCTCCTGTTCATCTTCCCCCGTCCCCTCTCTTGATTTTTTTTTTTTTTTTTTTTTTTTTTTTTGATCTGGAAATGTCCGATAGCTTTTATTTAATGTGGAAAAAGAACACAGAAATAAATTATTTGATTTTTTTAATGCTGTAAACTGGGTCATCTTGTCTGCTGTCTGGAGTGGTTTTTCCTTTTTAAAACATAGAGCTTCAAACTTTTATTCTAAAGAAAGAGTCGCAATCAGACATCTAAAAGAATCGTTTATTTGATCACATGGTGTTTCATATCTACATAAAGAGACAAAAACGTGTCCACTATTTTACATCACACTTAGAACAGTAGTATTGCATATTAACAGGCGGTACGTGAAGCGTGTCAGATGGCTCATGAGGTTACAGAAAGAGAAGAATCCTGAACAAAAGACTGTATTTATGTCATTGATGTTACAAACTCCACTTTTTTTTATTCATTCTTTGATTTCACCATCTTTGCATCTCAGCAGTGTGACTCTTGAGCCAGACAAGTTGGCCAAAACATCAACTTTATCCGTCCATGTCTGAACCTGATAAACACACAAACGCCACTATTGTGTGGAGAAAAAAAACGAGTTTCTTTTCTTTTTTTAATCACTTGTGAAATATGAACTTCTGGCCCCGATGTCATGAGAAGTCTCAGTGACGGGGCCCGTGTATGAATATCCTTAACTGTCATGCACTTTAAGAGGACACTATTTCAAGTGGCGAGAGTGAGTTATATTGTACATCGAAATCTGTTTTATGCTACATACTTTTGTAGGATTATGCTATTTTGTATGTGCGTCTCACGGTAACTTTAATGAACAAATGCCTTCGAATAAAACATTTACATTTCCACAAAAAAAATTCACATTTAAAGGAAGTATTAATTCAAAAGGACTGAAGGTTTCGGGAATGTTTTTCTCATTTATTAAGAGTTCGATGAGGAGATAAACTCATCGATCTTCTCATCTAACTCTCATTTTAATTCCCTTTAAATATCCTATATGTGTAGCAAGAAATAAAACTTTATTTACACTAAAATGACTGACGCCAAGTCAGCTACATATACAGTAGATATATGTACATGTTTATGTGTGTAACTCTTCTACAGCCCTTTTTTTATTACTTGCCTGAAAACCTGCTGGTTCACACTTTCCCCATTTTTTCTGTTTTCTTTTTACAAGCAAGAATATAATTTTTTTTTTATGTCAAAGTGCATCACACCAGCTTTATCATTAACATCAGGTCACCTGACGACACTCAGGAAAGTGCTCACGTTGGTACTTTTAGTGAGGGGGGGGGGGGGGGTACAAAGCTGACCTTTGTTCAACCTGTGCAAATTGTGCCCTTTAGGCTTCTCTGGATCCGATGAGTCATAGTCAAACAGCCCAGGGTTGATTTGAGATGCGGTTGTCATAGCGATGGGGTGTTTGCCGAGCCTCATCCTCAGGAGCGTCGGCCATTAGTCGCCGACAAAAAAGGGGGGGGTCTCATCAGAACTCGTCCTCGGAGCTGTCGGCCAGCAGCATGGCCTGGTCCTGGCGGCTGGTCCCGGGCTCTCTGGGTTGCTGCGGGGGGGGGTAAACCCAATCATTGATCCTCAATACCATTGATCCCCAATAACGAGAGAATATAAGTGATGAATGGAGCACTGACCTCTGGCTGCCTGACCTTCTCCTCTGGTGTTTGAAGCTGTTCCTCCTCTTGCGGTGAATCATCCTGATGCTGTAGAGGGCGCCGACGATGAGCAGGGCCCCGGTGATGCCGATGCCCACGGGGGCCAACATCCCGGACACGTAACCCGCCTGTACCAGGGGTCAAAACGGAGCGCAGTGGGGTCAATTTCTAACACTCCAAATCATCCAAAAATAGTGCTGATTAATTTGGCTGGATGTCGGCCAGATTTAAAAATAGAGATTGGCAGCTTTATCATAACTCACCACTTAATGAGGGAGTAAAGGCCAAAGATATTTTTGCTGGACAACTACTTTTTGAGGGCAGCAGGGGGCAGTCTTACCTTTTCTCGAATCAGCTCTACCCAGCTCCTCACTGGAAGAAAGAGCCACAGATTTAAATGCGTGTGAAGGTGAGTGATTAAATACACGTTCATAGAAAGATCTCGTACTCAGCCCCTGGTTGCGTTGAACCCAGACGGGAGGCGGAGGGATGAGGCTGTACGGTGGCTGCGTTGAGGGTGTTTTCGGCGTTTCTGTCAGGTCTTCCTCGCTGTCATCCTCCACCGACTCCTCAGAGTTCTCCTCATCTTCATCTTCATCCTGCTCCTCTGTGGATGAGAAAAACAAACAAATATCTACTCTTCAGTTGAGAAAAAAAAATCTTTCAAATTTGTGATTCCATTTTTTTTTTTTTTTTTTAAATAATCTTTAAATGTCAGTTTTGCAGTGAAACTCGTCTTACCGTCAGACTCCACCTCCTCCGTCTCTGGTCTGGTTCTGTGCGCCGGATGATGGGTTGCCATGGTTACCATTGTCACAGCGTGCTGGAAGGATAAGAAGGAGGGGCCGCTGCTGGGCTGCAAGTTCTCCTCAAGGTTCGGTGTCCTCGCGGGACCTTCACACCACACATCACAAAGCTCGTTTTAACGTCTGATAACGTGTCTCCCGGTACGAGATGCCTCCTAGCGTGGATTTTGGGTTTCAGTGTCTGGAGGAATTCATTTTAGACAAACTTACAAGCCTCTACAAGTTCACATCATTATGAAGTGACATGAATTCCAGAGGAAGAAGATCTTCTATCAATTTGTAGAACATGAGATGAAATCATGCCAAACAGCGTTATGATCCATGAAGTTATTATTGTGCATCGTGTTGACATTCTCATCTTTTTGCCACATCACCTCTCTCGGAGCGGTCCTCCGGCTCTCTCCCATCCTGCTGCTGTGACACAGACGGACCCGAGGAGCTGATTGGCTCCAGGAGCTCCCCGCCGGACGTCTGCCACGGCGGCGGCGTCCAGTCCGGTGTCAGCTGGGGTGGGGCGCGCGAGGGACCGTCGCCGTCCGTCTCCACGGTGACGAGCTGGTCCAGGTCCACCCCTGGCATTACTCTGGTCGCCATGGCAGCAGGAGGCTGAGCGCTGCCGGGCACCAGGGTGACCGCTGCCACCGCCGCCGCCGCTTCTGATGCGACGTCTTCAAACGGCTCGAAGATGAGAGGGAGGGCCTCCGATGACATGGTGCCCTCCGTGGCTTCATCCTGAGACGGCGGCACCGCGGTGTCCACTGTGAGACAGACGGATGTCAGGACATGGCGTGGGTTATTTAAAGTTAGGAAGGGCTCATTTGTTCGGACCCTCTGGTCTTTGAAATACTGAAAACACGCCAGTAAACTAGGGCAAATGTGTCTTTCCACTCTGGCGACGGCTCAAAGATAACTTTCTATTCCAAAGTAGAAACTGTAGTCAGCACATATTTAAAGTATTTATGACAGAATGCAGAGGTACCTCTTTGGACTCGCGGTTTTCTCATTAGAAGTATTTGCACTCTCTCAGAGCTGAGTTCACAGTGCGGCTAAGACACACTGAAAGGGGGATTGTTTGGAGAAAAAAAAATGGTTTCTTTCGAGATAAGAAGCGACCGCAGAGGAGGAGAAGCTGCCACTGCGTATCTCTCAGGCATTTCCTTTAGTCTAAAGCATTTCTAAAGTAGGCAGAAAATGCTTATAAAGACCGCAATCCTTTTACATAATGCTGTTTGGGGATTTTTTTTTTTTTTGTCAGCTTCCTTTTTCTGTTGGGAGGAAGCTTCATCAAACAGACAATCCCCAAATGGACGGCGGGAATACATATTGGCTCAGACAGACTCCTTTAATCCATTTCCCTCTCCTGCCTCTGTGAATAATAACCTGCCTGTTTCTTTACAATCGTGTGGATGGGGAGTGTGAAGGGGGGGTATATAGATAGAGAGAAAAAGGGCTAGAATCCTCCAAAGACTTGTATAACACCCACCGCCATTCCGAGCACTTGTGTGTGTTCTCTTTTTCTTTCCCCCCCCTCTCCTCTCTTTTCAGGCTGGAGTCAGGAATAGAAAGTAATTAGACCGCCACGGGTCCCAGCTGGGGTTCAAAGTGGAGCGTGGAAAAAGCGGGTGCTTTTCTTTGCCAATCATCAAAGGCAATCTCTGCCACTATAGGCGTGTCGTTTTCATTTCCGCCTTGCTTTTTTAATGAAGACTCCTGCAAAAACTCCAGCAAACGCCAGGAAAGAAATACACCTTGTTGTGGAAGAAAGTCTTACAGGGTGACAATGAGTGCAGAGGATTATGTGTGTTTTAGGGTTTGACTAATGAATCACCAATTATAAAACGTTTGGCTTACCTCCACCAGGCCTCGCCGCCTCAGTCCACAGGCTCTCTGGTCCATCCTCTCTGGGCATCAGGTTTGGGCTGATTTCAGGTAACAAGGGGTCTGGGAGGGACGCCAGCGTTCCATCGTGGCCCCACACTGACAAACGTGTGGAGGTCCGAGAGGAGGCAACGCCCGTGGGAGGGATGGAAGTGTGCATGGAGGTCACTTTCTGGATTGGTGCTTCTGGATTTGGAGGTTCCTCAGAGGATGGCGGGCTCGTTCGGGCCTCCTTGGCTTGGTCTTGGGTCTCCCTGGCTTGTGGTGACGCCGTCGAGGAGGCGACAAATCCATAAGGATTCAACAGCTCTCCCCCACCTGAAGGACTTAACACAGGTTTCTTCACATCTGGATCAACAGACGGCACTGAAAGCCACCTCCGACTGTCTTTGAGCGTCTCCCATCTTCACCCCGCTCCTTGGCCTCCATACCTCTTCACCGGCCTCGCTCGGCCCAGATCCTCCACCGAGGCTGCCCCCGTTTTTCACTGGATCTATCCCCTCAGGTCCTCCATGTGGGCCAGCCCCTCCTCCAGCACCTACATCCACTATCAGGCCGGTCACATGATCTGCATCCGAGGGTTCAGACTCCACGGTTGTAGCCGAGCTGGCACATTGTTGGTCACAGGCGCCGTCTGGCGTGGGGGTGAAGCCTCGGAGGTGGACCGGGGTCCCGTAGACACAGAGACACGTCCCGGCCAGGACGAGGCCATGGAGCGTCCCGGACATCAGCATCTCTCTCTCGTCTCAGTGCCTGGGGAGAGTGGACGCAAATGAATGTGAAATAGGCTTAAATCAGGTGTTTTGCCACCGAGCTGACATGAGGAGAGGGAGACAAAAGCAGAGGTGGCGGTGTGTATCGGAGGAGGATAGGTGACAGCAGGGCACGTTACAGAAAAGTGTGCAACCGCAGATTAAAGCATCTGAATGCAGAGTGTATGGCACTTCACATAGCTGTGGAAACCACAGAGAACAGGATTAACTGCCTTACTTTTTTTTTTTTTTGCTTTGATGCTGTGGCTTTTTTTTTTTAATAATTCGGATGAAAATTCCTTTTCAGAGCAGCCTCTTCCTTCTTAGCAGGAGGAAATGTTGGGCACACACACACACACACAGAGGGAGGGAGAGTCTGACACAGCAATCATTAGCACCCCTCCGCACTCCACCTATAAATAGCACCAGGTTCTCTCTCCTCGAGGATCCTCTACACATGGATCCACGCAGAACTGCACGAATCTGCACTTTTCTGCCAAAAACATGCACATTGTGGCTTTAAAAAGCAATGCAAAGAGCGTGCATCTGTTGCTTCACGTGACGTGACAGCAATAATCACTTCATAGCCAATCACATCTGTAGAAAAGCGAATGGGGAAAGGACACGTCCAGGCAGATTTTTTTTTTTTTTTGCAGGGTGACACCCTTTCATATTGCCTGAGTCAGATAAACGTCTGGGAGAAATCATCGTCCAGCCCCGATGACGCACAGTCCAACAATGTCCCAATACAAACCCACGTTTTCTCTCCTGTGCGCCCTCCCCTGTGATCAATACAGCGATGCTCCCATGCAGTGCACCTGACCAACATCATGGCTGACCAGCATTTGGAATGTAAACAAATTCATTTCTTCCCCCTAATCGCAAAAAAAAAAAAGCTCCGTCACAGACTCACAGAGACGACAGTGGATCCGCTTCAAACCGCGCAGCGAGCGCTGAGATACACATATATCCTTACAATCAAAAGGGCTGTAAAACAAATACCTTCCAGACTTCATGGCGGATCGTTTCTGAAGGATGCTTCTCTTGCAAAAATGTAAAAAATAAATGCACAAATTGATGATAGTCAAGTGTGGAAGGCAGGGTGAAGGAGAGGCTTGTTGTTGTGCAGCTCGGCGTCACTGACTGGAAGTCTCCGTCTTCTCTGCGTACGTCCGCCTGCTTCACAACACACAGCGCTGCCACCAAATGCTTCAAATCTGCAGGATGGATTCAAAGCGACGACGTTGTCACCTGCTGATGTAGCCTTCGGGTGCATCGGTTCCTTGTTGTGTAATCATTTCCCCCTCCTTGTCTTTCCCAGAGGGTCATACGAGGCTCCAGGTGGTGCTGAATGGACAGCTCCTTAACCTCGAGTTAAGAGGTCGCCCCCTTTCCCAAAGAGGAGACCCCTGTTAATTAGGTTTTTTATATTAATCCTGATTCCGTGCATTAGATTAAAAGATGCATTTATGTGTTACATGTGCACAACAAGCACAGAAGCAGCAGTTTTGAGCGCAACAGTTATATAGGGATACAATATACATAGATAACATATACATTTATAAATATAAGTTTGTGGTAGACAGCAAAATCAAATTGGACTGAATGTATGTATGCATTAATTTCTCAATTACCATCATGGTCCCTTCAATTCGCACAGACGTATGTGTGAATGCTTTTGATATGTTATAATAATTTACTTGCATTTCCACCATATTGGTGACTCCTGTGGGACATTTTTAATATGAAACCATTTATAAGATTAAGATTTGTTTATCCATATATATAAAGTGTGTATTTGAATTCAAATAATTCGGTTGAACTGAAAGTTTTCCATCAGTCGAATCATTTCGAGTCTATTTCTGATCAGGCAACCCACGTGACGTCATCGCGTTCCTGAGGACCCAACCCAACCCAACCGGAAGACAACACACTTTTTCTTGTCTTTCTCCTTTTGATAGCATGCGCTTTTGCGTCTGTAAACGCTAAACACGCACATATAATTTAACACAGTATTAAAATGCCGTTATTTGATGGGTTGGGAAGCGGAGGAGAGAAGACTGCGATCGTCATTGACTTGGGAGCAGCGTACACGAAGTGAGTAGCGGCCGTTAGCAGGCTAGTTCACGGTTAGCATCATATGCTAGCTCATATATATATATATTTTGACTCAACCGTGTCAGACTTTGGGGACTTTAGGTGGAAAACAGGAGGCCAAACAAGAGACACACATGATACATATTTCATTTTAATTGTATTGTTGCGTACATAGTTAAGCCATATGTCCGTGTTGAGCTAGCATTAGCTAATGTCAAATTAAAGCTAAGATACAATCCAATAAGTAACGTTAAAGACGAGGACTGTAACGGTCCCGGACGTCGTTAGCATCCCAGCCAGCTAGGAACGATTATTTAATACTATAATACATTTTAGTATGTGGGTATTTTTCTGACAATGAGCCCACTTAGACCAGAATTCAGATGAGACCAGGTTCCTGTCACTGTTATATTGTGAGATAAATACAATGTTGACTGTTGTTCCAGTGACCTAAATAGCCTTTAATAAGCGTCTGGTATTTATTTATTATTATTATATATATATATACTATTAAGATATATTATATTATTATTATATATTATTTTGATATATCTACCTGCTGTGGGAGTATGTACAATGACCACATTACTGGAGATTAGTCAAATATATTATATTATATTATAAAATGAAAAACCGTCCTGAGGCGAGTCACATGGAGATCAAGAGGGCTGTTCTCTTCACTTTTAATAATAACTTCTTTGTTTACAGATACTGTCCCACATCATGTGACAGTTATTTCTATTTATATGCCATTTTAAACCAAATCTTTGTATGTAGTTCCTAGATTTGCTTGTTTTATGGAATGTATATCTAGAAGGTTACTAATTGCATTATTTTGTTTTAGTATAAATCTCAATCTTGTCCCGGCAGCTCAGCTGACATTTCTCATTTTGTTGCAGATGTGGCTTTGCAGGGGAAACGGGGCCCAGGTTCATAATACCGAGCGAGATCCGGAAACCGGGGCAGCAGCAGGTGAGACGCTGCCTCGCTTTGCTGGGTGTAATCATTTGGAGGGATGTTTCAAATTTGAGAAAAAAAACCTGTGTTAATGTGAATGTCTCACTTTCAGGCCATCAAAGTAGTTCAGTACAACATCAACACAGAAGAGCTTTATGTCATCCTCAAAGAGTTTATCCATTTACTGTACTTCAGGTGAGATTACTGCACTCGTTGTTAATTGATTGCTGATAAATGGATTGGTCCAGCTTCATCACATCTTGTGTTTCACTCAGGCACCTACTGGTGAACCCTCGCGACAGAAGAGTGGTCATCATCGAGTCCATCCTCTGCCCGTCTCACTTCAGGGAGACGCTCACCAAGGTTTTCTTCAAACAGTTTGAGGTATGAAAACCAAGCAGATCAGTGTTTTAAAGAAGCTGAAGAGAACGTTTGGGAAGGTTGTTATGTGTCTGTCACGAATAGATTATTTAAATCTACTTATTTTTGCTTCAAAATGTGATTCCCACACCAATTTGAAAAGGATCTTCATTTTTACGACTGTTATTCTTTGATTGTGTTTTCCAGGTGCCCTCTGTTCTTTTTGCTCCAAGTCACCTCATGGCGATCATGACTTTGGGAATCAACTCTGCTCTGGTGATGGACTGTGGCCACACAGAGACACTGGTGCTACCTGTATCCTTTTCCTGTCGTCTTGGAGTCTTTGACCTGTTAAGGGAATACCAGCTGATTAGGAAATAGCTTTCTTATCCAGAATTAGGAGAGAAGATTGATATCATTTCAATCTGAATTAGCTGAATGGAGAGAATGATCCGGGACTAGACTATCACAAAGACGGGAAGTAACTGTAAATGCAAAAAGAAGGTTGATTGTATTGTGAATACACTTCATATGTTACCGCCTTAACTATGAACTCAGGTTTATGAGTGCACTCCCATTCTGCCAGCTTGGGAGGCTTTACCTTTGGGGGGAAAAGCCATCCATAAGTAAGTAGCTCTGCCCGATTTCAGAGGATTGTTTGACTTTTTTGTGCACGCTTTCCTCCCATAACTGCATGTATCTGTATTTATTATAGAGAACTAGATGGACTTCTTGTGGAACAGTGCACGGTGGACACAGACACCACCACAGGGCAGACTGTCCCAGCCGCCATCGGTAATTACAGAGAAATACTCCACACTGTGTGTGTCTCCATCTTTTCTTTAATTGATAAACTCACGACTCTGATATGGACTGATTTGTTTCACAATGCAGAGAGCAAAGAAAATATATTTAATGGGTTTGAACCATTATGCATAATTTATTTTTCATAAGAGGAACTTGGTTCTGTGTGACATTTGAGCGAGATCCTTTCTCAATTTGTGAATTATACATATGCATGCTGTCTATTTTAGAGTTTTCTCTCCACACGTATTCTTGAATCCTTGTGTTGGGCTGTGAGAACTACAGCTGCAGCAGAGTGGGAGAAGCTACATGTACACATCAATAATTAAGACGGGCAGCAGGAACAGACTGCATTTCTGCACAACTGATTCACAGAGAGAGAAAAATATCCCTCAATCTGTCCGGAGTTTGTTAATTGTCTTTATGAAAGTAAGGACAAAATACAACAAAACAAGATCTGAACAACTGGAACTTTTTGTTTTACACCAAGACGAATTTGAAGCTCACACATTCCCTAAACACTAATGCAGCCTCATCATGAGGCTCATACTTTGTGAAATGAGAGAAAAGCCTGATTTTTGACTAACCGAACCAAAGCAATAGATTTGACTCATTTCTCTCTCATCTTTTCTTTAGGGACCATCCCGGAGGAGACCGTGGAGGATATCAAGGGTAGGTTTTGATGGAGTTGGTTTCGTTGCTTTGCTCTCGTGAGGATGAGGCATCAAGATTTTAATTAATTCCCTTCAAAGCCAGCATTCCCAAAAGCCAACGACATCAAAAAAATACTAACTTCTATTAAGACTGCGCCTGCCTCCTTCATTACCAATCCATCCACTGGAATATTGAAAACTGATGTGTGTTTTAACGATGCAGATATTCCATTTTCTTGGTTTGTGCTGTAAAAAAAGCAGTGAAGTAACTGCAGCTTTCACTGAGGACTAGTGTGTCTTATAACATTTGAATGACTTACCAGCTGTTAAAATCGCCTACAGTCATTAAGACGTGTTTAAATGTGGTTATATCGTACCCGTCTTGCAGCCTGGACCTCTGCTTATCGGCTTTGCTTTCCTTCCTGCAGTCAGAACATGCTTCGTCAGTGACCTGCAGAGAGGCCTGAAGATCCAGGAAGCCAAATTTAACCTGGATGGCACAGCTGAAGTGAGTCATACGTTTGTATACTGGTTTTTATACTAGTTATACTCCGTCTGTAAACAATAAATAATGCTTTGCTGCACATTTATTCTTGTGAATGTGTTTGCAGCGTCCGGCCCCTCCTCCAGATGTTGATTATCCTCTGGATGGTGAGAAAATCCTGCATGTCAATGGATCCATCAGGTACCTCATCAAACCCAGAGGCTTATTTCTACTTTCCCTACTTTGTCGTGGTAGAATGTCCTTCTGTAAAATGAGATAATCTGGTGTTAATGTCTTCCTAGAATCGTCTGTAGGACGATACATGTGTCTTTTAACCCGCTTGTTGTCCATTTCCATCACAAAGTGGTCCCTCGTTAGGTTTACCGTTGTTTCTTTTTAACCAGGGACTCTGTGATGGAGATCCTGTTCGAACAGGACAATGAGGAGAAGAGTGTGGCTTCTCTGATACTTGATGCTCTGGTCAAGGTATGAAAAGAAGTTATTGATGTGCATGTTTTGGGTGTTTTTGTCAAGACATGAATAAACCTCGATAGGAAACATAATCTTAACAAAGTCTTAATTACATTTTATTTACGTTGAGAGGGGCGACGCTGCATTTCTATCTCTGTCTGCAGTGGAATCGTATTTATTTTACACAAATCCCACACAATGCAACGTCATAATGACACTTACTTAATGTCCTAAAATAAAGCTTTTTTATGTCTATGTTTAGAAGTTTGGATGTTTTAGAGCGTGCATGTTGCGGTAACATAGTCTGATCTAACTTTGCTTTCACCATCGTCTGTGTCTCGGCTGCCGTTGGATCATTTTTATCTCACTTATCTTCTCTCATGTTGGATGGCAGTTTTAATTAGTTTCTCCTTCATTATGCTGCTGTAAAACCTTCATTATCTGTGGGCCGGAGGAACGCAGCAGCCCAGTCTTGTTCTCCATATTGCACAGCCGTGGAGTTTGAGCGTACAGTGGTTGCTATGGCGACGCTCAACTGAGGCCATTCCATGTAACCTCAAGCAGTTTTTTTTTTTTTTTTTTTTTTGCTCCATGTGGAGATCAAGTCAGCCCCGGACAGTGTAATTAATCTCAGTGGGTTCAGCCGCAGAGTGTAAACCACCAGTCTGTGTCCTACTCTACCCTGGATATGATGATTATTCAGTTATCGGCTCGACACACCAGAGAAAACTGCAGTAATCCCTCTTCAGATACTTTCATCCACCACTTTTTGTGGTAGTTTGTATAAAACAGACCTGTAGTGGTAGAGCTGCTGCTTCCTCCTGCCTCGAGTGTTCTCCTCCTGCACTCGTTGTGGATGAAGATGATTAATAAAAAGAAATGTTCATATCAGGGTGAAACCCGTGTAAATGATCTTATTCGGTGACTGTGTTTCCCCGTAGTGCCCCATCGACACACGTAAGGTGCTCGCTGAGAACCTGGTGGTGATCGGAGGCACGGCCATGCTGCCGGGTTTCCTGCACCGTCTGCTGGCGGAGGTACGCCTCCTTGTGGAGAAACCCAAGTACAGCAGCGTGCTGGCCAGCAAGAGCCTGCGTATCCACGCTCCACCTGCCAAGCCCAACTGTACCGCCTGGCTCGGAGGTCAGATCTGTGCTCATTGTTTAAATAATCATCACTACCTGCTGAGCTGAAGGCTGTCTGAGCGACCTCTCTGCACAGATCATAATGTCAACCTTTTTATTTTGTTTTAGGCGCCATCTTCGGGGCGCTGCAGGACATCCTGGGCAGCAGGTCAGTGTCACGTGACTACTACAACCAGACCGGCCGCATCCCAGACTGGTGCTGCTTGAGCTCCCCTCCGCCTGAATCTCTGTACGAAGCCGGGAAGACGCCTCCTCCACTCATGAAGAGAGCCTTCTCCACAGAGAAGTAGAACGTTAACGTAATTCAGATAATGTCGTCTCCTTTTACTCTGCACGATACAACAGTTCACTCGTTACAAAAATGTGTTAATGTCTAAAGTACACAGATAACTCGGGTGATCGGGTTCGCTGGTTAACCTGAGCAGAAGTAACAAATATTGGGGTTTTAAGTTGATATTCTACAAGGATTACAGCGTCCTGTTCTACATGCAGCTGTGACTTGGGTTTCATTTGATGTCTCATTGAAGACTCGACCTAAACGTGCTCATTCTGACTCCACTTTCCAAAAAAACCAAATGTGTTCAGCAGATGATCCCCACGTTGAGCTTTAGTCACAAGTTTGTCAGCAAACCTGCAGAGAATGTTGCTAAACTATCCCAGTGGAGCTCTGACTTCTTATTTTTTATTTATTTCTTTGACGGTAATGTCCCATGAAGGTTTTATCGCCCCCGGCCCAAAAGGAACATTCCACGTATTTATTCTATGGCAGTGTAAGATGTCTGTTGAGCTCAGTATGCCATGTAGGCTCCACTCACACAGCTGTTCTCGGTTAGTCCAATGGCGTTTCAAGTTAAAGCTGTAGTGCATGTGACGGGGAGGGTCGGGAAGACGTCCGTCCCGATCTCCTCACATCCACATTGTCCTGAGAAGTCCTCGAAGCGGGCTAAATATTTGTGTGAATCCACCCTAGACGTTGTTATTGTTGTTTACAGGCTTTACAGCGTCATTCAAACAATGCAATCTTGCTCTGTAGTCTTTAAAACTCCAACTATCACTACAAATAAATATTCTGAATTCAATCACACGTCTGTCCTAACATGTCTTTTGTGTGCTTTCTACTTCCAAAAGTACCATTTCTCCCCCACATTTTATTTAGTTACATTTCTGAGCTGAATTTGCACATCATCAGGGAATCTGAATGTCTTAACAGCATGTAGGAGGGAAACATTGGCTGCCAGCGGCGTTCTGGCTGAAAATACAGCTAACAAGCAAATGTATACATCTCTCTTCCAAACCCACAGCATGCCGCGTTAATTTGTTTTTATAGACTCCACTTCCCCTCGTGTGTTCTCGGCTTACTGAGTTTCCTTGAGGTGAAACTTCGCCACGTCGTCGTGTGTTCCCTTGTTCAGCCCGTTGCTGTCCCAGAATGGAGTTGCATCTGTTTGACCTTTTGGGTCACATTCATCACTCAGTGTGGGTCTGCCTGGTCACGGTTGGGCTTGGGAACCAGTAGCATTACCCAGAATGCACCTGCAGCCCGAGACTGTGTGGGAAATCGGAGTTTGGATTATAAAAATAGGCATAAACTCTTGAGTGGAGGAGAGTTTGGGCTATATGGATGTAACGAGGTATCTGCCTCCCTATAAAACATCTGTTTGTTTTGATTTTTTGTCATTTGTATTTATTGGACTTCTTTTATTTGGAAGAGGAAAAGAAGAGCTTTGTTGGTCACATGATAGTTGATGACCTCCTACCTGTGGACGCAGGCCAGTGTTTGCACGAGTGACTCAAATAACCATCGTCTGACCGTGTAGCTAAATATCTGAGGATAAAGAGCTTCGGAGTCCCACCTGCTGCCTCTGGTCCGGCTGAGGGGATCCCCATCCTCCCTCTACGGGGACTGGGACTGGAGCATCGGTGCGGTTCCCAGAGACAGGAAGCAGCAGCTGTCCATCTGACCTCTGGCTGGGAGTCCGATGCACCCCCTCCCCCCTTCAGAAAGTGGGTGAGCCGAGCCCTGGAGTGTAAGGAGTGTTGGCGAACCTTTCAAAAAGTGGTTCGCACGCCCAAAAACCTGTCAGAGTGTTGGCTTCGGTGGATGAAATTCTGATTGTTCGGTAGATTCGGGAACGTAAACTCTTCTTGAACTTGCTGGATGTTCTGAGTGCAAACCTCATTATTAGGAATATTGCAGAACATCCCCAATTCATGCACTATTTCATATCAGGTACATAAATATGATTTCCCCCTACATGGGCACCAAGCCGGTCCACCAATCACAGCCTGCTGGGAGTGAGAGAGCATCATCCATCTGAATTATGGGTTTTTCTTCAGCACACACCAGTCTAATTGTCCCGTAAATCACAGTGGTTATGAAAACACACCTGAGCCCGGCGCCCAATAAACGCAGCACATCTGCAGCCCGGCACCGAACCTCTTTTTGGGAGGCGAAAGCATTGTTTGTACCTGAATGCATCGAAGAGAAGAAGACAGAAGACGGGCTAAATGTGTGCAGAGTTGTTTATAGCACCCGGAGCAGACATTAACGGATGATATCAGATATGTTTTCTGTAGAAAACACTTAAAAGAGGACATCAATGGTGCAAATACACAAAAATTGGCATGTTTGTGTTTTTAGATGTTATTTTCAAGCAGACTGTCCAGTTTTTTTCCCCTGGTAACCATTTCATTCATGCATTTTTATTATTATTATTATTATGACACACTTTTCTTTGTGAAAGCCACGTAAGCTTTGCATGAGTCATCTTCCCACATGATCCAAATGGTTTTTTTGTGTGTTTTTTCTCAGTTGGTTGTTTAGCTTTATAAAGGGGGAGACTTTTCTCAAAGGCTTTAAAGAAACGCCAAATTGTTAATGACAGAGAACATGTCTGAACACGTTTACACTTCGTTTCCCTCCTTGTCACTTTGCTCATGCAGTTTTAGAAGAGGTTTATGTTGGCTTGTTAAGATAATGAGAAACAGTGAGGGAACGATGTGGTCCAGTCCAACACAACGACTCCTGCATGTTTCAGGCGTTTACTAACAGATTTATTCATATATTTTTCTCCTTTTTAGATATTTTATGTTGATTATAAGAATTATATTACCTTTTTCAGATGTTTTTTTTACTGTCACTTATTTTTTTGTGATACAAAGTTAAACATTTTCACTCTTGACTCATATTTTTCAACACATTTGATTGGGGAGGTAATGATTTTTAAAAGTGGGAGGGGCTTATCCCGCCCTAATACAATGGGTTCGACGCCCGTCATCAGCTGTATGCGTTCGAGGGGTTTGGCGCGCGCTCTCTCCATCCCTCCTGCTCGCGCACAGCGGGGCGGCGCGCCCCTCAGAAGAAGCCGCGTCTCGAGGCTGCGAGTTTGACTTCCCACACTTCTCTCTGACCGGCCGGAGGACTCGTCTTTGGGGCAAAACATGCAGAGTTTCATCGGAGTCTCGCACCTCTTCTCGGTTCTTCTGCTGCAGCTCGCACCTGCGCAGGTAAGCCAAACTATTTTAACACGTGCACTTTGGTTGTTGTTATGTTATCGAATGACAATGCATTAGTGAAATATGTACCATTATTATTATAATATCATAGGTACTGTTATTTGAAATTTGTTGTTATTATGGTGGTATTTTATTCAGATTTTCACCTTTTTGGGTGTGTTTTGACCCCAAATGTGACCCCTATAGTACCTCAGGTCAAACAGGAGTCCCATTTAAATGGCAGATTTGTTTCCTCCACTGTAAGAGGCACCTGATCTACAGTCTGTTTACACACTATCTGTATTTTAGCATATATTTTATTAGCATGTTACAGATGCAGGTTTAGATAGAGAGGCAAGTTAGATCTACATATCTGTGTGTGTGTGTGTGTGTGTGTGTGTGTGTGTGTGTGGGGACTCGACCAAGCACCACCAGAGATCAGTCGGAGTAAGTGGGTGTGATTCTCCACATCTTCTTTCTGTTTTTTTGCACATGTACTGCCTCATAGTGTAACGGCATCCGACCCAAAGACAGATACATTCAGGCTCACCCAGCAGGGAACCAGCTGCACAGTGTGAATGTGTTTATGAGAGTAGAAGCCAAAGCTAAGACAAGAAAAAGGGGTTTTAATAGTCCAGTTTCCAACAGGAGGACTTGTTAAGATGAAGAAAAATTAGCATTTAGCCTCCAGAATCAGGACACGGTTAATTATCAGGTTTACCACATTGTTAAATGGGAAAATGCCAACATGCATTTCCTAGCTGGGTGTTCTATATAGTTGCCAAAGTATGTGTAAAGTAGTTTTTTGGTAATAAAGAATCGTGCATTTGCTTGGAGGATTTATGGAAGTAACACAATAAGAGGAGAGAAGGAGCGAAAACGGAAAAATCAGAGAGGGGCCAAGAAAATAATCACACAGTTTTCCACGTTTAATACCTTTCCATATTTATCCTTTTATAGCAGAGCACCAGCGTTAGCACCGTAACATTCAAACAAATCTGCATGTTTTATGCTAATTGCAGCTGTTGTAATGCATCTGGTTCTGTTGTATGAGGCAGTAAATTCTCTGGCGCCACTGCAAACGACCTAAAAAAAAAAAAAATCCCACAATTTAACCTGCTGTTGTTTGAAACTAAAGCGATCCTCGTGAGCGTGACCTTTGAGAGACAATGTTCCCTTCGGTTGTTCGCAGAGTGAGAAGAAAGCAGGAGACACAAAGACATTGTTGATACTGAAAAGAAGAAAGAGAGCCAAGATCAACCTAGCACTCGTGTTTCTGCTCAATTTGGCTTTTCAAAAAAAGAAAAAAACATCAGGCATTGTGAGTTTGGAGGCTGGGCTCTGAGAACCCAGAGACATCCATGCTGAGTCATGGTACTTTTCAGTGCTGCCTTTGTCTTAAGTGTGTTTATTGTGTATAAAACTCCCATGAGTAAAGACAGCAACTATTCTTCACTGTTATTCTTTGCTTTCTTGTCATAATAAACCTTCTGTTGTTGCACCAGATTGAGAAATCAAGTGCTTTTTTTTTCTTCTTTTTTTTTGGCTGGCTCATGTTACTGCTTCAACACAGCAGTGGTACACTCCTGGAACCATGCTGCATCATTGTTTTCACTGGTGTGTGCAGATATATCCTTTAGCCACAAGAGGGCGCCCTGCAACTGCACAACAAACACACTGCTGTTTAAACCCGTTCATATCATGCTCACTCCTCATTTGTATCACTTCCCCTGATTGTCTCAAACTCATGTTTCTGCTGTTTATAGTTTTATTAAATACATTATTTTTTTGCAGATTTCACACCCTCCAGAAGAGGGTCACTCACGAGGTAAGAGGTCCCCCTCCATAGGCATCATCTTTCCTCTTGCACATGAGCTCCAGACTAAACGACTCGCCCTGGTCTCCTCGTAGTGATGGCCTTCCAGGAGGTGTGGGCGAAGAGCATGTGCCGGCCCATGGAGCAGCTGGTGGACGTGGAGCACGAGTACCCGGGGGAGGTGGAGTACATCTACATGCCCACTTGTGTGCCGCTCTGGCGCTGCTCGGGTTGCTGTGGGGACGAGAACCTGGAATGCCAGGCGACCCTTGAAAGCAACATCACTCTGCAGGTGCAACGGGTTCTCCCATTAGACACCATTGATCAGGAAGATGCACTTTCTGTATACATATTATAACAGAAATATGTAGTAATATATATATAATATTGCACTATGTTCATTTGAAAATCGCTGCTAAACCACAGACTCTAAATACATTTTGTTCTTTTGTACATATTTTTATATGTGGTTTTTTTAAACTAAGAATCCACTTCATATATTCTTTATATATGTATTCTTTATATCTAGTTTTTAGTATATATTTGTATTCTTTTCTATCGTATTTTCTATTTGAGGTCACTGTGTGAAGGGAAAAATAAGAATTTCATTGCTCAGTGTGAATGATGATTTCTACCGTGTGTGTGTGTGTGTGTGAGAGAGAGAGAGAGAGAATAAAAGTCTTTATTATCTCTGTTTCCCAGGTGATGAGGATTCATCCCATGATATCTATGCATGTGGAACTCGCATTTGTGGAGCATCAGATATGTGAATGCAGGTAATCCTCTCTAATGCACGCCAAATTGTGATTTTTTTTTATTGCACAACTAACTGTCAGCTGTGTCCCCCCCCCCCTCCTGATTTAGAGCCCGTCAGAAACTTTTGAACGACAAAAGGTCAGTAAATGAAACATTCGATTTATCAGATTTGACCAAATCAATATCTTCACTGCACTTTGCTCCTCCACGGCAGCAGCAGCAGCAGCAGCGAGTCCATCAAGTACAGACCTCGGCGGAGGAAACTCAAGAAGCCGGCAAACGGCTGTGGCAAGTAAGAGATGGATTACCCTCCTGTGGCACACACACACACACACACACACTCTTCATTAATTATATATTATATATTTACAGCCACATTCATCACTGCTTCCTTCCCTCCTCACTGTCAGACCAACAAGGACGGACGAGATTAAACAACATCACAGGTTATTGTCTGCTGCGTTTCTCCTCCCTGACAGCAGCCGTGGTCGCCCGGACGTTTATGATGAGCTCGTGCTTCTTTGTAAACCACAGAGCATCGCCAGCACAATATAATAATATAAAAAGACTGCCAGTGGAAAAAGTTTGGTTCCCCATTTAAGGGAAAAGTAACAAAAAGAATACGGGTGGGGGAGGAGAGAAGATTGGTGGCGGGCCTCAGCGGAGCAGTAAACCTCTTCATCACCCCGATCTGATCATCTGCGTTACATTCGTGTTGGCAGCAGGCAGATTGTACATGAAAATCCTAAAAAAAAACAGCCAAATCAACTTTGGGAAGAAGTGAAAATTTTTTTTGAAGTAGAATCCAATTAAATCTAAAGTCCATGGAATCCAGTCCCAGAGCAATATCAGACTGTAATAGTGCAGTCGGATGTAAGAGGTTTATGTGCAGTGATTCTGGTATTTTGTTCATCTGTGTGCTCGCTCTTTTCACAGAAAGGTCAAAAGGTCAGCGTGTGTCATCGGTGATCGCTCTGTGACGATTTTACCATAAAGACTTTAAAGCTGCAGCCAGATTTGTGCTGTAGTTGATTTGTAGGGCTTTAGGGCACAGTGGGGACTGAGAATCAGTTTTCATCCTCTCTGTAACCTCTCTCACACAAGTTCCTGACGGATTAGAGAGGATCAATACTAAATCGCCAGATAGGTTCCCTTTTTTTTTTCCCAAGTTTATCTCAAGAAAACAAATACACCGTAACTTTGTCTCCCGTCCAATTCCCATCTATGTTGTGTGGAACAGAATGGACAAAAGGACTTTCTAACGTTTAGCTAAATCCAGAATTTCATGTTGAAAAGACTGAAGACTTTGGTAGATATCGTTATATTTGTCTAACTCAAACTCAAAGGGCTCAGATTTGCTTCATGAACAGAATGTGGATTTTGTTACTTACTGTAATCACATCATGGGGGGGATTCTTCACACACACTATATATATATATATATATATATATATATATATATATATATATATATATATATATCTGTGTAGGAATTTTATCTGGTCAACTGCACTTACTTTTCCTCAGAAGGTATCCATCCCATCTTCAGAGGTCAAAGGATCGCCCGAGTTTTTACATTTCTTGCAACACATTCAGGGAGTCCAAATTGTGCGATACTAATATAATAGAAAATAATAAAAAGTACTGCACATATAAACCGACCTGGAGTAAAAATTCTTCCATAAAACCTGAGGGAATAAACATTCCCTTTGATTATGGTGTTTGTTAAGCGATTTAACCCACTTATAATGTAGTTATTAATACTGTAATCAACCATAAAATACATATGAAGATAAAAAAAGGGGTCATCATCAACAACGTGATGTTTAACTTGTTGCCTCAATGCGGATTCAAGTTACACATCTCTTGTTATGTAAGAGCTTTGCTTCTCCATTTGATCTGATTTAAAACATTTTTTAACAATTTCCCAATTAGGAGAGGCAAAACCTGCAATAAGTCCGGCAAAATGGAATATAGCTCCTGAATAAAGTTGTTAATTAACACCAAACGCTCTCCTGCTTGGCGGGTTGGACACAGTAGACATACGGTAGTACCCGTTTTATGGTGTTTAATTGTTTTATTATCTTTTTTTTTTTTTTAATTTCCAGGTGCCAGTTCTCTCAGAACAAGATAGATCTCCACTGACTCACATGTCAGCCCACAGGTTTATTTGGAGGAGGACTTTGGAGCAGCAAACAACGGCCGATGGGTGAATTGATCGTCTCTCGTGTCGAGACTTTCCATCTCGTCCATTCTTCTAATTGTTTTATTCGTTATCGAAACAAACAGCCACGTCTGAAAACCCCTTAAACGGACCAAAATCACTGTTTTTAATTTTTTTAAACCTAGTGGGTGATATGGGAGGCTTTAAAATAGACATACGATACAACAGAGACCAGGGATAATGGGTGGGATGCTATTAGTTTAATGGGGGGGGGGGGGGGGGATTAAGGCCTCCATCCATCCTCAAGGGTTCACTGGATCAAAATTCACAGAGGCCAAAAAAAACTTCTCCATGACTTTGTGTTCACTGTGATTTTTTTGGAGAGCGACTCCTGTTATAATTGTTTGTTTTTTTAAATCATGCACGTGACTTCCTGTAAAGTGTTTATTATAGAGTATTTTTGTGTCCCATTTATAAGTTAATTATAAATAAAATGCAGTCCAAGTACAAAGAGCCTCCTGTGTTATCTGCACATGCATTGACAGACTATAAGCGTGGGGGACATGTGAGGACGCCCGGAGACACGGGGCTCTATAGTGGGGGACATTGTTTCACGGCGCACAGGGGGCTGCATTGTGTTGCGTTCACGGTCTGTCAGAAGGCATGCGAGATGATAGAGATTGTGGTTGTAAACCTTCCTCTTTTTAAGGTGTTTCACACATGACTAAACCATGAACCGGTGGCCTACATGGACTATATAAACGCAGCCCCGGTTGAGAGCAGCGTGACCGTAAGTAAGAACGTTTTGTTCCGAGGTGCGTTTTTTTTTCCACTTCTTTAAAACATGCCGCAGCGGAGACTAACTATTTTAGCCGTCGGCCAACCGGACTCTTATGTAACACACCAGTAAATACGTCATTTCCTCGATAGTACATCCCAGACGCCTGCACTGTATGTCTACTGTACACACACACAGCCACACACACACACACAAAGCGAACACAATGTCCTCAACTTGCCACACACTTTAGTAGGTCACGTTTTCTCTCTGCTTGCTTGCTTGCTTGCTTGCCGCGTCGGCCAATCAGAGGCCTGGGGATTATACGTGACGCGCCCCTCGTACTCCAGACGAGACCACGCCCCACCCTCCACTACCAAATATGGGCAGGGTCGTTTTCCCCAAACACTTTTTGTCGTGTATAAACAGCGCTTCCGCTTGTGAGGAGGGGGAAAAGCCCGCCAGTGGTTCAGTTTTTGACGCTCGCGCGCAGGACGACAGTTAAAACCGCGACGGTTTGACGGCCGCGCCGCCGCCGTCGTGCTTGCGCACGTGACTGCCTGGACAGGGGGCGGAGCCGCGCGTCTCGTGTACTGTACCGTGGAACACCGAGTTCTCGTGGAGGCGGCTGGGGAGCAGCAAGCAGCGAGACTAGCGACGACGAGGAAAACAAGAAGCGGAGACACGGCAGACACCGGACCCGTCTACGAGCCCTCTGTCCGTTCCATCCCTCCGAGGAACAAGTAATTACGCCATATTTACTTCTGTGTGTGTTTTTTTTGTGTACTTTGTGTCGGTTAACGTTTTAGCCCCGTCTGGTTTAGCTAGCATTAGCCCGTAACGTTAACGCAGCTAACCGATGTGGCCCGTTGTAAATGGTGGAATCACTGAAGTGTCGTTAAGCTCATTTATAACTTGTTCACGTTGTTTTTTTTTACACGTCGTGCTGAATAAACGTCCGCGGTGTTGTTACAACGATGTTATAACGTTATATTTGCCTCCTTAACTTTATAAATATTATATATATTAGCAACGTTAACTAAATACAGTGTTTATGTTTATTTATTTGGGGTTTTGACAATATTTTGTTTATGGGTGTTTTTATTTAGTTGCTTTGGAGGGCTTGCTATGATATATATATATATATATATCATAGCAAGTTACACAAATGGCATATATTTATAATATATATATAATGGCAAAACAGGTAACTTGCTATTTTATTTATATATATACACACCCACCTGGGTGTCAAGTAAGGTCAGAAAACAGCCTGTAAGACCAGGAAGAGGCGTTTTGTTTTATACCATTAATTCACTACCATATCATGAAGTAGATAGCTGCTCTGACTGCACGTTTCGGCTAACGCCTTGATGTTTTTATTTACATAGTCTCTAAGTACACACCTCCATATTCTGTTATTGCTGATGTAGTTGCCCTGCCAGCCTGTTGAGCCATGGACGTTGCCAGCACAGTGGGGAAGAAGATGAGCACCAAGAGGAAAGCAGAAAGTCACTCAAGGGCAGCAAACAGACAGCATGTCACCACGTCTGCAGACTTTGAGAGAGACTCTGGATTCTCAGGTTCGTCCCTGCTCTTGACAGTTTTTATGTGCTTAGATTATAAGATATGGCTTTTGTCTAACCTCATTTTCCTTCTTGGTGTGCAGACGCAAGTTCGGAGCACATGAGCAGGAAGGGCAAGAAGGACTCTGAGGATTCACGACAGGCTGGCCAGCAGCAAGCCTCTCAGCTGGCCGTGGTAGGAGGCTCCTACTCCAGCCTCTCTCCCATGATCATCATGAACAATGTCCTCCTCAAGCAGGTACTGCTGCTGCTGCTGCTACACACACCAACGTCGCTCTAGCATAAACCTCATAACATCATCTGTGTGGATGATGTCTCTGCATACGCTCCCGCTCAGCCTGCAAATGGGTCACCACGGCAAAGTTGCGGTCCAGTTTTATTGCCCTCGTTTTAAACTTCGTCTTCACAGCTGTCTGGAATGTGTCGCCAAAAAAAGACCGTGACCCATTCACACGAGGTCGACGCTGACCAACAGCATAGACACGACGGTAACACAGAATAAGCTCCAAATTAAATTCAGATTTCATTAAATCATGAAAATCGGAATAAAGATTATGCAAGGAAAAGCAAGAATGATGTTTACTTGATTTATGGTTCTGTAATGGGTTATTTAAAACATTTTATGACGGCGATGTTGGCTTAAAACTAATTAAGCAAACCGATTCAGTTGAACTTTTAATTAATTAGACTCCCGAGTCCACGTTAAACTTTTTTTTTACTGTCGTATATTCATGAAATGGCTCATTTTCAGTACTCTTCCTATTATTCTTGCCAGCATCGTGTATCTGACGCTAGTATTTTACATTCATAGTTAAACCCCATTATGACAGACACAAGGATGTTGGTGTAGCCTGCATCTGCAGTTTGTTTTGAATGAATGGACTGCATCTCGTCATCTGACCCTCCTCTTAACATGCATGATCAGGCATATCTATTACTGGTTGAAATAAATTAGCGATCAGAGAGTGAGATATGGAAAGCCTCCTGTGAGGTTTAGCAAGAGAGCGTGAGCTAGACACGGAGGTGAAGAGAAGTGTAATCGAAACCTGATCTGATGGTTATGTAACGTGCTTGTTGATGGTTTTAACAGTGAAGTGGAGAGTCTCTGCTAATGCTTATAACCAGAGTTTGACCTATGACAGATGACTCATGAATGGATCAAGCGGAGGGTAAAGTTGCGGTCAGTAGATCCACATCAGACCCGATCCCCCCCGAAAAGGAGGATCAGTTATCTCGGAATAACTGATGAAGTTGCTATGTGGCTTTGACAGAAACCGTGTGGGCAGAGGTGCTGACCCATACTGACAGTTAATCAACAGAAAAATGATTATTATTCTTATATGTATCGATCATTTGAGTTATTTGTCAGTCACAACCGAATAAATGTTTCCTGTCTCACACAATGTTTATGATATATGGGTTTATTGGCTGCATTTAGAAATCAATTTCATCAGGAATCTCTGCTTTGAGAACATTTGTGATGTTTATCATTTGATAGAGCAAATCAAAGAAACATATAAAATAGGCAAGTGTTTGTGGGGCCTGTCTTTTAAAACCTCTTTTGACTTTCTTGCAGCCTAGAGATAATCCTCCTGCCCTGAAGCCCTGGGGGTTTAGTCCCACAGTGGAGGTGGTGCAGCCTGTGGTCCAGCCTGTGGTCCAGCAGCCTCAGGTGGTCTTCCTTCAGCCTGTGGTCTCCCGTCAAGCCTCGCCTGCCCCCAAAGAGACCTCCTCTCGACACAGACGCCCTAATAAGTATCTTCCAATCCTGAAATCCTACCCCAAGATTGCTCCACATCCCGGAGACAGCTCTAGTTCCTCAGGGAGGGGGACGGCTTCCTCGTCCTCCTCCTCCACTTCCTCTTCTTTTCACTCGTGGTCTTCATCTGGGTCAGAGAAGAGCTTGACCTCCAACCACCGGGAACACCGTCAGAGGGAGAAGCAGAAGAGAAGTCTGTGTGGTGGGGCTAGAAACCGTCTTTCAACCACTCCCAGTCCTTCTGCTACCCCCAGCACCATGTCTCTGTTCCAGAGCCGACTTGCTCTCCCCAAAACAGAAAGCAGTGCCAGCAGTAGTCCTGCCAGTGAAAGGCCTTCATCAGCTGTCAGCCAGGCAGAGTTTTCCACCTCCCTGTCTCGCCCCATCAGCCCTGTTCCCCAGATGGTCAGCCAGGAGAACAGCTCGTCAGGAGAATGTGACCCCAGCGAGAGTGATCATGATATCAAGAGGAAGCGCTTCTCCAACACTTACAACATCCTGAGCAAATCTGGCCTGCTGGACATCGTGCTTCGCACCAAGGAGCTCCACAGGCAGAACAGGCGCACCCAGAGCGACCTGGACCGGCTCAAAGCGCAGACGGACCTCTTCCTCCAGGCTCTGTGTAGCGGTGACACCAGCATCTGTGTTAAGCTGCAGGCCAGCCTCCAGGAGGAAGGCAGGGAGGACGAGATGGAGAGAGCTGCTCAGACTATCTTAAAGGCAGATTAGACCCGGACTAGTGCAAGGGGGGGTTGAGTGTTTAGAGACAGATGGACTGGACGTAATGTGCTCCACAATACACACCCACTAGCACCCCACACAGACTGCGTGCTGTGGCCTACATTTTGGCTCCGGGCTGCCTTGGGGCCCTCACACGCCAAGCCAACCTCATAGAATGAATGCATATAAATGCTTTTCGTTGCCTACCGTCTTCTGTTAAAAGATGCTTGAACTCTTTGTTCAGACTGTAGCTCAGTGGCCAGTTGACCGCCAACACGCACACATGTTCTGCACCTGTGTCCGAGGTTATATTTGAGTCTTTGTAAGTATTTGTAATCCAAGAAACACAGACAGAGAAGCAAAGGAAACCACACTGCCTTTTTGCAGCATAATTCATGAGATGGTTCAGAATTCTAAAACGGAAAGAAAAACACAGCAGATTGGTGAAATCACGGATTTGCAAGGTCGCACAGACCTCCCTAATTGCTTCTGTCACAGATTCAACAAGCTTAATCATGCAAACAGCCACAGATAAGGTCGACTAGTGCCGGCAGTTAAAGGACGCGCTGCAAAAAAAACATCGACTACCTGCTGTTGGCTTGTTGTGTTTGGGGACCGACGGTCAAGCTAAAAGATATCCTTTGCTCATTGGCAATCAATTAATTCAATAATCAAGACCTTGGGGTCGGGTCGACGACGGGATGTGTTTTTGTTGTTGTTTTTTTAAACTGAAAACGCAATACGGACTTAGAATCTGAAAGCTTGCTTTAAAAACCCCGCAGACTGGATATGTACATTTTTATCAGTGCATGACGAGGTGTTACTCCATTCAGTGACATTTCTGTTGTTTCAACAGGTTTGCATCATTCTTCATCGTCCTCTAAGCTGCGCTCCACTGATACTGGTGTGTTGCTTAACAGACATCCAGCTAACAAAAGTGTGTATATATATCATCTAAATTATTTCATGCAGCTCTTCCAATATGAAATCTACGGTTATTAATGAAATGTAGAATGTGTTTCTCTCGTCGTTTAGCATCTTTGAATAGAGAAACACGCCCAAAGTGTCTTCTTACTTTGTGCTGCGTTTCCAAACTGGACGTGAGAGATTTAGCACGCCGTCTTGACAGTTTCAAGTTGAGCATTCCCATCATGTTGATGGCAGCTGTAATAAAGTGCAAACTGGCTGGAGGTAAAGCCGTCGTGATGCTTGCCCAGTAACATCGCAGTGCAAAGGGTGCTTCCAAGAGTTCAGTCATATTTATCAGTAAGTTGTTTATGAGTTCTATCATTGTGTCTTTTTTTTATACTCATGGATGTAATTTAATATGTCGATATTGTCTAATTTAAGTGCAGACTGTTGTCGCCTTGTATAAAATACTCATATTGTGAAGCTTTTCCACTAAGAATAACCATCGAGTTGGCGTTTCTTGATGAAGACCAGCTCAAATTTGGACCCGCGTGAGTCCAGATTTCTACTTTTAATTCACAAAGAAACAAATTGGGAAAAGTCGTGGAGCTTTGTGATGCTTAATATCGACCTTTTTATATGTTAATAAATTATGGCCTTAATATCCAAAACCTGCATGTCACAGAATTTTGGATTTGCACTAAAATAATCTGAGAGCAGCTCTGAAGTAATTTTTGGGCAGTGTTTAAACGGCAGCTATGGTAGCCCGTAGAGGCAGGCTGCAAGTCTTTTTAAATAACTTGAAGTGCGTTGTTAGGCATCCTAAGCAGCACACTACCGATGTAAACCTAATATTCCTATAGGACAACCATGCATAACATTGAAACATTGTCTGTTTTTTATAATTGTTCTTGGTTTTCTCAACATTAAACATGTTTTTGAATATTGATGATTATGTGCTTTCTGTGTTTTCAGTATGTTGACTTAAAATGACTCACACCGGACTTTTCAGACAACAGCTATCTTCTGTGACCATAAATTCAGTTAAAATCTGCACAGAACAAAATCTACAGAAACATATCTTCTGCTTTTACTTTGAGAGGACCGGAGCACCGGATTAATATTCAGATTTGATGCTTGTTTCGGGTCATTGTTCAACTCCTCCAAAGTCTCCAAAAACAGTATTGTTGAAGTATTTTGTGTCTTCCCACCATGAGGAATGTGGTTCACGCTGTTGAGAGCAGCCAAACTGGTTCTGCTTGCACTGACGCTTAGCTTCCAGCAACAAGATGTAGACTTTTCTACATTCGGCGACTTAAAAGACCAAACATGCCTGAACTGGACATACTCGGCTTTTAATCCAATCAGATCATAAAGGAACTTCAAAGAAAACAATCTTTCCATATGGCTTTAATATTTGTGCTGTTGTCACTGTAACGGATCAGCAATTTTGTTTTTCATACCCCATGTCCTCAATGAAGACCTTAATGAAGACAGGACCGCAGCAAGACTGCTGACTCGGCTTTTCTAGAAAAAACATTTCTTGGGTATGATGTCTTGTTTTTGCAGCAAAATTGGCCGGATTTTTGCTGCTTTTTGAGTGTATTAAATTAGTTCAGATAAAACTTTATATTACACAAGGAGGAGTATATTGGATGGAGGGGAGAAACTCAGGTGTTTATTTTTGGAGTTTTCCCACACACTCACTACACTAGCGAAGTTAAATTCCTGCTGTTACAATGCAAACACTGAACAATGTGTTTTTTGCACCATATATTTGATTTATTGACACTTGTCTAGTTACTAGAGAAACGTCTGTATACATGTTACACATACATCGCTTTAAATTGTGCATACAATATGTTGTCGAAATTATTATTCATCATCACCTTTATAATTCTTTTCTATTGCGTTTGTTTCCTTCTTTTATTTAGGTTTTCCTCTGTGTGTGCTGTGAAGCACTTTGGGCCAACTGCGTTGTGTGTAAAGTGCTGTATAAATAAAGATAACATTTAGGGATGGATATGTATTAATTATTTATTTTATATTTTTAAAAAAAATGCTTCTTCAATAACTCCAGGGTGAATTTTGTTTTTTTGGCCTTTAATGTTGTAGTTCACGATTCGACCACCGGGTGGCGTCTGGTAAATGGATGGTGGGGAAACATAACCCGGACACTGCAGGTGCTGACTCACTCCAGCAGATGGCGGTAATGCACCACTACGGACGTCAGCTGCCGTTAAAAAAAAGTCAAAGAAGAAGGAGACATGGCCACTCACTTTCTTTAGCTCAATTACACAAGTGTAACAAGGAAAACGAGCTGGCTTCGTGTTAGTGAAGAATTAATGACGTTATTTACACGGACGGAGCGTCATCAACCGCCGGGTTCGGACGTCGGGCAGCTAACGTCCGTCTGTTAGCCCCCGTTAGCTAGTTTGGTAACTGCTACCAGTGCTAGCTAACTTAACAAGGCATTTCTCTCATCCGTTTTTTCATCAACACATTTCCGACTGACGCGGTGCTGTCGCGCCTTTAAGCTACGTTTTAGCCGCTAGCTGTATTTGGGTACGTGATTGTCAAGACTAACGTTTTTGGGGCTTGTTTTTGTGCGATGGTTCCGGCTCGAAGATGACCTGCATGCTGCCCTTATGACCGACGGACACATCTCACTATTCAGCAGGTCAAATTTCAAGTGAG
This sequence comes from Chelidonichthys spinosus, assembly GCA_029853015.1. Lineage (NCBI taxonomy): Eukaryota > Metazoa > Chordata > Actinopteri > Perciformes > Triglidae > Chelidonichthys > Chelidonichthys spinosus. Next base: position 3,484,587 of record CM056838.1, on the reverse strand, counting down.
TGTTATTTTTTGGGGGATCAAATCGTATTAAATGCGGGTGCGTTTGATGGATCTGTTATAGGTTTCCTATTCTACAGGTTCCACACAGGGTGACCGATGCTTTCTGATGAGCTCGACTCCAAACCAGAGGTACATCAATGTCATCATCTGTCATGTTCATAGCAGAGAGTCAGGAGACTCTAGTTTAGTGCTGTGAATATTTATTACGCTGTGGCTCCTCCCCCTTTTCCCTCAGCTGCTGGTGCAGTTTGTGCAGAACGCGTCCATCCCGATGGTTCAGGGTCTGGAGGACTCGGACTCCAAACACGCCTGCCTGCCTCTGCTGACTCCGGCCGAGAGCTCGCTGTGCAGCCCGCTGGAGCTCACAGGTCAGCATCCTCTCATTGCTTCTGGTCTGGTCTGGTCTGGTCTGCTGTGGTCCACCAACAGGCCACAGCACCAGCAGTAGTAGGCACCTCATTGTCACTGTCACTACACGTCACAGAACACCACCAGTGATGGTTTATTATCTGTTTAGTAATATTACAGTCTCCTTCTGTTGTGTGGATCCCTTTCATCACTGAATATTACCATACTCAGGTTTATTATTATAGAAACATACTCAGTGTTATTCTAAGAACTGTACTCTTTTATTATTATAAGATCTATATTCTATTATTAGAACTATACTCTATTATTATTAGAACTATACTATATTATTATAAGAACTATACTCTATTATTATAAGAACTATACTCTATTATTATAAGAACTATACTCAGTATTATTTTAAGAACTATACCCGATTATTATAAGAACTATACTCAGTATTATTATAAGAACCATTATAAGAACTATACTCAGTATTATTATAAGAACTATACTCTATTATTATTATAAGAACCATACTCTGTATTATTATAAGAACTATACTCAGTATTATTATAAGAACTATACCCTATTATTATAAGAACTATACCCTATTATTATAAGAACTATACTCAGTATTATTATAAGAACTATACCCTATTATTATAAGAACTATACCCTATTATTATAAGAACTATACTCAGTATTATTATAAGAACTATACTCAGTATTATTATAAGAACTATACTCAGTATTATTATAAGAACTATACTCTATTATTATTATTATAAGAACCATACTCAGTATTATTATAAGAATTTTACTCTATTATTATAAGAACTATACTCAGTATTATTATAAGAACTATACTCTATTATTATTATTATTATTATAAGAACCATACTCAGTATTATTATAAGAATTTTACTCTATTATTATAAGAACTATACTCAGTATTATTATAAGAACTATACTCAGTATTATTATAAGAACTATACTCGATTATTATAAGAACTATACTCTGTATTATTATAAGATTATTATGAGAACTATACTCAATATTATTATAAGAACTCTGTATCAAATGACGGATGAATCTGAATCTGCAGCTCCCCCTCAGATTTACATTTAGCTTTAGGGTTTCAGCTCATTGATTAGCTGTTGGTTCACTCTCACAGCTCTCATAGCGTTGTTTTTCCCATGCAGCAGGGAGCTGTTTTCAAGAGGAAAAGCTTCTAAAACCCACTGTACACTGCCCACTCAGCACCAAACCACAGTCACACATAAACCAAATGGAGCATTTAGCAGCTAAACAACCCAGATCCCTCAGGAGTTGGTAGAGACCAACAAGAGAGCTAAAAGAGAGTTAACATCAGAGTTACGTCCACCAGGTGAGCTGGATCACAGCTCCAAAGTATCAAAGAGAACTGCTGTAGGAGTAAAGAAGCAGCCGTTTGCAAACAAATTTGCAATATTGATTTAAAAGGTAATTAAATATGAATGTTGTGTTTATTCCGTTTGCTTCTAAGTGGCTAAAAAAAAAAATCAGTTAATGCAGGTTTAAAGTTGAATATATGGACAAAATCTTCAATTATGAAAAAAGAATTCCACTGCTGTGATTGAATATGATAAAGCTGCCGGGCCTGATCCCAGGTTGTGTACTAAGAATGTGCCAACGGGCTAACTGATGTCATCGCTGACATTTTGAAGGAATCGCTCCCGCCTGCTTCGTACAGTCTAAATGATTGCCGCCCTGCGGCACTCAGCTCTGTTCTGATGGAGTGCTTTGAGAAACCGGTTCTCCAGGACATCAAAGTCGACTCCCAGCCAGCCCGGACGGATCCACAAAGGATGCCGTCTCCACTCGGCCCCTCCACACATCCCGAGAATAACATCTCCATCAGTGAGTTGTTTGTTGACTTCAGCTCAGCATTCAGCGCCACCTCTCTCCCCCGTGAGACTGATTGGCAAACTTCTCCCTCTGGGCTCGAGCGCCTCACTCTGCATCCGGTTATTAGACTTCCTCCCAAACTGACCCCAGGCAGTTCAGATTGGCAGCCACGCCTCCTCGGCTCTCGTTTGCAGGGTTAGGTTACCGTCATCGGCTAACGATAATCAGACTTGAATCTCAGAGAGGAAATGGCCGGTCTCGCAGAGTGGCGCTCTGGAGAACCACCTGCTGCTCTGTGATTGTAGAGTGGAGCTGAGGTGACCCGCCGTGGTCATCGCACATCCCGGCGGAGAAAAAAACTCATAAAAGGCAACGTTGCCGTGCAGAGACTTTCACACGGGAGCAACAGAAGCATCGTGCCTGGAAACATTACAGAGTGACATGGGATGTGTGAGACAGGAGGGCTCTGCAGCAGGTGATTAAAGGAGATCATTGGTCCCCGTCTACGGAGCATCAGTGATATCGGTGGCGAGAGACGCCTGCGAAGGACCTGAAGGATATTAAAAGACAAAACCAGCCTCAGCCTGCTCGCCCTGCTGCTGTCTGGCAAACGTTACACCAGCAGACTTCAGATCAGCTCCTTTCCTCCGACTCCTAAAATCACCCTGCACCATATTGTTGTTTTATTGTTTTTTATTTTCTCACGTCGCAAAAATGGGACTGCAGACTGCATTATACCGTATAGTACAATCCTGTTATTCCGTTGCAGTAAATTAACCTCGTGACGTTGATGTGTGATCACAGCTGTTGTCATGGTAACCGCTGCGACTCCTGGGTCAAACGGTTAGTTTTATAATGATTTAAGCAGAGGTCAAAAACTACAAGTGTTGTTATCGCAAAAGAGAAAAATAACCGGATTTTTATGATTGTTGTGTTGAAAAATGTTTGAATGGGAGCAATTAGAGAAGTTTCCACAGTTTCCATGGGAGTCGACGTGGCAGGTTGGTGGCTCCCGTCACTTTCAGGCCCACGCTGCCGAATGTGCAGCTCCGTGTGCTTCCGTTGGGTACGTTGCATGGAAGAACCTACGTTTTCCTACGCTTTTGAAGCTGACATGATGAAGAGGAAGAATTGTGGCAATGAGAGCAAGTTTAAGAGAGTTTTTAAAGAAGCTTTTTGAAGCTCCTCTCCACTCCCGCGTTGACGTCACACACTCTGCCTCCGAACATTCCCCCCAAAATACAAGCTAATGTGAACAATCTGACTGTTGAATATAAAAAAAAATGTTTTAAAAAGTTTTAATGGGTTTTTAAAGTTCTCTAAATGTGTTTCCTATTTTAGAGGAACGGTGTTTCTCGCTGAAAGTACGGACGAGGTTGATAAAAGTTTAAATGTGTTTCCATTCTGCACGTTTCATTGGACTGTGTGTACGTTTTTCTGGAAAATGGGTTTTATTTCAGAGATTACAAATGATTCCAAGTAATAAATCAGCAATAATGTGCTGATTGAGCAGAATGATTTGATGTTTGACTGATTTAATATTAATAAAGAGTGAGAAAAACATAGATTGTGATGGTTGATTTATACAAAAAGGCCATTTTTAATGTTAAAATGTTGTTAGACAGTTTTCCAGGTCCCTTTAGGTCTAGAGGATTATTATTTGCTCCAGATACTTCAGCATTTGGATGGCCAGTAAACCCATTTAGGAAAAAAAAAACCGCTGAGAGCTCAGCTAGAACTAATATTAGATATTGGATGTATTTATACATTAATGGTGCCCTGTGGGGTTTTCTTGTAAGCAGACACAGATTTGTTGACCGTAATTGAAATGGGTATTTTTATGTCTGTATTTTTGCGTATTTTTGTCTCCACTCATGCCACTAAAGCCATCACCGTGGGCTTATTTTGCACTTATTTCTAACATTGATTTTCTCTCCGCAGACGGAGGAGGCCTGAGCCATGAGCCCGAGAGTTCCCCCTCCCTGGCCGAGTTCGGGGGCGTGTCGGAGCGAAGCCCCCTGGTGGTCCAGACGCACTGTCATCATCATCATCATCCACGGGCCTCGCCGAGCCCCCCGCCCATCCTCCATGACCTCCAGCAGTCGGACAGCACCTCCTACGTCCTGCTGAACCTCGCCAAAGGTAAAGAACGCTCCACCTGCCCGTTGCCGTCCACATGTCCAGGATGTGTTGCTGCAGGATGACTCACTTCCTGATGGATTCAAAAGGAGTGAGAATTCACATTAAAACGCCGGATCGTATCTCGTGTCCTGATTCCACACACGGCGCTGAAAAGAAATGGGGTGACACATTTTTCATGAAGAACTGTGATTTATTTTGGCTGGGAGAAATGATCCTTGGCAGGCTCTTTCTTTTGGTTCGTCAGACCTCGGAAGGACGGGCCGAAAATTAACTCTAGGTCTCTCACTCACCTCGCTTTGACTGCGACCCGGTGACTCCTCGCCGTCTCTCGTTGCATTGAATTCAAATCCCAAATAAAGAGGAGATTTGCTTTTTTTGAGCATGTTATGTTCCTGGCCAACGTTTTCTCAGCCAGGCTCAGAATGGCTGAACATGATGGGAGCATGGTAAGACGTTTGTGCAGAATGTTGCATTGGCTTTGAATTGTCCTTTTTCTTCCTTTCTCAGGCATCACAGCCTCCTCGGAGTCCCTGATCTTCGCGGCGGACGGCGGCGGGGAGGATGACGACGAGGGCGTGTCGTCGGGGGACTATGGGATAGATGGCAGCGCTCCCTGGTATCTGCGAGTGCAGGAGCTGGCCCACGACAGCCTGATCGCCGCCACGCGGGCGCAGCTGGCGAGAGACGCCAAGGCCAGCCAGGACGCCCGGGCCACGAGCGTCGGTAACGGTAAGGGTCATTCCATCCGAGGTCCCGCGTCGTACAAGCCTGTTGGCTCGAGACTAAAGGAGGGGAAGATAAAGAAGCTGCACAATTTCTCACGTGAGATAACACGAGGCGGTCTACTTACGGCGGGCATCAAAGAGGGGAAAGACGAGGAATCAGGTCAGCGACGAGATGAGGATGGAGAGTAATCAGCGTTGACGGAAACCGTGTTCAACGCCGCTCATCACAAGTCTCTGAATCAAAACCAATTTGTAACTTTGTCGACACACTTTTTACAAGTCTGATTGCAAATATCCAGCAGAGACGCACGCGGGGCGTTATCGTGAAACATTGATCACGCTTAAGCACGTTTAGCTGCGATGGTTTAGTTCTTCAGAGAGAAGGAGTCAGACAGACGCAGTTTAGACGACCGGAAAGAGTCGATCAGGAAAATGTGTTGAAATACGAACATCGTGTTAGATGTGAAGATCCAAATTCTTATTAAAATAATAAACTGTACAACAGCAGCAAACAAACCCACTAAATTCTTAATCTGTTAGGAATTAAAATGCATCAAATGTGCAACAAATTAAACTTTAAATCCAGTACATAATGTGTGTATAGCACCTAAACATAGAGCTGAATAGAATAGATTGACTCCGATACCAGATCTATATTTGAATCAGCATCATTTCGTCCCTTTTAGAAAACCATATATTCAACATCTTTACAGGATTTGTTATTTATTTATTTATTTTTTTGGCCTTTGAGTCTTCACTGGTTGCTTGGCAACTGCTTCCGGCCATGTCATAGTTTGGCAGCAGTTTTTATTTTAACATTAAAATAGCATCTGACCTTTCTATGACACACGCTGACCTTTTGTTAATTACTTTCTGTGACATTCTATAATATTTATTTGATGACATGTTTATACTTTTCTATTATTTATATTAGACACATGCCTTTTTGTGTAATTCATTTCTTTTTATGACTTTCTTTTACATTTTAATGACATGCTGCACCACAACATTTTAACTTTTGTTCTTGCAAACTGTTCTATGAAATATTTTGACATTTTAATAACTTTTTTAAATAACTATTTAATGACTTTATACCGTGACATTTTTACGACTTTTTAATGACGCACTCTACAAGGACTTATTAACTTTTTGACATGCTAGTATATTTTGAGTTTTATATTTTAATGACTATACTGTACTTTTATGACATCCTTTACTGTTTTTTTTGCTTTTTGTCATTTAAAAAATGTATATAAATATATAGACTTTATGGACTGTTTTTTAAAGTTTCTGAATCAGTGTTTAAAGAAGTATTTATCCATCTTTGCTCCTTTCCTCTGAATGCTATCTGAACCTTTTGCTCCGCGGTTTGTCCTGAATCCCGTCTCACTCTTTAACCGTGACGAGATGTTCTGTGATCCGACACACGGCCGTTTCCTGCAGCAGCCAGGAGTCGGAACTTCACCGCCATTACTTTGAACTCCCCTGCACAGGCTGCCTGATAGATAAAGACTTCCACCAATGACATTTCAAGACCCCGTGACTCCCAGCTACATCTCTCATCTGACTGAGCCGAATCCTAGCCGGAGGCCGGCGGTTAGAAAAACGATGAGAGTGAAGTTTATTCCCATCCTTGTCCTCCGCTGGTTTATTTCCTCCCAACCTTGTTGGATGTGTTTTCCGTGGTTTCTGATCTTCTGCTCCATCATCTGTATCTGTTGTCATGGTCACATGGACTCTCTTTTACATGTTTATCCTTGAACTCATTATTTTTCCATGAAGTCGAGGAAGAACACACGTGTCGTTTAAGACACATTTTCTAGACTGTGGCAGGTTTGGGAATGTGTCTTATTCTGAGTTAGGGCACCAGTTAAGAGGGAACACATTGGATCGGACTGAAAGTCCCCCGCCTGAGCCGGCGTGGCGGCGGGCTGCCCTCCCACGTACTTGCTGTAGATTAGACCGGTTCCCTCAGCGGTGGGGTATGGTTATAGGTGCATTACTGCCAGCACGCCGTTAGCAGGATTGGAGCTGTTAAAGGCCTTCAGAGCGGGGAGTCTGGGCAGGTGAAGAGCCAGTGATTGCATTCAGCTTTGGGCTGGTCGTGTTTTTCTCTGTGTTTTCTGTGGCATCGGTTGTTCGGCAGGGCTGAGTCATTACCCGATGAGAAGGTCCAGCTGGGTTCCCGAGGCCACCTCGCACCTCTGCTTTTTTTTCTGCTCAACCCTGGGCCAGCTAGACCTGCAGACAGGGGACCAGCTAGACCTGCAGACAGGGGACCACAGCTAGACCTGCAGACAGGGGACCACAGCTAGACCTTTCATACAGGGGAGCAGCTAGACCTGCAGACAGGGGACCACAGCTAGACCTTTCATACAGGGGACCACAGCTAGACCTTTCATACAGGGGACCAGCTAGACCTTTCATACAGGGGACCAGCCAGACCTGCAGACAGGGGACCAGCCAGACCTGCAGACAGGGGACCAGCTAGACCTGCAGACAGGGGACCAGCTAGACCTGCAGACAGGGGACCACAGCTAGACCTGCAGACAGGGGACCACAGCTAGACCTTTCATACAGGGGAGCAGCTAGACCTGCAGACAGGGGACCAGCTAGACCTTTCATACAGGGGACCAGCCAGACCTGCAGACAGGGGACCAGCCAGACCTGCAGACAGGGGACCAGCTAGACCTGCAGACAGGGGACCACAGCTAGACCTTTCATACAGGGGAGCAGCTAGACCTGCAGACAGGGGACCAGCTAGACCTGCAGACAGGGGACCAGCTAGACCTGCAGACAGGGGACCAGCTAGACCTGCAGACAGGGGACCAGCCAGACCTGCAGACAGGGGACCAGCTAGACCTGCAGACAGGGGACCAGCCAGACCTGCAGACAGGGGACCAGCTAGACCTGCAGACAGGGGCCCACATCTAGACCTGCAGACAGGGGAGCAGCTAGACCTGCAGACAGGGGAGCAGCTAGACCTGCAGACAGGGGACCACAGCTAGACCTGCAGACAGGGGAGCAGCTAGACCTGCAGACAGGGGACCAGCTAGACCTGCAGACAGGGGACCACAGCTAGACCTGCAGACAGGGGAGCAGCTAGACCTGCAGACAGGGGACCACAGCTAGACCTGCAGACAGGGGACCACAGCTAAACCTGCAGACAGGGGACCACAGCTAGACCTGCAGACAGGGGACCATAGCTAGACCTGCAGACAGGGGACCAGCTAGACCTGCAGACAGGGGACCAGCTAGACCTTTCATACATATCATATATATATATATATATATATATATATATATATATATATATATATATATATATATATATATATATATATATATATATATATATATATATATATATATACTATGACATTTTAATGGCATACTGTAAGGTTTTAGTGGCTGGTTTTTTGTTGTCTGCGGGTCTCAATCGGTCCCTGATGACTGTGTCCAGCCGGCTCCACAGGCCGGCCACACTGCACTCCTTTATTGTTCCTTTCACCAACACCGCTCACTTTTCTCTCTCCCGGTTGCCTAGGCGATCACACACACAGTTTGACAGCAGACGGAGACAAGCGAGAGCTGCAGTCTCGGACCAGCCGCCCCCTCTCCAAGCAGCTCCTCCGCTGCTCATTCGAAGGCTGCTGCAGGACGTTCACCTGGCCGGCTCATCTCAAATACCACCTTAAAACACACAGGTAAACACACACACACACACACACACACAGAGGGAGGCTGATGGGTTTCCAACAAGATGCATCAATATTCAACCCGCTGCAAATCCTTTTTGGAAACATAACAATTAACTAATTACACTTGCTATTATCTTGGCTCTTAGCAGAAATGTCCACGCCGATATTAAAATGCAACACATAATTTGTCTCAAACAGGTTATTACATCAAAGTGCTTCTGTTCCCTATGCATGACATTTGTTTTTAAATAATTGTGCCCAGTCCACAAGGCCTAACAAGACACCAGATAGAGTACTGTCTGTATATTTATCAAGAATTAGAACAAAAAGTCGATTTTTAGATTTCATCTTTTTAAACCTTTATTCTCTACAACAAAATTCACAATATCACTGACAAAAGCAAGTATGTATGGCCCTTTTTTTCCATAGAATTTAAATAAATTTCACCACAGAATCAAAGGAACGAACACGACGTTTCCCACAGGTTGTTTGTGCTGCAGACAGACAGAGCAGCCAAACGGATCGAGAACACTGCAGGCACTTTCTTAACATTAGTGTAGGAAAAATCTATTCCTGGTCGGCCTGTCTGACCTCGTGGTAGGCTGCTGCAAAAACGAGAGGCGCACACAGGAGTGAGACGCTGAGGCCTTTTTGTGTGTTCGCTTTCTTCTCGGCTCCCAGGAACGACCGGATGTTCCGATGCGGCGCGGAGGGCTGCGGGAAGAGTTTCTACGTGCTGCAGAGGTTGCAGGTCCACATGAGGACGCACAACGGCGAGAAGCCCTTCACCTGCAAGGAGAAGAACTGTGGCAAGAAGTTCACCACGGCCGGCAACTTGAAGAACCACAGACGCACACACACGGGTGAGGGGAGATACTCGCGGTGGGGAAACACGCTGGAAGCAATAACTGACTCAGGCCATTTGACTCCGCTCATTTAATGCTTCCTCGCTGCAGTCATGGCCAGAGATTTGAAGAGTCAGCAGGACTGGCGCCTCCATTTCACTGCTGCAATGAGTAACCGTACTCTTGTCATCTTTTATTTAGGGTGACATTAAGATTTTTGATGGCTTGTTCCACGGTCTGCGTCTTCTATCTAGGGACACGCTACGCTATACGGTGTTTGTATTTTCTCCCATAAAGAAAGAACGGCTTCCTCTGAGCTATACGATCCACTTAGTCGGATAAAATTATATCAAATTTGTCATGTTTTAGTTCATCAAAATAGGTCAGTCACCGTGGGTTCCATGAGTATACAACATTAAGTGTGTGTGTGTGTGTGGGGGATGTGGTTGCTTCCAGGAGAGAAGCCTTTTCTGTGTGAAGCAGATGGCTGTGGGCGATCCTTTGCAGAGTATTCCAGTCTACGGAAACACATGCTCGTGCATTCTGGTGAGTGGGACAGAATTAACAGCTGTACAACTGAGCCCTTATTTTAATTTTTTAGTAATTAGCGTGCACAGCATGTCATCATGTGCCACGAAGAGATGCAGCCCCAGAAGGGATCACAGGAGGTCTTATCTTTTTGCGTTTCCCAGGTGAGAAGCCTCATCACTGTGGCATCTGTGGGAAGACCTTCTCTCAGTCCGGCAGCAGGAACGTCCACATGAGGAAGAGGCACGGGGAGGAGGGGCTCGGCGGCGAGAGCAGAGAAACAGGTTTCTTAATCGCATTGTCTTCTCTCTCTCTCTCTCTCTCTCACACACACACACACACACACACACACAGTCAGTGCAGTAGGTGGTTATGCTAATCCTTTTGGATTACGTTGCTTCAAGCAGCCCATGCATTTTAAAATGTTCACAGAGATGGTGTTGGTTTAAGTTGCATTTCAGAGCTTTTTGTGAATAATGAATGGCTTTTACCACTTAAAAAATTGATCATACCAATTTCTTATTCTTCGGGGGCCAGTAGTGGAATTGTTTCAGTCTGCACATATCTCTGTAAAATCAAAACTGCACAGCTCTGCTGCAGAAATAGTTGCCCGTTAGGTGCTGTGGTGGGGTCAGATTTGTCTTAAAAGCAGGTAATCACCGCGTCACAATGGCACACTAACTCAAATTCATGTCTTCAAGCCTCTCATGCCTCATTGAAATGTCTTTTTGTCGGATACTTGAGCAAATGTCCCACTGCAGCTGTGAGAAATGTACCCTGCTTCACTCTATTCTTAGCATCACTTTCAGTACCTCTTCAGATTAAAAGCATCTCTCATTGAGCTCTCCACACTCCCATCATATGGTCTAGTCGTACTAAATCAGTTTTAGTTGGGGTTTTTGTTTTTAATTGTTGGTGGGAAACAATGAGAGCAGACACTGCATTTGCCTCCTTGACACGTTTGTGGTAATTCAACTGCGGTGCTTCCCCGCTGCTACGCAGAGGAAACGCTGCCAAAGTTCTAATTATAAACAGCAGATTTATTCGGGTCAGCCTCCCCAAAGAGACTGGTCTTTAGTAAAAGCAAGGGAAGATGCAGCAAAGGAAGATGCAGCTTCAAAACAGATGGGTACTTTCTGTATAATGAATAATTAAATTGACTGTCTGTGTTGGAATAACTACAGTCCTGAAAACCTTTCTATACAAGCATCAAAAGCCACTGTAAAAATTGGCAATAATGAGCAGATTTGAGTTTTGCACGTTGATGTTTTCAGACACAGCGAGTCCTCTTAACGACCGTGGGCTAAGTACAGCATGTGCCACTTTCCCTTTTCATACTTCTTTTGTGCTGCGGAGTGGGAAAAAGCTGAAGTTTGTTGTCTGTTTGGGACTGATAGGAGAGGCTCTGACACACAGCAGCCTGCTGGAGGCTGACACCGAAAGTGGAGACAATATGGTCACCATGACGACGACTGTTGAACCCATGAATCTACACCACGCCATGCTGAGATCACCAGGTACGCCTCTTTACATGTTTGGCCGGGAAACCCCACTTTTCATACGGGGTGGGCTAAATAATGTGTGTAATTTATTTAATAATTATATTTTATGATGTATTTAACTCTTGTACCATTACTTAAATACTATTTTATATCTGGAGAATTTAAGAACCTTGCTGTTACGTTTTACCTCAATGTGTTTTATGATATTTGAAGCATGTAAGGCTGACATTGTTAATATATGGTTGTAGTATTTCTCCAATATACACTGGATTGGTTATTTTTACTATTAATACTAATAATAATATTATTTATGGTGGTGGTTGGTAATGGTAGTCCGTGATCTAAACTTCAAAAATCATTCTACCGAACACCAGAAAACTGCACTGGAGAGAACATGCAGCAGGAAGATTAGACCAGACGGCTGTAACTACCACATACTGAAATGTACTTAATTGGATATTTATGTTACACCACTTCAGAATAGTTTAGCCAACATGGCTGACAGCCTGAACAAATAGCAAACACCTATCTTTACTTAATTGGTATTTCACAACACATGCCTACAGCTAAATGTTGTTTTCAATACAAGTGTATTATTTGTAACTTCAGTGCTAACTTTTTGGGTACGTAAACTCGGGATACCACATGTATCCATCGATATCCACCATATGGCCCGGCTCTGAGCTTGTTTTCTGAAACCACACTTCTTTGAAATTGTTCCCATTTGAGCTTAAAGTCCATATGTGATGCCTAAAGATAACTATTCCTCCCCTCGTGGACTGAATTATTTTTCTCTGTAAATGTTTTTATTGGCCCAGTATTACATGGATTTCTTTGTCTGTCCTTCAGTTGTTCCTAAATAAGCAGTCGGCATTAAAAGCAAAAAGGTATAATCAGCCGAAAGCTTGCCGAGATTCAAGGACAATGTTTTAGTTTTTGGCTGTGAATGTTTTTCATTACGTTCAGACTGACAGGTGTCTCACTATTAGACAGCATTGATGTGTCTTTGAACGTGTCTTTGTCCTCCCTCTAGGCTCCGCAGACTCGGTGGTGGTTCTGTCTCAGCCACATGAATTGGTCACCATGACGACCGATGGCCACGCCTATGGAGACGATGTGGTGGCGCTGCTTTAGTCTGCCATCGTGAAAAGTTGTCTGTCCATCGTGACTATTTGCAAACGGATGAATCTCTGACTTTCACCCTGTAGATATTTGTAATTATAAACCGAGGAGGTTTTTTATTTTGACATGGGTGAAATGGCAACGTTTGTACGTACAACAACCCTTTTTCCTCAAGTTTTTGAAAACAAGTTCTCCCAAAGAAATACTGAGACGGGTTTGAAAGGTTTATGAAAATATAATGACCATGTGTTATGTACATTTTGAAATGCAATGATGATGATGATACTCGGATGGAAAATGAGTCCCACTTATTTCTAAAAGTTTAATGGCTGAAATGATTGACACGTATGTAATATTAACTACAAACTACTGAAGGACAGTTTATCGCCAATTTGTTTCACAGCCTAAAGAAAGACACAAAACAAATTGTGGATCCAGTAATGCCCAAGGCTGCATTAACTGAGTGTGTGATTGGAAACATCTTTCACTCAACTATCAACCTTCAGTGCTTCAGTTGTTCTGAGTGTTGCTCATTTACAGCTCAGTATATTATTACCTTTACAAATAGTGTTTGTAAAAGAAATGAATAATGAAATAATGAAACTAACTGCAGATGTCTGGGGACGAGTAGATAAGCTAGAGCACATTACCCGTGTTTGTCATTGAGCACCACCTATATGAGCAGTGTTTGTTCCTCCCTTCTCCTCAGTGGATCTTCAGGTTGTGGAAGTGGTCCAACGTGGCGCCCAAAGCCCAGCTCGCCTCTACGTTGTTCACTTTCTTGGTCAACTGGGAGGGGGGAAAAAAGACCAACACCAAATCACTCAAATGCCTTTTGTATTTATTGAAATAAAAAACCTAACCACATTTTTGTGTAGAGATTTTCCTGTTTTTTGTGTGTGGATGAAATGTGTATACTACAATTACCATCTGGTGGCAAAGTCATGGAATTGTATGTCAGTGTTGGGGGGGGGGGGAGTCATGAAAAAAGCCATAGTATCGTCTGTTGAAAAAAAAATGTAATAGTTTAGTATGTCAAAAAAAAGGCAGTATTGTTTGTCGTAAAAAAAAAGTCAGTATCGTCTGTCGTAAAAAAAAATAACGAAAAAAGTCAGTATCGTCTGTCGTAAAAAAAAAATAACGACAAAGGTCAGTATCGTCTGTCGTAAAAAAAAAGTCAGTATCGTCTGTCGTAAAAAAAAGTCAGTATCGTTTGTTGGAAAAAAAAAGTCATGAAAAAAGTCAGTATCGTCTGTTGAAAAAAAAGTCAGTATCGTCTGTCGAAAAAAAAGTCAGTATCGTCTGTCGTTAAGAAAAAGTCATGAAAAAAGTCAGTATCGTCTGTCGGAATTTTTTTTTTTTTTAAAAAGTCAGTATCGTCTGTGGAGAAAAAAAAGTCACACAAAAAGTCAGTATCGTTTGTCGAAAAAAAAGTCAGTATCGTCTGTCGAAAAAAAAGTCAGTATCGTTTGTCGAAAAAAAAGTCAGTATCGTTTGTTGAAAAAAAAGTCAGTATCGTCTGTCGAAAAAAAAGTCAGTATCGTTTGTCGAAAAAAAAGTCAGTATCGTCTGTCGAAAAAAAAGTCAGTATCGTCTGTGGAAAAAAAAAGTCACACAAAAAGTCAGTATCGTCTGTCGAAAAAAAAGTCAGTATCGTCTGTGGAAAAAAAAAGTCACACAAAAAGTCAGTATAGTCTGTCGAAAAAAAAGTCATGAAAAAAGTCAGTATCGTCTGTCGAAAAAAAAGTCAGTATCGTCTGTGGAAAAAAAAAGTCACACAAAAAGTCAGTATAGTCTGTCGAAAAAAAAGTCATGAAAAAAGTCAGTATCGTCTGTCGAAAAAAAAGTCAGTATCGTTTGTCGAAAAAAAAGTCACGGAAAAAGGCAGTATTGTCTGTCGAAAAAAAAGTCAGTATCGTCTGTCGAAAAAAAAGTCAGTATCGTCTGTCGTTAAAAAAAGTCAGTATCGTGTGTCGTAAAAAAAAGTCAGTATCGTCTGTCGAAAAAAAAGTCAGTATCGTCTGTCGTAAAAAAAAAGTCAGTATCGTCTGTCGTAAAAAAAAGTCACAAAAAAAGTCAGTATCGTCTGTCGTTAAGAAAAAGTCATGAAAAAAGTCAGTATCGTCTGTCGAAAAAAAACTCATGAAAAAAGTCAGTATCGTCTGTCGGAAAAAAACTCATGAAAAAAGTCAGTATTGTCTGTCGTAAAAAAAAGTCACAAAAAAAGTCAGTATCGTCTGTCGTTAAGAAAAAGTCATGAAAAAAGTCAGTATCGTCTGTCGAAAAAAAAGTCATGAAAAAAGTCAGTATCGTCTATCGGAAAAAAAGTCATGAAAAAAGTCAGTATCGTCTGTCGTAAAAAAAAGTCATGAAAAAAGTCAGTATCGTCTATCGGAAAAAAAGTTTAAAAAAGTCAGTATCATCTGTCGAAAAAAAAAGTCACAAAAAAAGTCAGTATCGTTTGTCGAAAAAAAAGTTACAAAAAAGTCAGTATCGTCTGTCGTAAAAAAAAGTCACAAAAAAGTCAGTATCGTCTGTCGTAAAAAAAAGTCATGAAAAAAGTCAGTATCATCTGTCGTTAAGAAAAAGTCATGAAAAAAGTCAGTATCGTCTGTCGTTAAGAAAAAGTCATGAAAAAAGTCAGTATCGTCTGTCGTTAAGAAAAAGTCATGAAAAAAGTCAGTATCGTCTGTCGAAAAAAAAGTTACAAAAAAAGTCAGTATCGTCTGTCGTAAAAAAAAGTCACAAAAAAGTCAGTATCTGTCGAAAAAAAAGTTACAAAAAAAGTCAGTATCGTTTGTCGAAAAAAAAGTTACAAAAAAGTCAGTATCGTCTGTCGTAAAAAAAAGTCACAAAAAAAGTCAGTATCGTCTGTCGTAAAAAAAAGTTACAAAAAAAGTCAGTATCGTTTGTCGAAAAAAAAGTTACAAAAAAGTCAGTATCATCTGTCGTTAAGAAAAAGTAATGAAAAAAGTCAGTATCGTCTGTCGTTAAGAAAAAGTCATGAAAAAAGTCAGTATTGTCTGTCGTTAAGAAAAAGTCATGAAAAAAGTCAGTATCGTCTGACGTAAAAAAAAGTCATGAAAAAAGTCAGTATCGTCTGTCGTTAAGAAAAAGTCATGAAAAAAGTCAGTATCGTCTGTCGTTAAGAAAAAGTCATGAAAAAAGTCAGTATCGTCTGTCGTTAAGAAAAAGTCATGAAAGAAGTCAGTATCGTCTGTCGAAAAAAAAGTCACAAAAAAAGTCAGTATCGTTTGTCGAAAAAAAAGTTACAAAAAAGTCAGTATCATCTGTCGTTAAGAAAAAGTAATGAAAAAAGTCAGTATCGTCTGTCGTTAAGAAAAAGTCATGAAAAAAGTCAGTATTGTCTGTCGTTAAGAAAAAGTCATGAAAAAAGTCAGTATCGTCTGACGTAAAAAAAAGTCATGAAAAAAGTCAGTATCGTCTGTCGTTAAGAAAAAGTCATGAAAAAAGTCAGTATCGTCTGTCGTTAAGAAAAAGTCATGAAAGAAGTCATAGTATAGTATGTCGAAAAAAAGTCAGAGTATCTTTCAAAAGTCTTTAAAAACATGCCACAAAGCCTGTTGAATGCGTTGCGAGATGCTCACCTGCATTACGGTGCTCTCCTTGAAGCCGAATCCATCCTTGAGCAGACAAGTGATGTAGGTCATATCCATACACAGGAAAGGAGTGACGGGGGGGTTCTTGGTCATCTTATTGCACACTGAGCAGACAAAAAAGGAATTATGTCTGTGAGGTTGATTGATCATTTATATTCTGCTGAGAAGATGAGGTCACATAGCAGTAGGGACAGACTATTGAAATACTGGGCGCTGCAGATCCGTCACAGTAAGGATGCATTGCTTTGCCCATCTCACCCTCTTTAGCTCTCTTCTTGAAGTCTCTGACCTCCAGCATCCCACCGTGGACCCCATCTGCAACAGGAAGAGATGGGTGTCATCTTCTACATATTTTAAATGCTACACCATTCATTAGGAAGGCACATTTCCATAATACTAATAATAGAGTATGTGCCCTTTCAGCTTGGACTTGGCAATTCCTTTAATAACTACACACCTATAGCTCTTCAAATCCACTGAGACAGGTGGAGATGACTCACCCTTCCTGCCTCTGCCTTGGATTGGAATTGGTAATAACATCCTGCTGGGTCCGGATAATTATGTAAGGTGTGTACAGACTACAGAGGGTGTGTGTGCTAACCGATAAGGCCTGCATCCACAGCTCTGTCAAAGTAATAGGAGAATGCATAGAAAACGTTGCTGTCTTCGAGCTCATAGGGCTGATGAATAATCCCCTTCACCACCTTAAGTACCTCCTGATAGCAGCGCTTGTATCCTGTGTAACCTGGAGGAGAAACAGAGACAGTGGTGTCAATGATGCATCTTATGCAGGAACAACATCGTGAAAATGAATACGCGTAATTCAACTCAAGTCCATTTTAATGGGAACATAACAGCTCGGGCTGTCCCCTCTTAGTCGACTAATGCCTAGATCACACTGCATTACTTTGGCCCTTTATTTTTTCCCCCCCCGGACGGATTTTGGAGCTGCCTGACTAAAATCCCCAGATCAGAGGAAAAATCGGCGTTGGCTATGTGTGAACTGTCCAAAGACGCAAGCCAAGAGTCTCCCTGGTGCCTCGCGGACTGATTCCAGATGTCTAGCATGCTGAATATCTGGAATCCGCCTGTCAGCCAATGGGGGTGGGTTGAGGGGAAACGTGGGGGAGGAACAACGGGAGCTTTACTGTATGTGTTGCATTTGGAACCCAAAATTGTGTGAAGAATGGAATATATTTACCTCCAACTCTCTGCAGAACAGCCGATCCCTGCTGCCTGAGCATCGCAACGCATTCGTTTACCCATTCCCTTATTTGTTTTGTTGCTGTGGATTAGCGGACAAACGACTTGGATACCCGTTTTGGAATATCTCACACATGGTATCTTGTGTTTTTGTGACAAAAAGCCCTTCAAGACTTAATTACAAGGCAAGCAGGTTGTGTAGTGTGAACAAAACAGTGATCTGACAATTCTGTAAGACATTTTTTGTCCTTTTTTTAATGGAGAATGACTTATTTTCAGGAAACTTATGAGCACATCGCTGGTAAATTAGTTGACAAAAATCACATGCACGCTAGTTGACTACTTGGTTTTCCTCCTAGGTTTAACCTCATCACAACGTTCATTCCCACATACAATAGGACATAACATACAGCTTTGTAAAGTAAATCTATTCTTACCTTCTGGGTCTCCGCTCACTTGATAGGTCAGCCCTCCGAAACTCCACTCACCCCTGAACTTCTTCGGCAGGCAGGAACTTTTAAAAACGCGCCACTCCAGCCCTGTCAAGAGCACGGACATCATTTGTTTAATCTCCTAACTGGCTCTCACGGCTTCACACCTGATCACCATGTTGTGAGATTGCCTCGGTCACTAACACAATTTTCTCTGAAGCCCTTCGGCGATGCATCACAGGGTCTCGCTTGAATTGTTTATTAGAGAGAACGAGTTGAAAGTGCTCGTTGACTTTCCTCAGTATTTGGAGAAACGGACAGGAAGGAAACAACACCCGAGTGAGCACTTGGAGAAGTGACTCACTGTTGTGCATCAGCATCCTTCAGACACGCTCCCAATGAACAACAATGACCCACTCTTAATGCCAACGAAGCTGCTTTTCCTCCTCATGTGCAGCACAGTACCTTCTGCAGCCAAAGCACCCAGAGTCGCCAGCCTCGCTGTCATCAGTCCATTTCCAAGGTAACTGGATCAAATCAAAGAATTGTCAAACAGTCACAAAAATAATCGGGAACAGACTGTGCATGTAACAAGTAAGCCGTTCTGGAAATTACCCAAACAAATGGTGTCTCCCTAGTGACTCACCAGATAATAGAAGTTTTCCTCATTAAAAGCAGATTGAAGTTACAAAGTTTAAACAACGTCAGTGGCATTTGTAACATAATTAGTCAATACTGGAGGCCAATTAAAACATATATGGAAATGACCTTGAATAGAGATTAAATCAGACATGTATTTAATGCGATCAGATATAATCCAAATGTATGATTCCTACGTTTTATAAAACATGCATATGTTACCTGTAGGTGTACAACTCAAATGTTGTGTTGGAGATGCCAAACCTGGCAACGTAATCAGCGACAGGAACACTTTCAATGGTTTTCTACGGTGGAATACGAAGGATTTAATGGCTTACTAATCACCAAAGAGTTCATTTTGTATTGAAATCTCTTAAGCGTGCAAACAAACAAACTGACCCTCAGTTTTGGCAGGAAAGTGATCTGCGTGGATCCTCCACCCAGATCCAAGATCCCCACTGTCTTTTTGGTTTTTGCAATCAGGTGACCTGAAAAGAGGTTCCTACTTTAATCCAGCAGCCACGACAGAGAAGCGCTAACCAGTTATGCCTCAGATGTTATCTTCAAACGCCCTATTTGACACAGAATGTGCAACCCAAAAAAAAAAATCCAGACGCTGAGTCTGATAAAGATCATAGTTCTCCCCTCGGAGCTACAAATCAGAGTTGTTTGCATACATCCTGTATTTGTGAGTCTAAAATAAGCCGGTATGTTCATTTCAGACACTCGGTTAAATTTAGATGCACGTTTCCAGCACTCACCTGTCAGATAGTTCACAGATATCCAAGCCAGGATTCCTACATTAAAAAAATAAGCAAACCACTTCAGGAGGAATGCACGAGTTAATTTTAGAAAAGCTGACAACTAATTTTCACAGAAATGATAATGGTTACAGCACATAGAAAACCATGTGCAGTAATGTGCCAGTAAAAGCTATAATTCTAAAAACAAGGTTGAAATGCTGACAAATCAATTACACCATGCACATTACAGATAATAACAGCACTTCACCAGCTAATTACAGACTTTAAAGGTCACAGCAACTTTTCGTGTGGAAGAGCAATTCCTTTCTCCTAAACATCATCATTAAAGACGGCAATAATCTGCTGCAATTTAGTTTAAAGTCATCAGTAAACAAACAATTGCACAACGCAGAAAGCACCTGCAAAGTGCTGCAGGAAGAACACGAACGGCTGTGATTACCCACGCCTGGGTTGCTTACCTTCGTTGGTGCCGTCCATTATGCTGACGCTGTTGTCCGGCACCAAAAACGGCGATTCATCAAACACATGTTGAACCTGGAAGGGGGAACGGGTAGATAGGGAGGGGAGGGAGAACGCGGGATAGAGAGAAGGGGGAGAGGGATGGGAGAATGAGAGCATGAGGGGCGCCAAAGCAAGCAGCAGAGAAATGGCCTTAATGTTATCTACTGTAATGGTAGCTCATCCAGAGGTGCCCTCCGCTGTGAAGGGATTAATTAATTCCCTCAGGGGGATTAATAAGGTATCATTTATCTTCCAAGGTGCCCCAGGGCCATCCATTACTATTTTATCCCCTCCATAAGAGCTTTCCACACTAAGCTCACACAACGCTGATAACAATACCTTTCCACATGTCTATCACCTGCCACAACACTGAAAATATTATTTCTCCTTCTGCCTGCCTCATTTGCTGGATAAGACTTTGCCTAAAAAGCGCCAGACAATGCATCGCCTAACAACTCCCCCATGATTAAGGGCTGCACTCTGCTTTGCACTCAGCATGTCACGTCTCCGCACCATTACACTCTCCAGTACCTGCTCCAAAAGCACCTGGGATTTTCCTGCAGCAAGCAGCCGAAGTCCAGCTGTGGCTCTGAGAACCAGCGGAGTCCTCTTCCACTCCAGACGAGGCACCGTCTTCTTGGCCACCTTCAACAACATCCTCACTGTGTATCCAGCCTTTATAAAATATAAATAAATAACAGACAAAATGCTCACAACTGCTCAAAACTGTCTTCAGACAAAAGGGTGACAATTAGAGATGAGAAAACACTTCAAGTGTTAAATATCAGACGGCTTGAATATTCACTTGTTTGCCATTTTGCTTTTCTCACTTCCTACTTACTTCCATTACAATGTGATTACTCTCAGAGGGAGGCTGTTTGGCAGAGTTTCTGAACACAACGTAGAGCCAGCAGCTCTTTTCTTTCGTCTCAATATAATTGATTAGATTTGACGATGAACTCACCATTTCAGGGGAGTCAGCATATGCTGACAAACCGGGCTTTATGGAATGGAACATCTCGTTGTCCAAAATAGGCAGCTCTGCTAAAAGACACAAGATCCGCCCACGTCAAATATGCAGCGGCTATTAAAAGCATTAAGAGCCATAAATCTACTTAGCATACATACGCAGAATATATCCCCTTATTCAAGATGAGGCATATTGACTTGGAGCTGACGAAATAGGATTATTTCTTCAAAAGTAAATTAAGTCAAGTATAACCCTTGTCCCTTGAGGTGAAATACAGGGTTACAGAGCTTGGAGGCTGTGAGGATAGAAGGGAAGCTGAGGAAAGGGATAGAGCCTGAAAATCAGTTTGATGCTCTACTGTTTGCATTTAAAATCAATTGATCACAGGCCATGTGAATACATGACGCCCTGACTGCAGTAAATATGCTTTAAATATGATTTAACCACTCTCTGGTAGCATGCGTAAAAGTGCAGAGTCAAGCATGTCGGAGCGATATGTCCAACAGTACCTGAGTCACCCTGGATGAAGGTGTAGACATGGATGCGCGTCCCCGTGCTCCCCGCGTCAAACATCACCGCGTAGAAGATGCGGCTGTGGTTCGCCGGCCGGCTGAGACTGGGAAGGACGCTCCCGATGCCGTTGGTCAAATCCAGGAGAGAGATCTTGACCTGGGCTCTGCTCAGACCCGCAGCAGCGAGCAGGACCACGAGCAGAAGTGGTACGGTGAGCTTCATCCTCACTCTGGAGAATCAAGAGAGCAATATCACGGGTCTGCTTCGATTAAAAACAGCTCAAACTTACTGCTGGCAGGTATTGGGAGATGTTAGATTACAGGTGACAGAGGAGTAATAAGCAATAGACGTATTTATAATAGACCACACCCCTTCAGACTCTCTAACCAACCACAGACACACACCCCAAAATCAACCTCTCTGCCTGGTGAGTCATCCCCCATGGGAATTTAGAAAACATCACAACAACGCAATGTTGGACTTACTTTGGTGGATATAATCTTTTGATCTTCGATCAATACAAGGCAGTTCAAGCATGCCTATATGTCTCATTAGAAAACCGATATCCCATGTGAGGAATTGTGCTTTTTTTCTTTCTTTTAAAGCCTCAGAAAGGCATTACTCTGTGGGAAAGCCCTGCTGAGACAGTTTGCTCTGTTTACATAGATTATAAAGAGAAAGAAGACATTTTTACGTGACAACTTAGTTCACATTTAGTTTACATTTCTGGCATTTAACCTGTGCTACTGTCTGGAGCAGGTTAGAAACTCTGATCGAACTGCAACAAATGCACATACCATAGGAATTACATTAAAGTAAAGGACTGTCTAACAACTGAGCCCTCTGGCTAAGTCCCGTTATTATTAATTCATCACTGAAATGTTTTAGAAGATAAGCATAAGATCGTTTCTCCTTTGTGGCCGTTGCTCATTTTTAAGCTACTCTCAGTAGTGGAAACTATGCAAATGCTAATCATGAAAAGTAGGCCGTCGTGAATTGACAGAAGTAGTTTGTGTGTGTATGAAACTGCCAGTGAACTTGTTGTGACCATAGGAGGCATCGCATGCCTTATACATCTAAGCATGTGAGACTCGTGTGTTTTTAAGAAAGCTTCTGTCTGCCGGTGTTTACTTATGGATTTCACAGAGGTCTCCGGTGGCCTGTATTAATGTTAAGTAAATCTGTGGCCCCAGAGTGGGCAGAACGATCAATCAAATCACTCTTTTATTCAGCTCAGCCTCAGCAAACCGTTCTTTGGAAAACTTGTCTGTACAATGGAGCTCTTAACTGGAAATGTATCACTGCATACAAGCCACACTATTATATATATATATATATATATATATATATATATATGTGTGTGTGTATATAAGTTAAAGTTAAGAGTATATCAAGATGCATGAGGTTAATTGATATTTTAATGTTTTAGGTGCTTTAGGATGCTTCTATACTGAATCTGTTCTGCCTGCCTGATTTGATAGTTAATTATAAAAAGCACAATTCCCGGATAATGGCAATTAAATGACTAAAATGAGTGTAACCATCGGGATTTAAGCGTACAAATCTACTTCTACTGTGCCCACAGAGTGTCTAATCCACCGTTGATGATGCATGTTGAGCTAGCGAGGTTTAACAGGTGATTTTCTGGGTGGATGTGAACCAGATTGAACAGCAACACTACAGAATTTCTACGAAACAAACTCAAGTCGTGCTGGTTACTAGGGCGTGTTGCCAACCGGAGGTAGCCTAGCAACAGGGAGCAGTTCTGTGACGTCGACTAGCAGTCAACTTGTGTGACCGTTTAACGACAACGTTAATGCCAAAAACGTACGTTTGCCCCCCTCGATACACTTTACCATAATCAGACTTATTTTTACAATAGCGTTAAAGTTAGCTACTGGCGTTAATTACGACAACGTTAGCTAGCGTTAATGCTACGTTTAAACCAAGCTAGGTGAAGTTAGTTAAACAGCTAGTTAGCTAACAGTCACGTGACAAAACCTAAAACTTTTGAGAAAAAAAAAATGCACACACACTCAAACACAGAGTTATCTGCGTGCTTTCTGAACCACTAAAACACACTCGGGGCTCACCATGATGTCCGACTACTCTTCTTCTTCTCCCCGTTGCAGCCGGGTCGTCGTGACGTCACCCGGCTCGTGCGGGGCTCATCACCAATGGGAAGTCATTTATTTAATAGCCTACCCCCTGGCTGTTCAATTGTTTGTTTGAAAGTTAATTTATAATAACTGCCTTTGTATTGATTATATTTCTGTCAATAAAGAATTAAGAAAGAAAAACAATGGGAAGTACAACGGCAAATTCAAACACTACAGACTGTTTTTTCCCCCCATCCATGGAGTTCATTATGCGTTATGTTCCGATGCACCTTCTTCGCTCCAGCATACCAATACGTTGGCTTTAAGTGTGTGATGAATAATAGATTGGGATTGCAACAGAACCAGAGACTCAGAATTCAAATTTAGTCAAATTACAGTGTCTTTATTCAAACTGTGAACTAGACTCATATATCCTTGTTGCCTTCTGCAAACTGTGTCCACTCGGTTTCTTCTTAGGTGTCGTGGTTGAAGATTTTTGAGTGGCTTAAATAGTTTGGATTTAAAAAACATATGTTTAGCAAACACCGTTTGATCATAAGGAGATGAAATTCCATGTTTTAAAAAAAAGGAGTAACAGATAATGGGTGTGGTTTTGTTCTAATGTGGCATTTTTTCCACTCATATCTTCATTTCAAGTACACGACCCTCTGATAAAACAGGACAAGCTAAATCACCACAGAGCATAATGGTGGGAGAGGTTCACAGTCATTGCTTTAAAGACAGAATCCCTGACCGCCTTTTTCATTCCTACTGTAGGACTAAAGAAATGTGACACCGGCGGTGTACACAATGGAAAAAAAAGAATTCAATTCACCATGATAAATCCACATCTACCCACTCAGGACAGGGACAGGAGGAAAAACGGGTGCAAAATACAAGAAACCCACAAAAGAGGCTCAACAGCACCATTCATTGCATCACTCCGGCTCATCTCCTCCATCTCCGAATGGGGTGAAATTTGCATTTGTGTGCGTTCGTGCAACAACGTTTTCCAGGATAGTCAAAGTTAAAACAATCACCAACTAATGATCCCCAGTGTGACTTTTGTTTGGGCTTCTTAAGGCGTAGGAGAAGTAATCGAAGTTTATGCTGTACTGTCGATTTAGCGTCCCATGGTCGGCATGGTAACGGCTGGGGAGGTCACAGTGGCGTCCTCGGCCTTCCACTGTGATGTCACAGTCTTGATCTGAGTGTAGAACTGGATGCCCTGGTGGGGAAGAGACGAGCGCAGAGTCGGATACCCAGTACATGTAGAAGTTTGTTTTGTTTTTTTAAATGCAGAGCATTTATATTTGTACTTACCTGCTTGCCGTAGAAGTTGGTGTCGCCTCTGAATGAGCCTCTGGAGCCAGTGAAGGAGAACATGGGCAGGGGGACGGGGATGGGCACGTTCACGCCAATCTGTATTAACGCAAACACACATTAATAAGAAGCCATACTTACCTGGGGAACAATTTGTGATATTTGGCAGGCATAATCTTCCCACAACTAAGGGGGAGTCTAAAAGCCAGGGGTGATGGATCAATATAATCTATCATTTTTATGCATGCATTGCAGAGTTAATCTGAGGGAGACCCGGACGAATAATTCCTTTTGAGTGAAGCTTGTGAAAGCTTATTATTTTATCATCTTTCTGCATGAGAAACGGAATTTCAAAATGTACATAGACGCCACTTGAACAAGACTCTTTAGCAAATCCAATTTGGACAAGACTTCCTATATTTTCTATGTTCTGGCAAGTGATGGCTGACAAATGCGGAGTAAAGAAAAATACAATTTCTTCTATTTTCTTAATGATAATGCATCAAAAACTGTCTGGGTTAAATGTTAGGTTCTCTTTTTTCCCAAACCTGCCTTGAAACGTTACACAAATGCCAATATGTACACTGAAACGTCTTTTTGCTTGTTGTAATTATTCCTCCTGTTCATCCTGGCCATAATAAAAACCCTTCCTAATATGCATGAGGAATGATTACAGCAAGTAAAAACTATTTTGCACATACGAGCATTTGCATAATGTTTTAATATGGACTTAAAAAAAAATGTGAACCTATTATTTAATGGCACAAAATCTAACCGTGAAACTTGGATTTACAAGGATGAAGTGCTAAAATATTTTTTTTCCCACTCCAGCTTCATTCCTTTGAGCCATCAATTTGCTCCAATAAATATTCACTTAATAAATGTGATTCTAATTCTATGTCTGTTTGCTCTCTTTGAAACAGAACACCTCCCACACAAAAGTGATTAGTCATCAAAGTCTCACACAGGTTACTCACGGAGGTCCAGAATAACCCCAGACGTGATTTTTTTTAATAACTGACAGAGCTATTTGTCTGTGCAGGGTACGGCGTTCAATCTCCAGAGTCCTTTTATCAAGCCCTTATAAAAGAACCTCTCACCTGGCCGACGTCCACCTCGTGTGTGTATTTGCGCGCCGTGGCTCCGTTGCTGGTGAAGATTGCGGTGCCGTTGCCGTAGGGGTTGTTGTTGATTAAAGAAATCGCCTCGTCAAGATTGTCAGCCTCCAGGACAACAAGCACTGGTCCAAAGATCTCCTCTTTGTAACACGTCATGCTCGGCTGGAGAGAACAGCAAAATGATTACCCCAACAGCAACTCCACCAGGCATTATTAAAAGTACGCAGTGTACAAGTATGTTCAAACTTTACGGTGTTATCTATAGAGAAGACTGGGAGGAAGTCCTTAAAGTGTATTAAGACAACGTCTTTAGGGTCCTGTTAAAACTTTATTTTTTCTCTGAAAATGTACAAAATGTCTCGTGTTTTTTTACCATATTGGACCATTTTGTGACTGAAAAACAGCACCCATGTTGCCCCGTTTGCCAAATCTCACCGTAACACCGCTCAGGATGGTGGGTCCGACAAAGTTTCCATTTTCATATCCTTTAACGTTGACTTTTCTCCCGTCCAGCAGCAGCTTGGCACCCTCATTCACGCCGCTCTGGATCAAAGTCTCCACCCTGTTCTTGGCTTCGGGGGAGATCAGGGGACCTACATCTGCCCCGGGCTGATCACCTGCAGGATGCACATGCAGCATTTCCACATTATAGCAAAAAAGGCAGTAATATCAGCAAAAGAGCTGATTTTCTTATTTTTATTTGTGTTGATGGCTAACAATGACGTTACCTGCATTGACACGCAGGGATTTGGAGCGCTCCACCAGCTCCGGGAGCCAGTCACGAGATTCTCCGACAAAAATAGCAGTGGAGAGAGCCATACAGCGCTGGCCAGCTGCTCCGAAGGCGGCGCCCACCAGCTGGTTGATGGTGTTCTCTTTGTTGGCGTCAGGCATCACCACGCCGTGGTTCTTGGCACCCTAAAAATAAAAAACATGTATACACAGCTCTGTAGGGTTCCTCTCTGTAGGGAGGCAGCACAGTGCTAATTACATACATTACAAACATCAGTGACTGACAGCTGAGCATCGAGCTGTCGTCTTGGGAACAGAGTAGTAAATACGTTTCTCCGTATGTCTTTGTACGTAACAATGGGAATGTTTGATATATATTTGAAAGATAACCCCAAATGTAAACGCAGTATATTTACTTTAAGGATTAAAATCAGTCGGATATGTAGTGCAAGTTGTGCTGTACCATGTTGGACTGCACTCTCTTGCCGTGCTTGGATCCGTGCTCATAGATGTACTCCCCAGCCGAGTTGGAGCCCACAAAGCTGATGGCTTTGATGTCCGGGTGTTCACAGATGAAGTTCACCGCTGCACAAAAGATACAAAGGAGACTATAAATCCTATCTTCTACATGTGAGCTGCAGCCAGAAGACAATATAAGAGATTAAAAAACACTCATGAATAACTTACAGATATAGGCTGTGCATAATATGGAAATGTCCAATCTACATATTGCCAGGGGCGTATATGAAACACCCTTTGACCCGTTTCCAGGTGATTATTACACACACACTCACCTGCATGCTGGCCGTGGATGATGTTTAGTGTCCCATCTGGTGCTCCGGCATCCAGGAGCATCTTGGCCAGGAGCATGGTGCACCCTGGGACCCGTTCAGAGGGCTTCATCAGGTAGGTGTTGCCACATACCATGCCAAGGGGGAACATCCACAGAGGAATCATGGCAGGGAAGTTAAAGGGGGCGATGCCAGCACACACGCCGATGGGCAGGCGGTAGGTGTAAGTGTCCATGTCGCGGGTGATGGAAGGCAGCGTCTCACCCAGCATGAGTGATGTAATGCTGCAGGCATGCTCAACCACCTCTGGGGGCATGAAGATGAGGACAGAAATAAAAAATACATTACATGCATTCTTAATTAAGATCTAAAACTGTTATGGATTTATTTAAACTGTAATAAAACTTGTGAAAAGTTTGGAGGACGTCTCTAAAGCTGGCAGCACGTCTGCATGTGTCGCCTGTCTTTCAGCTGATAAGTTTACATGCCAGAATGAACGGAGGCATCCCAAAATTGGAAGCCGTACCGAGTATGAGAAACACTTTGCCAGCTTCGTCTTCGTCTAAACAAAAAACACCTTCCTTTATTTACTAGTGTGCATGGCTGGTTAAAATTTCTCAACGGGATTCTTGTCGATTTAAGGCGAGTCCACACCGGACCGAAAATCGGCGTCTTTGAGAGAGTCGGCCTCCGTGACACGAGTCTGCTTGGTGTGGTCGCTCGAATCGGCCCACGTCGGGTTCATTTCAGCCGATTCAAATGTGTAATCCGCCATGCGAGTCGGTCACTCTTTTACCATTCTGATTGGTGGAGGCTAGCAGCTTGACTAGCGAATCAGTGAAGCCCGGAAGTGACGATGTAAACATACCAGATAACCAGTAGAATCGAAGAAGGTGGTCTAGAGAGGACCGCCTACTTCCGGTTTTCGTGTTTTTTGGCGCACGATACAGATTAGTGCCGCCTGTTGTTTTGGAGACATTACATCTCGCGCAAGCGTGGAACGTATGCCGTCGGCTGTAGTTCCGTAGGTGTGAACCGCCTAAGTCGTTGTTCGAGTCTGCCATGTTAAGTAGCCCGACTTCACGAGTCGGGCAGTCGGTGCGGTGTGGACCCGCCTTAAGGTCTGCCAAAATGCAAAAGCGCGCCTCAATGAAGGGATCGGCAAATGTATCTTTACGCAGCGTGTAACTATGAGCGGAGCCTGCAGAGTGCTTTACATAAAAACAAACTAAGTAGTCACACTTTAACTTCAGGACTTAACAATGTGATGCTGCAGAGACACATTCTCTCTTAACCCTTGTTTTGTTATAATTGGACACTGTGAACGCCTCTTGAAAAGACGTTTAAGCTTCGATATGTCAACGTGGCCAAAACAGAACCATTGCTCCATTATTCATTTAAAAGTCAAAGTGTCTGGCTATGTTAAAATAATTGACACCCTGCAGCCACTTAGTATCAAAACCTTCATCCAGGCAACGGAATAAAGGGCTGCCAAATAGTCTTTTCATCAGGAGGTACGACAGACAACAGTTTCAATGGGGGGAATTTGATATCCACTATATAAAAATACATACACAGACACAACCACACACACACAGCAGCACTCTAAACCAATCAGGATATCAAAACCCAATAGCACAATGGGAAGTCTACACTTTACTTACGAAGTCCTCTAAACACGTCTCCCTCTGCATCAGCCAGAGTTTTTCCCTGCTCCAAGGTGATCATTTTAGCCAGTTCTTTCTGAAATATTTGGAGGAAAAACAGCCAATGATTAAAGTTGAGACATCAGTGAGAAGAAAGAAAGAAAACAATACAAAACTATTTCCTCTGTAAGTTGTTATCTTAAAATGGAAAGTGCAAAAATAAATCGACACATTTCCGTACAATGTTATCCTTGATGAGCTGCTGGTAGCGCAGGAAGATCTGCTGCCGGCTGAGGATGGAGGTCTCGGACCAGGACTGATAGGCTCTGGAGCAGGAGTCCACAGCTGCCAGCATCTCCTCCTGGGTAGCTTTGGGAACGCGTCCCACCACCTCATTAGTAGCCTGAGGAGGAGGAGGAGGAGGAGGAGACGGTGCATACAGACAAGTTGACTGAGAGCAGGGGAAGTCATTACAGCATGTACATTAAATCATCAATATTAACAACAACATGGTTGTTTTCTATCCTTTACAGGTTTGATGATAGATGATGGCTGTTGTGTATGCTATATTTATCCATCACAGCCTTGCAAGAGGTTTATAATTGACAGGCTAAATTACAGCAAGACTTGTGTGACTGGCTGTGCAGACTGGGCTTTAATTTCTTAGAAACTTACATCCCCTCCCATATAATCAGACTGTAAATTACTTCTACAAAGTGGTACTGTGGTATTTGAAGCCAGCTTTAAGTCGAGGTATTATTACTTCAGCCTCTTCACGGGCTCACGTAGTTAATCTATGAATACTTACAGGGTTGTGGATGTCGAGCCATTCGGAGGTGTTGGACTCGACAAACTTGCCATCAATTAACAGCTTGGTGGTGGGCTAAAGGATCACAGAAGCATAGGGTTAAATCCCTCCCCTTCTGGTTACATCATCACTCATCTAACTGTCACCACAGTGACTTTTTAAAGCCTTCATTTCACATCTCCTCTTCTTTCCGTGCACAAAATGAATGGTTAATTCAAACGTTTTGAAATGTAAGTTCTCCAGATGAGACGTTGCTACGTGTGTGTTACATAAGAAGGCTCCCAATCCCATTATAAAAACTAATAATATGCGTGTTTTGAGTTTTTATAGTGTGTACACACTGAAATAAGTCAATATGCATGCTACAACTAAAACCTGTTTTGAGTGAGCTTTCTTCCTGAGGTTTTGGCAGCAGCTTTTTCTTAAGAGTGAGACTGAAGTCTGAGGGTTTATACATTTTTTGTTAATATAAAACAGAGTGCAACATTTACTGCATAATATTTGTGCTGGATATGGAATTTGGACACAGTTAATGAGTAAACAACGAGTACAAAGGGGCAACGAAACTGAAGTCGAAGGTTCAGAAGGTCTTCCGTCTTACAATAATTAAGTAAATAATACATATGCAATGCTACGGGGAACTTCAAGCCCTCTAAAAAAAGACTAAAAGGACCCCTTTAGGATTCATGCCACAACACAATCCTCACTTAAAGGTCTAAGTTTTCTTTCACTCAGAATTCTCTCTGACATTCTGAATTGGCAAAACAAAAAAAAATCCCTGCATGAATATGAAAATATGCAGAGCTGTGCTGATAAGTCACCAGACCTGTACAATCAGCCAATATGAGCTTATTGCATATTGTTCTTGGCTAATATATTAACCAATAAGTAAAAGTAAATACACATTTGAGGTCATTTAAAAACATGAAAATGCTGAAAATGCTTTAAAAATACTGTAAAATGTCTCAATTTCTGGTCACGATGTTTTAACGACCAAATGTAAAGAATCCCAGTTAAATAGCATATGTCAACCAATACGCTGTCATCTTATATATTATATATATATATATATACATATACATATTATATCGATATCATAAAACAAGTGTCGATAATTATAAGATTATGTGATCCAAGAAAACAGGATTTGTTGTTTCAGGACTTTCATGGGACAAAAACCTACGAATGTGATTTATTTCAATAAAACAAACCTTTGCAAACCTTTCTTAAAACGGTGCGTTACTTTTACATCACGGGGTCACGTAAGTGACCTTTAGATGAACTGCAATGCAACCACATGTGGAGGTGGACAGTAACGTGTGGTGACAGTTAAAGAGTCTGTGGTGGACGCATGCCATTTAGTTTAATTCACTGATTGCTAAGTTAGTGGACACTTCTTACCACGGAAGAGGAGTAACACATGCGACCCAACTGGAGGGGCACCTGTAATTTAAACAAAGACACCATTATGCAACTTTAACTCGTAGTAACCTCTACGTCCAAGGTCTGAAATACGAGACATGTCTCTAATTCTTATCATCCCCTTTTCACACGATGCAAATCAAACCCATTATCTTAACCTGCACATAACGTTAAATGTCAAATGCTTACAGAAGGACGTGTGTGTGTGTGTGTGTGTGTGTGTGTGTGTGTTAGGCTAACGACTTTGTTAGCTAGCAGCGCAGGTTGTTAGCAATTTTGAGTTGCATAAACCTCCCAATGAAAGCCAGTATTTTGTAAAAACGTGCATGCTTGTGTTACCTTCTTGTTCAGAAGGGTTCGTCGAAGAATTGCTGCCATTGTGGAGAGTCGAGTGTCCTTCTTTTTCCTGCTCCGGAGCCCTTTAACCGACCCGAAAGACGCTGGGAACGCGAAGGGAACTTCGGGACGGAGAACGTTGCAGAGGACGGAGCGGTGGGGGGCGGGGGGGGGGGGGGGTCCTCGCGCTGCGCCGCCACGCGATCTACAAAACACCCGTGACGTAGATATCAGTTGGCTGCCGCCCGCGCACTTTGTTTGTCGATCTGTGGAAGCTGCGCGCGACGGCATTCGCTGTATCCGTTGCTGTGTGGGCGGGACATCACTCATTTTATAAGCCAATCGCTGCGCGTCATTTACCAACCACCCTCAAATGCAACACGCTGATTGGCTGTTCCGTACAAAACGCTCAAGTGAAGTCGTATGAGCGTTTTGAAATAACTTATTCGGTAACTTGTCGCCTAGTTTGTTTTATGACACCCATAACGAGATTATAACACGTCTTTGTGACAAAGGAAGAAGCACTTATCAACACCTTGTGGCAGGTAACAGTTTCCATGGCAACGTGCTTACAGGAAACATAGAGTTCCTATAGGGGAGTTGTCAAGATGTTGCAAGATGGGTTTTTAGTGTTTTCCACAATACAAAGTAGGTAGACTTAACATTCACCTAACCAAAACAAACACAAACATAATGGATACAGGATTATTGTCATGCTTTCCAAGATAATATCTGGCTTTTCAAAGCTCTGACCTCATTATAGAATGTTTCTGTCGCTATGTTTCCACTAGAACCTCATCACTGGAAGAAAAGATTTATGCAAATAGGCGCCCACTTGCCAAGGACTTGGAATCAGAGCTTTTTTTGAAGACGTGGAGGTATTATTAAAGAAGATGCAGAGAGAGAGAGACTCGTTTGCATTCTAAACCATCAGAGGAGATTGATGTTATTGTGGAGACAGACATCAAAAGCTCTGGGCTCACACGGATGGATGTTCAAGGCGGTCTCAGCAGAGCTTCACCGAGATAACGATGCCACCGCGCAGCACCGCGGGCCCTTCAGAACCTTCTCTCATCATCTGGTGCCCAAACAAACTGGGATGCGTTTGCATTGGATCATGCAAATTGATGAGTGATCATTCTTTAAGTCGCATTTGGTAGACTTTGGGTGACTTGTGGCGTTGGGTTTTTTGTTGTTGTTTTGACTATTCACAGGCTTAGATTGATGAACACAAAAGAAAAGACACACAATAAGAACTAGTAATTAGTTGCCACCTCACTTGTGTTCAAATATCCCTCCAGTAAGCGACTGTACGTCTGTAAACATCGGGTCTAGTCCGTGCCAATGCTGATTTGGCACTTTAACACTCGTTTTTCCTTTTGAAAAGTGTGACATCCAATTAAAGTGTTGCAACTGCCAGCAGACACCTCGCATCAGCCGTGTCACATATGTGCTGTTTACAGTTAACGGTTTTTCTTATCTCTCCCCGAGGTCAGAACTAAATTGGCTAAAAGTGTTCAGCTCTGCTTTATTGTAGAAGTGTCAACCTCCAAAAAAACAAATAATAACTTCTAGGCGAGCGTAAACTGATGATGAAATACATCAAGTTGTCTGTGCACGATTGATTTGCCCGCAGCTGCTTTGATGCATTTCTTTTTTCGGGGTAGGGGTGACCTTGTGACCTTTCCTCCAGTGATGCCACAATCTCGATGAGTCTCTCTCACTCTCAGTCTTATCTTCTTAAATGAAAGTGAGATCCTACAAACACACTTCATCAAAGGACCCCCTCCTGCTGTGTGTGGCCCCCGCAGGTCGTGTGCGTGAGCTGGATCACAGACACCCCATGGAGCCTCCCCCACCTCCTCCACCCTCCCACGGGACAGCGTGGGCTTGTCCTCGGACAGGTGAACGGGCGGACAACCCTCAGCTAACGGCGCTTCCTGGATGACAACACGCGTCAGCGACAGGGAGCCTGGCGCGAATCCCAGCAACAGTAAGAGGAGCGCAGCAGAATCCGAGACATGTCAGTGTCGTTTCGGATCACAGACTGTCAGATCGCGATGACTCCGATGGGACACTCGGCAGGAGGCCACATGCAGGCCGCGACATTAACACTTCCCACCAGCAAAAATGATGTCGTTGTTGTGGCTGGCGGAACAAAACTGGGATTTTTATGCAGGTAGACAAGTCAGGTGTGCAACACTTCGGAGGGGGCTTTGTGCACACTCAGGCTATGAAAAACTGTTTAAATAACTCTTATCATTCCTGTTCTGTATAACCGTAAACCACTTAGGCTTTTCTTATTGATCTCAAGTGGAAATATGTTGTAACTGGATGGAGATATTGATCAGGAGGAGAAATCCTCGGGGGTAATTCTCTGGATGACAACAAGCACCTATTCCACAGTGCCAGGAGTATCAAATAATACAAAATAAATAAAAAGTCTGCCAGTCCAAGACTCCTGCTGCACTGTAATTGACTTCTGCACATATATAGGCTCATTTGCCAACTTGCACAAAAGGCCACAGGATCATTGCATCAGATGTAGTCATGGGTCGAGTGCCAAAGCGGGACCTGCAGGGAGCCCGAGGCTTTCATTTTCAGCCAAGTCAACACTTTCTTGCCAATAATCTATGTAATACATGGAGGGTTATTCAGCTATAGGCTGTTATTTGGCTTTACCGGGACCAGATGTTGGCTTATACAGATGTTACATATGAAGTCTTTCTGTAAAAAAATCACATACATGTTTTAGACTGCGTTTTCGTGCAGCCGAGTTCAATCTACATGAATAAATGATGCTGCATTCCTGCCCTGTGAGATAGCCTGCGAGGCACAATGCATCTGTCTATATGCACACAAATGGTCTCTGTGTGCAGCCAGCTCTCAGCGCACTGATTACCATTCCGAGCACAGCACCTCTGGTCAGAAATGGAGCCGGGTCGGTGGATGACAGTAGTCCGGGGGCAGGAGGAGGGGGAGAGGGAGGGAGCAGGGACGGGGAGCAGCGCGTATTATGGCAACAACCCTTCAGTCAATCTGGATTAACTCGCACTGAGCCCCTGCGTCGCCAGCAAAAAAAAAGAAAAAGCCGGTGAAAAAGCGGTAGGAACATCTGGCCGGCTTCAGTCCGCCAGCGCGTCGCTTCCTCCACCAAAGGCGTTTTCCCCTCTTCTTCTGGAGGCGCAACACGGGCGGATGCGCAGTGGAAAGGAGGCGATCCCGCACAGCTGCAGCCTCGCAGCCAACACCGGGACCCTTCGGGTTGCGTTTTCCAGTGTTTTTCACCAAAAGGGTGGAGGGGGGGAGGAGGTGGTGGAGGGAGGAGGTGGTGGAGGAGAAGCTGAGTTACATATCTCCGGTGTGAGGAGCAGCGGAGAGGAGTCGTCGCTTTTTTTATTTTTATTTTAATAGGTGCTGGTCATGAATTTCTTGAAGGGCATCGCTGGTTCCGCAGGCCGACACATGTAAGGAAGCGAGACGTTTCGGGACAACCGTCTCCAGGACCGGGCTTTCTTTTTTTTTTTTAAGGCAAAACCTTATTGTAAAAAAAAAAAAAAAAATGCTCGCATCCCTCCTGGGGAAGGAGATCAGCTCACACACCCACCTCTGACTTGGCTTGATGTTCCATCTGCAAGGTAAATTAAATCATTTATAAGATGCGATTTTTCTTTTCTTTTTTTTTTTTTTGGCGTAACGCTCCCGAGTCTGAACTCTTTTAGGGGGGAGGGGGGGGGGTATTTCAAGAGGTTGCTCTATTGACTTGAAGTACTTCTCTCAGGACCCAGATTCCCCTTGTGACAGGGGTTGTGGCTGTAACCCACCAGCACATAACCTGTACCGCAAGGTCAAAAAAAATCCCCTCAGATTGCCTGGGAACGATATGAATGTTATTTATTTAATTTGAAGTGTCCACTTGGCTGCATTCTGTGTGTTTCTTTTAAATCTCCCGACAGAATCACGTCTAACGTGGCCGTTATTGTCTCTCCCTCTCGGATTAACATTGATTTCACATGTAGAATCATTCTGTTTCCTTGTGTCGCCTGTTTTATTTGTGATTATTTGATTAGAATCCGGTGGATCTGCGGCTCCTGCGCTGCGCTTGGCTGATATGCAAATCAGCACATTAAGGTGCGATGAAGTCTAAATTAGCCTAAGTAACCAAATTGATAATAGCATGAGGTGTGGGCATGAGAGAGGACGGGTTGCCAGGTGACTGATGGAGACAGGTGATATTTTTCATTCCTTTATGTATTTGATTTTTTCCAAAGGGGTTCATTTCTTACGTCGAGTTATTATCACACATCTTATTATTCATAAGTGCCCGAGGCAACGTTGTTACACCAGTATAAAATCAGGCCCACGCCTCGTTTTGCTGCTTCTATATTGCTCTTATGCTCCATTAATGCACTCAGCGATGGAGCTGATGTGCGGCTATAGCTTCAGTGATATGGCTCCTCAGCACCAAAGCTGCTTCTGCAGACCAGCTCCACATTCGCTGACCCAATTTTATTTTTACTCCACTCAAAATATGCTTTTTTTTCTCCTCTTCTTTGCTGAAGTAGTGCTTTCATGAAGATTTGAAAGATTAGGTGACAGTCATAAACTTGCACACACCTGGTCCACATGTGTGTGTGTGTGTGTGTGTGAGAGAGAGAGTTGCTTTTTTTTTTGATTACACAACACAATCAGGAAAGGGAAGATTATGCATTATTTAACCGTTTTGTTGCTGTGTGTGAGGTAGAAGACACAGGATCCTGAGGGGCTTTGAAAGAGAGTCAGTGGATACAGTGGTGATGGATTTCATGTTGGCTGCCGGTCCTCCACATTTAGACTGTAGCATAGAAAGGGTCATGTGATGGAGTGTGTTATTTCACACAAAAGAGAGGTACAGATTCCACCCTTTTCCCTTGCACTTCCCCTAAAATCTGCACTTGGCTAATTGGCAGGTTTGACAGTCTACAGATGTGCTGGAGGATATTTCACTCGAGGAGGCCTTATTGGTATTCAGAGGTGGTGTTCACAGATTGTGCATCGCTCTTTCTCCCCTGAAATAAAATCCCAGGTCATGAGCCCCCTCATATATATATATATATATATATATATATATATATATATATATATATATATATATACACGTCACAGCGGTGCAAGAATCAAGATCCAAAGTCAGTGATCAGCATTTCAATTGGTCCCGTTTCAGGCCTCCCGCTATGAGACGGCGCCTAAAAGAAAATGGGAATGTGAGTGTCTTCCGTGCTCGTTTGTTCATTTGTTAGGGCCGATGACGAGATATCCAGGATGTCAACGCATCAACCGGGTTTTCCCCTGTGATAGTGTGTGAAGGATTTTAGGAAATGCAAAGGGGGGGAGAAGGGGGGGTGTTGTAAATGCTGATGAACAGCACTTCTATTGATGCAGTGGGGTCTGCTTGGTATGCTGTACCCCTGACACACACACACACACACACACACACACACAGGGTAAAATGATCTCAACTACATCAGAGTGCTACATCAAGTCATTTAGGGTTTTTTATTACGCTGAAAACTGGGGAAACGGTAATGATTCAGTCACTCCAAACACTGAATCCAATAGGAAAACGTGCTGAGTGTGTCTTCTCCTCTCGTCTCTCCCATAAACGCCACAATGGGTTTGCTCTGGCCTTCAAAACGGGACCTCAATTGTCAAGGACTCTTTGTTTCCGAAATATTATGAGGTGATCTGAAAATGGGGCCACTGATTACATCTCATTCCAAAAGTGACGTGTGTTTTTTTTTCTTTCTTCTTCTTCTGTGTTGCCATGGCATCAAGGCTGTCACCCGAGAGCTATATCGCATTCTAACATTGGCAGGCTGTGCAAGGGAGGAAAAAAAAAAAAAGGGTGTCACAGCATCCCCACCCCTCACTCATAAACACAGATGTGTTGGTTAGACGAGTCCATCAGTGTTTGGTCAGGATGTTTGGACTCCAGCAAACAGAAATATCTAGCAGCTCGGGCAGAAGCAGCAGCAGCTCCGTTTGGCCGAGGACCTATATTTCACTGCTCTGTCGATACCGTTTTACCATCATGTTTCCCCGCGTCACACAACAGAGGCTCGATTCTGCGTTCCAGCAGCTTCTCCCAGAGCAGGCCAGTCAGGTGAGACGGCGCCAAGATGCTGCCATGTGCCGTCGCCGTCGCCCTTCGTGGAGGCATACCAATCAGCCTTCATCGCAATAACTCCCCCCACACCTCGCAGGGATGCTTTCTCCTCTGACTTCCTGCCTGGGAGATGAGAAAGGCTTTCTCACATGATCCCCCCCCCCCCCTCCATTACTTCACCGGACGATTGGTGTGCAGTATGCTGCATAAGGCTTTTCTTGGCGAATGCTGCCCCTGGGAGACCATAGATATCCTCTCACATACAGTATGCTGCTGCTTGCTGCTGTGCATGAATGTCTGTCTCCATTGCTGGGGGGGGTTGTTGTGAAGTGAGCCACCTCTATTAGGTACAAATCCACCCACCGGTGTGCATGTGTGGGCGTGTGCTGTCAGTCTGTTCTGGAAAAAAATAACACCCGCTCAGGGGTAGTAAACGAACATTTGATTGACTATGAAGGAGATTATGGTTAATGCATCAGTAGATTATCTGTTTTCTTGTTTATTTGAGGCCCTCCCAAGCCGCCTCGGCATAATGGAACAGCCCAACCTGCCAGGGTAATGATTTTCTGGTGGTGGGTGTGACATTTAAAGATGAAGTGCGTGATTGATGAGTGCGTTGACTGATTATCTAGTTATTTGTCCGCTTACGTGATGAGTGCAACCTGTTATGCAAAATCTCCGTGGAACGACCGTAATTAAATGTAAATTATGGGGGACGGCTTCCCGGCATCTCCTGCCCCCCTGTCTCGGTAGCGAGAAGGGGTTGTCCTATTTTGTCCTCGCGGAACAAATTTTGTAGGGATTACCGTCACGAACGTTCTCTTCACGTTTGACTGAGTTTTCGGCAGTGGGGAAGGAAAAAAAAAAAAAAAAGAGGAGAAGCCTCGTCTCCACAGAGTGAATCAATATCACGTCTTCAGCGCCATTCGGGTCTGGAAGTAGCAGGTCCTCTCCGCCTCATTGCACATCCAGAAGCCATGCCATTCAGAGTCAGAGCAGAAGCTGGTACACACCAGGATGAACACACCTCAGCCTTTATACCCTCTCCTCTAACACACACACACACACACATCAAGTCGATTTTTTAAGTTTCCACTACACATAGCTTTGCAGCTCAGCTTGAAGCTGAAGTCTGCCAATCTTTAAGGAGAGACCATTTATTAGTGTCTCCTGAGTCCATTACCCAGCATGCTAAGATCTCTGCACCCCCCAGACTCCAATCCCCTAAACTCAAACCTCCTCTTGTGTGACTCGGTGAAGTTTGTCCCCCCCCATCCTGCAAAGAAAAAAAAATGGGTCGTGAAAGACATTGATTCATTGCTGCTTTATCAGCAGTATGCATGAAAATGTCACGCCCGGCGTGCTCCCTCCAATGATATCGTCCCCTTCCTCCTTTGCTATTATGGGCCATATTAAAGCGACCTCCTTCCTGCCTCCTTGTCGTGCTGTGATAGATTTTTTTTTTTTTAAACCCAGCTGTCAAAACGCCACTGTTGTCAACGGACGCCGCCAGGCTTTCCTTCACTCCCCCCCTCCTCCTTGCATTAAAAAACATGGCAAGCATGTCACTCCCACTCTGTCTGGTGTTTTCTTTTACTCTTCATGATATTTACCTCGTACTCCCAATGTCAAGGCTATTACGCGGTAAGCTGTATGTCACAGCTCCGGGTGCAACAGAGACCTCGGAAGCTTGAAGGTATGGCATGCTCTTTGCCGAGGCGAGATTTTAATGCACACTCTCCCCACGTTGACAATAGACAGAATAGACCATTACCAGCGGACCACAGAAAAGCCATAAACATAAATCAGCCATCCTCTTCTGTATTTAAAGGTTAGCCTTTGGGTTTTTACTACAGCTGTAGGATTGGATCTCTTGTTCCCTCCGCTTGATTGGATCGGTGTGCCTTTCTGTGTGCTGTAATGGGACACCCGGAGGGCCTGAATATTGCATGTTCCACCGAAATGACAACGTAATTTCACTTTCTAAAAATAATCCCAGCTAATGTCACTCCTTGCTCCTTGTGTGTCGCACCTTTTAGAAAGCTGCGATCCAAGCTCCACTGTCTTTTATGACATGCAATTTCCCCCGACAAGGTCTTCTGGATTCGTCAAATGGATCCCTCCTTATCCCCATCTCTACTGTGTCATAAGTAAGAGTAGCGGCAGAGAGGAAATCAATAGAAAGGCGTAGCACATCCTTTGCTGAGGCCCCGATCATCCCTTCCTATTGGCGAGATGATCCTGGCAGATATCAGTCGAGTTCTGACGAGGCCGGTCTAGACTTTCATCCTTCTGTATACAAATGTAAAAGGTCTGGCATTGAAATAAAAAAGGTATGATCGGGGGAGCAGGGGCAAACAAGGAGAGCTGTCATAAAAAATATACAAGAAATACCAGGAGATGTTTCATTCTCAAGTCTGCAGGAGGCTAATTTGCTTCATGTGGAATCGCACAGCGTTTCTTTGTTTGTTCAGGCATCGAGTCTCCCGGCTTCCTGCAAAGAACTTGGACCCTCTGTAAATCTCAGCTGTGAGCTGGCAGTTACGCTCTTTCAAATCTAGCGGAAAAGCTTTAACTTTACACGGCGGTTCAGCAATCCCCCGGTTCCCTTTTTAAGAAAAGGCGGGAGCTGTCAGTGCATGTTTAATCACAGTGAGATAAAGACGACACAAATCAGATTTCACGCTTTGCTTTCGTTAACTGCTTCATATATAAATAACATTCTCTTTCTTTGTGCTTCCATGTTTTTTTTTTTTAGGTGTGTCAACCGGACCGAGAAGCCAAATGGAGTCTCTCCTGGTCTACCTGATGGTCCTCGGTGCGGCTGTGAAGGCCCACAAAGTTCAGGTCTGCCCAAAACGCTGCGTCTGCCAGGTGCTCAACCCCAACCTGGCAACCCTGTGCGACAAAAAGGGTCTCCTCTTCGTTCCCCCGAACATCGACCGGCATACGGTGGAGATGCGACTCGGGGACAACTTCGTCACCGGCGTCAAGCGCCGAGACTTCGCCAACATGACCAAGCTGGTGGACCTGACCCTGTCCCGCAACACGATAGGCTCCATCGCGCCCCACGCCTTCAAAGACCTGGAGAACCTGCGAGCCCTCCACCTGGACAGCAACCGGCTCTCCAGCATCCTCAACGACACCTTCAGCGGCATGTCCAAGCTGCACCACCTCATCCTCAACAACAACCAGCTCACCCACATCCAGATCGGGGCCTTCAACGACCTGACGGCGTTGGAGGAGCTGGACCTGTCTTACAACAACTTGGAGAGCGCGCCGTGGGTGGCCATCCAGAGGATGTCCAGTCTCCACACTCTCAACCTGGACCACAATATGCTCAGCTACATCCCGGAGGGAACCTTCTCGGGGCTACAGAAGCTCAAACGGCTGGACGTTACCTCCAACAAGCTCCAGAAGCTTCCTCCGGACCCCATTTTCCAGAGAGCGGGGGTCCTTGCCACGTCGGGGATAATGGGGCCGACGTCGTTTGCGCTGAGCTTCGGAGGAAACCCCCTGCGGTGCAACTGCGAGCTGCTGTGGCTGCGGAGGCTGCGGAGGGAGGATGATCTGGAGACGTGCGCCTCGCCGCAGCATCTCGCCGGACGCTATTTCTGGACGGTCTCGGAGGAGGAGTTCCTGTGCGAGCCTCCTCTCATCACCAGGCACTCTCAGGTATAACCTCCAAATTGAGCGGTGCAGACAAACAACACTCTCTCCGAGCCAGACGCTGCTTTCTGTCT
Organism: Chelidonichthys spinosus; assembly: GCA_029853015.1. Taxonomy (NCBI): domain Eukaryota; kingdom Metazoa; phylum Chordata; class Actinopteri; order Perciformes; family Triglidae; genus Chelidonichthys; species Chelidonichthys spinosus. Next base: position 3,442,979 of record CM056838.1, on the reverse strand, counting down.
CGGTTAATCCTCGGTGGCACTTTTCCTCGACTGTCACACCAAATATTAGCTTTGCGAGTCGTACAAGACTTGTGGGACTCATCCGAGGCCGCTCAGCTAACCAAATATTGTAAGACATATTGGACTTTGTAATCAAATTGTGGCCTGTGGAGAGTTTTTAGGAAAAACTTTAATGGGAATTTTTAGTTACCATTTTAATAAAGCTATATTCAGGGTTTTTTTAACGATGGATCCGGCGAAGCTCTCATTACACGGGGAAAGCTCACAGTGATTTAGCCCTTGTTCACGCATCCAAACAAAATCCTCCCATCAAATCCTCGACAAACAATTACAGCTATGTCATCTCATTTACATTCAGACTTCTTTTTTGCATATTTGCGGAAAGAAATGTTGTTTTACTTGGACTCACATTACATTCACTGCAATGGACCGTCATATTGATTATCTTGCCTTTCATAAGCATGCTAATTCAATAACTAGACGATGATCAATCGTCGTTAATATTTATAGGGAATGAAGATTTAAAACATCATCAATAAGGGGATTTATTATAATGTCGATGCCAAACTTAAAGCGCAGAGCTTTATGTCCAAAGTGTTTTTCAATTTCTGATTAATCGCCTTCTCGTCCCGCCGCCCAGGAGCTGCGAGCGTTGGAGGGTCAGAGCGTGACCCTGCGCTGTAAGGCCCGGGGCGACCCCGACCCCGTCATCCACTGGATCGCCCCCGACGGACGCCTTATGTCCAACTCCTCCAGGGCGGCGGTCCACACAGACGGCACGTTGGACATCCTCATCAGCACCGTCAAGGACTCCGGTCTGTTTACACCCCCGGGGGGAGGGGGGGTTATGTTGTTGACTGAACAAAATTAGTTGTTTGCTCGTGTCCGCCAGAAGACCACGGGGCTGAAGTATTTGTCTACATCAGGCAATAAAGTTTTAGAGTGTGGAAGAGTGCCGACTTGCATGCTGATTTGAGTCACGATGGAAAGACGAATGACGCTGTTGGCTGAAGTCATGTAAATCTATTTTTACTCCTTAAGGGTTTAGTGGTTAGGGTTGTTCCCGATAACGGTCGGCCTACCAGGAACGGGAACGCCTCCGACATCATCGTATCCTTTATCAGCGAGATCTCTGCTGAGGGTTGCATGTTAGTCAGTTAGAGCTGGCAAAACGTCACCAATCTGGCAATATTTTAGTAAGTGTTCCAACACACTTGTGTTGAATCAGTACTCGGTAGTAGTACTGACTGATATGTACGACGGCGTATTAGGGCCACTGTAGGAAAATGAATAAAAAAAACGAGAGGGGGGCAATATTCAGAGAAAAAAGGTGCAAATTTGCGACTTTTTTACAATGCTAACAACCGGCATTTATGCTAGCGTCCCATGAATGTACGCATTTATCGTTAAGGTCCTTAGGGTGATGATGTTGATGGTTATTGTTGGTTTTATTTATATGCGGCTCAAATTGTCATCTTAATGGATGTTTATTGATCGGGCTGTTGGGCTAAGATGCTAACAAGCCAATATAAACAAGTTGCTTGGTCCTGCTAAGACCCGCTGTTGCTATGACAACAAGTATATTGCCCCCCCCCGTCTCGGCTTTTCGCCCAAATACGCCGTCGTAGATATGCAAGTTCAGGTTACTGTGAAAAGGAAAAAATATGGTATTCCAACATCTCTATGTGATTTAATGTTGTTGTTTTAATGAGAATTTAACAGAAGGAAACAGCGAGCCGGACTCTGTCCAGCACAACAGAATCCACTTCCCAGCATCTCTTAAACTCACTAATTAAAAAGCCGCTTCATGTTTGTTTGTTTTTTTCAAATCAGCACAAAAACATAAGTGTAAAAAAAAGACAAGTTGTGGTTTTATGGGTGCAATGATGCGTTCCCATTTCTTGGCCCCAAAGAACAACATGGTGATGAAAACACCAGTCATGCTATCCTTTGTTTTTACACTTAGGTTGTTGTGTGGATTAAACAGAAGGGATGTAGTTAATACGATTTAGAGGTGCTGTTTCCCCCAGCTTTAAGTCTTCAAGCTAAGCTAAGCTAACTGGCTGAAACCTCCTATTTATGGATAATTAGCATCAATCTAAATAATATTTTCCCCCAATCATTCTCAGGGCATCGAGTGCTTCGTGTATTTCCCAAAATGCCAAACATTTTCTTTAAATACTAGGTATGTTTATATAACTTGGATGCTTCGTGACCCGGACGATAACCGATGCCGTTTTGCGTTCCAGGTTCCTTCACCTGCGTGGCCTCCAACCCGGCGGGCGAGGCCCAGCAGACGGTGGATCTGGTCATCGCCAAACTCCCTCACATCATCAACAACACGGTGGCAGAGCAGGAGCCCGACCCCGGGTCGTCGGATATCGCCACGGTGACCAAGACGGGGGCGGAGGCCGGAGGGTTGCCCCTGGGGAACGCGAAGACGAGCCAGGAGAAGAAAGTGGTGATCGCCGAGGCCACGTCCACCTCGGCCCTCGTCAAGTTCAACTTCCAGAGGAGCATCCCCGGCATACGCATGTTCCAGATCCAGTACAACGGCACCTACGACGACTCGCTGGTTTACAGGTATACTGATAGTTATATAGTGGTTGGTGTCGTCAGTCACCTCAGGTTAGATTTAGATTCAGAGGATGGGGATAGGTTCATTAGTGACTCTAAATGGCCCGTAGGTGTAAATGTGAGCGTGAATGGTTGTTTGTCTCTACATGTCGGCCCTGCGATAGACTGGTGACCTGTCCAGGTGAACCCTGCTTTCACCCAATGACAGCTGGGATCGGCTCCAGCCCCCCCCCCCCGACCCTGAATACAGGATGAGTGATAGACGATGGATGGATGGGTTACGATTCAATATTTATTAACGATTCACGATGCATCTCTGTTTTGGATTTAAATATAATGAGAATTTTTCCTTCAAATCTTTCAAAACAATTCCTATTGGTAGGATAAAGTTGATCATTACTTATATAAAATCCCCCAAATAAATAAATAATCAGTGCAGAATCATCCAACAAAGCATCGCGATGCATCATATAATCGATTATTTATTTACTATCTTTTTTTCTTAAAATACCATCCAAATAACGCAATATAATCTGGTATAAAAACCTTAAATTTTAGTATGAATTCATGCCAAAAACATACTAGAATCATATTATTTAAAACAATTCCTTCACCCCTGTTTTACCTTTACCTCCTGCTTTGATTGCTTAAATCCCTTCGATATTAAGTCACTAAGAACTGGACTTGACTGTGGACGCGATTAATCATGGCGTCTATTAATCCCATCAAGAAGACGGACTAATGCACGATATCTGACTTCTTATTCTTCAACTCATAATCCTCCCCTCCCTAACCCACAGAAGTGTATCATTTACTATGTGCAAAAACCTTCCGCCTAATGCTTAATCAACAAAATCAAATCCGAATGTCAGCATTAAGCCGCGGACTGATAGGAAGATGAAAGAGCAGTCAGCCAGTGTTTTTACACAAAAAGAACATCAGAGGCTTCACACATCGCCCGATCCGAGAAGCCGGTGTATATTCCTTTCATCTCTGGCCTTTTTCGCTCCATATTATAATGCTAATCACTCTGATGTGACGGGATCGTCGCGCAGACACCTCCTTTTTTTTTGTTTTTTTCTCCAGAGAAACTTCAAAGTCATCCACACATATGGTGTTTGGCAGTGGCTACTGACTCCAGGAGACATTTGAGAGATTTTGGGGCGCTGTAATCCTGAAGCAGTGACGAAAAACCACCTTTTTTATATCAGAACAATGGGAGAAAATAAATCAAATGTCACTAGAGATTATGCCAAGACAGATCTTAAATAGCCCCCTGGGAGATAAAATGATTGTCATGTCATTTATCGCTTCGAAACAATAAGCTGGATAATCTGATTTGCTTCTGTCTCCTTTCATTTAACCCTCCCTAATCTACGTCAGACCTCACAAAGCCACATTATTATGTTTGACAGGATGATACCTCCGACCAGTAAGAGCATCCTGGTGAACAACCTGGCGGCCGGTACCCAGTACGACCTGTGTGTGCTGGCCATCTACGACGACCAGGTGACCTCGCTGACCGCCACCCGGGTCATAGGCTGCATCCACTTCACCACGGAGCCGCAGTACCTCAGATGCCATTTCATGCAGTCCCAGTTTCTCGGCGGCACCATCGTGGTTATCATCGGAGGGATCATCGTGGCCTCGGTGCTGGCTTTTATCATCTTCCTCATTGTGCGCTACCGGGTGTGTAACCAAGGAGATGCAGATAAGGTCAGTTTGGCTCTGATTTCTTTTTCCCGTTCATTCTTTCTGCTCACATTGAGTCTAATAGGATTCATACGTCTCTCTCCGGTCGTGTCAGGCTCTAGAGATGGGGGATATTCGGTCTCTGAGCAGCGATGGGCAGCTTCAGGGCTGCGGGATCCCCAAATCCCTCTCCAAGCAGGTCCTGCGTCCGGAGAAAAACGACAAGGAGTGCCTCCGGATCGTCCTGCCACCGCCGGAGCCGGCCAAGCAGCGGGCGGCGGTCGCCGTCGGCGCCACCAAACCCTCCGTCCCCGACTGCACCGTCTCCTCCTCCGCCGCCAAACACAGCTGGCACCCGGCGTCCCCGGGGGCCCCGAGGCCCAAACGTTTCAGCGCTCGAGCCGAAGCCCAGGCGGACGTCGAGCTCGACAACATGAACCGGAACAACTCGTCGGAGGCCAAAACGGCCCCCGTCGCCACCGCCGCCGCCACCCTGGCCGTTCCAGGCCGGCCCGTCAAATGGACTGCCGGCCCCAGAGGCCCCCGGCCCCAACAGGCCTCTCGACATTACATGACAGTCCCTGCTGGGGGGGTGAGGGTGAACCGCAGACACTCCCTCAACACGGACTCGTACGTGGAGCGCTGCTACGTGGCCTACCCGAAACCCGGGGCCAGTCTGCGGTCCAAGCGGAGCCTGTCGATGAGCGGGGAGCTGCCGCAGCTGGAGGGCTCAACGAACATTCGCCGGGCCAGAGACAAGCTCTCCAGGTCCGAGTGGCTTCTGGAGAGCACTTTATGATTCGGAGTTTACGACCTGCGTCCTCTTGTTTTTTCTTGGGTTTGGATTTGTGGCCCATTGTGGAACACAGGGATTTTATGCCTCGTTGTGAGCTCTCCATTGAGGGGCCCTGTAAAGCTTCTCTCATATATATATATATTCATATATATCAGGGGGCTAAGAAAGGCACACAGGGTCTACAGGAACGTTTTCACATTCGTTTTTTCTACCTTATAACCAATCAAAGTCGTCTTTATAACGACATTTGAGCAAACTTTGACGAAAAAGGCACAACAATGTATAAAAACTTCATGTACAAAAAAAATAAAATAATGTTTAGTTGTGTGAGATGCTGTATATCTCGGTGCAACCGTCAAGTGTTCATGTGAACGCAGTAACCTGGACATGCTGTATTATAACGGGAGGAGACAGATTGGAGAGATGACGAATGTGCTTTACATCCCAGAGGTGTCGGGGGGGAACAGAATGTAGTTGAAAGACAGCGCTCCACCCTTTTTTCAGCCCCCGACACCCCACCCCTCCCCCAAAATCCGGACACAGCACAAAGCAGTATTTTTTTCTGGCACAACTCTTTGAATCAATACGTTTTTACCACATAATTACATAAAGACTCAACTACCGATCGGATTCCTGTCGTGACGATGAAGCCGTGACGGGTGCGGGGAAGCAATCTGATGTGGCGCGTGGATGAGATCCAGAGCGGCGGTCCGGTTCCATTATTTTTTACTTCTTGACGTCATCGCCGGTGACAACCGTTGTAAATTAACTTGTCGATGTGAAGAGAAGAAGTTCGGGAGGACGTCAGCTCTTGATTTTGCTGTTGTTTCTGTTTGATGTTTACCAGTATAAATAAACCAGTGATAAAAGGGACACACTCCAGACTTATCTCATTCCCAGCTTGTCAGAATCAGAGAGCGGCCCCTCTCTGGTGGAAATGAATTTGGGGGTTACAGTAGTCTTGCAGCAACAGAGGTAGACGTCTGACAGATCCCTAACCCTGAACCCTTTGGTTTGTTCAAAGAGTGAGGAGGCAAGCTAGAAGATGAAAAGAGGCCACGCTAGTCACAAGGGGGGGGGGGGGGGGGGGGAGGCCCTCGCTGCAGAAAGCTACTGCAGGTTAAACACGACCTCCGCAGTGGGAACCCGTGCACGACTAATTCTACGGTTACAGCAGCGTCTCCCTGACAGCCGGGGGGGGGGTCGGGATATGCAGTACCTGCTGGGAATACGAGCTCTGATTCACTGTGTATTTTGGTGGTCGGATGCCGCCTGATTGATTTTTATATCCGTGCGTTCTCAAAGGCGCGCGGCACACGGCTGGGTTGGAGAATCCGGCGTTTGTACAGGGAGAGCCTGTTAGGATGATCTGTGAGAGACATGCATTAATTGCTGTCACTCAAAGAGACAGGACTCTCTTAATTCATTATTTCTCGCTCATTAAGGGGGGATTAGAATGCCGAGGAGCTTGGCCTGGAACCTCGGTTCAGGATTCGGAGAGAGCCAGAGGTGTGTGTTAATAATAGATGCATTTCTGGGGAGAGAGAGCGAGAAAGTGAAGGGGGGGGGGGGGTAGAGGAGCTGAAACTGAGAGGAGTAGATAGAAGGTTTTCGTGAAAACCAATACGGTGACATGTGTGGGAGGGAGGGAGACAGGGGTGAGGATGAAGACATGGTGAGGGAGCAGAGAAGAAAGCGAGACAGCTCGGAGACGGAGAGAGGAAGAGGAGTCTGGGAGAAGGAGAGCAGGACGAGGAGAAAAGAGCATCCTTTGTAAGGCAGCCATGCAGCCTCTGGCTCCTTGGTATTCAGTGCACCTTCACAAAGGGGGTGAGGGGAGGAGGAGGAGGAGGAGGAGGCAGCGGTGGGGTGAGCCTGGGTGATGGACCTCAGCCGGAGGTCTGGCATGGAGACGAGCGGAGTGAGCCCTGTGGCCAGATCCGAACCGCACGCTCCCCTTCACAGCACGGCACAAGCCTGACCCGCTTTCCAAACCCCCATCATGTGTTTCCTGGCCTTTGTCTAGTGTTCCCCCCTCCTCCTCTCTGCTCTACTGTCTTGCATCATGCTGACTCACTCCTGCTCCTGAACACCCCTCGCCTCCTCCCTCCTCCCTCACACTCTTGCAAAACCTGAGAGGTGAAACTTCCTTCGACAAACACGCCGGTCAATCAGTCATCAGTCTGTGCTGATTCGACGCGCTGCTCGTCCGCCGCCGCCGCCGCCGCCGCCGCCACCGAGGACAGAGTGACCGTCTGAAGCGTTTTGATTAACTCTCAATGTTCCGCTGATTAATCCATTTTCTGCTGTCACCGCTAATGGCTTCTCATTGCTTTGTGTTGAGTTTCACTTGGCTCTGACAGGACGAGTCCTCTTTTCTTTTTGACGGAGCACTTAAACCAACATGGCCTCCTGATGGCACTATTTCCTGCTCTTAATGAGGGGGAATATCAGGGGGCGCTGATGTGTCCAATTTGTGGTCAATTGTCGTATTTAAAGAGGTCGTTGTGGTCTATTTCAACAAACTGAAGGGCCGATTAAATAATCAGAGTAATACGGAGGATTAATCTGACACGACTGAGGTTCTTCAACAAGTGTGTAGGCACCTTTTTTTTTTTGCTCTGCTGCTCAGTGTTTCATTATCTCAGCACAGCAGGCGGTCTTAGTCAGAGGCACACATGAGACATTGTTCCCCATGGCAAGCATTATCCCTGGGAGTACATGTAGAGAGCCGGGGGCGAGATAAACCAAAACACAGTTGATATCCCTCTCAGGGGTGGGGGGGGGGGGGGGGCGCAGAGTAAAATATGCACAGGCAATTCCAAAGAGTATGCATTATTGAGAAGAGTAAATGGGTCCAGGATGAACATCATGGCTCATTAATAGTGAATGTGATTACTGTTTCTGGGAAAAACAGCAGTCTGGGCAAGGGGGGAGATAATTGAAATGGTCAAATCTAAACTAAAGACTTCCTTGTTTACTCAGCTAACTGTTTCTGTCTCGTCAAAAAGTCATGATTAAAGCCGGTAACTAACGATGCCAGGTGTCCTGTTATTGTGCTGGTAATTGCTCGCGTCTTTAATTGCTCCGCTCCTCCTGACCCGTGTTTACCTGAGCTTTCATTCTGTGGGAGATCTCAGCTTTTTTTCCAGTCAACTGGGCTTCAATTACCAGCAGGATCTTTGACGAAAACCGGCGACAGGAAAAAATGAGTGAGCATTTTCGGGAGAAATCCTCATTAGAAAGCTGAGTGAAGGTCACACACCAGAGGAGGCGGGGCTTCCCCTGATTGACAGGCAGTCTTACTAAGCGACACGACGGCGTCGTCCCTGCAGCACAGGCACCAGATTTGGGTTCGAGGTGAACCCAGATTATCGTGTCCTCCCCCCTTCCTCCCCCCCCGAGGTGTTCCCATGCTGAACGAACAGATGCTTCCTCCTCCTCCTCCTCCTCCTCTCCCCCTCCTTCAGTTACATATGCTCCAGGGTGATGGACGACAAAGAGGCTCGCTGCCGTTTACACCAGACATACCAGGCACCATTAGGAACCATTTTCTGCCCATTTGCCTGATAGCTGCTATCGCTTATAGTAGTGATTTGCTCCGTCTCTACAGCCCCCCCTCTCCCCCCAATGATGGATCTCTCATTGATTGTGAGAGTGTCTGAGATCTCTAAGAAAACAGTTCAGCAACCAGGCAGATGTGCCAGCTTCCCAACTATCTATCAGCTGCTGGAGAAGAGGGGGGGGGGACAGTTTAAGCCTCTTTAAGGCTCCCATTCACAGTGACTTACTAAAAGTGCTTATGCTAATCTTGTTATCGCTTCAGGCTTCTGGTAATGGAGGACAGGAGGCTGCTGGGAGGTCGGGGGCCATATTATTTTGCTCACCCGATCGCAGGAGGGCTCCCGAACTACTAAATGTTACTGCATGCATGCTTGCATTTCACTTGTCCACTGCTAATTCATTTCTACACACACACACACACACACACACACACACCAAGGTTATTGACTTCCATTCATTTCCTGGAGACTTACCCTCGCTGCTCCTATCCTAATCCTCACACAACCTGAACCTGAACCTTAAACCAAGACCTCGCACTAAAATGAACTACTATGCCAGTCCACATAACGTACACACACACACACACACACACACACACATTTCCATCACTTTTACAGTGACTCTAACCTGAGCCTAAACCCGACTCTTAAACCCAACCTCATCCCTAAAATGTGCTGATTTACTTTGTGGGGCCTCGCCTACCTTTTAAGGACAAAATGCAACCAATGCGTCACCATAAAGTACCATTTACACACACACACACACACACACACTCTCACACACACGCTCACAGATCTGCATAGCTCCGGGGCTTTTATAACCAGCTCACACCAGGATTACAAAATGACTGTGTTTCCGTGTGCTAATCTTATTTATTGCTCACACTGATCTCATCTCAGTGTGCTTGTTAAGTTGAGATATCAAACCGCGGTGTCGCATTAAACTTGAATATATAAGTGTATAAAGGGGGATGCAGACAGAGAGGAAGAGCGCCCCTCCCTCCCTCCATCCCCCCCAAAGCTATTGTTTGATCAGTTGTCATCCCGCTGCAGCTGAGGGGACGAAACCCACCGCGGGTAGAAACGGATAATGTCAGGTAGCTCTTCATAAACACGGCTTTAAAGGTCTTTTGATCCAACCGTGACCACGTTTGCGGCGTGGAACCCCGCAGGCCGATCACATCCCGGTGCAGCCGCCTCACAGTCGGCGATTTGAATTGTAGATGCGACGGCCAATGCTCTTTTGAAGAGCGTTCACCTTTAGTGACCTTGCGGAGCGAAGCGGGGGACGTGATGAGGATCTGGAAACGGAACGTTAATCAAATAAAGGTCGATTCGTGATTGACGTCTGGTGGCTGATGAGGGAGACGCATGAGAGGAGGGGGGAGAGATGGAGAGAGAGATTGGTGTAGAAAGCTGTTTGGACATCTTACTGCAAAAAAAACCCAAATAAACGCAAAGTTATTTACTAGTGAATCAGAGACTGGTGGACACAGACAAACCTGGCAACCCGGAGAGACTGACGCTGCATTTTAAACTTTTAGTACGCACTGTTGCTGAATTCAACTGGAACGTCATCATAACGTTGCACCTTGACCTTCAAAATCCGCTGCAGAGGAGGATTGTGGGTCAGCATAGTCGAGGCGGCGACCCTGCGGTTTGAAAGTGGAGCTAATCAAGGCTATTCAAAGACGGCTGAGTGATGGTGTATGACACACGGGACGGAACTCTTTTTTTGGTTGCACTAAACTAAATTCATCTGAGAACTTTAACCCGTTCAAGTTAATTGGAACTTTTTATGCTTTAAAAATGTCTCATTCTTAGCTCCACCCTATTGTGTCACCTCCGGTTGCAAGAAACCAAGATGGCAGCCGGGAAAAAAGCCCGACTCGAGGCTTCAAAAGAGTGTGACATCACCGTGACTATGTCCACTTTTTATATACAGTCTACGAAAAACAACCAGCGTACAACAAAAATGCATCCTGGTATTTTTGGCACACTACTTATTAAATCATTTTTCTGGCCTTCTTAATATTATCGGCACTGGAAGAAACCCAGACTGAGTCTGCCAAGAACAAGGGATGGGGCCGAGCAGCACTCAACGCTACACTGCAGCTTGTACAAAGACAAGAGAAGGAAGCACTTCACCCAAATAAAATGCAGCTAGCAAGAACTCGACACGCTCTCAGACTTCAAAGGGCTCTCATTATAATGTTCCTTATTCTAGGCCTGCAACTAATAGTTATTTTCATCTGTGATTAATCTGTAGATAACGGTGGAGGAAGAACTCAAAGCCCTCGCTGAAGTAAAAGAAGAAATAAAACCATGTAAAAGTACTCCATTGTGAGAAAAAGTCCTAATTAAATCAATGTAGAGGAACACAAATACACGCAAGACGTGGTTATGAATGAAATGTAGAAGCAGTGCAGTTAAATTACCCCTGTGCCTGATCAATTATTATATAAAACATAATGAGATTGATGCATGGAGTGGCAGCCCTTTGGTAGCTTGTCTAGTTTTATTTATCTGATAGACAGCCAGTTAGTAATTAGTTCACGAGGTAAATCTGAGGAGTCTTGAGATGGTTAATGAGGCAGGAACGAAGATAATAGATCTGAAAATAGATCTCAAATGTGTTTTCAAGCCTTTTTTTCTGTATTGTTTGCTGTTTTATCTTTTTCTTATCTTAAACGGATATTCAGACGAAACGACCCGAGAAATGAGAAATGAACTGGATGGCTTATTATAACTCCTGATTTCATCTTTGGCATTATTGTATTTTATAAGCCCTGCATATGTATTTATCATTTGAGATAAATGTAAGGGAATCAAAGTATGACGGTATGTTAGATACAAGTACTATGTTTCTAGTTTCTTTCCACCACTGAAATAATTAATTATGAATAAACAGTTAATAATGCCAACATTTCTCAGATATTTATATCATATATTTATAATGATATAAAACCGGGAAAAGATAAGAAGTAAATCCTCATATTTGAGTACCAGCATTTTTTAAATTGTTAATTATCTAAACAAATTTTAATATGGAGATTAAAATGAATATTACATATAATGTGTTGTATTTTTTTTACATTCTGACCTTGTAAACCTTGTGCAACCTACTTTAGTGAACTACAGACATCCCAACCATGCAAATCTGAGTTTGACAGACAGACAGGATGAGAGCGGAGGAGAGAGGAGACGGGTGTACACAGATAGAAAGAGGGAGAGACTGAAACAGAAGAAAGAGAGGAAGCCGGTCTATATATAGGTGGAGACACACAGAGAGAGAGAGAGAGCTGATGTGGGCACCAGAGGTGAAAAAGAGGGTGAGCTGCAGAAAGATGAATTACAACCAATGCTTTCCTTTGGATGCAACAAATAAAGATAAAATTAAAAACCCTTCAAAGTGAGTTTTCTGATGTTTAACCAGCGTCGTACGCCGGCCGAAGAGACCAACGCTGACAAGGTGGAGCGATGCTCTACGTCTGCAGCGGCAGTCCTGGTATTCAGGGGGGTATCTCAGCCTCTCTCTCTCTCACACATACGCTCACTCTCTCCTCTGTTACCTTGGCAACATATTTTCTGCATGGAAATAGTATCTCTCGCCGTGCCCACCGCAACAGCAAAAAAAAAAAAAAAAAGGCACTTCAAGAGATTTAAACGCGTCTAGACCTGATTTAAGTTACAGATCTATAGATCGGATGGAATTGAGTTATGCCGTTCTGCATGCCTTAGCACCAAATTGGCCGTGTGACGGAGTTAAGCCTAATGGCCTCTGACAGCCTTTCACCGTAGCAACCAAAAAGGATGAGGAGGGAAGGCTGGATGGACACGGAAATCTGTATTCGCAGAATAAAGTTGACTGGAGTCTTACATTACGTGAAGGTGCAATTTAACACCGGCGGTTGTTTGCCTCAGGATTTATTTATCTAACGTTAATATGAATTCCAGTTCTTGACGAGCGCAGCACGAGCCCAGAGAAGGAGCCTTGGCAGGAGTGTTATTAAGGAATGTAATATGAATAATAAAGCGTGGAGGGCGGAGGGGTCGATCTGTGAGGATTTTCCCCGACTTAGTCTCCACTCACAGATGAAGGGCGTTTAGTGCAGCTGGAAGAACTGTGGGCATCTCGCTGCTGAGTCTGCCTGCTATGCTTTGGTGTGATAAACCTTTGTTTGCTTGCCGCAGTGCAACAGACAGAGAGACAGACAGAGAGACAGACAGAGAGACAGACAAACTAATGAAAGAAAATCCAGGCATTTGAGATTGTATTGTGAGATCACACTCGGCTGCAAATAAGCTCCAATTCGGCCAAAGCAGAGAGAGAGAGAGAGAGAGGGATGGAGAGAGAGAGAGAAGGTGAATAACATCCAGGTAAACACGCAGTGCAGAATTAAAAATAGGAGGCAAAGAACAACAACACGAGTGCCTTGACTCCTGGGAGAGAGAGAGAAACCATAATGAAATAAGCATCTGAAAGAGAGCAGGTGTTGGAGGCTTGACAGACTTCAGCTGCATAACAAGTAGTGCATTTACTCTCCCATGCCTTTGTCAATCAAAACAACCAATCCTGTGAATAAATGCTCCCTTAGAAAAAAAAGATACAGAGACCCCCATGTGGAATCAAGCCCGAATAAGCCTTTACATATAGTCTCTCACACACACACACAGTCTCAGGTAGAGGAGAGGTGCAACTGATTCTGAATCTCAAGCAGTATGTCTGAATTGTTTGGAGGCTTTAAAAGCCAATAAGACATCAAGGATGCACAGGAGCTGAATCAATTTATTTCCTCGGCTAAAACACAAAGCAACACAGCGATCTTTTGTTTCTGCTCTCGGATCGTTTGTGTGACGGACAGCAAGCAAAGAGAGAGAGAGAGAGAGAGAGCTTCAGACACACAAGAACGGCTCGATGACATGGCTGTATTATCCAGCACCGCCCTGGGGGATCAGCACCATGGACAGCACCACCACCTGGGCACTGTGTGTTTAGTGCCAGAGGGGGCAGTAGGAGCTGGTCTGGAGTCTGCAGCGGGATGACCCCGGGATCAAGCCAAAGTGCAGGATCTTAGCAGGACGCTGAGGTAGACAGTTGTGCTAATCCTGCTGCTGGAGCAGAAAAAGGGAACGGACTTATGAGTAAACTCAAAAAACTGCAAGTAGAGACCGGAGAAGGAAGGAAGGAAACTCCACCGAGCTGATGCAGCTTTTAGAAAGTCTGTTATTATCCTGAGTCATGGAAGAAAGGGTCATATATAATATATATATATATATATACTGTATGTGTGTATCTCAGCTGGTTAGATTAGCTGGCATTGGAGACCAGGGGAATGACAAATCCAGTGTGGGGCCCTCAGGCATGGCCCTTGAAGCCCACCTCAGGCATGAGTGAAACAAATAGGAGAGTTTCCCGGGTCAACAAGGTCCGCCTCAGGTGTTGAGGAACCAGAGGCATGAGAAATGGACTACTGGAATAAGACATACATGGACGAAGGAAGAGAATATGATACGACTATTAATAATTCTGGTCTTCTGAAAAATTGAAGCATACAGAACAACAAGGATTGTGGCATTCATTGATCCAGATCCTGACAGTCCTGCATCTAGAAATATACTTAACAGTATAAAGTGAGACGCACTCAAACAGAACGGGTCCAGTCCGTATTTATATTATAGAATAATTAGCAGCAAGGAATCAACATTCAATTCTACTGTACTGTAGCCGGCCTGCTGGAGCTAATTTTAACCGTTATATATACTCGGCATATTCATCTCACACCAAGAATATTTTATAAGCAGCATCTTCTCTTTAAAAATTAAATACAGCAAAGCATGGGGTAGAAATTAACATAATACTCGAGTTTCATATCTGTAAGTATGCAGATTCATTCAGTAATGGAGTGCTACATAAACATTCAGTTTACCGCGACGCACGCCGATGAAAAGCTTCATTTCGGCTTCTTAAATTACAGTCAATTCTATTTTTCCATTTATTTTACATAGCGTCAAATCATAACAGAAACCAGACACTTTCATAAAGAGCAGGCCAACAGCGCACTCTATAATTTAGAGAACTGCCACACCCCCATGAGCAAGCACTCAGGGAGACAGTGGCAATTACAGACGACCATAAGATTTGCCGACTACGTGTTTGATCGACTGATTGTTTCAGCTCAAAATACTAAACCTGACGTTGTATTTAAGTGGGTCAAACGTGCCAAAACACTAATTTAAGATGTAGAACCGATAAGAATAATAAGAGCATGTTTATTTACCACTAATACAGACTGTATTCAGAGGGAATAATAACAAACACCAGTCAATATAAAAAGATTCACTTCATGAAAGATGTTTTGTATATTTCAACAGGATTGGAATGAGCCATTTTTATTGTGGGCAGTTGAGATACATGTGTGTAAATATGAACAAAAAGGAAGTTAATGGTTGACGTCTGTACATTACATTCTAACAAAGAAAGTGATGGTCTCGCAGTCAAGTCAATACGCTCCAGATACTTTCACCGAGACGCTCCGAGCAACTTACTCATTCATCTGTGTAAAGACAGTTCATAGAAAATATAAAGCAACTCATGACTAAAAGTTTAATTGGTTAAACACTTTAAATCACACCTCTATCTATGTCTACGTAATTTCAATACAGCCATACAATACAAGTATACACGGTTATTTTTGTGGTTAGAGAAAAATACAACCAAAGAAGGTATGGAAATGCAAACAAACATCTGTTTTTTTTTAAACTTCTCATATACGTGAAACGGGGTCACACAAGGCCCGGGGGAGGGGGCGGGGCTTTCTGTATCATAGGTACGATCTCATAATGCATGAGGAAGAAAAAAAAAAAAAAAAAAAAGCACGATTTTACTTAACATAGCCTGAGACAAGTGTACAATATGCACACTTGAGGAAAATAAAAACTATGTGGGAAAATAAAAATACTAATAGACTGCTGCTCCTCTCCTCGCTCTGGTAAAAATAAGTCTCTGATGTTTGTCCGTGATTTCCATCTTCTGGCAGCGGAGCGCCACTGGAGAACCAGAGGGACCGTGTTGGCCGGTGCTTTGGGGAGCAGTCACTGTGTTCCTCATCCAATAGGACAGCAGAAGAAAGGGGACGCAGGAAAACTAGCTGAATTTCAGTGTTTTTAAGTCTTTTAATCTGTCAGATTCTCTTATAAATCAATGTCTCAAGCTTTTCATTCCGTTCTCAAAGGAGGTTTTCAGGTGTGCCGCTAGGATGCTTTTATTTTTTTCTCTCGTCTGTGTGGCTTGACGCTGGTAGATGGGTTCTCATTGGTTGTTTTTGGCTTTGGCGTGTGTGAGAATGTGAGACTTTAGGTTGGTTGACTGCGCAAACTTCTTATTGCAGCCGTCGAACGGGCAGACGTAGGGTCGGTCTCCAGTGTGGATCCGCACGTGTGTGCGCAGGTTGAAGTCCAGAGAAAACCGTTTCCCACAGCCTTCAAAGGTACACTAAAAGAAATGAGAGGAGCAGGGGAGTCAGTCTTCCCGCTGATCAGAAAGCGTTCGGCATCCAATTTCCTGGCTTAATTGACCATTTGTCACCCCCCCCATCAACAGTTATTATCCAATCACAGCTAAGCAGGGCCAATCAAGCGTTTGGATTTCTCCACATGTTGAAGTGATGTGCACGAGGCTGTAACCATAGTGACACACTGCATGTTAAGAGTTTTGAGTGTGGTGCAATTTTTTTTAAACGTCCCAAAACCAAAGACGACGAAGAATAAGAGTGTTTACCTGCTGTAACATACGCTGCAAGCGTGAGCATGAGTTAACCAGCTTAATAACTACAACTACGATACAATAGTTGGATTTTATAGGTTTTGTTTTTATGAAAAAAAGCAACTAGCACATCCACCATGTAGCACCGATGTGTGGAAGGTGGTGGCGGCTTGATATGAGGCTAACATATACATACTTGTTAGTAATACAAACAACAAACCCAAGCAGACAAACGGCGTCGTGACATCAGTTTGCGAGCATGATGACTTTTCGCCAGCTTTAGTCTCCGAGGACAATATTGTGTATATGTAGCTATCAAATACATAAATAAAAATAAAGAAAAGTACTACGAATACGTGCGAGAACAGAAAACGTGACAGGCGTAGCAAATGAAAATGGGAAAATACTTCAACACACACACACACACACACACACACACACACACACACACACACACACACACACACACACACACACACACACACACACACACACACACACACACACACATATAAATAAAATGTCAGTAATTATGGAGAGTAACAGCCTCAATAAAAGCATTTCAGGAGACGAATCCAGTGTGGGTTGCATCACAACGCACCTCGTTTCTCCGTTAGTTCAAATAATGTGAGATAAATATGGAGTCTTGAAGTTTAAGAAACGCAAAGACTCAAAAGTGAGTCACACAGTCGGTGTTAGAATGTAAAAATAGTGCGAGTGACTCTGCGGGTGGTGGGAGGGGTGTGACGTTGGTCTGGATGCCTCACCTGGAAGGGTTTCTCCCCTGTGTGAACGAGTTGGTGACGTTTGAGTTTGGAGCTCTCGACGAACGCCTTGCCGCACTCGGCGCAGACGTGCACGCGAGGCCCGTGGGTGTGGAGATGCTTCCTCATGGCTGAGTTATCCCTGAACATCTTTGTGCAGCCCTGAGGGACAACAGAAAATGCAGCACGGAGTTGACAAACAGGTTATTTGCAGCACACTTGTAAAGCCTTGAAATGGTCCACTAAGGTTTTTTTTTGTTGCCTTGTATATCAGCGTCAAGTGCCTCCAGCATTTTGTTTCGTTTCCCTATAAATCAGGTTGAAATCCTGGGACGTGGAGCTGCTGCATGTATTGTTCTTTTTTTTGTCTTTATTTAGATAGGACAGCGTGGATTCTGACCTGGGGTCCACCGCCGTGAGGAGCCTCGGTAGACAGGGCGCCAACTCCTTCCACTGAGCTATCCGGCGCCCCGTCGTAATGTATTGTTAACATCTTCACACTCAAATGGCTCATACAGCGAAAGCCGCTTTACATTAGCCAAACGTGCAGAGTTCAGGTAAGGCTCGACCGCTCTTGTAAGTACATGAAAATCAATAATCTTGAGTGCTTTCTTCACTTTTAAATAACCTTTAGAGGAATGTTCAATTACACAGAAAGCAACAATGTAGGACCATTAAACCTATCAGGAACTATGAACTCTATTTTAGTGAAGTGGTGGCGAGGTTCATTTGGGGACGTCGTTAGACTCACTTTATGAGGGCACGCTATCGTCCTGGGAGCGTCGTCCTCTTTGACTTTCCTGGGTTTCATCCTGATTCGGGGAGGAGGAAAAAAAGAGGACATCAGGATTTAAACAAACAAAAACAGACACGTAGCAAAGTCGTCCCCTTTACATAAGGCCGTGTTATCTTCCAATAGTTTTCATGTTTTAGTTAATCAATAACCCGTGTCAGTAAGAGGCGACAGTGGCAGTGGAAACAGCCTCATGTGACATTTAACCTCAAGTTGGACCATGTTTATAGTGAATGAGCACAATGTAAATATGTACCATCATAAATAAAAACACACTGGTTTTACTATTTAAAAAAAGCCTGTTTCAAAGTTACATGTTAAAACCTATACAATTACATGACAACTCAACTAGATAAGCAATCCAGTCATGAAAATAACTTAAAGTTGCTAAACTAAATGCTTACATGTTTGACTGAATGCATTGAATGCATTGAAGTCCATGAAGTCCAAAACACAACCAGGCACTTTTGGGCAGCAGCATTAAACAATAACATGCTGTCCCCGAGAAATATTATACAGCGACCTTGTGCATTAACATAAATCAATATATGCAAACATGCCAAACTACCAACATTGTTTGTTTGTCAAGCTAAACAGAATGTTATACATGTCTATCTCATCCTACGTGTCACATTTATGACAGCTTTTTGCATGATATCATCCACAATATGTGTTTTTTTCCTCAGGAAACAGATGTTTATTGGAGCAACAGCCACAGAAACCCCTGACACTCACCTGGCAAACTCGGCCAGCTGTTTGGGGTCCGAGAGGTCGATCCCCGGGATACCACCAGGGGGCAGCTTCTTCCCTGTCATGTACTCGGAGTAGTCCGGAGGGGAATTCTCCCCTACGATCTGCTCCTCCACCACCGACTCATGGTCGATGTCTTTATTGTGATCTAGGAACACATTACAGAGACTGAACCGATAACATACTGGTGGTTCCCTAGCAACAAGCCTGAGGGGGATCAAACGCATCTGCAGCTACCTTGGGCGCTGAAGTTACATCAGGAGTCACATTATTGTTGCATAATCATTTTGGCATTACATTAATAGGAAAACAACATATTTAGGCGTAATTCCGGATATTATTCAGCTCCATAATGCTCTTAGGTTTGCAGGCGTTTAAATCGCAAATTATACTGTAAAGGTGTTATAAAACAATGCTAATGGCACAAGATACAACTAAACATGACAGCGTGCGATTATAAATAATCTAACCGATCATTTTTAACAGCAGCACTGTACACTTCAATATAATACATATATTTAAATAATAATTACTACATTTTACAAATAAGAATAAGAAAAACAACATAATACAGTGTGCACATGTCTAAAGCCTGGTCTGGACGTATCGATTCCCAATAAGTTCGAAAAAGTGCTCTAAAATAGCTCCAGATAGATGCTGTGTCCTCAGATTATTATTACGGACTATATCAACCACAGTGTTCGTAAATTATACTGTAAAAATGGAATAAAACTAATGACACCATACTAATTGAAATAAACTGACATCGTGCGGTTATAAAAGTAAAAAGAAATACATCTAACAAAGTATTATTTTAAAGGCAGCAATGGACACTTTGATATAATACACGTATTTAAATAATAATTTTAAACTACATTTTTCAATACAAGTGCAAATAAACAACATAATACAGTGTGCACATGTCTAAAGCCTGGTCTGGACGTATTTATTAACACATTATTTTAGCTCCAGATAGCTGCTGTGCCCTTAGATAAGTATTATTAAAGGACTATATTTCATTATTTGTTGCAGTGTTGATACGATAACACCTGGTCATTATTACACTGCACGCAGTACCGACGCTCTGCAGAGAGGCGGTATTCAGCCCGACGTAGAGGCAACGCTGTCTGCTGAACTACCACCGACAGCTACCACAGCTAACTGCTACGATTAACTGCCCAAATATCACCCGAATCCCCCCGATAATAAACCCTCACGTATTTAAACACAACCATTCCGCGCTGCTTCCGCCGCGGAGGAGCTGCACGTGCGCCCCGAGGGTGTTCTGCGGCCTGTAGATCTAAAACAACGCAGCTGCCTTGGCTCCTTCCTCCTCCTCCTCCCCCCACTTAGCACCGCCGCCATCTCTGCCTGGCCGCGACTATCGCCATTTTTTCGGGGCCGCCGCCATACTTACTAGTCTCGGGGAATATGGCGGCGCCCAGCAACACTTAAAACATGGCCTCCCTTCAAAACAAAAACATTTCGATGTGATAACGCGGGGTTTTGCATCGAGCAACGTGCGGTTATTTGTCGCTTTTCACGGCAATTGCGACGTACCGATCCAGGAACTAGTCTGGTGCAGCAGGACAACGCCCCGGCAATGAGGCCTAAAATGCAAACGGCTAACATCGGAGCTTTTGACAGACACGGGCCGGGCTAACGTTTACTTACCCGACGCCCACATCGTAACAGAGAATTCCCCCTCCAGTGTCTTTATTTGCACCTGCTTCTGTTCCCATTTTCTCCCGCCGGCCTCCGCGCCGCTTAAATAGCTCTTTTTGCCCGCTTTCTTGCCCCCGGTGCCGCCTCCCCGTTTCATTCGACCCACCGAGCTCTTCCCAGCCACAGTCACCAAAGTCTGTTCAATGTACTCGTCCTCCACCCCCGGAGCCGGTACCGGGATGAGGATCTGGTCCTCGAACCCGCTCCCGCCGTCCGTGTGTAGGTCCGAGTCATCCCCGCCGACCACCTCCTCCCGGGTCTGGACCAGGATCACCTCCTGGTGGTGGTGGTGATGGTGGTGGTGGATCGAGTTAGGGTCGTCCGTGACCAGCGGTTGCAGCGCGATCATGGGCTGCCCGTCGTCATCGTCGTCTTCATCGTCGTCGTCGTCGTCTTCATCGTCTTCGTCGTCGTCCTCGTCCCCGACCACCGTGGTCTCGATAGTCTCCACCGGTATCGTTTCCACCTCGATCTCGTGAAGCTCCACGATCTCGGCCGGCATCTCCGAGCCGTCTGTCTCTATGTACAGCGTATCTCCGGATGCCATGTTGAAGTCCGCCAGCTTGCCTCTCTCATTCACGCCGTGTTGTGCCCCCTTTTTTTGGACCTCACAAACACGCTCACACACCCCCCAGCTCTGCTAATGCTGCTGCTGCTGCTGCCTCCGCCTGTTCTCCCTCTTCTTCGATAACA
Source organism: Chelidonichthys spinosus (assembly GCA_029853015.1). Taxonomy (NCBI): domain Eukaryota; kingdom Metazoa; phylum Chordata; class Actinopteri; order Perciformes; family Triglidae; genus Chelidonichthys; species Chelidonichthys spinosus. Next base: position 3,421,861 of record CM056838.1, on the reverse strand, counting down.
ACTCTCTCCACTCCGTCCCACGCCAGTTCTCGTTCTCGTTGCCACTATGAGCTCCAATATCACCAAACATCGCGAGACTGGGGTGAACACAGTGATACATGATTCAGCTGTGGAGCTTTGTTGACATGAGGTTTAGTTGTATTTGTCCCAAAAGCACTCACTTGAACATATTTTTTTTAATTAGTCAATGATGATCAATGTTTGTTATAACGTTATTTAAATAAAAATAAAGTTTACTTGTTGTCCAGAATATATTTACAATATATATATATATATAAATATACCGAAAACAGCAAATGCCCATCGTAGTTGATTCCAGATTTAAAATCTAAGAAGCACATGTTTCTTATTAAACTTGAATGGGATGGAATGGGAAAAGTAAGCTTTGCAAATAACCCAAATCTTGGTCTTTTTAATTTAATTAATAGATTAATTGATATTATTTGTATTGGTTAGCCTTGACTGAATTTATTTACTTTTTTTTTCATATTCCAGCACTACTGGAAACCTGCAAAATTGTATTAAAATGAAGAAAAGAGCTAATAAGGATTTTCATCTTTTATTGTCAGTTCTGTGACCTCTGACCTCAATGGATCAGCGTTTGCTACATTAGATTCATTTTAAGTTTTTATTCTACCTGCCAATACTGAATGAACATGGTAAACTGTGGAAATTATACCTACATAGTGATTATTAAAAAATCCACACCCATCGTTTAATCTTTGAATTGGCATTATACCACCCAGTTAATAAACCAAAATGTTAAATACATAAATTCATAATCTGGGTTTATCTTTTGAACGGGTTTAAGTAAATATACACCAGCTGTACTTTATGGCACCCAGCGAGCACATGCTCACCAGACAAGCATCAAAATAGCAGTGGAAACAAACACAAAAGGAAAGAGACGGCCTCATTTATCCAAGACATTGTTCACAGTTTTATTTGAATTCATTTTAAACTCAGTGCGTTTTTTTTTGTCAAACCAGGAAGCACTTTTTCATAAAAGGAGAGAATAAAATGAACAATAACTTCACCATATCCTTGCAGCCAATAAACATTTTTTATTAACAACATGATCACAAATACTCTGGTGTATTATTATTTTTTTTGTTTTTGTTTATAAGATTGCAATATCCAAAGAAGTTTATTCCACCCTCGGTTTCAGGCCAGAGCCTGTATTTTTCTGGTGTGGCTCCAGACATAGCTGTGTTGGTGAAAAAGGATTAAAAAAACAAAATTAAAAATGTTTCAGGTTAAATTAAGAGATTTTTGGACGTGCTTGCAACTGTATCTAAAACAAAATGAAAACAAACAATATATAAAATACAAAAGGCTGACATAAAATGATGTGCAATTATAATTATCAACATCATTACTATCATATTCTCATGATCATTCCTTCATTATTACTATTGTACTCACTACACTACCACTACTTATATCAATATTAAATTGTAAAATCGTAAAAATGACAGTAATAATAATGATAACGATAGTAATAATAGTGATAACAATAAAAAAGTTCTGAACAAACTCGTGGAAAAAAAGACAAAAAAACCCAACAAAATACAACAAATAAAATCATATAAATTTGATCCATTTTCCAGACAGAGGGGTGAACTGGACTAAAAACAGGAAAATGTGAGGAATCAGTGCGAGACGGTGCTTCATTCATTCACATCCAAAAGAACCAAAGAAATGTCACATGACATGTCTGAGATGCACCAGCAACGTTGCGTTGAGGATGAGTAGATGTCACAGTTTGGGCCTCCTCGTCCTCCTCCTCCTCCTCCTCCTCCTCCTCCTCCGGGCCACAGCGGCTGCTGCAGGGACAACGGTTCAAAAAGATGGGGGGGGGGGGGGAGTGGCTCTGAAAGATTATGTCGTGCTGATTCGACTGAGTTCATTTCTAATGGCTGCAGGCAAAGGAGAGAAAAATAAGAACAACGTTAACAACCTTCATAACACGATTCTCCAAATTAAAGGGCCACTTCACCCATTTTACACACTGTAGGAGGTTATATTATTAGAAATCCTGGGATAAACATATACATATATGTCTTCTCAAGCTCTGGAGGGAGAGATTTGAAATAAATCACTGTGTCATAGTGATGTCATCAGGGTTGTTTTGCTATAAGCCACACCCCCTGCTGCTACTCCTCAAGATATCACAGCTACTATGGACTGAAACTAACTGAAATGACTATGACTAATTACCTCATTTATAGAAAATAAATGATCTAATGACATGGATTTCCTATTATATGAGTTGTTGAGTTTTTGGGGATATTTTAACTATGTGATTACACAAAGTTGTTATATTATGAGTGAACATTATGTAGTCTTTAACCTTGTTATAATATTATTTAACTATATGCCTAGTTAATGTGTTACTTTCTTTTAATACTGTAATATTTGCGAGTAAATCTAATAATGTAGGGATTTGAATTTATTGATGATAGAATGACACGTTAACAAAAATCTAACATAAACTATTTTCAGCTCATTCAGAAAGAAGTGTTATTATATTGAGGCAACGTGATAAACGTTCCTATAATATAAGTTACTTTTCACATTTTCCACTACTCAAGTAGTAATAATATTGAAAGTAATAATTTAAGGCTTTGATGTATGAAAGTTAAACATGCCTCTAGTGCGACCTAGTGGCCTGAGCACTACATGACTGCCTTCCCAGTGCTTAATTGACAGTTTAATATGCATTAACATAAATCAGGAGAGACACTGTGTTCCTAAATATTTTAGACTTTACAGTTTCAAATGTAACATACCATCGATGATTTCATCCTTCACTTTGTGCAATTCACGAAACACCTCTTCCAAGATTTCCTAGTGAAGCAAACAGATCAACACGTGTTCATCGTCCATCACAGCGAGGAGCAGCATCCGAGAAACAGACATTCAGTTCTCACTTTGTGTAAGTGTGCTGTTATTGTGTTATACCTGTTTCATCCTATCAAGGTCTAACGAGTCTGCGTCGCTGGCGCCCCCCTGAGGCCGTACCCTGCAAGGTAGAAAACAGAAACTGTCACATCCACTGCTGCTGTTCTGACACATCTGGAGCTGCGCTGCTTCCGGCCCTCACCTTGAAACCATCGACCTGTCTGCAGAGTTCGCTCGGTCCCACGGCTTCTTGGCGCCATCTGGACGGAACAAAGGACATCCTAGATATGATGCATCGATATAAAACCTTTCATATTATATTCCATGCATTATATACATATATAAGCCTCTTTCTTGCATTGTCAATCAGATGTGATTCTTGGTGCATGTTTACTTTCCTTCCTCTGAGACTAAGATACACAGATACACATACCTGTGGCGTTCTGTCCACCCCGGGTGCTGGGCGACGGAGCATTTGGGTCATCCTAAAGGAAAGACACACGGATAAATAAGCATCACTACCTCCTCTATCATCATCATCATCATCATCATCATCATCCTCCATTTATTAATAGATTAATTGATAGATAAATAGTTCTGCTCAGTGTCCCCACAGGCAGAACCAAACATGGAGAAGCAGCGTTCGGGTTTTTTTTTATGCAACAAACAACAAAAACTGCAGGTCTGCTGCAAATCTTTTAAATCAAGACTGTACTGCACTGTAATTTCTATTCCTTTCATATTCTTGTTTTTATGGGTTTTTTACCCCAGTGCTGTTAATGTTTTATGTAAATGAATTTCCCTGTTGTTGAAAGGTACTCTACGAATAAAATGTGTGATTTCTTTGTTTATTTCCCTCAAAATCACAATGCATCAAAGTAACAACGATCATCGTGATGCTTGTCGGATCCAAGCCGCCCCGCCTCCACTGTCCTCCTGATTATTTGTGTAAATTATAGAGTGGATTTGGAAAAAACACTCACATTTTGGCTGTCCTCGGGCCTCTCTGAGGCTGCTTTCCTTCTGGGGGGGAAGAAGAAGCCTCGAGTGAGAAACAGAGCACTTCCTCCGACGTCAAGAGTTTTAATGAGTGTAATCAGAACATGCACTAATGAATCCACACGTTGATTAAAGGCTTCAGTGGTAAAAGGCTCGTCGCTCTGACCTTCGTGCCAGCAGGGCGTTCATCTCCTCCATCAGCCCTCCGCTTCCTCCGCTGGATCGGTTGGCATCGTTTTTGGCGCCTGAAGAGGTTTCGTCTTGGGGCTGAGGAGAGGACAGAAGTCAATTACTCTCTGATGTGTACCAAGTAGTGAGCGTTTCCAGGATGTCGATAATCCAGTTATGTGCCGCCTCGACCAGAAGAAGTTTAATCCGGACATGAAAGTGATTTAAGATTTAAACGGCGTCTCACTCTTTGAACTCGGCGCAGTTTGGCCCCGGCGATCATGGCGGCG